>JACGCM010001726.1:6940000-7593296 GCA_014058105.1 Kingdonia uniflora
CCTCGTCTTCTATCCCCGAGTTCCTACTTTGGGTAGATACATATGGGAGATATCAGCGATTATTATGAAAACAACTTTGGATAATCCCATTGAAAATTCATCTTTCTTTGTTGTTTATCCATTTGAATGTCAGTTTTAAGTAATTAGTACTGTAGAAATAGTAAGTTTCTTACACGTTTACCAATTTGAATGCCAATATTTAAAATATATATGTTGACTGGTGAATAGCCAAACTACAAAGTAGATATCGTATATCACCTATCTCCATTAATTGCATGTCATATCAAAATGCAACAAAAACCAGTTTAGGTCAATGGGGCCTATACCCGCCTGCACCATGCTACAAATATGACATATATAAGAAGAGGTGTTAGCATATCCACTGCTAGTATTTTGTAATGGATTCAGGTAGCAGCAACAAAATCTTTATGATGACATGGTGCAGCTCCACGGTTAGTGAGGGTAGTCTATCGGATTCCTCATCGGATATTGTATCGTCGGCTAGGCACCCTCTATCAACTTTGCTTGAAGATGCAATTGAAAAATACAACTTTGGAATGCAACTATATCAAACCACAAAACGAACTGATTGGTAGCGGGTGAGAGTTGCTGAATTCTACCAGCATGGAGCAAAAATATGAACTGAATCGTGCCCTTTGTGTAACGAAGGAGAAGATGAACATAAACAGGAGAGCTGCGAGATCGTAGAAAAGGCACCACTGAAAATATGTTATGTAATAATATTTTCCATTTGTGTAATGTTGTAGTCTGTAATGTATTGTGAGACTTCCTATTATATTACATGTTCCCCCGTTATGTTCAAACTATGCAGTAACTATATATTATGTTCCCCGTTGTGTTTAACATATAACCCAATGGCTGAACCACTTGTATTTAATTACGGGTGGTTATGATTTTCTCTTTAAAAGCTCTATTCATCCCACAATGTCAGCAACAAGCTTCTCCTTCTCCATTCTTTCACTCCCACAATGTCAGTAAACAATGGCTGGAATGATCACATTGGTTTGACAAAATTGTGTCACAGACCTTATTTGATAGGGAGGAAGAAGGGGAAACCTAGTCAAAAAGATGAAGAGTCAAGTGTTATACCAATTAATATATACAGTAAAATAATGTCCCTGAATCCGTATGTATCTAAATCTTTGCAGAAGGATTGGAACTTATATGTGATAAGCACAGAGGGTTGGTACTACAAGTTGCGAGCGTACGGTGTTCCCGTTCCTAAAAGGAGAGCTATAACTTGGTCGAAGAATAATGATCTAGCTCTTGGAAGAGCGATAGCGAGATTGAAGGAGTTATTTTGTATGCAGCTCCGGTGGCAGAGATATGTAACCCTGATTGAGGGAAGACCAAAGAGTTTATGATTGGTCTAAATCCGTCGTATGAATCTGAATCCGATATGTCAGATGAGTCGAGTAGCGATGAGCTCATCCCAGCGTGAATTCCAGTCTCGCGAATGCAGCCTCTTGAGTAAACTACTTCAGACGTTTGGTACGGCGTTTAGAACAAATTGTAATTTATGTTCTAAGTTTAAAATGTTCAGGGTATAATTGTGGTTTGGTGGGCTCAAGGGTATTATTTTTGGTTTGGTCTCATTGTAGTCATTGTATTTAGGGCTGGCAATATGGGCCAAAGCCCGTGGCCTGGCCTGGCCCGGTAAAAAGCCCGCCCAGCCCGGCCATTTACTGTTCATAGCCGCTTGGCCCAGCCCGATTAATTGAATGGGCGGGCTGCGGGCCACCTTTTATAGCTGTGGGCCGGCTCGTGGCCCGGCCCGAATCTAACCTCAGCCCAGCTCGAACTTAAATTAGTCCGTTGGAGAAAAATAAGAGCCGTTGGAGATGTTTCTATAAAAAGAAACCAATCATCTTTGTTCTCAGTTACAACTTTGAATCTCCACAAGCTCTCTAATTCTCTCAATCTGATTCTTTCTTAAAGACTTTTGAATCTTCAATCTTGATTCTTGATCCTCAAACAATCAGACTCTTGAATCCTCACTCTTGAATCTTCACTCTTGATTGAGGTAAAGTTTTGGTTTCCTCACTCTATCTGATTATTTATGTAAAATTAATACTTAAGTTTTGGTTTCATTTTTTACTATCTATTTTTGTTGTTCTGTTGCTCTGTCTCTGATTGAATTATATTCATTTTTTGTTTTCTCTCTTTCTCTTCTTCAAAACCAAATCAGAGGAGAGCTGATTTGCTCTCTCTCTCTCTCTCTCTCTCTCTTTCAAAACCAAATTAGAGGAGAGCTCAAGATGAAACCAAATCAGAAGAGTGCTCTCTCTCTCTCTTTCTTCTTCAGAACCAAATTAGGGTTTCATTCATTTGCTGATCTGCTGATATCTCTTCAAATCTTCACTTGAGATTTGAAGATTATGGGTTATGATTTGACAATATCGATTGCAGACAGTTGTGACATTATCTGATGAAGTTGTGGGATTTTTGTGTGTGTTTGTAGCGGACTTTCTAATTGGTTTTGGAGATCATTATTCATATTTGCAGTTGGAATTGGTGTTTGCAGATCATTTTTGGTGTTTGTATATCTGAATCAGATTGGTGTTTGCAGTTGGGATTTTTTTAGTGTTTGCAAATCACTTTTTTGTGTGTTTGCATATCTGAATCAGATAATTTGTTTTGGTGTTTGCAGTTGGGATTTTGAGATTTTATTTGGTGTTTGCAGATCATTATTCATATTTGCAGATCACAAAATCAGTTTGCAAATCACAAAATCAGTTTACAGATCAGTTTGGTGTTTCTGATTGGTGTTTCGATCAGTTTGCAAATCATAAAATCAGTTTGCAGGTCATATTCTGTTTTATTATCTTATTTTGTTTTGTGATTTCTTTAGGTGTTTGATTTTTGTCTCTCTCTCAAGTTCCTTCCGATTGATATGGCTGATTCCGGTAGACATTGATAAATTCATATCTGCAGCAGACTTTCTGATTGTTAAATTGGTTCAATTGTTCCTAATTATACAATTATACGATCTTATTGAGTTATTGTTTGTTTGAGCATTTCAGAATGGGGCCGCGAAAAAGATTTCTCACCATCAGCGACATAGATGACGAAAGTCCCCAGATAAGGTATACTGAAAATGATCCACATCGTACACCAACATATTCTGATACGGAAGATGAATTACCAACCCAACCTCCGAGCCCTCAAGATCCGATCCCCGAAATTTCTAGCTCCTCTAGTAAAATATCAAAAAGGTCACTAAAACTTAGATAAGAGGTTTGGGATTGGTTTACGAGGTATGAGGTTTTGCATCCCGATCAGGTAAAATTCTCAGGTAAGATGACTATTTTGGCTGATTGTAAATTTTGTCCTAAAAAAGGATACAGTGCCTCTGGAGGTAGTGGCACTTCTCACCTTAAAAGACATATGGAGGATTGTAAGCTAAATCAAGATCCCTCACAAACATAATTAGGCAGGTCTTCTACAAGTAATCTTACAAGTTTTCGCTTTAATAAAGAAGTTGCTCGTACGGAATTAGTTAGATATATAGTAGTTGACGAGCAACCCTTTAGCTTATGCGAATATAACTCATTTAAAAGGAGGGAAAATATGACATATGGAGCATTATTTCAACCACCTAGTAGGAATACGGTTAAAGCTGAAATTTTTAAATATTACAAAAGTGAACTGAAAAAATTAAAAAATCTTTTGCAAAATACTCCTGGTAAAATATCTCTTACGAGTGATTTGTGGAGCTCTCCTTCAAAATTATGATTTTGTTGTGTTACTGCACACTTCTTAGACTCTACCTGGACAATACAAAAAAGAATTATTTGATTTAGGTTACTTGAAAGCCCCCACGACGGTTTAACTATAGCTAGTTCTGTTTTTGACGCAATAAACGAATATGGAATTTCAAATAAAATATTTTCTATATCCTTAGATAATGCCAGTTCAAATGATCGTGCAAGTAATGAATTAAGTAATTGGTTACCTATTCAGCATAGCGGTCAATATTTTCATGTGAGATGTTGTTGCCACATTCTTAATCTCATGGTAAAAGATGGATTAGATGTATGCAAAGATGCCTTAGAAAATGTAAGACAAACTACAATTTATTTGCACAGCTCGCAAAAACGTTATCAAGATTTTACGAAAATATGTCAAGCTTTAAGTATAAAATTGAGAAAACCACCAATAGATGTTAAACATAGGTGGAACTCTACATATTTAATGTTAAACGCGATAATTTCTTTACAACAACCAATTACACAATATCAAATGGCAAAAAGCCTTAATCACACTATTAGTGATGATGATTGGGTAGCAACAAAACTACTACGAGATTTTCTTAAAGTTTTTTACGATGCAACACTATATTTTTCCAAAAGTTATCATGTTACATCTAGTGAAGTTATTGTGCATTTAGTTAACATTTGTGAGGTATTTATTAAACATAAACATAGTACACATTTTTGAGAAATTTATGGCGAGATGTACGACAAATATAAAAAATATTGGGAACATGTTCCGCTGGTTTGGGTCGTAGGTACAATATTAAACCCTCAAAATATGCTTGTTGTATTAGAAATTTTTTATAAAGAAGTCCTTTGCCCTTCTACATATAGTTTTGAAATTGAAGTTGCTAGACATGCTATAACTACACCTTTTAAGGATTACGAGGCGAGTGGTAAGTTTAACGCATCATTAACGTATGTTAAATCAAACTTATCTCAACCACAAACTGCGGCAGAAAGAATAAGGGAGAACACTCGTCGAGGAGCCCATAGTGGAGGAGGATCAAACGATTATAGGAGTAGTTTAGCGCCTGATACAATCGAAGCGACCATGTGTTTAAGAGATTGGTATTTAGCAGAAGACAGAAATCAAGATAAGTTGCTCCAAGGATCAGAAGAAGAGTTAGAACTAGAATAGTTTTTTTGTTTTTTTATTATTATTTAAAGATTAGTTTTTATTATATGTGAGAAGGCCAAATGAGCACTTCATTTTGAGTATTTGAACTTTTGTAGAAAGGTAAGGTTTTATCTCCCCCTCTCAAATTTTCACAAAAATTAATAAACAAGGGTTCTTTTTTTAACTAATTAATTTGGCCCAAACCCAGCCCGAATTCGGCCCATATAATCCGTCCCAAACCCAGCCCAAACTTGGCCCGGAAAGCCCGCAGCCCGAACCCAGCCCAATATGGCCGTATATTCCACGGGCGGGCTTCGGGCTAAGTCTTTTAGAAGCTAGCCTGGCCCAGCCCGGCCCAAACTTTATTTGGCCCGCGATGGCCCAGCCCGCCCGAACTGCCAGCCCTAATTGTATTTAAGAATTTATAGGTTGGTTATTGAAATTACAATTTATTAGTTAGCATTTAGTCCCACATCAGAAAATTAACACCTGGATCTCAAAAATATATTATACCTTGCCCAACTCACTGGCAACATTCCAATCATTATTATTTATTAGTTGACGATTAGACCCACATCAGGTATCACATAGATCTTAAGAATATATGATATTTCTTAACATAGATCTGAACAATATATTATACCTAGTTCAACACACTATCAACACTAGCGTGTGTTTAATATAAATCATAAGTTAACATGGTGTCACCCCTTAAGAAAGGGAACAAAGAAGTTGGTGTCTGATTAACTAAGTATAATGATGCCTCTCTTTAGTATATTATAAAAACATGCGGGGGATTGAAGGGAGAACTCCCTTAGAGCAAATCCTAAAGTGCCTCACTACCTTGGATTTTAAGCTGCCACATCAGATTTTCGTCCTCCAATAGTGCCTGACTTATTTGGATTTGAGTCTCAAAATCCAAGTCTTAGCCTTGGAATCTAAGACTTGGTCTTGGATTTTTATGTAGCGATTGGGCGCCCAAGTATTGTGCGCCTGTTCTGTTTTTAAACAGGCGCCTAAGTTTAATTTTTTTAAAAATTAGGCGCCCAACTCTTAGGCGTCTCTTGCAGTGTTTCCAATTCCAAATCATTTCCTCTTGTCTAATTGGTAATTTCTTAGACAAGGGCACATGCGTCATTATTTGCACCCAAGAATAATCTTCTGCGTAATTTCTTAGACAAACGTAATTATTCAGTGAAACAGTCGCATAAGACTTACGCGCCTAATTTTTTTTATAAATTCAAACAGGCGCCTAAGTGTTATGCACCTATTTAAAATACAAACAGACGCCCAAGTGTTATGCGCCTAGTTTAAAATCCAAGTCAGGTACTCTTGGAGGAAATTGAGTCTGACTACCTTGGATTTAACTTTTTTGCATCCATGGCAGTCAGGCACTTTAGGAGATGTTCTTATTGTGGAAAACCTAAGAATTGAAACATTAAATATATCATCATGAAGCATCAAAGGATTAAGGAGAACTTTGCTAGATGGTTGGGTAATCGGGAAAATTTGGCTAGGCTTAGGGAGGAGCAAAATATGGAGCTGAGAGCAGTGGCTGTAGAAGATGAGTGCGCCATATGTTACGAAGTGATAAAGGTTGGCCATTTTTTGAGGCTTACAGGTTGCAACCATGTCTTCTACTTTAGTTGTCTATACTACTGGAAGTCGGAGCTGAATCTGTCTTATATGTCGGGCTAGGATCCCTGCTTTACCAGGCAATCTCGACATTACAATGGTAGACATGCACATGAAGAAGGAAGAACTTATGGGCAATATCCGCATAAGGGTGGCAATGGGTCGAGTTTGGGGCGGGTGGAGCAATACTATCCCCATACCCGCCAAATTACCCTACCCCCATACCCGCCCCAATACCATTTAACTTAAATGGGGAATACCCAAACCCGCCCCGTTTAAATTTACCTATACCAAACCCTCCCCAACACCCGTTTAACACCTGTTTAAAAATCATGAATCACCTATACAAAAAAAAAATGAGCTGCTAGGAATAAGTTTGAGATAATTTTTCATTTAATCTTCAATAGAATGAGGAAAAACGAGCTGAGGTTTAGAGGCAATTTAACCCTCACTTGAGCCAACTGAGAATCAGAGACAATTTAACCCTTACTTCTGCATTGAACCATAACTGAAAACATGTCTTCAGAATAAGGTTGAAATGAAGCCAGCTAGTTTCGATAGTTTTGTATAAGAAGAAGAGAAGTTGATGGACAGATAGAGGTTAAAATGAAGTTATAAAGGCATGACTGTAGGAGAGGAGGAAGAAACATGTCTTATGTCTTCAGAGTTCAAAAATCAAAATTAGGTTTAAGTTGTATGTAAGGGTATTCACGTCATATCATGTATAAATGGGTCGGGTGACGGGGCCTCATTCATTTAAGCCTTAAACCAGACCCGCCCCATTAAATAAATGGGTTTTTTTTTAAAACCAAACCCACCCCATACCCGCTATAGTCATACCAAACCCGCCTCATTAAGGGTGGGGCAAGGCAAGGCCCCGGTTGGGTAGGTTAAATTGCCAGGCCTATATCCGCACTCTCATGGCTAGGTTAAGTAGTGGCGTAGGTGGTGGAGCTTCAATTTAAGGCTTGTTTATTAGGTTTAATTAAGTTCAATTATGTTTTGTATTTTAGGTTAACGTTAAATGTTGATTAAGGTGTTTAAGTTAACATTAAACATTATATGCCATAATTATGAAGTTGATGGTGCAGTTGGGTATGATTATTGTGAACTACAACTCTATAATTAAGCCCTTTTCATCCTTTAAACTCTTATAGTGTTGTTTAATATTTCACCTTTGATGAGTGCTGCTACACAGTTACTGAATGGGCACTTCATTTGCAAAATATAACACACACAACACAATTACTAAGAACAAAACTACAACATATTCAACTCAACGTCCACAATTAATCTATCACACATTCCCTCATACCCACGTCATCTTCATCGGACATGTCCGATGAAGATTTCCATTCCGAGTGTGCTAGATTTTCACTATTACAATGTGCATAGCGGAGACCTCCACGCAAGTTCTCCCTGCTTAGTCTTACAAGAGCAAGTTTAACAGCTAGAATATCTGTCCTGTTCATTAGTACGGCTCTTCTCTTCATTATTATTACCCCCTTCCACCTGTAAAACACAATAAACTCTTCAACACATTCTAACTTACTTTCCAAATGATGTTGACAACAGTGTTCTTTCTGGGTAAAAGAAAAGCTGTTACACTCTCTGGCCGGTTGTAAAAAAAATTCACGGGTACCCATTTTAGTCAACTCGGCTCTGCATAATATTCTTTGATCCAGTAATTTGATATAACTTGATCCAGCCGTGGAGTGGAGTGGAGTAGAGTGTCATATTTTTATTTTTATTTTTTTTGCATGGCAAGCTGGGGGGATAAGTACCCCATGAACCTTCTATACAAACAAACAACAAATTACATCCTAATGTATTGCTTTCCTATGGCATCATGCTGCAAATATATACAGAGAGCAGGTGGCCAATTGCTAGGAAGCAGTAAAATCTCACCATCTATATTACAACAAGAAGCTAAGAAGTCAGCACACTTATTTGCTTCTCTAAACACATGGATAATAGTGAAGCTTTCAAGCTTAGATATCAAAGATTGAATGGTTTGAAGCAGAATATAGCAGTCCCAGGGGGGAGTCTTGTTGTCTCTAATGTAGGCCAACATTTGTATGGAGTCTGTCTCACAAATCACTTTCTCCACTCCTCTCTCTAGCCCCAACTCAAGACCTCGTTTAATGGCAAACATCTCCTGGTAGGTAACAGTGTGGGCATCACCCTTCCCGCTGTAGCTGAACAAGCATTGGCTTCTACTATCTCTTGCAATGCCTCCATAGCCCCCTATATCTCCAATGACTGAGCCATTAGTATTGATCTTTATTGTTCCTGCCTGTGGGGGATTCCACCTGCATAATATGAAATTAGGGAGTGTAAATGTTGGGTGTACATCCCATCTATGGCAAATATCTCTATTAGTGGAGCTATCAATAATAGAACTTAGAACATGTTTAGCTTTAATGGTAATGTCATCACAGATTTTATTAAAAATCCTATTAGGTCTGATAAAATCATTTCTAAAGACATGTGCATTCCTAGCTTTCCATAAGTGATATACAAAGCTGGTAAAAGCTAATCTCAACATCATAGAGCTAATATTTTGCTTAGGCAGCCCACTAAGCCAAGTTAATTCATCTTGTAATGTTGAGGGATGTCTAACAAAGCCACTTTTACTCAAAAGTCTACACCAAATGTGTTTTGGCCACAAAACATTCCATAAACAGATGCTCACAACTTTCATTACTAGCTTTGCAAACCTGACATAAAGAGTTTGTGAGCATGTGTCTCTGAACCGACTTATCTTGAGTGACAAGGGAGTTATTTATCATCATCCAGCAAGTAAATCCATGCCTTGGAATTACTATACTGTCCCATACGATCACTTTCCACTCAACATTAGCAAGCACAAGCATCAATGTTTTAACAGTAGACTTGATAGTGAAATCTCCCTGAATAGAAGGTCGCCAAATAATCTTATCAATAGCATTAGGGACTGCAATTTTTGCAGGGAGATGATGGGCTATATCAGGTATACTAAGAGTAATATGCTCAGAAAATGCCCATTTATTAAGATTAATAAAATTGCTTACCATAGCTCTAGATCCTAGATGAGAATCATACCTGTGGTGCTGCTCAAAAGCATATTTAAGAATACCATTTTGATGCCAGAGATCATTCCAGAAGGATGTGTTCTGACCATTACCCACAATGTGCAGCACCATATGTTGAGCCTCTTCCCTAGATATAAGAATCTGCCTCCAAACCCAAGAACAGTCCCTTGAAATGTTAATGCTACAAAAGTTTTTGTCCCTAATGAGATTAGCCTTAACCCACTGAGCCCAAAAGGGTCTTCATTCCTAGCAAGCTTGAATGTCTGCTTCATGATTGAGGCTTTGTTCTAGATACCAATGTGTGTGAGCCCCAATCCTCCTACTTCCTTAGGAGTGCACACTCTGCTCCAAGACATAGGGGCAGCTTTTCTACCTGTTTCATGCCCAAACCAAAGAAATCTTGCACATATTGAATTAATTTTGTCAATCACAAATTGAGGCAAGATAAATATTTTCATCCAGTAAACATTAAAACTGTAAATCACCGATTTGAGGAGCTGCAGTCTACCAGCATAAGATAAAAATTTATGTTTCCATGAAAGAATTCTACTAGTCATTTTTTCAATTAAGGGGATACAATCCCTAGCTGTAAGCCTAGTGGATATAAGGGGAATCCCTAAATACTTGAATGGGGTTTTGGCTTCAACAAACTCCAAGATGTTGCAAATAGAAGTTCTAGTACTTTGCTCAACACCTGAAAAGTAAACAACAGATTTATGGTTATTGACTTCAAGCCCAGTAATGGCCTTGAAAGTACTAAGACTGTCTTTGATGGCTTTAGCAGAGTCCACATCACCTTTACTAAAGACAAGCAAGTCATCAACAAAGGCAAGGTGAACCAATCTGGTCTTCTTACAACGATAGTGCAGACTAAGCATCCCCATATCTGCTTTAGTCTCAAATAGGATCCCAAGAGTCTCCATGACCAAAACAAAAAGGTAAGGTGATATGAGATCCCCTTGCCTTAGCCCTCTTTGGCCTCTAAAGAACCCAGTAGGAGCTCCATTTACAAAGATGGAGTAAGTGGGAGTTGTAATGCACTCTTTGATCCATTCAACGAAAAGAGTGGGAAAATTAAGCGTCTGAAGCGTAGATATAACAGCTTGCCATTGCACCATATCATAAGCCTTTTTCAAGTCAATTTTAGTGGTACAATTAGGGTTGGCATTACTACGTCTATGATAGTTCCTGAGAAGCTCGTGAGCTACTAAAAGGTTGTCAGAAAAATTCCTCCCCTCGATGAAAGTAGACTGGCTAGAACTAATCAGAGGAGAAAGCACTCTTTTCATTCTAGTAGTAATGATCTTAGTGATGACTTTGTATGTAACATTGCAACACGCTATGGGTCTAAATTCACTCAAGTTTGAAGGGTTCCTTACTTTAGGGACAAGGGCAATGATGGTTGAGTTGACTTGCGAAAGAAGTTTGCTGCTTCTAAAAAAGTTTCTAATAGCTTTAATGAAGTCTTTCTTTATAACTTCCCAAAAGGTTTTAAAGAAAAAGGCATTAAATCCATCTGGACCAGGCGCTTTATTATCACCAATGTCAAAAAGAGCTTCCTGAATCTCAACATCACTATCATCCTTAACAAGGTCATTATGAGCACTAAAGGGCACCACTGCTTTAAAATTAAGATTCCTAAAGGAAATATTATCCACAGTTTGAAATTGGTTACCTAAAATATCTTTAAAGTAACTAACAGCATTAGAGGCAATTAGCTTTTGGTCTGTGATAGTGCTACCATTGCTGTCAGTTATGGAGTTTATAGAGTTGCAATTTGTCCTAGTTAACACTGCCTTATGAAAGAAAGAGGAGTTAGAGTCACCTAGCTGGAGCCAATCCACCCTTGATTTTTGTTTCAACAGAGACTCCTCATTGCCTGCCAACTGTATGTAGTGCTTGGTTGCTCTTGCTTCCTTAGAATAGAGAGCTAGCTCATTAGGGTTATTCTGGATGACATTTTGGATAGCAGACAGCTCAGCCTTTGCAGCATTAGCAAGTGCTCTAGTGTTCCCAACATTCAGCTTTCTCTACTCAATAAGTTCTTTTTTAACTTCCTTCAACTTTCCCTGTAACACAAACATTGGGTTCCCGAACACTCTGTGTTCCCAAGCCATCTTGACAGTTTCTTTGCAGCCATGAATGTCAACCCAGAAGTTAAAGAATTTGAAAGGAATTTTAGTATTCCTGCTACTTTGAATTAACTTGATGATCATAGCACTGTGATCAGAGATATCAGCTGCAAGAAACTCAGTATTAGAATTGGGGTGCAAGTTATTCCAATCTTCATTAACAAGGGATCTATCAATTTTAGTCATTATTTTGTCATGACTGCATTGTCTATTAGACCATGTATATCTGTGACCAGTATAACTCATATCCATAATGTTAAGGTCACTAAGATACTTTTGATGTTTAATGAGTATATCAGTCTGTATAGGCCTCCCTCCCAATTTATCCTCATTGCAAAAAACAAAATTAAAATCTCTCGCAATAAGCCAAGGTTTTTGAATGTATTTATGGATATTGTACAGGTCTGTCCACATTACATTTCTCCCAGCAACACTAGTAGAGCCATATACCACTGAGATGAGCATGTTTTTGCCATAACTCTTCACTAGACAGTGGATAGCTTGGGCAAAAACACCTATCACAGTAACCTCAGAGATGTTAGGATCCCAGCATACTAAGATTCTACTAGTTGTGGATTCAGTGGCATTGCTTACACTCTGCCAAAGGGGACAAATCCTATTGACAGTTTTGATCTCATTAATTTTTTTCAACTTGGTTTCAGTGAGTCCCACAAAAGGGATTTTATGAAGGTTTATGAGTTTCTGAACTTCTCTTTGCTTTAACAAGTCATTTAGACCCCTAGTATTCCAGACTATAACACCATTCATTAAAAACAATTATAAGTACAAACCTTTCTTACACACCTTCCTGTGAGGCCAGACCAGATTTGCAGCAAAGTTGTGCCTGCAAAATATAATTCAAATAAGGGTGCACCCTAGTAAATATCGCTTTAACCCTAGTAAATATTTCACATCAACCTATAAAGTTGGTTGGCATCTTGTCAACTATAAGTTAGGCAATTGGAAAATAAATGTAGTGAATTTAAGTTAGGCAGGTTGCAAAAAATACACGTGTATAACTGGATCAAGTCATATCAAATTAATGTAATGTATAGTCGTCCTAAATTGAATAACATGCATCGTATTTATTTAGTTGGCGGCTCTGGCGTCAAACGTAATAAGTTGTTCTTCTCCTCCACACCATGACTTAAGTTGGAAAAATGAGCACCGAAAGGTCATATCTATTTAATGTATTGTCTATTTTTTCACTTTATGTGTTCACTTATTAACCCTATAGGATTGGTGTCATTGAATACTATGACACAATGATCCCTACACTTGCGTGTAAGGCAAGGGGTATTGTTGGAAAGTGGGATTCAATACTTGTGGTACTGTGGTGACTTATTTTCAATACTCCGACTGCTACAGTAATCTGATCTGCTACAGTACTTCGAACTACTACAGCTCCATTGCTTTGAATAGTAACAGCTGCATCAACACAAACTGCTACAGTAATCCGACTTGCTACAGTACTTCGAACTACTACTGCTACAGTATTTTGAATAGTACAGCTCCATCAACCCGAACTGCTACATTAATTCGACATGCTACAGTACCCGAACTGCTACAGTATCCGATCTGCTACAGTACTTCTAACTGATGCATCTACAGTACTTCGATCTCGTCAACAAACACGTGGTCATTTATAACACATTATGGAGCGGTTACAAGGAAGAAGAGTTACTCAAGCCGTTACTTGACCATTATGAAGACTCATCAAGTTCACATATTATAAAGTTCCTCATTAAAACAATAACAGTTATATTATAAGACCTATAAATAAGACTAGATAGTCACAGATTAAATGGGGCTGCTCAGAGATCTTTTCTGCATCTCTTTCTATATGTAATTGTAATAGCCTATTTTCGTAGAGACCGAAAATAGCCTTACACCTTCAAAATATAGAGTAATGTAGATAAACTAAGAGCTATAAACACAAAGTTTAGCGTGGAAAACCTTTTAATAAGTGAAAAACCACGACCTCTCCTGAGGATTTTGAAAGAGAGAGTTGTTTATAGATTGCTAGCTATTACATAGAGAGGGAGATAGATGTCTCAGAGAATGCGTGTTGTGTTGTGTGTCGGAGAAGATGAGAAGATCCGTTTTTGTGTGTTCCTCTGCTCCTTTATATAGGTCTTATAATACAACCGTTATGAGCTTTAATGAGGGAGGTTACAAACGTTACACCATAAAGTTTTGATGAGTACTCATAATGGTCGAGTAACGGCTTGAATAACTCTTGTAACTGCTCCATAAATGCGCCACGTGTTTGTTGATGAGGTCGAATGTTGAGACCTGAGATTGGGCTTCGGAACTGGCTTTGTATTTAGTTGAGCTGAAGCTCGAATATCGTACTCAGTACGAGTATTTGGAAATATGCCACTACATCGCCTCGTTTCAGCCAATAGCGCGAGAAGCATCAGGGGCGAGTGGTGTTGGTTGAGAAACATCATTGACTGTTGACATCTGGGTTGAGGGCGAGAACTTGAAATAGGCCACTACATTGCCTCGTCTCAGCCAAGAGCACGAGAAGCATCATAAACGAGTGGTGTTGGTTGAGAAATATCTCTGACCTTTGGATATGTAACCTGCATGGTTGGATTGGTTTGAACCAATGACCAACGTAAGGAAAACATTATAGTTGTATGAGATGTTTATCGGTTAAAAAGCTGGAATTACCTATGCTTTTTAATTGTTGAATGTAGCATGTGCCCTCTGGATGGGCAAGAAGCTAGTATTATCTATGCTTCTGCCTTTGGGCAATGTATGTGTCCGTGGGTGTAAAGCTAGCAACATTTACGCTTTAGCCTTTGAACTAGAAATGTGGTCGTCGGTATGAAGCTAGTGTATTATGATGATCTATTCTTCAACCTCGGACTATGGCATTGGCTTTGTGTTCTCCGGCGTAAAGCTAGTATTGTGCTTTAACCTTTGGAAATATAATGCGTCCTCTGGATGGACAAGAAGTTAGAAGCAAGTTGCATATATATTTTTGCCTTTGGATAATGTATGTGTCCGTGGGTGTAAAGCTAATAATATCTATGCCATGGCTTCGGATATAGAGTGCTTATCGGTATCGAGCAAGCTCTACAGTTACTCGTGCTTTAGGCGGTCACCTCAGGCTAAGAGGTTCGTTATGGCCCCCGTCCTCGGATATTTAGCGGCAGCGAGCAAGTTCTACAGTTACTCGTACTTTAGGCGGTCACCTCAAGCTAAGATGTTCGTTATGGCCTCCGCCCTCGGATAAAGAGTGTCCTCAGCAAGTATAGGCTAGTATTATTTATACTTTAAACCTTTGGATATAAATATCAATGAGAGTGTAGCTCTGATCATTGAAGATTTGTCCGCAGGCTAAAAAGTATATATGCTTTTAATTTCAGAAAATAGAGTATCGATTGAGAGCTAGTATGATCTTAGCTTTAATAATCGAATGTAGTTGAAATTGTAAGTTGTAAGATGAAAATACTTAGCTGGTAATTGAGTTGAAGGTGAGGTCGGACTCACCTCGAGTATGAGTTTGAATACCGAGCTCCATAATAAGTCGCCTCAGGTAAGTCTGAAGCTGGGTATTATAACTAGTTCCATCTTTACAAGGCTGAGCAAGCAAAGTGTAACCAACTGTTGAATTTGAGCTGGGGCTGTACGAACTGTTGCCGTTGAATGTTTATGCACCAAAAGTTTTTGCAACTGAATATTGAGCTGCTTCGGTAATAGTTGTTGTTGCATTGATTCAAATGAATTGTCCGCACCACAAACCCCTAAACTAGAACAAACAGTTCGGCAAGTTTCTCTTAAGAGAGAAGTCTGTTGAAGTTCGTAAAACTGCGAACTGGATTGGAAATGGGCCGAGTAGCAAATTCCTTCTTTGTTGGCGTTTAATGATGCCGAGTTCACCGAGGAGGATTGGAAATACGTGGTGTTGTTGCTGTAAGAATTTGAATATGAATCTGAATCATGAGTCGCAGCAACTATTTAATAGAGTTCGCCATTTGGTTCGAGTCCTTCATGCGGGTGTGACAATTCGAACTAGTTGTTGTTATGCCGGATATAATTCGACCTACAAATTTGGGATTGGGTCTTCATGAACTGTTGATTTGACCTGCAAAAATCATCGTGACATTGCATTTGTGTTTCACGAACTATTGCAGAATCATTTTTCTTTTCGTAGTGCAAGCTATAATTCGTGTTGGGGCTGCACGAACTGTTGCTTTAAGAATGGATTCGAACTACTGCTGTAAGACTGCCTTCACGAACCGTATAAAATTGGGTTTGAAAACTGTTGAACTGCTGCTGAAATCTGTGAATTCGAACTGCTGAATTCGACCTGTGGCTGGCTGCACGAATGAATTCGAATTGTATAAAATGTTTGCGAACTGTTGAACTGATGGGTTTGCGAACTGTTGTTGTAACTGCTGCTGTAAGAGTGAAACTGTTGAATTTGAGCTTTGAACTGCTGGGTTTATGAATTGTTGAACTAATGCTGCCGAATTGTTCATACGCAGTCTCCTTGAGAGCACTGATGGAAGTGGAGAAAGGAGGTAACGCCATTACCGGTTCCAATCATAACATACCATTGAAAACCCCAGATCCGTGAAGCCCAAAATCGAGGAAATTAGGGGTTTTGGAAACCCTATTTTAAGATCTGAAATGGAATGCGAGTGAGATGGTACTTCAGTCTTCTAATCTCCACTGGCTCAGGGGTGTCGTTCTCGACAAGAGAGAGTGACTTTGAGATGAAGGTGGTTGATTTTTGTGGAGAGAGAGTGAGAGTAAATTTTGATTATCTGGTTTTGATTTGGGGAAGAAAATCAGGGAAGAGAAAACTCCAAGGTCTGAGCTCGGTGTCTTGTCCACTTGGTCGGAGAACAATGAGTGTAATCTTCGTTCCCACAGACGGCGCCAAATGTAATAACCTATTTTTGAGACCGAAAATAGCCTTACACCTTCAAAATATAGAGTAATGTAGATAAACTAAGAGCTATAAACACAAAGTTTAGCGTGGAAAACCTTTTAATATGTGAAAAACCACGACCTCTCCTGAAGATTTTGAAAGAGAGAGTTGTTTATAGATTGCTAGCTATTACATAAAGAGGGAGATAGATGTCACAGAGAATGTATGTTGTGTTGTGTGTCAGAGAAGATGAGAAGATCCGTTTTTGTGTGTTCCTCTGCCCCTTTATATAGGTCTTATAATACAACCGTTATGAGCTTTAATGAGGGAGGTTACAAACGTTACACCATAAAGTTTTGATGAGTCCTCATAATGGTCGAGTAACGGCTTGAGTAACTCTTGTAACTGCTCCATAAATGTGCCACGTGTTTGTTGATGAGGTCGAATGTTGAGACCTGAGCTTGGGCTTCGGAACTGGCTTTGTATTTAGTTGAGCTGAAGCTTGAATATCGTAATCAGTACGAGTATTTGGAAATATGCCACTACAGTAATAGCTAGCAAACATCTATAAACATCTTTCTTTCTAAAATCCTCAGGAGAGGTCGTGGTTGTTTACCCATTCAAGGGTTTTCCACGCTAAAACTTTGTGTTTATAGCTATTTCATCTATAGCATTCTCCATTTCAAGGGTGTAAAACACTATTTTCGGTCTCTACGAAAATAGGCTATTACATTTGGCGCCGTCTGTGGGAACGAAGCGTTATACTCATTGTTCTCTAACGAGTTAAATTTTTTCTAAAGAATGGCAAATCAAGATTAACATGCAAATCGTCCGGACCGATGGCACCGCTGGAGCAACCATACGACAAAACCAAGCCAACGCCGAGCCTATATCACAGTCCTCTAGTGGGGCCGAGCAAACAAAACCTCTCTCTCTCTCTGAATCAAGATGAAATTTCAGATTATCACAAACATCATCGTCATCTCCAAATAGCAACAAGCTCAAATTCAAGCTGATTGTGACTCCATCAATGTTCAGATCAACAGCTAATTGTAATAAATGTTCAGGTCGCATTAGTTCACCATCAACAGCTTCGCCAATTCGAGTTATGATTTCGGTTGAGGGCTCCTCAAATTAAATCCAATGTTCAGATCTGTCAACCCAATGTTCAGAAACAAGAGAAGGACCCCAAGATTCAGATCTGTCAATCCCATTCACTCTTACAGCAACAGTTCGTGATTGACATCTATCTTCGGCATAACATTCGACAGAAGAAGTTCGTGAAAGCCAAATATAATTTGCAGATCGAAGTCGATAATTTAGCAGCAATTCAACAGTTCGCGATGATACGATGATTTTTACAGTTCGTAAAACTTAGACAAACTACCTCTACAACAACAACATTTCATTTAGACCTTCAGCTCATTAGCAGCAGTTCCAATTCACAGATTTTAGCAGCAGTCTTACAGTTCGCAAACCCCATTTTATACAGTTCGTAAAGGCAGTCTTACATCAGCAGTCTTACATAAGCAGTCTTGCAGTTCGTGAAGGCAGTCTTACAGTTCACAAACCCAATTTTTGCTCCCTCGAGCTCGACAACAGACAATCATTTTGTTTGTTTCAGCACGCAGCTATGCATCATCTGATTCAAGTTCAGTTATTTGTTACACAATTCGAGCTCGTCTTTTTAATCGAACTTGAAACTTCGAAATCTCGACCTTACATTCGCATTTTACAGAACTTGAACTCAGCCTTTCTCGAGCTAAAACCTCATACGATTTACATCTCCAATCTCAGTTCGAATTGATTCACTACCGATAGTTCGCGGTGGTGCGATGATTTCTGTAGTTCAAAAAGTCTCAAACAGTTCGGGAATATCGTGTAAAAGCCTATTAACAGTTCGTGAAGGCAGCAGCTACAACAACAACAACAGTTTGAAAAGCTTTCAAAGCTCAAATGATTTCTGTATCAACAATTCGATATCATCAGCGTTGGTTACACCTTGCTTCGATATCGTGCTCAGCCTTTTAAAATGAGAACTAGCCACCGTCGTCGCGTTTGTTCCTTACTCATGCACCTGATCAGTTACAGTTCCAACGATGTTGCTGAAGCGGCAGTTGTTAGCCACAATTATTAGCCGTACTCTAATGGATATCTGAAGGAGTAAATTTATACTTGTACTCGTTTATGCGATTGCACTTGTAGCCTCACCATTAACAATGGGAGCAGTGTTTTTATCATCAAGACCGACACAAGGTATGGCACTGTGGTGCTAAAATTCTCCAAGATACAACATTATAATACCCAGCTTCAGACTGTACTTATACTCGGGGCGAGCCCAACTTCAGATTAAGACTACATGCTCGTCCTCATCTTTTCAACAACATTGAACCAAATTATGAAGGCGCTCGAGGTCGAGGTACTCGAGGCGATTGCAAACTCACACTTGAGGCGAGCCTAACTTCAGATTCAAATACAACGCTAGACCAGCACATTCAATCATACTAGGGACGAACCCAACTTTAGATTAAGACTCAATGCTTGATATCATCTTATTAAGCCGCTCGAGGTCGAGGTACTTGAGGCGATTACAACTTATTATCGAGCTCGTTATTCAAACTTATACTCGGGGCGAGCCTAACTTCAGATTCAGACACAACGCTCGACCAGCACATTCAATCATACTCGGGGAGAGCCCGACTTCATATTCAGACACAACGCTCGTCCTCAGCTTCAGATACAACATACTTAATGTCAATCGACAAAAATTATACTCGGGGCGAGCCCGATCTTTCCAACAACATTATGATGGCGCTCGAGGTTGAGGTACTCGAGGCAATTACAACTTATTCAATCTTATACTCAAGGCGAGCGTGATTTCAGATTCATACTCAATGATCAAACTTATCAAACCACATCATGAAGGCGTCGAGGTTGAGGTACTCGAGGCGATTACAACTTATTCAAGCTTATACTCGGGACAAACCCGACCTTAGCTTCAGATGCAAACGTTCAAACTCAACTTCAAGACTCGAGCTCAAACAACTTAACAGTTTATACTCGGGGCGAGCTCGACCAACATCTTACAGGTCGATTATTGGTACGTCTAATTCGATCAAACAAAACTCATTCTACAAAGTTGGTTATTGGTTCAACCAGTCCAACCTACATTCAACATTTAACATATCTCATTACTGGGATCTACATCATAACTCTTCAAATATACACCCTCTCCGAGGATCACTTATTGAGTCAATCAAATCGATCTGGCAGAGATGCCATTCAGCTATGCCATATTCTATACATGTCCCATCACGGTCGCTCCGCTCGACCTATAACTGGGACCTGCCTCATAGTTCTTCAAATATACACGTTCTCCGAGGGTCGCTTATTGAGTCAATCAGTTTGATATGGCAGAGACGCCATTTAGCTATGCCATATTCAATACATGTCCCATCACGGTTGCTCCGCTCGATCTATAACTGGGACCTGCCTCATAGCTCTTCAAGTATACTCGCTCTCCGAAGGTCGCTTATTGAGTCAATCAATTCGATCTGGCAGAGACACCATTCAGCTATGCCATATTCAATACATATCCCATCACGGTCACTCAGCTCGACCAATAACCGAGACCTGCTTTATAGCTCATCAAATATACTTGTTCTCCGAGAGTTACTTATTGAGTCAATCAATTCGATCTGGCAGAGACGCCATTCAGCTATGCAATATTCAATACATGTCCCATCACAGTCGCTCAGCTCGACCTGTAACTGGGATCTACTTCATAGCTCATCAAATATACTCGTTCTTCGAGGGTCGCTTATTGAGTCAATCAATTCGATCTGGGAGAGACGCCATTCAGCTATGCAATATTCAATACATAGTAGCATGCATTCTACTACATGCATTCTACTATATGCATTTTACCACTACATTATCATACATGATCATCCATTCTACTACATTATCATACATTATAATCCATTATAATACATTATCATACATTATAATATATTCTCTTACAACAGTTGCTTCAACCATGCAATTTACATATCCAAAGATCAAAGATATGTCTCAACCAACACCACTCGCTTCTAATGCTTCTCGTGCTATTGGCTGAGACGGGGCGAATGTGGTGACTTATTTCCAATACTCCGAACTACTACAGTAATCCGACCTGCTACAGTACTCAGAACTACTACAGCTACAGTACTTTGAATAGTAACAGCTACATCAACCCGAACTGCTATAGTAATCCGACCTGCTACAGTAACTTCGAACTACTACTGCTATAATACTTTGAATAGTAACAGCTACATCAACCCGAACTGCTACAGTAATCCGACATGCTACAGTAGCCCCGAACTACTACATTAATCTGACCTGCTACAGTATCCGATCTGCTACAATACTTCGACCTGTTACAGTACTTCTAACTGATACATCTACAGTACTTCGATCTTGTCAACAAACACATGGCCATTTATAACATATTATGGAGCGGTTACATGGAAGAAGAGTTACTCAAGCCGTTACTCAACCATTATGAAGACTCATCAAGTTCACATATTGTAACGTTCCTCATTTAAATAATAACGGCCATATTATAAGACCTATAAATAAGACTAGATAGCCACAGATTAAAGGGGACTGCTCATAGATCTTTTCTACATCTTTCTCTCTATTTAATAGCTAGCAAACATCTATAAACATCTCTCTTTCTAAAATCCTCAGGAGAGGTCGTAGTTTTTTACCCATTCAAAGGTTTTTCACGCTAAAACTTTGTGTTTATAGCTATTTCATCTACATCATTATCCATTTCAAGGGTGTAAAGCACTATTTTTGGTCTCTATGAAAATAGACTATTACAGGTACAATGATCCAAAGGATTGCATTAGGCACGACAAGAATGGCCAATTGACTTGTTGCCAATAAAAGTATTAGGGGGAATGCATGCAATACTAATCGGAGCCCGCCCCGATTTCTCAGGCTGGTTGGCACACCATCAATGTCGACGCCGCCTGGTCTAAGGCGGACACACCAGGAGGAACAGGTTTTATTATTAAAACTCACTTGGGTAATGTTGTCTGTGCAGGTCACGAGGCAGCTCAGGCTGAGGACTCTGAAGAGGCCGAGGCAATTTCAGTGATCAGGGGCATGGAGGCGGGTCAGCATATGGGTTTGGATAGAGTGACCATTTTGACAGACTGCCAGAGGCTCGTACAAGCTTACAGAGATCGTTCTGATGACCTTTCGTGGGGCGCTCTCTCACTGGCCCCGGTTATGCTTGCTATCCCCGCTCAGTTCAGAGACTTCCATTTTGATTTTACTGAGAGAGCTTGTAATTTTGAAGCACATTTTCTTGCTTCTCGGGGAGCTAGATCCCCGCCTTTTGTTTGTTCGGTGCCCTCTGAGGCCACCATGTTTGTAAACTCTATTTTGCCCCACTCTTGAGGGTTTTTATATGCATTTCTACTTTGCTTAAAAAAATAAAAAAATATGGCAAAATGATGCTTACATTTACGTGTATGGTAAGGGGTATTGTTGGAAAGTCGGATTCAGTACTTTTGGTACAATAATCCAAATGATTGTACTAGGCACAACAAGGGCGACCAACTCAATTGCACACTTATTGGACCCCAAAGGGGGTTAAGGGAATGCACTTAATACTCCTACTACAATTGTAGTCACTATAACTTAATTTTACTAATACTCTTACAATTCATCGTTTAGCATAAGGGTCGCAAATAAAATTTAAATTGATGAAACAGATTAGAGCTTATGATGAAAGCATGATACGATAATATGTAATACAACCACGGTATGCACTCACATGTCTTGTATGCATATTGCATGCATTTTGTTCTCCTCTGACCAATGTTAAGACATGTCATGCCCACTTACATATAAGCTAGTCAGCATGTGTGCTTGAAAACATCTATTTAAGAGGTAGAAATCTTCTATCTTAAAGCATTGTTCTTTAATTCAAGCGTTGTTCTAGCTTGCTTTATTATTTAAAATTTTATGTTACAAATACTATGATAGCTTCGTTCATGGTTTTTTTGTATTCGCAATTCTTCGCAGTAGTAGTAGATTCAATGAGGAGACCCTTTTGGAATAGGAATGGCCGAATGGGAATGAGTTTTTCAAGTTTCCGTTTGGCAGATGATTCAGCTTCTTAACCAAAGTCTGGTAGATCACGCAACTTCTTAACCTAAAATGTTGTGTATCTATGGCACTGGGTACTCTAAACCCAATTTATTGCATCGAATACTCGTTTCCCATCTTTGGGGTCTTGGACAGTGGCGGAGCTAGGATTATTGGTTAGGGGGGGGCAGGGAATTTTGAGGGGTTTGGGGGCGGTAGCCCCCCAATTTTTTTTTGTGTGTAGTTAGAGATGCCTTTGCCTATAACTACTAGTTCTCTTCTCCCAATCTGGTCATTTTAAGGGAGTCCAGTACAAGGCTAATCTAGACACCTTAAATAGTTTGGAGTCCTGCAAACAAAAATGGTACCCTGGGCGGATAATTTATTTCTCCAGCGGTGTTGCCATTATCAATATCTTTCTACAACTCACCCTTCTATGCTCTCTGACTTTGAGTTGTTTTCAACCCCAATCTTAACCTAATTCAATTGTCACCGTCATCATCATCGTCATCAAAACACAAAGAGAGAGAGAGAGAGAGCTTGAGTTTCATCAATGGCGATGAGAGATTTGGTGACGGGAGGAGCTGCTGTGCAGTTAAAAATCCCAGATGCAGAGGAATAGAGGAAGAACAGAAAACTAAATGGCAGAACAGAGGAGAGAGGAGAGGGAGAGCTGCAGTAGAGTTTTTTTTTTTTTTTTTTTTCTAACAACTAACCTTTTTTTTTTTTTTTTTTAAAATGAGTGGGGGCAGCTGCCCCTACTGGTTCTCATGTGGCTCCGCCCTTGATCTTTGAGATTTGGGATATTTACTACAAAATCTTTGATCCCTCTTATAGATTGAACTGAAATTATGTCAGTAATATGACTTATTCTTTGTAATAGAGAAAATAAATCTATTCTTGGTTATTACATACTGTAGTTATGGATGTTCGATGTTCAATTCCTGTAATTAAACCAAATTTAATTAAGTCCTTAACCTACAAAAAACTCAAACACGTTATCCAGAGTGTATCAAGTCATATCAAATGACAATAAAGTTTTTAATTTCTTTATTGTTAAACCATACATTAATAATTCAGAGGAGTTACAAAACTTGTCCCATCACACCTGAGCGGCTCCTGTAGCCACTCAGGTGGGGATCCAAACCAAGAAAAGCATAAATTATCGCCTATCGGCCTACCAGCAATAAGATGTGCAACATAGTTAGCTCTTCGCGGCGCATAGTTAATACAAATATCCTCAAAAAATTTAAATAAAGCAAGAACATCTTGCAGAATCGCTTTAGAAACCCAGGAGATAGCAGCAGCACCCGTCTGACAAAAAGAGGAGATCGCCTCAGCATCCGTTTCCATTATTACCCGCAATAAACCCTGCTCATGAGCCCAAATAACACCAGCCAGGATCGCTAATGCTTCCCCTTCTTCGCTGCTCGTAAATCTGCAGGATGATACTCGGGCTGCAACAAAGATATTATGAGCATTACGGGAAACAAAGCCAATGCAATTATAATATTTATCCTTACAGTAAGAGGCGTCAACATTTATTTTGGCCCATCCTAAGTTCGAGGGAGCCCAGGAAACCTTGATATTCAACCAATCGAGACGAGAAAACGGTTCATCTTATAACATTTTATTAATTTTTTCTGATAGCCGAGTCGGATCCAAACTAGTCAATTGAAATACCCAATCACACCGGGCCTTCCAAATAAACCAATAAAGGGAGCACACCACCCTAGACCAAACCTCCCTGTCTAAAGGTCAAAACAAAGATGGTTCGAACCACATTGTGATCCACTCTAATGGAGAATTTTTTTCAAAATGGTGGATCATACCCCCCAGAGATGTGCCAAACCAAACCGCCCTCGTGAAGGGACACTTAAGAAGGAGATGATGTAGAGTCTCCTCAGGGGCAGAGCAAAGGGGACAAAATATATCAGTTAAGCCTAACCGCTCCACAATCTTGTCCCGACAAGGAACCAAGTCCTGAAAACACTTCCAGGCAAATAATTAAGCCCGGGATATCGCCCTATTGTGCCAGATTTTCAACAGCAGAGAGGGAGGCCCCAACACCGATTCAACCACGGTACCCACCAAGATCACTCGATAGGCAGATTTAATCGAAAATTTCCCATCCTTAGATGGGCACCATTTCAGGTCATCCAATTCACCCTCCTGAGGGATAAAAACTTGAGATATCACATTGACCGACTCAGCGTCACACCAAAGGCTTAACTTATCCCTGCACCAAGTTCGCCTAATGGGATCAATAAACTAGCTAACCCAAACAGGCCGATCCCTCAGATAAATATTTCCCCTAGGGGTAGGTCTCCAGCCAGGCATCGCTGGAATCCAAGAATCATTCCAAAAGCGAATCTGGGAACCCGTACGAACCTGCCAGCAAGAATGGGCATTAATGATATCGATTGCAGAAAAAATACTTCTCCAAGTCCAAGATGCATCCGCTTTTGGGGGAGCCTGTAGAGCACTACACCTCGGGAAATATTTGGCCCTCAACACTCGTCCCCTGAGGTCATCCGGCTTCTGATGGAGCCACCTGACCAATTTGGACAGGTGTGTCTTGTTTGTCGTCTTCGCCTCTCTGATCCATATACCCCCTTCCCTCTTCGGGCGACAAACCTCTTTCCACTTTTTAAGATACAAAGGTTTCCTCGCCTCTGCCCTTTTTTCCCACCAGAAATCCCGTTGAAACCCATTGATGCTTTTGCACGTAGATTTGGGGAGTGCAAAACAGGATATTTGATACACCGAAATAGCTAAGGTCACCGATTTAATGAGGACAGTACGCCCAGCCTGGGACAAGAGTTTACCTTTCCACGTCTGAAGGCGGCTAGAAATATGCTCAATAATCCGATGGAAAGTCTGTGCCTTTGACCGGGCAAAGAACAGGTTGGTCCCTAGGTATCGTTCGTCCGCGGGCATCACCTTCACTTTAAGGAGATGGGCGATAAGGCGACCAAAACGGAGAGGCATGTTCTTACTAAAAAAGACTCCAGATTTGCCGAGATTCAGTTACTGCCCAGAGGCTCTACAAAATCCATCAAGAGTTTCCTTAACTTCATTCGCTTCGTCCAGATCAGCCCGACAAAAAATGAGGCAGTCGTCCACAAACAACAGGTGAGAGACTGGGGGAGCCTGGCGGGAAGCTTTAATACCATGGATCTTCCCCTCCACTTCTTTCCCCCTAGGGCTCGCGACAGACCCTCCATTAAAATTATAAAAAGAAAGGGAGATAGAGGATCCCCCTGTCTGAGTCCCCTAGTCGGAGTCAGAAAACCATGGGTCGACCCATTAATCAAGACGGAATTTCTGACTGTCGAAATACATTGATCTATCCATTGGCACTAAAGAGGGCTGAAACCTAGGGCTTTCAGCATTTGGATAAGAGTGCTCCATTCAATCCGATCATAAGCTTTCGACATATCCAGCTTTATCCCCATCAGACCCGAGCGACCTTGTTTCCTCTTCATCGTATGAATAATCTCATAGGGAACCAGAACGTTATCCGAGATTTGCCGCCCTCGCACAAAGGCTCCTTGGAAAAGGGAAATGATCTTGTCAAGAATAGGTTTGAGGTGAATGAAGAGGATCTTGGATATAATTTTATACGTCACATTGCAGAGACTAATCGGCCGAAAATCCCCCGGATGAGCTTTAGAATCATTCTTAGGGATCATCACCACATGGGTGGCATTAATAAATTTTGGCATAAATCCAGAGGAAAAGAAATTGGTCACCAGGTTACAAATATTAGGACCAACAACGTCCCACGCTTGTTGAAAGAACAACGCCGACAAAGCATCAGGACCCGGTGCTTTTAGGGAGCCAATACTATCAAGAGCCGCCTTAATTTCCTCAGGCGTAACTCCCCGAACCAGAGAAAAATTATCCTCCTCCGTGATACACGGGTTAAACTTCTTGAGGAAAGCCAGAACTCCTTCGGGATTGGAGGTTTGGTAATTTGCATCCATATCGCGGAGGAAAATCTTTCCGATCTCCATAGGATCCGAGATCCAAAGTCTAGTTTCATTTTTAATCCAGTCAATAGAATTCTTCTTTCTCCTCGCCAGGGTTTGCAAGTGGAAGAATTTAGAATTTCGGTCTCCCTCAGTCAACCACGAAATCCACGATTTCTGCCGCCATAACATCTCCTCCCTCACATGAATTTCCTCCAACTCAGCTATCAGGGACCTGTCACGAGAGGCCACTCCCTCAACAAAGGGACGAGACTGGAAATGCGAAATCTCTGATTTTAACGTAAAAATCTTGTTAGAGACATGTCCAAAAACTTTTTTATTCCAGTGCCTAAGTCCCGTTTTCGTGTTTAGATGTTTATCCTTGACTAGTTGGGCTGGGGAACCTCTAACAGGAGAGTTCCAGAGATCCCTAATCATATGGGGAAACTGAGGTTCCCGGGTCCACATAGTCTGGAAACGAAAACATTTACCTAAGGTCGCAAATTGAGGAAGAGTATCAAGGCAAAGTGGGGTATGATCCGAACCCAAAGCAGGTAAATGAACAACCTTAGCTGTAAGAAAGATAAACATCCAATTCGCGTTGGCCATGCACCGATCCAAATGTTCTTTGATGTTATTCCCTCCCCGACGTCTATTCTTCCAAGTAAAAGGGTGTCCAATGAAACCCAGGTCTATAAGGACAGCTTGCTGAGTAACCTCTTTGGCAATAGCACAAGAGGTCGCACGAAAAGGAATCCCCCCATCTTGTCCGATCTATCGAAAATGGTATTAAAATCCCCTAAAATAAACCAAGGTCCAGTATAACCCTGGACATTAGTTTCCACCAATTTCCAACTCTCAATCTTATCCCGTGGATGCGGGCTCCCATAGAAAAATGAGATCATCCACGACTTGTTAGCCGGATCCGATGTCACCAAAACATTTATAATTAATTTATTACTAAAAATGACTTATATGCTAATATTATCCTTCCACATAACGCACATACCCCCCGAGCGACCCTGGACGCGCGAGGCTGGTACATCAATCCAGTTAGGGTAATTGAGATTTCGTTCCAAAACCTGCATTTCTGCAGCGGATCTTTTGGTTTTCGACAGGAAAATGATATCCCCCTTATAGGAGTTTATAAGTTCTTTAAGATGCCAAACTGCCGCCGGCCGACCCAAACCCTGGCAGTTCCAAGAGATAATAATCATAATGGGTGGTCTCCGAGGAGCCACCCAAACCCTAGTAGCCTTATCAAACATGAGGTACGTACGGCGGATACGAGAAAAAAAGAGAGATAAGGAGTTGTGCACCTGATCGTGAGGGAGTCTGCGGGAACTAGCCAGTGGAGTATGGAAGGGTATAGGCATCTCTGTCAGAACAGTCGCAATACGCATATGACAACGAGCTACCCGAGATGATGACGGAAGAAAACCGCTCAAAAATTTAGTTGCCTATCGAGAAGCCAGCGAACCCTGACCTCTGGTAGACGATCTACTAGAATCACCCGGACTACCATCCAATCTCGCCGCCTAGGGGTGTGGAGGGATAATCTGAAAATCCTCAGCTCTTCCACTCTGAATCTGGATCAGGCCGTCCCTTCCGCTATCTGACCTACGCCCATTCCCTCCTGACAAGGTATTCTCCGTCCTCGCCTCATCTCTATCTCCAGACTGCCCCCAAACCTCTTCCGACGCAACGAGATATCTTCTTGCATCAAGAGGCAACCCTGCTACCTGGAAAGTAAGTCGCTCCTCTTCAAAAAATATCTGTCGTGTCTGTTGACCTCCGACCAGGCCAACAAGTGTATCCTCCTCATTCTCCCCTGTCCATTGGAATATCGACCCCCTGACGGACCTCCTAATCCCAGATCAGTAAGGTCCTCAAACTCAGATAAAATAGCCCCTCTCTGAATAGGAGGCCAGCCAGATGGATCCGCCATATCCCCCGCATCTCCTTCCGAGTAAAGTCACCCCTATACCTGGGAGGCAATTGCTGACCTATCTGATCTATCACCACCTGACCCTTCCCTTTCGCTTGCCTACTGTAGCGAGGAAACGTGTGTCCAATCCCCCTTTCCCCTCCTTCTGTCGAACTGGTAGCAACTAAATCCGTCTGCCGAGATACCTGTTTGGGCCATCCCCGCTCAGGAGCAGGGACCTGGACCAAAGAGTCTTCTTGAGTGCGGACCCTCTCTCCTTCCCCTGCACTGTCCTCCTCGGGAGAAGCAGGGCATCCCGGGACCCGATGTCCCATTCTGCAACATCTGTCACAGAAATTAACGGATATTCCTTCATATATTGTTTCAAACAAAATCTGGCCATCCTCTATCTCCGTCCAGACTGTCGGAGGAAACACTCCATAAATATCCATCAGTACTCTAGCTCGATACCCTTTTTTGTCACTTTCCGGTTTTCCAGACTTGGTTTCGTAACCATAACTTGACCCAGGTGCGCCCCGAAAGCATTAAGAAATTCAGGTGTTCCAAAGAAAGGGTCCTTGATATTAAACCTCACCCAGAAGGGTGCATGCTTGAAAATAATCGACACAATCGGAGTACGTGCCACATATGGTAACAAGATAATGGAATGCCCATAGGGGTTCGAGGGTTGGTTTAACAACACAAAGTTATAATCATACGCATTCTTAAACTTGATAATGAAGAAAACCTTACCACTAACCAGTCGCTCGAAAAATTAGATATTCACAGAGGCATCCAAATTCTAAAAACTTTTGAGAGCTAACACAATTTTTGTAAAACCTCTATCCGTCTCAGAAGACATGGTTCCAATCAATGCAATACGCCACCGACTCTCTTCTGCTTTAATACTTTCTATAGGTAGCTGCACGAACACCGACCCTCTTGGCTTTTTAATCGTAAGGCGTTCCATACTATTTACAAAATCCTGAATCACTGAAAACGAAGACATAGAGTTCCATTGCCCGCAGCAAACCAGACTGAGAAGATTCTCTTAAACTACTTTCACATAAAGATCACTAAACTGAAAATCACTTAAAAATATTAACATAATATCTTCTATTTGATCATGCATGATAAACCAGATACTAGACTCATACAAAAAAGACCTAGCTCCCCAAACAAAACCAAACAGACACAATCTCCATACCACTCCACAAGCTCAGGCACCAAAGCTCTGCCTGATGTTTTACAAACAATACCCCAAACCACCACCAGCCTTCAACCCAAAAGCCCTTCGGACCTATCCACACATTTTAAACTAACGACCCCAACCAAGTTACACAAACAGACCCACCAACTCGGTTCTTCCACAGCCAAAGTAACAAAGAATCCGAGAAAACTATACAACACAATCAGTCCATCGAAACACACAACCACAAAGCTAAGAGCCAGAATGTAAACAAGAGAGAACCTAAAGATTTTGGAGCCTCCCAACGAAAGAAACAAACACCAAGGGAAAATACCTCAGGAAGCAGGGAAAGAAGCAAGAAAATCCTTCCACGCGTCAGAGATTAACACTGCAATCCTTCAAAGCAACGGAACTTTTATGGTTGGAATAGTATTTTGGGCTACGAGACCAAGCCAGCGTCTAAACTTCTCCAGCTGTCAGCTAAAATAAGCAAAAGAAGTGAAATCAATCACTAATGGCTCGCGCTCAGATATTCTCCAGTATATGCCTTGCCAGATAACAGGGGACGAACCCATAAGCCTCAGCCTTGTCCAAAGCCCAGCCCAAACAGGAAGATATCCACTTAAAGACACCTAAAAAGGTCCACTCCTAATAACCTAGACTCCTTCTTAGTCTAAACCAAAAGTGCCCAGCCTACAGAAAATCTCCCACTCCAAACTAAAAACAAAAACCAGCCCTCCTACTGACAGCCCAAGCCCAAAAGGCCACTCCTGCCAAGACCAAACCAAACCAAGAATCTGGATTTTTTTTCCTTTTTTTTCCAAACAGTACTTCTCACCGACCACGAAACCCCTCCTCCACCGTGAACAACAGATGCCAAAAGCTCTACCAAAAACCACTTCACACCCTTGCCAAAGCCACCAATTCCGATCACGGCCTCGACAGTGTTGTTATACCATTCCACTCTTTCCAACTCAACCAATTGCCCACCGAGCTCCTCACCTGCAGGAAAATAGGAACAACCACAAACAAACAACAAAAACCCAAGATAGGATTACAAACCTGGACAAGATACAAACCCAAAACCGAGAAGATGAAATCGAAGAGGAAGGCAAGAAAATAAAAAAGGGATAAAAATCACAAAGGGATCAATTCCACCCGCCACTCTCTCACAAGCAGATATCACCAGCCGATAACACAAAGCACCCAACGTCTCTCACCACGGTGGAAAAATGGAAGATGGGGGAGAACTTTGAAAATGGAAATGGACAAATTTACTGTAGAAAGCCAGACTCTCTCTCTCTAGAAAGCCTTACACTATTGTTGCACTCAACTAATGACAATAAAGTTTAGTCGCCTCAATTCTATTTTATATTTAAACTCTGCAAGGCATTTAATTAGTTGACTTCAGAAGCCTCAATTCTATTTTATAATTAAACTCTGCAAGGCATTTAATTAATTGACTTCAGAAGCCTCAACCGTGATGACTTCTTCCTTCTCCTTCACGTTATGAATTTATTTATACAAGTTCTTTCATTTAGTGCGTGGGAGTTGGAAAAATGAGCAGTACATACATGTCTAAGAGCATGGGCAGTAGCCTCGCTAAGTTAGCGAGCCACGTAGGCACAAATTCAGTAAAAATATGACATGTAGCTATAGCTAAAAAAAAGTGTCTTTTTCAGGGTGGGGATGATGTCAGTTTTTCATATTTTAAAAAAAAAATAATAATTGTGCGCCAATTCAATTGGCCCAACATTTTTAAATATTTTTTTAATAATAAAATAAATAAATTATATGCACTGCGCCAATTCAATTGGCGCACAAAAAAAGTTAGCATTATTTTATTTTATTTACTAAAAACACAAATATATAAATCAAATATAAAATAATAATAAAATAACAGCGCCAATTCAATTGGCTCATGATTTATATTAAAAAAATAAAAATAATTTTTTAAGATATTTTTTATACTTTATTTACCTGTGCCCACTGACACCTGACATCAAAATGGCTCGCCATAGATCCCTACTGATTTTCTCGAAATTAACCCAATTTTAGCGATAGTTAGCCTGAAAAACTTAATTTTAGTGAATTTGGATAGCTATCCTGCTGCCCATGCTCTAATCTAATTAGATTTTTGTTTAGTTCTTCACTCTATCTGGCAACAAATTAGCCCTATGTTAAATTGACAGCTCTTCTGACTTACACGTTATTAAAAGGTAATTGCAACAAACACAGATATGAATGACAACCATTATATATACTGATGCCATGGCTTCTTTTATTATGAACACTCCTCTTATTCAAGAATGCACCAAACTACGTCATTTTATGCTTCACTTCCAAGATGAGGAGTCCCACCTTTGGTAATGGGAACGTGTTTTCGAAGCTTCAGGAGCCTTGGCCTGATGAAAATGCCTTTGCCGAGGTTTGCCGTTGACAGATGGTTCAATGCCTTAACCTAAAAGGCTGTGTACATCTGGTTAATTTCTTCAGTGTAGGTCGACTTCGAGTTGCTTCAAGTTTTGAGCATGCTTGAATTGCTCCTTCGTCCGCACCAACCTCGTAGTATTAGTTACAACTGATACATAGATATAAGTAATTATTACGACTTACAACAGTGTAATACAATTGGAGTTATCTTCACCCTCTTCGTGATAGATATCAGTAATTATTATTATGAATAAATCGGTGTAATAAAGTTATTGACTAAATTGGGGTAGTGAATGGAACGAAAGCTTTGTACAATGTTTACATATTTACAAGTCTAATTTTTATCATTTATTTAATTCACATTCATGTTAGGTTATACCAAAGATTCAATCTTATTTATTTATTTGGTCACCTATTTAGGCACCACATTAACCAAGTGACAAGAGTTGAGCCTAAAATGTGTCTTTTATGCCCCACAAGTTGTACGCATGATAATTAGTATTTAGACATTGAGAATGCTATAATTGTAATTTGGTGAAACAGAGATATATAGAAAATTGTTAATAAAGTATATTTTAAGCAAAATATTTACTTTTAATATTAAACATATACTAATTTACGAAGTAAATGACTCCAGAAACTTAAACAATGACACGGGAAAGTGGTATTGTTGGAAAGTGGGATTCAATACTTTTGGTACAATGATCCATAGGATTGTATTAGGCACGCAAGAGGGACCAATTTAGTTGCTCACGTATTTGGCCTCAAAGGTGTTAGGCTTAGGGTATTGTTGAAAAGTGGGATTCAATACTTTGGGAAAATGCCCACTCACCTCTATGTGCTTATTTATATAAGCTAGTCAACATGTCATGCTTGATTCAAAACTTCTATCTTAGAGCAAATGCAGCAGGGTGTGGGTTGAGTTGGGTTTGCAAACCCACACTCAAACGTCTCCCAATAACGACTAATTGGGTGTAAGTTGGATGACCTGGCGCTACAGAAACTCAACCGAGTGGGAGGAACTCACACTAATTTTTTTTTGAGTTTGACAGTATTTAGATCACCGCGCTGTGTTCTTTTTACCGTGCGGTGATCTAAACACCTCCAAACTCAATTATTTTGATCAACACTCCCTGACAACTTCTTCCCCAAACCCAATTGCGGAGCTGAGGAGATCATCTACGCTCTCCCCAAATAGCGAACTCCGGCACCAGTAGTAATAACTCTACACCGTCGACCCCATCCTCCCATAACCAACCTTCAACACCATTCGCTCAACACCCATCATCACAATTCACTCCATACCTCTACCAAAACCCATTGCAATTTTAACCTCAATTCCAATCACAGGCCCCACCTCCGTTTACCATGTCGCAAAGGAATCCCAGTTATAGACAATATCAAAGTCTATTTACACTATCTCAACCACAACCTCAAGCGTTTAGCCCCTACTATCAGCCCTATCTGCTTACTCAACCTCAAGGTTTTCAGCCTCCAAATTACTTTCAGAACTATCTATTCTACGGTGAATCTACTCAGCACAGTTAAAGTGATGCAAATGCGTCAATACCTGTTGGCATGGCGGCTCCCCAGAAAGAAAAAGGAAAAGGAAGAAAAAAAAGAACACCCGCAAAACAAAGACCAAACGTGCAAGTGCCAGAAGATTCTGAGTTTTTGGACGAGATGGATGATGCTGGAATGCATTGGATGAACGCAGACTTTACGTGTCTCGCAAGGGCGTGGGTAACAACTTCTGTCCAAACAAATGGCCACACAAAGGGTTTTACTTTCTATCAAAAGGTTAACATTGCCTTTAACAGAGACCCCGAGTGCCCCACACGACGATTATGTGGGTCTACCAAATCTCAGTGGTATTCCCTTAATGCACAATTTATGGAGTACAAGGGGATTGTTGCTCAAGAAAGATTTAGGAATAGCAGCAGAAAAATAGATGAAGATCGGGTACGTTATAGTTTCATTTAACTCAATGTCAATTATTTCTCGCGGATATACATGTTATTTATTTGTAATGGGTAATTTTGCGAATTGAAGGAAAACAATGCACACAAAATCTATAAAGGCTTGAATGGTGGCAATGACTTCAAACACCGTGAAGCGTATAAGATTTTGGCGCGAGAACCACGTTGGGCCAACCTAAGGAATGATTTGTCGAACCATGCGGTGAATATACCAAAAAATGTTGCTAGGAGAACATCGGATAATTCTTCTCCAGGGAACTCGGTCGGATCAAACAATCTATCAGAGGACCCCGATGGCCCACCTAAACCTCAATCCGCAGGCCCAAATTTTGATTTAGATGGTTCGTTGTATGAGGGTGGAAGCAGGCCTATCAGCCAAAAACTCTATAGAAAGATCCTTGCATCACAAAAGGCAGTGGTGGGTATGACTGCATCTGGTAGCGGTATCCAAAAAATGCTGGATGAACTACGGTTGGAGAAGATACAAGCGAAAAAATAAAAGGAAAGAAAAAGAGTAGAAGCAATGCAACACTGACAAGCTAAAATAGATTTAGGGCAAGCAAAGGAAGATCGCAAAATTATGGAGAAAGACTTGAGTACTATTTCTGGATATTAATTGCAATACTATCTGCAAAGGCAAGCTGAGATCATGGAATGTCTGGCCAAGAGGGGCGGACCAGGTACTTGAAGTGGTGGTGAAATATAATTTAACTTTGCTGTATATAGAAGTTTTTTATCCAAGAATGTAGTTTAATAACCAATAATGTAAACGTTTGTACTGGTCAAAATTCTACAGTTTGCTTTTGAAATATTTATTTTCGATAATATTACGTTAAAACAAATATAAGATCAATATTGCGTTAAAAAACATGTTTAATAAACGTGTACGACTAAGAGAAGCATTAAATTACATCAAGAACACGCAAATAATACAAGAAATAGAGTACTAATTTTGAAAATTTCCCTTCACGGCCCACAAATGCTCGATTAGATCATTCTTTAGATCAAAGTGAAGTTCTCGACTTCGAATCCGGTTCATTTTCGATATAAAAGATTTTATTGTTCCGCGTTCGCGTACAATATCGAACCGTTCACCTTTGATAGTTGAGGGCTCAGCCGGATTGTAGTCTAAGTATTATGAGGATGCATCTCGTTCCTCCTCGATGATCATATTGTGCATTATCACGCACGCATTCATGACATTGCTCAAAACCTGGGGGTCCCACAATTTAATCGGATTTTTTGCAACATTGAACCAAGATTTTAAAACCCGAAACGCCCGTTCTACGTCTTTCGGCAACTTTCTTGTTGTTGAGCAAATAATTTTTATTTCGCTGTAACCGGATTGTATATGGTTTGGACAAGTGTTTCTCATTTGGGGTATATACCATCCGCTTGGTAATACCTCATATCAAAAGCTTTTCTGGCAATTGTATAATTGCAAGGCGGGGCGATACTATCGGCCAGGTCGGTGAAAAGATGTGATTGTTGCAAGACATTGATATCATTATTAGACCCTGATAATCTAAAAAAAATATGCCAAATCCAAAGGTCGTATGAAGCTACCTCTTCAAGAATCAGTGTCGCCTTGGGGTAATGACCAGTAAATTGACCGTGCCAAGCTTTGAGACAATTTTTCTATATCCAATACATGCAATCAAGGCTTCCTAAGATGCCGGGAAATCCCCGGGACTCTCCGATCGCTTTTAACTTTTTGACGTCGGCCGCGTTTGGTGCTCGAAGATATTCCTTGCCAAAAATGTGTATAACCGCAACACAAAGCCTTTTCACACATAACAAGGTTGTGCTTTATCCTATTCGGATATATTCGTCAAAAAGATCTGCCGCAACACAGTAGTCTAGGAAAGGTAGTGCTGCGACTACCTATTGGTACGGTGATAACCCTATAGTACCAGCGTTGTTGGGTTTCTGGACAAAATAATGATCATGTACAATGGCTGCATCGAATAGACGCATAAACATGTCTCTACTCATGCGAAAATGTCGTCGAAATTCCTATGGCCCATATGTGCAATTCGGCTTGAAGTAGTCTTGTATAATGTTGTAATGCCCCAATGGGTGATCTCGCTTCTTTCTCTTATCCTTACGGCCCATGACACTCCCGCCGTAACTCGAAGTTGCATCTTCAACTACTATGTTCACTGTAGCTTGGTGCAGAACGCAAATTGTCGCCGCACAATTAAATATAAGATCGTCATCGGAGGACGACGATGATAAACCTGGAGGATCGGGTATGGATGAATCGGATGATGAAGAAAACATTTGAGGCTGTGGAGTTGAGTGAAGGTTGTAATACCAGATGGTGAACAAGTTTCCAATGGAAGAAAGAAGTGTAAAAATGGAATAAATGTAAAAATGGAAGAAGTTGTGGGTCTTTTTCCATAGATTTAACGGTGAAATAAACACCGCGCGGTGTTCCTTTTACCGCGCGGCAAAAGGAACACCGCCAAATATATGTTTTATTCGACCTCAGTGACAATTTTGTTCGAATAGAATTATGTTCTATTCGAATAAAACTGCTCAGTGAAAAATTGTGTAAAATTGTTGAAATTTATTTGAACAGACAAATAGTCTGTTCGAATAGACTTGAAAAAACTCTGACAAAAACTTAAAAAACTTCACCAAATAGTCTGTAGAAATGTAAAACACATCAGTGCAAATTTAATCGAACAGACAAATAATCAATTTTAACAAAAACTTCAGTCAATTTCAACATTAGATAATCATGGATAATGAACATTAAGAACATCTGAAACATCGTCTATAAATATATCCTCTACTCAGAATCATCTGCATAATCAAAGCAGAGCTTCTACATCGTCTAGAAAAACATAAAAAAAATATATATCTACTCATAATAATTTCCAGTACCCCGCCCCCTGCAGCTAGTACCGCCTCCCCTGGTTCGCAGACCAGATCCACGCTGCCTCGTCCTCGCACCATCTCCAGGTGGTTGCGGCACCACCCGTACGTCACCCCCCCTCCTCAGTTCTTGGTTCTGAACGGGTCAAAGAAACTTTATAAATATTTTGACAAAATAAATATGACATTAAGAAAAATACCGCAATAAATACATAAAAAAAATACTTATATGGGCATATAGCTGATGATCTATACTGTCAATTTGCCTGCGGGCAATAGTAAGCTCATCCTCCACCTCCTGGAGCCTCTGTGCGTCCTGTGTAGACTCTGCAAGGACGAGTCACCGCATACCATGGGTCAGGTACCACAACTCCTCTGCACCGTTGGAGGAAGACATGGGTGACGGGTCCCTTAAGCGGGCGATGAGGAGCCTCTCACGCCACCCTATCCACTCTATGTGCCACCCTAGGTATGGCCCCTCCGTCTCGCCAGGAAAACTGAAGTCCTGTGACAAGCTATGAACCGACGCTGACGTAGCTACCACAGGTGTAATACCAGCTCTGAGTGCAGTCGGTCCGAACAGATCTATATTCCCCATCCTCTGAGAATCTGTCAACATGTGGCCTACCTCCAAAGTTTGTTCAGTCCAGTATAAGGCGTAAGTCTCTCGTTCCTCCCCTACCACAAACTACTCACAGTTAACGAACCCGGCCTGTCTCATCTCATGTAAAGCCGGTGGACTAATATGTGGCGACATGCTAAGCGGAGGATCCAAAGGAATACGCGCCTCACCTTCCAACTGCCTCCAGCATCTATCCTCCAAGTAATATTCGCAGCTTCCGTTTGGTACTTAAAGTGACACCCTTTTACGGGATAGAAGCTTTGCAGTCAGTACGTCCTCTATCTCAGATACTGCAGAATCTATCCAAGGTTCCCATGTGATCGTCTCAACAGTGCGGTGATCAATATGGTATCTACCTAGAATAAATAGATTGGCCACCTGGTTATTTGTTTTCCTCCTGTTTCCCCTCATCCATGCTTTGAGGCACGGATAGGCCGGGTACTTTACCTCTTCCTTGACTATAAGGTGACCAACCCCAAAATACTTGTAGAACCAATACTGCATTTCAGAATAACATACAAAATAATAATAATTTATATTTAAGACGTTTATTGGAAGATATTTGATTTGTAAAAGGAAAAAGTATTAGTGTACCGAAAGAAGTTGGACAAATCCAGTGATGACACCCCCGGTCGTGACTGCGGTACCCAAACCATGGTACAGGGAAGCAAGATTAGCAGAACCCCAGTCATATTGGGCAGCCGAGTCCAAATCATTCACGGGCCCGAGATATCCAAGTGGGACGGTGTCGTTGGCCGTTTGAAACCACAAATGTCCCACTATGAAGAGGATAAAAGCACGAGCAATTGTAATATCATCATCCCGATCAGCTGCGACGGTCAAGTACGTCCTCAAATGTGCAATGTTGACGTTTTCACACTTTATATGGCTGGAATAAATATTGGGGAGCAATTGCCTCACATTGGATAAAATAGGTCATGTGTCGTCATATGGCATCTGTGTCAGATATCGACCGATGGACAATGATGTCAGCATAGTGAAATCGAGAGGAGTGACCCCTATCTCCGCACAAGGGAACAAAAACGCGTGTGTGATCGGCCATCAACGCTCTGTAAGCGCTTGAATTAGCTGATTATCTGAATTGCCCAAGCGTATATCCATAAACTGCCCAAAAATATTCACCACGACGTCCCTTACAACTAGAATTGTGGCAATATCCTTCCGCACTTTGAACACCGTAGTGAATGTGCCGTGCACACGCATCGAATTCCGATTCTGTTCATTGAGGCATTTTGTCAAACACTTGATTTATGGAAAAAAAACAAATTCACAATTACACTAAAACTTACCGTGAGTTCCTTTCCCGTGTAATAGATGTGTATGACTCCGTCTGGGAGTTGGGTAATACACCTCCGCGATAAGTTTTCTTGGGTTGGGTTTAGTATAGATTGGGGTTGGACATCTTTAAATTCCACTCGCTTTTTCTTCATTCCAGACCTCGAGCGAGTTACGGCACGCTCTGGATCTCTTGTTTATCTAAACCTAGGCATAGTACTAGGGTGTGGTTCTCCCTTTGGCATATACATTTTGATTTTGCTGGAATCACTAATTTTTTTACCAGGGATTTTGAGAGAGAGTTAGATGTAAAAATGTGAAAATAGTCGAATGGGGAGTGAGTTTTACTTACAGTTGAAGCGGCGGTGTTCCTTTTACCGCGCAGTAAAAAGAACAGCGCGAGGTGTTTTAATCTCCTCAAATTAAAAAAAAAAAAAAAAAAAAACTCCACGTAGGAAACTCACACTGGCTGCTGGAAGAGGTCGGGTGTGAGTTATGGGTTTGGTGGGCCAGGGTGTCAGAACTCACACCCAAACCCACACTCGCTGCTAGAGACGCTCTTATATTATGAAAGCTTTATTCTTTAATTCAAGCTTGCTGCCTTTATTTTTCAATATTTCTAGGTTACAATTGCCACAACCACTACAAATACCTTCTCTTATTGGGAACACTTCGCTTATTGAAAAATTCACCCAACAACTTCATTTTATGCTTAACTTCCAAGATAAGGAGTCCCACCTTTAGAATGGAAACGTGTTTTTGAAGCTTTTAGGAGCATTAAGGTTACCCGTTAGAAATGTTTCAGGTCCTTAAACAAAGAGTGTCAGATGGTTAAGCGCCATAGCCTAGAAGGTTGTGTACATTTGGCTCTCACTTTGGTAGAAACTTTCAGTTCCTCTGCTACCCTGCTATGGGGAACTTGCTTCCCTAACGTGTTCAGAGTGCACTACAATTAGAGTAGCTACAAGCTTAGGGCATGCTCGGATTGCTCCTTCGTCTGCACCAACCTAGCAGTATCAGTTACAACTGATACATAGATATCAATAATTATTATGACTAAATCGGTGTAATAAAGTTATTGACTCAATCTGTGTAATAAAGTTTTATAAGTTTTCGATAATGTTTAGATATTCTTAAAGTCTAATTTTTACACAACTTATCATGAATTTTGTTTGTAGCCTAAGAAAAGTACATGTGGTTATATCAATTTATTTGATCACTTATTTAAGTGCCACATATTGACCAAGTAACAAGAATAGAACCTGGAATGCTCACAATTTGTAGTAAAGTCACCGCAACTTTACTTCACTATTAGCATTGCAATTAACTGTTGTTAGACATTCAATTGGCCATAATTAGAATTTGGTGAACATATATACAGAAAATGTGTTAATTCTAACATGTCAGTGGGGAACTTTAAAAAAATGGCCAAATACTGACCCAATCTCTTCTATGATCAAAATAAAAGGTGTTACATAATAAAGGGTCACCTGAACTTAAGCAACTTAAACAACTTAAACAAACTCCCAATCAATAAATAAATTTTTAATCATTTTAATTATGCCACATTTGGAGGATGTGGTGGAAATCCAGGAGGATGGGATGGGTGGCAGTCATCAAGAAAGCGGGTCTTCAAATTGTGAATACATCTCATCAGTTCTTCCTTGTTATGTAACGCATCGCGGTCAACAGTAGTTGGGAATTTGAACAAACCTGTCAAACAGGCTTGACAGTTCGACAACGATGCTAAAGACGATTCCCACTTCTACTTTATCAGACAATTAGCGTTGAAGACGTGACCACAAGGAAGCGATAAATTCAATAATAAATTAGGATGTAGAAACCGTTGCAACCATAGAACATATGTTCCTATACAACTATATGTGGCGGTAGATTTAAATGGGATTCAATGGAATTGACATGAAGGGAAATAACGTGACCTACACATGCGATTTTTTTTGGGTTAGCATACTCAACGTCAACCTGTTCTTTGTAATCAAAGTGATTTGAGCAGAAGTTGACAGAAAAATTGCCATTTAAAGTCAATTTTAATACTACATCTGCCTTGGGCAGTGTGAGTAGTCATTGGGGGCCGCTGGTATAAGAAAATATGGGTTTTTTTATGTACTTAAAGGGAATGACTGCTCACAATCTTCAGGGACACTCAACTACACTTCTCATCTCTCCCTTTTCTCTGGTAGCATCACAACACTTAGGTGAATTTTGACGTGGCAAGGTGAATTTTGAATTCACTCTCAAATCCACCTTTTTTTTTCCAGCAGCTAGGTGATCAATTACTTACGTGGCATACACAAAATTCACCCTGTGGGTGGATTTGGGATGAATTCATGCCGCGCGGCTTAGAATGACACGTAGTCTTTGCGCGCGGTTCAGAACAGCGCTTACACTATTCACCACTAAGATTAGAACACGTATCATTTATCCAATGACTCACATTGCGCGCAGTTATGAAGTGCACATATACCATCAAAAAATTACGTGGCATTTTTCTATTGGTTGGTAGTTACACGCAGTTTAGAAGTGTGCTGAGTGTGGATTACTGAGATTATGCTACGTGGATGTATCTGGGACGTTCATTCTTGCTTGCGGTTCAGAAGTGCGTTTGAGAAATTCACCTTGGGGTGGATTGGATTCACCCTGGCTTTTGGGCGATTCCACCCACCCAACTCCTGTAGCAGTTTGATTTTTAGATCAAGGTAAATTCACTTCCCGCAGTTCAGAACCGTTCGGGAGCATCAACGCTCATGATACAGCCACGTGTCCCCATCTCAACCATCTATCTCTGTAACGCAGTTCTAAACCGCGCGTATTAGCAGCCAATAATAATTTACCACGTATTTTTTTTTTAAATTAGCCCATGCAACTTTTAGGCATAAACTTTGGTTAACTTTCTCAAGTGCTATTTTAAGTTTTAGGCATAACATACCCAAGGCATACCCAACCCTTACTCCACAAGTTTCCCAACCCAACCCATTTCCTCCGTCATCGACGCCGTTAATCGCTTCAAAATATTGGGAGAGTCTAGTTCACGACCGAGGTATAATTTTACAAAAACTAAACGCAATATAAACGCTGAAGTAAAATGAAGGGAGAACGCCGAACTAACAAATATTTGGCCGTTATAATTGACGTCGGACAACGATCCCTCCCCAACGCTCGAAGAGTTGAATCGAGTAGATATCCTCCCGGACGGCTGGGTCCATATTTGTGTTGGATCGAAGAAAATGCCGGTAAGTTTTGTGTAAATTTTAAGTATTATTAACGTATATTGCAATGTGTTCGATGAAATGTCCGAATAAAAATCGAACGTGTTAATGTGCTTTTTTGTCAGAACTGAGATGAAATACAGTATAGGGGATCATTAAATAAGGTACTGAAGTGATACCAATGGATTGCCGGGTACCCGGCGTTAAAGAAGTTGGTCAACGATATGGGTTTTGGGGAGTTTTGCTCGATTAAGACGGGAAACTCGGATAACCATCTCATTCATGCTCTCGTAGAACAGTGGTGCCCTTCCACCCCATACCTTTCACTTCCCTTGCGGGGAACTGGGTTTCACACCGTTAGACTTTGTCATGCTAACGGGCATATCTTTTGGGAGGGGCTGTGAACTCCTGTACGACGAGAGGTACTCCAAGTTAGAGGAAGCAGAAAAGATATTCCCGGGAATCACAAGCTCTGACATCAGATATAGTAACATCACTCTCGCCTATTTAAAAATGTAAAAATAGCTTTTGAATCCACGTCTCAGCAATTATGACCCACAAATGGATATCGTGTATTCGAGGGTATTTATTGCCTATATGATGGGTAATCTCTTCTTCTCAAATGGCAACACATCTCTTCAGGCGGGTTATTTTGTAGCCTTTACAAACTACGATATTATTGGTGCGTTAGTTTTTGACTGGGGTATGCCAATTATGAGGGCTTTATATCAGGGACTTGATGAAGTCCTAGTTCTAAAGGACAAGAATGTGAAGAAATCGATCACCGAATTCTATGCAATGTTGGAGTTCTGGTTCTTCGAGTATTGTCGGGTTGGAATGTATCTAGTGAAGGTATAAAACTTTAACCCTATTTATCCCCGTATGGGTGCGTAGAGAGATGAAAGGGCTAATACGAGTTATGATATTCATTGCTCTTTTGCTGTGATCAAAGAAATAATAGAATGGAAGGAAAGAACCAACATAGATTGGCAACCATGACACAGGTCTAGACAATTAATCTATTAAGAGGTAAGAGTTGCTTCAGCGCTGAGCTTCCAGAGGGTTCCATTGGTGTCAGTCCCATACAAGCATGGTACGCTTTGGTATTTAGGAGACCGGTGTATGCGTCAGATGACCGGGCATGATAGTGTGCCCTATGACCCCCTCAAGAGATTATGGAATTCCCAAGCTACGATCGAGAGTTATATCAGAGTCTGAAAGATGTGGACTTCTACGATGGTCGCAATTATTTTATTTCAGACGTAGATTATATGAGATATTGACGTGCCGTTCATCCAAATCCCAAGATCTGTTGCAATTTAGTAATGAGGGCAGGAAATATTTGGATGGTCAGGCGTGATCTAGTGAGGTCCGATGTACACTTGCCACATCGAGTTGAGCTACGTCTTCACAGGTGTAAGACTATGGTATTTAGGCGACCGGTGATCCACATGATATGGGATGGTTCATGGATGTGGCAGGAACGAACGATCAATGTAGATGGATACCGATCCCAGTGATACAGGTACCATACCCGTGTCTACCTACGTATAGTATGGATGAGTTGTGGTATCAATCCCAAGGAATGCGGTATGTAGCATATAAAAACTTGAGGCAACTAGTTGACCGTAATACTGAGTTCGAGGGGGAGCTGAGGCGGGTAAACGAGGTCATCTGAGAGACGTCTGAGATACTTGCCGAGATATCCATTTCCTATCAGACAGAGCTGATTGTGCAATGTACCTATGACGAGAGTCTCACACGCAGTAGATACGCCCGCCAAACGACAAGAGGTCGTCCCAGTTAGGCTATGTTTTATTTAGAACTTTGATTTATGTTTTGTTTAAACTATGTTAAGTATTAATATTGTTTAAACTGTGTTTTATTTAAACTATGTTTTGTTTAAAATATGTTGAGTATTAATCTCGTTTAATTTTGTTTTTTCTAAGATTTTTTTTTATGAAAACTTGTTGTCCAAGTTACTCAACGGCCATATTAACAACTAGTTTTTATTTTGACACTTGTTAATGGCCATATTAACGGTTAGTTTTTTTTAACTATAAATACCATTCATCTCCTACACTCTCCTCCCTCTTTACCTTACAAACATAACCAATATATCTTCCTCAAGCTCCTAATCTAATTCTCAAAACCACTCTCAATCCTCTAATACGAACCAACAAGGAAACGTCTTTCCTCCTCAATTCTGGATGAGTGATCCGTCGTAAATGCCTAATACTTTCCAAGATCTAAGGTATGATCGCTAACTATTTCTGACACCCGACAATCAATTTCAATCTCAAACCCATGGATATTACCCTCATTACCCAAACCAAGGATATTACCCATAATTTGATGGGAATACGGGCTCGTACCCTCAACCGGGAAATCCATATTATTCATCTCAAACTGGTTTCGCCGATGGAAGTTCGAGTACCACGCCGATGTAAGGTACATGGGGTTTAAATGATTTAAATCTTAATACATCGCCGGTTGCATCTTCGGTCATCTCCAAGGAACTCAATCCAGTTCTCACGAGAAGTAATATACACGGGAAGGTAATGTCTACAAGAAAGACGGCACCGACACCTATTCTAGTTGAGGATGTAACTAAGGTTGAGGAACTCAATCTGGTTTTCACGATATGTAATACGCGTGGGAAGGCAAAGTCTAAAAGAAAGATGACATCGACACCTATTGTAGTTGAGGATGTAGTTGAGGATGAAGTTGATGACGACCAAAAAAGATATAAAAACTTAAAAAATTGGTCGTCCGATGACTTCATGAATCTTGTACGCGCTTGGTCCCAAGTGTCTCAAAACCTCGCTACCACGAACAACCAAAAAGCTGCTACATTTTGGTTCAAGGTGCGTGATCAATTCAACTCCTTCTATGTTGACCAATCGATGTGGCGATCGTATAACGGTGTCAATTGTACGTATAAATGGCAGCTCAATAAGGAATGTTTGATTTTTAGAGGCATCATTCAAGACCTTGAAAGCCAACATTTTACCAGTATTGGAACGGCTAACTTCGTAAGTATTTTATTTATTTTTCTCATTTCATTAATGTTCAAAGGTGAATCATACTCTAAAAGAATTTTCTAACTTAATTTCTAGGAACGTATGGCATGCGATACATTCGCACAACTACAACACAAACCATTTACACTTGGGGAAGCATACAAAGTTTTGGAAACTTGCCCAAAATGGTCATAAATTCATTACATCGGGCAACCCGGCCATAACGTCGTTAGGAAGTTAAATTTTAACGATTGCCCGGGTAACTCCACCAATACCGATCCTGAAACACCTACATCTGGCAATCCAAATATTGTAATTTCGAATGATTCTATCAACGTAGATGCAACACTATATTCTTATGGGGATGTACGATCGGACAGAAAAAAAATACAAGCTAAAAGAAGCGGCAAAGTCAAGTATAGGTTATTGGAAGAATAAGATGCTTGAAACAACGACCAACATGATGAAGGCATGGAATGAGAAAGACGAGTAAAAGAAAGAGGAAAAGAAAACTAGAACTAGAGCACGAGAGGAACTAAAGTTGGCTAGAGAGGCTGAGATTCAAAAAGAGGCGTGAAGCAGAGCTAACTCGAAAAAAGCTATCGAAGATGCGTATATGGTTAAGGTGATGACAATGGATCCAAGTAACCTACTACCGGCACAAGGCGTTGGATGAAGAAGCAAATTAAAGAATATTTAAAGAAGTTGAAGGAGTAGTGTCCAAGTAATGACGACGTTTCTAGTGATGGAGATTGATGTAATCCTTAGCGTTAATAGTAGTTCTTAAGTTCTATGTAATTTCATTCTTTCAATAAAATTACTATTAATCGTACGTAATCCTTAAAATTGTTATTAATCTAATTCGCATATTTGAACCTTCTGGATGTACTCTGCCATAATGTACTCTGCTTCTTACTTTTTTCTTATAGGACCTAAGATTTTCTCCTTCTCTTTATCTCTACCTAAACAATAAAATAGAAGAAATGGGTACAAAATTAAAAAGCAGAAACAGTAAACCAAGTTTCTTTAAAGTATTTTAATGATGAAGACTCAGAAACAAAATACATTATAACTTTAACATAAAACTTGGAAACAAAATATATTACTTTAGAAAATAAAAAAATAATGATGAAGACTACATTACTCTGCCCCTTTTCGTTTCTACAAATGCCTGACAAGTTCATCTCGTATTTAGAAATGAGCACCTTCATTTCTAATTTTATGAACCTTCTGAATGTACTCTACCATAGTGTTGATTGCGTGTCTTGGATTTAAGTTCTCCCAATTCTTCATGGATGTTTTAAACTCGGGATCAATGTCCATTTGCCGGATGTAAGTATGACGTTCTTTTTTGACGATCATATTGTGAAGGATTATACATGCGTACATAACATTTTTTAGATCACTAGGTTTTCAGAATCGCGCACTGTATGCCAATATTTGAAATCTAGCTTGTAATACCCCAAAAATACGTTCTATGTCTTTCTGGCATACTTTTTGCATCTTCAAAATATGTCTTTTGGCATCGTTGGACCAATTTCGTATGGTTTGAACAAGTGTTTACTATTTTGGATAAACTCCATCCGCTAAATAATACCTCATAGTGTGTGGTATCGTGCCTATATTATAATTGTATTGCGGCGCAACTTCATTAAACAAGTTGTTGAAAAACCACCTTGATGCAAGACGTTTACATTGTTGTTAGAATCGGGCACCCTAAAGAATGTGTGCCATATCCAAAGATCTTGTAATGCAACCGCTTCTAAAATCACCATCGGGATTTTCTTATACCCATTATATTGTCTTACCCACCCGGTAGAACAATTCTTCCATTTCCAATGCATACAATCTAAACTACCTAATATCCCGAGGAAGTCTTGCAATTTATTCACTTCTAACAAGTGTAATGTATCATCTTCATAGGAAGATCTAAGGTATTGAGCTTTGAATTGTGTTATAATAGTTTTACAAAATTCTTTCAAACACAAAATACTTGTAGACTCCCCAATCCGAATAATCCACAATATGATTGAGAAGCTTTAGTTAGCTGAAAAGTATGAAGAACACTAATTAATTGGGAAAATAAAAGCTTTAATTGCTTAAAAATGAAGTAATTACAATAAATCACTTCAAAACCCTTGGCTCTTCCTCAGAACTCTTTCTAGATCTAACATAACCTAGCAATGCCTAGCCTTGCCTCTTTTTATAAGGGTTACAAGTTCCTAGTTCTAATAGGACAGGGTTACAAGTTCCTAGTCCCTATAGGACTTACCTAGCCTTACCCCTTTTATAAGGGTTACAAGTTCCTAGTTACAATAGGACTTGGTTACAAGTTCCTAATCCCAATAGGACTTGGTTACAAGTTCTTGGTCCCAATAGGACTTACCTAGATCCTCCTAGATCACTAAATGTATTCTTCTTGGGCGTCTGCGCTCGTACCGTAACATAACATGCAAAGTGTGCACGCTATCTTTTGGTACGAGGATAAGCCCATCGTCTTAGCGACATTTTCTCTTTGAATAAAATAGGGGTTCGAAGAAAGTATTTGATCATAAATACGATGATACACACCTTCGCTCATACGAAATCGACGACGAAATTGGATACCTTTGAATCTTGAGTTGGCATCGAAGTAATCCCGATTAAGGCTAAACTTCCTCAATTTATGATCACGACCTTTCCGCTTAACAATCCTTCCCATGTTACTACCTCCCCGCCTCCGTGATGATGTCGTGTCTTGCTCTTTTTCTTCTGCTTCTTCCATCTCAATCATAATCTTGCTATACTCGTGCATCATCTTAATTTGACATAGAAAAAGATCTTCGCTTCCGGACGATAATGAAGACGATGACTTCAAAGATGAGAGTGATGGGTCAAACATGAGTAGGTCAGCCAGAATTTTGTCAGACATGATTTGGCAAAATTTATAACAAATGAAGAAAGTTGCGTTTTGAGATATAAGATAAATGAGTTAATTGTAGAAGAGTAAAAGAGTAGAAGATGAATGGGTTTTATAGATAGAGAAAAAACTAGCCGTTTATAACCGTTGAGCATCTTGTTGAAGAAGTTTGATCAGGGAAAAGCCAAGTATGGAGAAGAACCAATATATATTTCATGCAGGCTCTTGTCGTGCACTTCTGAACCGCACGGCAAGAACTAGCCGTTTGGTTTTGTTTAAATCTAAGCCGTCCATGTGTTTAAATCTAAGCTGTTGTATATACGAGCAATTCTAAACTGCGCGGCATGGGAGCCACTGGAAGCTTGACAAATGTCATCATCTTATTAGCTCGAAGGCTACGCGCAGTTCAGTACTGCACGACATCACTTCACCAAAAATTTACCCTGAGGGTGGATTTGTGGAAAATTCATTGCTACTTGGATTTTCGACCTAGCTGTTGGGAGGTGAAGGATTTGAAAAGAGGGTAGATTCTCAAATCCACCTTGCCACGTCATGATGCACCTAGCTGCTGTAGATGCTCTCACCCCTCCAGCAAATTATCTTTTAATCTAATTCATTCAATCCTCCCATGGCTTCTGGAAATCCTGATACTCCCGTCATCATTAGTGAGAATGATAAAGACAACGTAGATCAGATGCAAGAAGAAGAACCGGTCCACCAACAAGAGCTAGTACGAGTAGTCTGTAGAGAACCAAATACAGTCGTATTGAATGCATTCACAATCAAGTTGTTGCATGGGGTTGAAGATGAGTATCTGCTACTCATAGAGGTTCGCCGCAGAGAGCTTGTAGAAATCACTGCATCGTTGCTGATGCAAGCACTGCAGTATGAATTACATTGGAAACCACACAAATTACTATCAAAACTGCGATCTTGACGCAGAAATGAGTCCCTTTAAGGCAAAAAGGGACTATTATCTTAAAGTAGGATATGATGTCGGGAACGAAATCCCTCAAAAGAATACAACGCGTAGAGAGTTGAAACAGATAAGAAAGGTGGCAAAAACAGTCCATGACACGGACAAGAATATGAGAAAGGGAGGAGGTCAACAACTATCGCGTGAGATTCGCCGAGCGATAAGGGAAGAGGAGTTTCATGGGGTACGCTTTCGAAGAAGCCATGAGGACAATTAACCCAAACTAGGAAAATGGCTCCTCCTAAGGATCAGTGTCTAAAAGAAAGAGGGCAGACAGCAACAACGAGCCTGATAAAAAGGCTGATGATAAGGAAGAAGACGACATGGAAGAGGAGTGAGAGAAGAGTCAGTTACCAATTTTCCTTTTCCTTTTTTTACTATTAATTGATGTTCATGTTGTTGTAGTTGTGTCCAATGACTTTATTGTTTGAACTTTCGTATATGGTCATTTTGGGTTTAATATATCAATTTCATATAAGGTTATTTTGGATTCATTTATGCCAAATTTTTATGTTGTCTTCGATTGTGAATTGTTTACAACTTCATTTATGACAATTTTGAAGTTATTATTATTACATTACTGCAAATACATATTGCATGTTATGAAATACATGGATTAATTGCCAGCACAAATGGCGAAATACATATTTTATGGTGGTGAGAACTACTCAACTAAGTTTTGTCTTCCCTTTAAAATTCATACATAACTTATTCAAATCCTTGGTCAGTCATCGAGATATTAAGCTCCAGGTTCTTCTTGGTCTCTGAATCTCCATTTTTATTCTTCTTCGCTTCAGCTTGCATGAAATCTTTCAGCCAGTCAAACTTTAGACAATATGGGTTTGTATACTTCAGGTACTTCTGTCCCTTGGTGCCTACAGTATTAGAAGTTGATAACCTTCTAGGGGCCCCACAACCATTGGTAGTCATCCATGGACAATCTTTCCACCAAGGCACCCGAAGCAGACACCATTGAACACGGGCCCGGTGTCGCTTCCTTATTGCATACAAGACTGTACAATCGGGTTGATGACATTTAAGGAACTTCCTGTTGGGGTTACCCTCAGTTTTTTTATGTTTTCAACACCAGAACCCCTTTACATGGACTATAAACCCAGAAAGTTGTAATGGCCACTATCACCAAAGATTCACAACCCTACAGTGACTGCATTTTATAATAGTTTGAAATCATAAATAAATGAATTGCAAATAAAACTGATACACAAAATAGTTTGAAATCCCTCAGATTGTTGTCCTTCGCCCATATTAGAAACGAAAATTATGATAATAAATACTAGTTTTTGCCATCTTTACAAAATCAGACCTAAAAAACAATAAATTCCAAAATTGATAATGGTAAGAGGAAAAACCATATTTGCCCCTACTAAAGTTGCAATATTACACAACTAACTGTTTTTGGGTTCCATAAGTACAAATGTCACATCCGGCGTAATAAAAAATTATATATTTTTTTAACTCATTTAAAACTATTATATCAAGCCACGTGTACAAGGAAGACTGACATTGTTACCATCTCATGAATAATTTGTCATTTGTTTTACTACATTTTGTCCTACCTTTGAACAAATTTAATATTTATAAGAAGGCAGACTCTTTCGCCAATTCTGTTACTATTTCTCATCGTTTATGGTTAGGTATCACCTGCGGTTCATAGGAGTTCGTCTGGTTTTTGGAGCCAAAAACGATCCCGATTCGTCGAACAGTTTATTCTTCTTACTCAACCGTAAAAACTGTCCTGATTATTTGTCACAAATTGTCTGTATGATCGGTGCCTACTAAGTGTTTGATTAAATACTGGTACTCTACTCCTTGGGCATGGAGTAAATAGTGGTACTTGTAACTCCTGTAGATGGTACTCTACTGTACTCAACTTGTGGAACAAACGATGACAAATCGTCTGCGCGACTGCTACAAACCAAAATATGTCATTTATTTAGTTCAACTTTAGCATTCTTTCAGACATCTATGTCATTTGGTAACAACTTGTTATCATTTTTGTTATATAACTTTCCCATTTGTTCAGTCTTCTATGTCATTTGTTTTATACAACTTTGTCATTTATTTTGAAAATATCAACTGCTTGAATATTAAAGTAAGTTTCTAGGTCGTGGGCTCCACAGGTAAGGTAACAAGTAAGGCCGTGGGCTCCACTAGTTCGAATGTCACTTTATAATTAATAATAAAATAAGTTTAAATCATTTAAAAATATTATTATCACGCCACGTGTCCAATTTTAATCGTTCCTCGATCTACACGTGTCATTACTATTTCGAGACGTGTAAGGCAGACCCTGTCACCATTACATGCATTTGCTGTCATTTGTTAAAACCAATTTGTCATGCGTTTAAACATCAGTTATATTGGCTCATGCAGACTCTGTCACCATCAGTTATATTATTTGGCATTTGTTTACTGTCCTTTAAGCTTAGGTAACACGTGCGATTCACACAAGTTCGTCTGCCATTTGGCGCTAAAAATTATCCCCATTCCTCAAACACTTTCTTCTTACACAACCACTGTAAAATCATAAAAATCGTAAAAATGGTCCAGATTCTACAAATCGTGTGTGATTGACAACCTTAAAAACTGTCCCAGTTGCACAAACCATTTTCTCAAAATCATCGTGATTCTACCCTTCGTGTGTGTGTGTGATTTCAGTACTATATCAATGGCAAATCATTTGTGTAACTATTGCCTACCAGGTGTTTGATCAAAGTCTGTTTTCTTTTCTTCTTCTACAATAAAGTCTGATAAAAAAGTGAATAAACAAGTTGACGAGGAGAACTAAACACAGGAGGGTGGAGCCAAAAAGGGCACCTCAAATGCTAAAAATAACACCTCTCGGTGTACAGGTTTGGGACTTCACAAAATATTTGTAGCTCTGCCAGAAGAAGAGAAGGGTGCTCTTCGTGCCAACTGCCCTTACTGCTGATTGATCCAATAACGATGATGTCGACGTTGGTTGTGGAAATATTCGATCGTCATCTCGGTGATATGAAGTTCCAATTTAGGGAGACGATAATTCAGATGAAATCCATTCATGTTTGCCTGATTTTGGGGCTACATATTTCTCCTATTGCAAATGAGTTATTTGTTAATTATGAGCATATGACGAATTTCAAAATAATGCGATTCCCCAAGAAGAAGAATACATATGGGTTGAAGGAAATTGATGATGCTTTAAAACATACAAAATTAGAAAGACATCAGGGTAATGCTCTAATTTATCATTTGTTTTGTCTTCTTTATCATCGTTCTTCATTGTATTTCTCACCCCTCCAATATTTGTATTGTATTTGCCATTTTTGGCTCATTATATTCTAATGTTCTTATCATTACATTGTGTTATTTTATTTTGCATAAGATGTTCTTCGATTAAATTTGTTAAAAATTATACTATCTTTTCTCCTCCCAAACAAGGGGAGAAACGTTTGGGTGAAGTATGTTGATTTGGTAGATGATATAGATCAGTTCAACAGATTCCTCTGGGGTGAGCAAGTCTATAATTTCTTGTAGGGTCAAATAATAGAGTTTTTTCATTATCGATCGGTCGCTGGTAAAATTTTTGATAAAGCTTTATCACTGTACGGATGTACCTGGGTGTTGATGATATGGATTTTCCTTTCCATTCCTAGCCTGAAGTTTCCAAGAATTGAGGAATCAATACATTTGTTACTACAAGAAAATAGGGCATTAGTCACGGAGGACTTTTAGTTTTTGCCATTGTTTTGTCAGTGGCAAACTACCACAAATAATTCCGTGGCTATTAGAGTAAAACAGTGGCCAAAAGGTAGCTTGCAAAAATAAACTATTGACAAAAGTAGTACTTTAGCAAAACCGTGGGAAAAGAAATAAAAACTGTGGCAAAAAATGTATGCGAATTATTTGAACTCCAGCGGTTCTGCTTTGTTATCTCACTAAAATCCCTTTATACTCTCCACACTCTCTGCTTTAGGAATTTCCAAAACTTTGTTCACCTCTTTCATCAATCTTACTTACACCAATTCTCTTTATTGATTCAAGACTCAGTTCTCTCTCCTTCGCTTTATCCCCAATCAAAATAAGGTAACGTTTGATCTATCTTACTCTAGATTTTAGAATCGATTTGAGTCCCTATTGAAATATTGATCTCTGATTTTGATTGTTTTGTTATATGTAGTTATGGATTCGGTAAAAGTTGAGATAAGGTTGAAGAAGAAAGACTAAATTATCTTAGCGATTTTAAGTTTTTGGGTTCATGGTGATGATCCCTTTCCTTTCCTCTATGTAGGTTTTGATTTGAACCTCTAATTTGCTTGATTTGATCTTTCCTTGAAGTTTTCTGCAGTTATTTCAACTTTGGTTTTAATCTCTAATTTCTACTTGATTTGTTCTATAGAAGTTATGTGAAAGATTGAGTAATGTTTTGATTCTTTCACTCTCTCTCTCTCGGAGAAAAACCCTTTGCTGCACTTCAATCTGATTTCCAACGATAGTGGTTCTTGACTCGGAGGATAATATGCACGATGCTAACGATATGGACTTACTCGATGATGATGAACATAATAGTAGGGATGATTATGATGTTGAAGATGATATTGTGGAGATTTCTTCAAAGCAACAGGTAAATTTAGTCTTTGAGGAATAAAAATCTCGCCTTTAGTTGTTTATTGGTAGTTTTAGCCAAGTGACTTGGTGTTTTTTGTGTTCCTTGCTAAATTATTTAAATTGCAATTAGTAGTACAATGAAGATGATTGTATTTGGGTTTTGGTCTGACAAGTTTTATATAAATAATTTCAACACTGCTCGAAATATTCCCTATAAAAATTTCTAGTGAGTCACAATCTTGGCGAAATATGGGGGTTGGATTAAATAGACAAATTCATGACAACAATCTGAACATATCACTCCTGTCTTTACAAATGGCTTTTTCGCTGCCCCAAGCATCACCATTTAGTCACCTTTATTGCCTTATTTATACGTAGATTCGGGGGTGTTCTTTAGTCATTTAGTCACCTTTATCACCATTTAGTCATTTAGTCACCTTGTAAAGATCGGAATTGGATAAATATTTGAAATCTTAGTTAAATATACATTTGCAAAGAGGTGTTGTAACTAACCAAGGTTTTAGGAAACTTAGAAGATGCACTACAAAAAAAATGGGCAGTTGTCACTGATGGCTTTTAGTTTTTACCACTATTTTTTCAGTGACAGACAAGCCACAACTTTTATCGTGGCTAATAATCCTTAGTAGTGGCCAAAAGTGTTGGGGAAAACTAAAATGGTGAATGTTTTTACTCCCGCTAATCAAAATATAGAAATTCAATTTTTCTCTCTTCTCTCTACTCGATCCTTCCTCCTTCACCGATTTTATAAAACAAAAGTTAACCCCCCCCCCCCTTCACCTCTTCTCTCCTTCACCAATTTTCTAAATCCATGGTTTCAATTAGGTTTCAAGCATCCAATCTCGGTGATGCAATCAAAGTCATCAATCAAATGGTACAATTTCAAAACCCTATCTTTGTTTCATCTCATAAAGTCGTAATTTGATGTAAAGTATGGTTTTTTATATTTTGTTTGATTTTTTTTATTGGGTTGAAGTTAGATTGGAGATTATCGCATGAAGTTGTGATGGAAGATTGTAGTGAGGAGGAGAGGTTGTTGGATTTTAGAGAATCTGTGAGGTGCAAAGTGTTTTTGGGATTTACTTCGAATCTCATCTCGTCGGGTGTTCGAGAGACGGTGCCGTATCTCGTGGAGCATAGAATGGTGAGTTATTCAAGCTTTGGTTTATGCTAAAACTAGTAAAACTGAAATGTTATGATGATATCTTGTGCTTGAAATGAAGTCTGATGCAACCAAACCATTACCCAGTATCCATTTTTTTTGAATTGTGACATTTCGGTGAAAAAATAGGAGAATTTGTCTTAACAGTTGAATTTAACATTGCCCCTTTTATTTAGACTGTATATGATGGAACTGCAATACCCATTTTGAGTTAGTTGGAGAAACTCAACTACTATTATTAGGGTTGATATATTTAGAAAGTAAGTTGTAGTTTTATTGTTACTCTATTACAAGTTTTAGATTTTCTTTTTGGTGTAGTTCATAGGATATTATTACTAGATAATTGTCGGGCCCGGATAAGCTTTGATAATATTAGAAAAAATTAAGAAGCTTTTGGTTCGGATAGAGGCACACTGACTAGAAGTTTCATTTGGTAAACATGAATTCCTGCAAAACGTGATTCATTTTGAGAACAAAACTTACAAAATAAATTATTTAGAATTATTTTGAAAAAGCAAAAAACAAAAAACAAAGTTAGGATGTAGTTATTTCCGCAAATAAGATAACACTCCTTGGCTCCTTCGCCAAAAAATTATGAGTGAGCTGCAATAGCTAGCCATTGGATTTGTCAAAGCTCATTCAATACATGAATTTTTACGGCTCAAACTGTTTCTGTACGGCATGAATTCTGGCTGTTTAAGCGTAATTATCTTCATGGAAAATGGGGTCTCAGTAGAACTTTTTTTAACAGGTAAGAGAGGTCCCCTCATCACCAACTGTTTTCGCCACAAGCAATTATAATATGGATATGCGTCACATTCAATTACACTATGGATATGCGTCACACTTCAGTTTATGTATGGGTCTAAGCAAGGTGGATTATGATGATCAAATACCTAAAGATCTCATACGGTTAAGGTGCTACGATTCTAGAAATTCATGATATTAAACGTTCATAAGTAGGGCAATCATATATTAAAAATATAACTAATGTCTATCATGGAAGCATTTATAGAAGTTAGTTGTATGAAGTGACATTTTTTTCTCCTATCATTCTTATAATAATATCAGCAAGTTGTATCATTTTTTTCTCCATACAAACTTAACATTATCTTTAGAGAGAAATTTGTACTCAGATCACACTATCAGAAACTAATCAACTATGGCGGATGCACTTATTTTCGTTGTGGTGGAACAATTGGCCTCCTTCCTCCTTGACAAGCTTAAGAAGGAGACATGTAAAGATGTTCCTAAAGATGTGGTATTGAGTGCTCCTAAAGATGTTCAAAAGCTCCATGATATATTTGACAACATCCGTGATGTTCTCGACGATGCAGAAAAGAGACATGTGAAGATTGTTCTTAATTTGGAGAAAAATGAAATTAAGAAGGTTCCTGAAAGTGCATGGTTAGAGAAGCTGAAGGACGTATCTTATGAAATGGAGGACGTGTTGGACGAATGGCGCACAAAGATCCTGAATTCAGAAATTGCTGCGGATGAAAGTAGTGCTCCAGATGGCGTTGATGGTGCTCGCACTGGCAAGAAAAAGGTATGGTCATGTTTTTATCTCCTTGCTCTTGTTTCAAAATCATATGATTAAAACACTTTCCAGATATGCCTGTAAATGGCCCATTAAAACTCCCCTTATACAAAAGGGATAACAGAAAAACATCATTTATACAGTAACACACAATATGCGAACTCTGCGCACTCTATAACAAATATCCAGCTCCAACATCACGTTTTCGTGACAAAAACTGAAACCAAAAATAAGTAAACAATTGGATCAGCAAATGCGCTGTCAAAAGCAGTAATTTCCATAAAAATTAATGGCTATTCTAATTAGCTAAACTTGCTATATGTACCCCAAACTGGATAAGTACTAGTCTACAAAAAAGAAAGAAAAAAGAAGCCCAAAAGGCTGGCTAAATATAGTAAGTAGTCACCTAATTATTATCTAATTTACTAAATTACATAAAAGTGCACGACCTTATTTTCTTTAGACATTTATTCAGATACAGATTTGAATATTCTCTCATCTAATTTGTGGTTTTAAAATACACGCCATTTTTTCATGATTCAAAAATTTCATCCCCCAATTATTTGGTCAAAGAGGGATCTGATAACATTACATATCTTTATAACATAAGAAAGCATACATGATATGTTAATACTACTATGATAATAGGAGAGCAAGAGATAAACCCAAACCAAATTATTCACTAACATTTTCACCAAAGAACTTACATAGATGCGTTGAGTCAGTTCTTGTTCAAGTTGAGTGAAGTTAACTGGCTCGATAAATGCTTCACAGGCTTATATTTTTGGATATTCCTTGTTGCAACTGCATTTGGATCGATTTCCCAACTCATAGGAACTTCTACTTCTCTGAGAATGTGAAAGCAAAAATACCAAGTGGATGATATACACATGAGAGTTAAAAAAATACTAATTATGTATTCTGAGGATGAAGGATGTCACAAGGACAAAGTCCTTTCATTGTATATTTTTCGTGTCTAGAGATATTACTTACCCCTCACATTGTCTGAATTTGCAGCAGTTCATAGTATCAACCGTATAATTTCCAAAGAAAACGTCTAGTCCCTTAATTAGATTTGAAATATCTCGAAAAGGTAATATACCCTAAAACTTCAACACTTGGATACGTGTTGAATTATCTATGAGAATATCTACGCTCCAAAGAAGGTTAAGTGTCGACGTGCCATGAACACTGTACGCTTTTAACAGCTGAGAAGAAACCCCCTCCAAGATGTTAAGATTTTCTTGTTTCTTTTAAGAAGGAAGACGCCAATGACTTGACAGCTTCATCAAGAGAGAAATCACTTCCGTCCGGGTCTCCATGTTTCTCATATTTGATATTGATTTCCAAAACCCATCTCCAAAGATAACCTGTAAACATCAAACAAAGAAATGAAAACTTTTGTTACAAGAAATGAAAACTATATAAACCAATTTGAATAATAATATGTGGAAACTATTCTCTCAAGGGATGCCAATTAGATCAACATAAGCATACCTTCCACCTTGCTCCTCTAAAAAGAATGGAGTTTGTATTAAGTAAATAATCAAACTGCCCAAGCTCAATTGCAATGTCTATGATTGCATTACATAATCTTTGGTCTTCTTCTGCGTTATAATAACATCCTCGATTTTTTGTATCAAGAACTAACTTTTTCCACACCGAGTCACTGTTAGTTAATGTCGAACCACTTCCTACAATTCATAGAGAGTACCTGAAATGTAAAAAAAATAAAAATAATAAAGGCTTTATCATATTCACCAGATTGAAGATTGAATAAAATTCTACATTTCCCCGTTATTACCTTGCCCTTATTAGAACCACATTAGTTCGCTGGCAATTAGAAAGAAATCCCACTGATCCTCTCCCATTACACCTCACAGTAGAAATAATTATCATATCCTCCTCACCACCTTGGAAACCATCAACAGATCGAACACTCACGAAGAAGTCAGTGTATGCCCCATATTTGTTTCCTATTTTCTCTTTAAGAGCAAAAACCTGAGCTTTATAGGGGGATATGACATCAACCCTAATTTTTTGTTTGGTAGCCACAGATGTTGTTAGCATTAAGTAAACAACATCTCATTTCAACAGATTAATGGAATACTAGGAACAAATTTCTACAGAGGTGGGATTCATTTAAACACATATTTTCCCAAGAAAAAACAAACTAATCTTTATGCGAAAAATATACCTTCATAGAGGCTGGCAACTATTTCGGATACTACGGCGACCTCCACCATATTTTTCAGACTGTGACCATCACCAAATTCTTCCTTCGGTTCGTAGCCCAACTTCTTAATTCAAATAATTAATATCTTTGTCTATGACTTATTTTTTTTGTTATTAATTTGCAGATGATATTATCTTTTGAGCTCCCATTTGCACTTATGCCACTTCTCAAGTTCAGCAGTAGCCAGAAAAAATTGGGACCTCACAAGTGCTCAATCTATGTATGTTTGGCTTCTCTCCATTATTTATCAGATTTTGATAATTTCAAACGAGCGTATAAATATGCATTAGTAGAATAGATACCTTTACCATAGTAATTTTTTTTTTTTCTACCAAGTCCCCTCCCCCCCCCCCAAAAAAAAAAAGCACCTGAAGACATTGCTGTCGTTTTCATCACTTTGCCATCTGGTTTCCATCTGACCTGTCAGCTTTTTCCTCTCGTATCAGCCCGGTGTTTTCATTTTTCTTAGCTATTTATGTCAACACGGTGTAATCGTTTTAGTTATTTAACTTTTCTTGTGAAGTACTAAAGTTAGTAATTTGCCTTGACATGTGTTGCAGATAATTTGGTTCTCTTGGATCTTGGGAATATGCTTAATCGTGACTAACATTTATTACTTGATGAGTACTTTTGTCGATTGACTAAAAATTTATTACTTGATGCAATGCAGTGTATGCTCAATACTCTCCCATCATTACCAAAAAAAGGAATCAACTAGTCAGATTGCACATAATGCATAAATCTAAAGTTCAGAGAATATTTTCGGATTATTCCCCTTCTATGTAAGGTAATTTTCATCATCCCTTTATGTTGTCTCTTAAAAAAGTATATTACTATTTAAAGGCAGGAATTTGTGCTGTTTAGAGATATTATTGCCTTTAGTTAACAGTAATTTGTACTGGACTTTGTTGTGACCAGATCTGTTAAGTGCATAGTTTTCAAGTACTGTAAGAGTATTCAGATATTGGGATTTGATTATTTTTACTCATTGTCTAAGATTGCATGGAAATAATAAAATGACAGACCTATTTCTGGTAATTGGTCGACTGCATACTATGTCTAAAATTAAGTACATTTATTTTTTCATCCAATAGGCTTTAGAGCCATCTAAACAATTAACTCTCCTCGTGATACAAGTAGCCTCCATAACTGTCTAATTTATGCTTCATCAGTCACAGTATTCTGCTTTATTTACATGTTGATATAAGGTTGCTTACTTGCTTTGCTCTATATTCTGTTTGATCATCGAATGTTATATCAATCACAGTTGTATATTTTATCATCTTGGATTACTTCTTCTTTGTAAGGGGTCTTTGATGTTATGAATTTTTCTGTGTTGGACTGGTCTCCTAATACATTAATACTTGTGTTTTGCTATATATTCAGGTCATTAGATTGCTTTTCTTTGGTCCATGTGTGATGATAGTGAGTCTTCCCTGTTGTGAGGATAACTTAAATGCAATTTATAGTTCTAATTATGCAACAAGACTGCTAAAGATGATGAATCAGCAGCATAACCATTAGAGTAATACACAACTTCTCTTTTTCGAGCTTTCTATTCTTTCTGGATTACTTTGATAAACATCCACTTCTTGGTATACCTTGCGGCACTTCACAACACATTGTTTGCTCATTTGACTTTGGGTCATGTCTATGTTTATGCAGTTTGGCCTAGTTGGAACCATGCATTCGAGAACCCTAGCTCATGGATTGGCTTACATGTAAGTTTTTGACAAACTTTATTTTTTCAATTTATTAAGGAAAATTGGTATCTGATAATTTGTGTTTTTCTCCATTATCTTCTCTTTTAGGTGAAAATATCTACTGAGAATATTTTGTAGTCTATCCCTATGAATATATATTATTAAGCTTGTGTTTACACAACGGAAGATGCAGTTGCAAGCTGTCAGATTGTGGGTGCATTGATAAAGGCATCTTAGGGTGGTGGTGGAAAGGGAATAAAAAGGTCTGCCTCGTATATGTTGAATAGGAGTGCATTTCAAACTCATTTGTTGAAGAATCTAAGAAAAATGAATTATGTAAATGTACTGAGATTTTTTGTATTAATTAATTAATTATTTATTTAATGGAGCATTTACAATAATAATTTTTTTTAATTAAAAAACCCACAAATTTTGTAGTGGTGAAAGTAGGATTTTGCAGTGGTAAAAGCTGGCTTTTGCCACTGATTCTATAGTGGTGAAAATAAGTTTTTGCCACAGATTATGTAGTGGTGAAAGTAGGCTTTTGCCACGGTTTTTTCAATGGAAATTTTTTTATTATTTGCCACGGTAAAAGTTGTGGCAATTGAGAAACTTTTTGCTACGATAAAAACTGTGCCAAAGCTTTAGCCACCCCATCTAAGGCCACGACCCTTGCCACGGTCATATTTTTCGGTGACTAATACCCTTTATTCTTGTAGTGGTTCCTATGCTACAAGGATGGAGGTTGACATCCTTTAAGCTTCACCAAATTGTGACGCTTAAATTTTTTTTTGCTAACCCCAAATTGCTGGTAATAGCTATGAAGCCGTCTGAGACTGACATGTAGCAAGGTCTTGTGCAAGAGGCCATGGTAATATTATATTTTTTGTATGATTGATTCATTTTATTGATTCCTTGTCATTTAGTTTATGTTTCGTATCATTTTATTTATTTAGATTTGGCATTTCTTAATCTCTTCTCGTCATTTGTTTGATTTTTCTGTCATTATGAGATCCTTTTTTGTCATTTGTTGTATGCCTATTATCATTGTTAGAGTATTTATGTCATTTCTAAGTTTCCCTTTGTCATTATCATCTTTTTGAATATTTTAGAGAAATCAAATCGAAGTACCTGCAATCGGTGCTGTACCTACAATCGGTGCACCTGCAGTCATTACACCTACAGTCGGTGTACTTGCAATAAATAGCAGTTCTTCTGCCACTGAGATCAGAGCTGTAGTGGTTAGAGTATGCTCCCAGTTGAAGGAGCATAGAAAAATGTTGCATAACCATGGTAAAATGTTGGAACAAATTTCGATGTCTACAGAGGGAGATAGTACTCTACTACTTGGAGATACTCTACTCCTTGGGCAGTACCAGTTCTCTACTCCTGACAAAATTATGAAACACAAGCGAGAATGAGATAATGAGAAAGAAGATGGGAAAAGGAAGAAGGCAAAGCCGAGAACCTGGCGACAAAAAAATCAAAAGATTGAAGAGAAAAAAAAGGTAAGGAAGAATAGCATAATAAGTCGAATGCCAGTAAGAAGAACATAAGGGCTGAAGAAGTTGATGTGCCATTGAAGAAAAAGGTTGAAGGCATGAAGAAAGAAGCTTTTACTGATGAACAATTTGATCATGTCTCACTGATTCAATTGATAACCTTAATCCTCAAGATCCCCAAGAAGGGCTTGGTTAATAGAGTGTTAAGGAAGAGACGGGCAGAATTCCTAGAACTTGAGAATATTCGATTAATTGTAGAAAATTTGCTTCAGCAAGTTGCGCCTGGAGAGGGATTGAAGGTGGTAAAAGATTTAATGGTAGATGATGATGTTGAAGTGAATTTGGAAGCGATATCATCTGAATATGGTGGTGGTCTTCTAAAGGTATCATCTGTTACTACTTCTTATCATTTATATGATATTATTTGCCATTTATTTTTCAAAAATATTGGTATTTACTTTATGCAATTTTCCATTTCTTCAGAAGTCTATCATTTGTTCAGAATGTTTTTGGCATTTGTGAGGTTGTCTTTGTCATTCTCTTTTCCAAAACTTTTATTTCTTCTGATGTCTTTGTTTATTTTATTTGTTGTATATGAAGTGGAAGAAGGGTGACAAAAAATATCATGATGATAAGAATGATGTCGAGGAGAATGTTAAATTTGAAGAAGAACAACCTCAAGTTGCTGAAGAAGAGGATTTATAACCACCAACTGTAGTGGTGTATTATAATGGAAAAAAAAGATGTACAACGTGCCAATGAGGTATTTACTGAAGAAGAGGATTCATAACCTCAAGTTACTAATATTTGTTTATATTGAGCTATCCATGCCATTTTTTTAATTTGTTTCTTCTTTAACCTTTGTTGTACAGACTATGGTGGTTGCAGATGTAGCGCAAACTAATATAGTATTCTTCAACCAGGAGGAAGTTATTGGTGAAGTTTATCAGGTAACTTATCATTTGTTTGCTATTGACTTCTCATTTTCTTCTTTTGTTTTACCATATCTTGTATCACTCTTATCATTTGTAGTATGTTTATTTACATGCTAGTGCTGACCAAACAACTACTATATCTGTCGAGGAACAGACTTTGGAGGTTGAAAAAACTGAAGATAAAACTTGTCAGGTAACTTATTTGTTCTTTGCTGGTAACTTTTTATTTTTTTCTTTTATCTTCAGTTATCTTCCCATATCTTGTATCACTCTTATCATTTGTAGTTTGTTTATTTATAGGCTAGTACAGACCAAACAACTGTTGTATCTGTCGAAGAACAAACTATAGAGGTTACACAAACTGATGTAGTAATCTCCCACCAGGAGGAAGATGTTGGTGAAGCTAGTCAGGTAACTTATCATTTCTTTGCTGGTAACTTTTCATTTTCTTCTAGTTATTTTTCCATATCTTGTATCACTCTTATCATTTGTAGTATATTTATTTACAGAGTAAAGAGAGTAAAGAGGAGGTGGTTGAAGGAAAGGATTATAATGATGGAAATTCACGGAATAAACCAGATCCTGAGTAAGTAATAAAAGAAATGGTTGTTGACCAGACCAATGTATGAAGTACTTTTAAACCAAACAATTGGTTTATTACTCAATCTCATGTAATAAGCACATTTATATTTCATTTTATTATTTTGACATATCTGTTCTAGCTTATTTTAATGGAGTCAGAAGTGGATGTCACCTTAAAGAAGAGGCATGCACTAACTGAGGATAAAATTAATGAAAGAGCCTTCATAATGGCTTGTCGAATGAACCAATTGCATGCTCACCTTGACGAGCTTTTTCCGGGAGTGTTATTGGAATATTTTATTCAAAAACCCATCTCCCAGGATGAGAAAAACTAGGTGGACCAAATCTGGTCACTGAGGAAAGATGAATTATCTCCTGAAGCTAAGAAGGACAACAGTAGTACCTATATGATGATAGGTGAAGAAACTGTTTGCCTTAACGCTTTTTATACCTTATATCCAAAGCAATGGTTGGACAATAAAGTATTTATATCATTTATTTCTTTTCCTCTGTCATTTGTACAAGAGTCTCTACCATTTGTTTTCAAATTGTCTGTCATTTATTCGTTTGTACTTTATCATTAGTTTTACCATTGTTGTCATTTGTAATATTGATCTTTATCATTTTTGTTATCTAATTTGTCATTTTTTTTTTCTATTCAGGTCATTAATCTGTACATTAAATCCCTGATTCAATATTTTGGCACACAACATCGTGCCCGCCCAGATAAAGAAAGGATCGTACTGGCCGATGTCTTTGTCTGTCAATATATTAGCAAGGCTTTCAATGTCTTAACTCGTAATATGTCATCTGAAGGTATAGAATTGAAGAAGAAATCAATTTGGGAACAAATTATCTATGCAATGAGATCGTACAGTTTCTAATTGCATCCATCGAGGAGATTTGAAAGTGATCAATTCAATATGAATACTCATTCCCTGGAATATCAATGGCAACCACTGGGTCCTTTGTGCTGTGTCCTTTAAGGCAAGAAAAATATACATCTACGATTCAATGGTGGATGCGAAAATTATAAATGCACGGAAGAAGAATAAGTTATCTCCTAGACACTAACTTATTGAAGATCAGATATCAACGATCCTCCTAAAAATGTTGATATTGAGAGATTTTGCCGATCGTAGTAGTCCACATACTGGTTCAGAGGTAAATGATTATGGTCTAAACTCTCAATGAACAACTCGTTTTGGGAAATGTTCAATACAACCAAATGGTCATGACTGCGGGGTCTATATGCTTGTCTTTATAGACAATCTCCTAAGGGGAATAAAATTTCCAGATCTGATAGACGGTAATGAATGCCGTTACACAATTGCTTATGACATATTGAGGCTGGGAGTTGAGCCAGAGGAAATTTAGAAACTTTGACATCCATTTTGTTGTAATGTATAATTTCTATAATTTTGTAAAGTTATAAACATGTAATATCATTCATTTATGTAATCTTTCTCATTTGTTATATCTTCTTTATCATTCGTATATTACATATTTGTTAGAATGGCTAGTCTGTATAGTTAGATTATTATTAATTTTTCATTTCTTTTGTATGATTTGACATTTGTTATATATGATTTGGCATTTGTTATCGGAGATATGTAATTTGTTATATATAATTTGGCATTTGTTATCGGAGATATATCATTTATTATATATGATTTGGCATTTGTTATCAGAGATTTATCATTTGTTATATATGATATATCATTCGTTGTATATTATTTGACATTTATTATCAAAGATTTATCATTTGTTATCTATGATATATCATTCGTTATATATTATTTATTTTGTAGATATGCAACATTTGATGTAACTGAATGGTCGATTTGGTTCAAATGAATTGTGATTGTTTGTAAGTAGACAACATGTGTTCTTAAAAACACGATTATTCATTTCTTATACTAGATTTTTTATTTGTTATATATGTTTGGCATTTGTTAACTATGATTTGTCATTTGTTATATATGATTTGGCATTTGTTGACTATTATTTGTCATTTATTATATATGATTTGTCATTTGTTAACTTTCAATAGTCGATTTGGTTCTTTGAACATTTGTATTGTGTTTATATGATAGTAGACAACATTTGTACTTAAAAAAATGATTTCTCATTTGCTGACTATGATTTGTCATTTGTTAACTATCAATGGTCTATTTGGTTCTTTGAATATTTATATTGTGTTTGGATGATAGTAGACAAGATTTGTACTTTAAAAAATGATTTATCATTTGTTATCAATGATTTGTTATTTGTTAACTATCAATTGTCTATTTGGTTCTTTGAACATTTGTATTGTGTTTGTATGATAGTAGACAACATTTGTACTTTCAAAAATGATTTGTCATTTGTTACCTATGATTTATCATTTGTTAACTATCAATGGACTATTTGGTTCTTTGAATATTTGTATGATAGTAGACAACATTTGTACTTTAAAAAATGATTTGTCATTTGTTACCTATGATTTGTCATTTGTTAACTATCAATGGACTATTTGGTTCTTTGATCATTTGTATTGTGCTTGAATGATAGTAGACAACATTTGTACTTTAGAAAATGATTTGTCATTTGTTGACTATGATTTATCATTTGTTAACTATCAATGGTCTATTTGGTTTTTTGAACATTTGTATTGTGTTTGTATGATAGTATACAATATTTGTACGTTAAAAAACAATTTGTCATTTGTTAACTATCAATGGTCTATTTGGTTTATTTGTTGACTATGTTGTCTACTATCATGCAGAAATAATACAAATATTCAAAGAACCAAATAGACCATTGTTAGTTAACAAATGACAAATCATAGCTAACAAATGACAAATCATTTTTTAAGTACAAATATTATCTACTAACAAACAAACACAATACAAATGTTCAATGAACCAAATAGACCATTGTTAGTTAACAAATGAGAAATCATTGTTAACAAATGAGAAATCATAACTAACAAATGACAAATCATTTTTTTCCAGTACAAATGTTGTCTACTAACAAACAAACAGAATACAAATGTTCAAAAAACCAAATAGACCATTGTTAGTTAACAAATGATAAATCATTGGTAACAAATGACAAATCATACCTAGCAAATGACAAATTGTTTTTTTCAGTACAAATGTTATCTACTAACAAACAAACACAATACAAATGTTCAATGAGCCAAATAAACCAGTGTTAGTTAACAAATAACAAATTATTGATAAAAAATGACAAATCATAGTCAACAAATGACAAATCATTTTTTTAAGTTCAAATGTTGTCTACTATCATACAAACACAATCCAAGTTTCAATGAACCAAATAAACCATTGTTAGTTAATAAATAATAAATCATTAGTAACAAATGATAAATCATAGTCAACAAATGGCAAATCGGTTTTTTAAGTACAAATATTATCTACTATCATACAAACACAATACAAATGTTCAATGAACAAAATAGACCATTGATAGTTAACAAATGACAAATCATTGGTAACAAATGGTAAATCATAGTCAACAAATGACAAATCATTTTTTTAAGCACAAATATTGTCTACTATCATACAAATATAATACAAATATTGTAAGTAGATAACAATTGTACTTAAAACCTCGATTATTCATTTTTTATATATGATTTGTCATCTGTTATCAATGATTTGCCATCTGTTATATAAATTATTTATCATTTGTCAACATCGATTTGTCATTTGTTATCTGAGATTTGTCATTTGTCAACTATGAGTTGTCATTTGTCATTTGTAATCATTGATTTATCATCTGTTATAGATTACTTATTATTTATTATCTATGATTTGACATCATCTTCATCTTCAGCATGCTAAAATTAGATTTATTTACTTTGAAATTACAATACTCATTGGGCACAAAATAAGAAACTTTCATTAGCTCGAATATTGTTATAAATCTCAATTTACATTGCATCAATTTACATCAGTTTATGCACTCGAAGGTGGTGGTGGTGGTCGGTCTCCCCTACCACCACCACCGTCTCCTATTCCGTAACCCCCCCACCACCACCATCTTTTCCTCTGATCCTATTCAGGGTAACGATAAGACATCATTGAACGTATACAAGCCACTTCATCCGCCGCTATAACAACATCCTCTGCCAGAAGACACAGACCAATTTTCCTCCCCTGCTTCGACGTCACCATATAGTGAAAGCGGAGTATTTGATGATAATCGTCATTCGTCTCTTCTACCTGTTCATACGTCATCCCATGAAAGGTAGGACGCATAGGAATGGGAGTAGGAAGTTCAAGGGACTGGGTCTCAAAGTATCAAAGCCGCAACTCTTGCATCTTGGCAAGAACCCTAGCCTCGTACGCTTAGTGTCTGGTGGTCACCATCTTCTTCATATAGCAGATACACAATAGTTGTACAAGATTAAATAAGGAATAAAAAAGTACTTGCCGAATAAACTACATCAGTATTTATACCATAGCACTGCAAGCCACAACAGTATTTAATGCTGAGTTCCAAATCCTAATGTTAGAATGAATTCAAACACAGTAGTATTTAATGCGAACCAAACCCATTGGAAATGAAGGAACATTGGAAATGTATTTGTTATTTAATGAAATATATGTTATCTAACAATTATCTATCTATCATTTGTTTTAAGATGTTTGTCATTTACAATCCATAAATTGCATGCTATTATTAAAATGTTGTCATTCGCTATATATGATTTAACATTTGATCCTTAAGAGTTTAACATTCTAATGCTAGAAATTAACGTCACTAAAGATAATAAATCTTTTACTTCACTCCTACATATTTCTCTACTTGTTAAGATCTAGAGATTTTAACTTGGACAAAAAATCTTGCAGCATCTCCGTTCTGACCTCCGAGATCCTTAGTTGAGTGTAAGTTTCAGATACAATAGTGTTGAGGATCTGATTGCTCCCTTGGCCAGAATTTGTGATGTCTTCCGCTATTGACGATTGTGGCCTTTTAGAATCATCGAGCGTAAAGGATTCTCGAAACCAAGTTTTGAACTGACAATGGTATTGTGGGCAATGGTAGAATCTCCTACCAGGCAGTTTAGAGACTCTGCAAATAATACCACAATCGCACCTTTTCACCTTATCTACCTACGTCCATAAACCACACCTACCAATTTTGCGAGCGCATTGACAGAACCAGCGGTTAGGGTTGAGGCTTGTGCGCGAGAAAGGAAGATCACAATTTTCATCGCACCAGCAAATAAGGGAATTCATCGTTAGTAGGGAAGTATGTAATGCTTGAGAACTGGAAGCAAGTGTACATGTTATGTAGTATATGGTTATGACAAGCTATTTATAAAGAAAAGAAAATTAACACATTACGATGATACCCTTGGTCACAACAAATGCCATAGCCCTCACTTTAAAGTCGACAAATTTTTGCCTTTACAGACGATGTGACAAGTCATTCTTAAAGTCAACTTTGATTATGCTTACAGCAAGTTATCTAACCAAAACATTCACATGGTTCCCGCCACTCTAAACACTAAGCCCTAAACCCTGCCACGCGTGATTTAAAGTCCTAATTCTCCCAAGTATAAAAAAACCCTAAACTAAATCTCTAACTCTCAACTTTTTAAAACTTCTCAAGAAATGTCGCACTCCCACTCCACTCGATTTAGCCGTGTCTCTTCCAGTATCTCTCAAGATTGGTTTGAGGTGGTAGGGATTGAGGAAGATCAGGCTGACGAACGTCTATTCACGTTGAATATAATTTGCCTAATGGAGAAGGATGTCACCGGTGAGAAGGCGCAACTGCTGAAAGAGCATTCCGAAGAGTTCAAGGATAAATTAGGAGAGCTCGATGATATGGATGAAGAATTGGATAAAATTATAAAAAAGAAAAGATAACATTCTGAAGGGTTCAAGTTCCATATCCGCTACTTGGAATATCAGTTCTGCGCTCTAAAGTTAGACCGGGATGAGCACAAGAAACTGTTGGAGGAGTCGGCCTATAAAATTAGCCGTCTCGACCAGAAGATCATGGCTATGGAACGTGATCAGAATTCTTCAAGTGAGGAGTTGTGAACATTTGTGTTGTTTTAGTTTTTGTTATTTTTATTATTGTTTCCCTTATATGAACATTTGTTTTGTTTCGTTTCGGTTTTTCGCTTTCAAATAGTGATATAAGGGAAGTTCCATTAGAAATAAATGATATAAGGGAACCAAAGCAATAATAAAGACTCCATGAACAATGATAACATTTTAGGAGACAAATGATAAATTATCATTAAACAATGATAGTTCAGGAAAGAGATAATGATATATAGTATAAAAACAAATGCGAACTTATCTTCAACATATGACAAATCGATGTGACAAGTAATGATAATTGATTAGACAATTCAGCTTAAATACTCATATTATTTACATGTACAACAAGAAACGATGGCACTGAACCAAAGTAATAATATTTTTTACCCTAAACATCGAGTAATCTCTGACACTCGTCCCTTCCCAATACATTAAACTCCCCTTTTAAAAGCCCTAATATTAAATAGACTATTCTCAACTCTTCAACTATTCAAACCCTAAACCATAAACTCTTTTCAACTTATGAAGAAAAATGTCGCACTCCGCTCGAGTTAGCCATGTCTCTTCGAATACTTCATGCGATTGGTTTGAGTCGTTAGGGATGCAGGAAGATCAGCATAACCAACGTCTCTACAAACTGAATAGACTTTGCCTAATAGAGAGGGATGTCTTCGGTGAGGAGGCACAAATGCTGAAAGAGAGATTAGGAGCGTTCGATGTAATCCGGGATGAACTGTATCAAGTTATAGCAAAGAGAGATCAGCGCTTTGAAGAGTTCAAGTTCCATATGCGCTTCTTGGAAGATCAACTCTGCACTGTAAAGTTGGGCCGGGATGAGTACAAGAAACTATGGGAAGAGTCGGTTTCTAAGATTAGTTGTCTCGAGCAGAAGATCTAGCTTTGGAGCGCGATCTGGAATGCGCTGAACGTGATCAAGAGTTGTGAACTTTGTTTTTTTGATGTTTCGTTTGTTCGTTTTTTGTGGTAACTAGTACTTTACCTTTGTATGAATGAAAATATGCTTTGTTTGGTGTTATTTCCTTTGCCTTTTGCTGTTAAGTAGTGGTTTCCGTTTGATATGTGGCAAACAAAATAATCACAGTTCTGTAAAAAAATAATGATGATATAGGCGGGACAAGTTTAATGATAAACTTAACAAAACTGAAGATACAAATTCAACAGACAATGAAAAATTCTTGGCGCGCAATGATATAATAGAAACCAACAAATGCAAAATTCTTTGAGAATAAATGACAGTTTCGAAGAAAACAATGATATCATGGAAACAAACAAATGAGAAAGTCGTTATGCACAAATGGCACTTCAGAGGCAAACAATGTTATCATGGAAATAAACAAATGTGAAAGTATTCGTCTACAAATGATACTTCAGAAGCAAACAATGATATCATACAAACAAACAAATAAGAGATTTATTTTTGCACAAATGACAGTTCGGTGCTAAATAATTATACAATGGAAAAAGACAAATAAGAAATTCCTTTTTAACAAATGACAGTTACATTTAGACAAATGATAAATTTTCACAACACTGACGATAAAGATCATACAAACAAATGATTCATAGAGTACCCAAAATCATTAGTATCAACTGATTACAACATCTTCATTTGTGATTACAGGTGGTTAAGTGCTCATCGTAAAAGATGGTACCATTGTCAAACGTGTATTATCGTCAGATAGGATTGACATAAGCATACAAGAATGACGATTGTGTCCGGTTTCTTGACACCTACTACAAAATCTTAGTTTGGAATCAAGATTAAATATTTTTTCCTTTATCATCCTTTGCGTGCGAGGACGACCGACTCGAACTGTTTGAATAGGAGCACGAACACGTGGATCAGTTTTTAAAATTTTTCACTGCTCAATTCCTCTTATAGGAATCCATATAGGTTCATAAATATCCTTGTATATATTATTTGTGAAGTACTTAGAGACACGTGTAGTTGAACCATAATTAGCAAGACCCAGAGTGCGTACTTCGTGATCACAAGGTATACCCATCGTTTGCCACCAACAACAAGAACAAGTACCATCTTCAATATTTGCAGAATCGATTCTGCCATAACTAGTCATCTGAAAATGGTGATGTGATGTACGAACCCTGCAGGTTAGTGAATCCGCCACAAACTTTCTGCTCTCACAATGATCTGTAGCCCATGGCGTTAAGCGAGCTTAACTCTTCTCAGCTTCATCCCTATACGTGTAGGACATTTCCGAACAAATTCTACACAATTCCTTAATAAACACATGGATCCTTACTTTCAAAATAACGTTATTCGAACTCTTAATATGATTTGTGTAAGCGACTCTGTATCTGAACAGATGATAAACCATTGAAATAAAAAGCCAAATGGGCATAAATAGATGACAAATGGGATCATACAACTGTAAATAAGAATATAAATGGAGTTATAATGATTATTTTTCATACAATAAATGATAAGTTGAGCAATACAAAGTGATAACGTACCTACTCATTAGAATGTATAGATTATACCATATTTCCTTGGGAATACCTAGTATGTATTAGAGACCCACTGGATCTGTATTCCGGAAAACATTCATGTGTTTATCGAAATTAATACTGGTTAGAGCCTCTGCTGCCATTCTAAATGTGATCCTCGTGCTTTTGAGGGTAGTTTTAATGTTGTTCGATATGTGGAAGGTAAAAAAGTGTATGGATTGCAAATGGAAACACCTTGGGTACAACATTAATAATTTTATGGTTCATATCAGAGATGACGACGAATCAAGTGTCATAACCATGAAAATTACCCCCAAACATCTCCAAGAAGTATGTCAAACTTTTGGTGGTCTCCGAGTCTGTTATCGAAAACGCAAGTGGAAAAATATGATTACTTGGGTCAATGGAGATGGCTGTTAGTAGAGTCCCACGATATCTCCCTTTTAAAAAAGTTCCATCAATCACAAGAACTGGTCTCAATAGTTTATAAGTTTTTTTTTGGGGACCAAAACACCAAAAACACCTTATGAATCTTTTATCCTTACAACTCGTAGTTTGTATGTCAAATACAAAATCCGGGTCAGCCAACCTCACTTCTGCAAAGTAGCTCGTAAGTAGTTGGTATGCGTGCTCAAAGCTGTCTCGCATCGGAAATAATTACGTAGATCAAATGATATTGTGTAGCAGACAAATGATAAACATCATAGTACAAATGACATAATGAGTCGACAAAATGACATGCGATAAAATGATAAACATTGTTGTACAAATAACTTGTATGGGGGGCAAATGACATATAAAGTGATGATGCCTCAGTGTTGGCTTTTTCTTTCACACACCAGGCAAGATTTTATGTTACATCAATATTGTGATGAATTTGCATATCATCAATAATTCTGGAAGGTTTATAGTTTGGGTCTTTTGAAGTTTTTGCTTGATTATATAAGTAGCCCATCTACTAGACGTTGCCTTATACGCGTTCCTACCTTCAGTTTCTACTCAGATTCATGTATGTATGGAACAATAAGTACTTACTCTAAATAGGGCAGAACCGAGCAACTTTGTGGCATAAATCCGCCAAGAGCATTTATGACCTTTGTAACGTACCATGATTTTATATTCGTTGCTCAGAACGTGTTCGAGATTGAACTTGTATATAACTGCACAAACTCTTAAGTGATTCTTGAGTTCAATCCTATCTCGATATAGATTACCAATGTTAAACTCTTTAATAAAGTCATAGGTATCCTCCGTGTACGCAGCAGATTTAAGCCGAAAGTCCAGGAGATCTTTCACCTGTTTGGGCTGTGGCTCAAACCGAAATTCAGCTGAACAAATGAGAAATATTATACTTAGAATGATATAAATTGGATAAGAAATGTTAAAACACAGCACACAAATGACAAATTCTGTGAAATTACATGAAGTTTTAATTTGTCTAATGATAGGTTCGAGTTCAATTGAAAGAGGAACATTAGTTAACATAGGTTCATTTGAAGAAGGAACATTAGTTAATACAGATTCATTTGTGAGATGAATATTTGATGGAGAAATGCAAGGTTCATTTGAGAGATGAACATCAATAGGGATAGTTAAAAAATATTCATTTGATTGAGGAACATTAGTTAACACAGGTTCATTTGAGAAATAAATATTTGATTGAGGAATACTAGGCTTATTTGAGGGGGAAACATCTGTACAGATAGTTTCGAAAGAATCATTTGATTGAGGAACATCATCAGCATCCACTGAAGGTCCAAACTTGCTTGGATCAAGCCCTCTGCCGTTTATTTCAGGGGAACCCCTGTATTCAGGTTTAGGATCAGGAAATGAGTTATGCCGCAAAAGTCCCCCCGCTTTGGTGGTGGACAAGCCTCTACCTGAACCTGTATCTTTGGTGGTAGACAGCCCTTTACCCGAAGAACAGAAATCATAAATAAAGTTCTGGGAGTTCTAGGAGTTCTGGGAAAGTACCCTATGCTCATTAACAATCCATATGTGAAAGGGTGTGTTGGGATTGGTTTTATGCATATTGATCATTACGGTAAAGTCCTGGACTGATGAAATTGCGCATGCACACCATGGATGAAATTGTACAACTTACAGTCCTCACGATGGATTTTGCTTATTTCTTCAAGGAGTGTAACAAAATCTTCGTATGACGAGTACGCTCTTAGTGAGGTAAGTTTTGTACTTCCTCCAACATAACTAACGATTAATCTAATCTTTAGACGTACGATATCCCCACCAAAATGAACAATGGTATAAAGCTGAACTCCATTCATCCCTGAAATAAATGATATAAATAAACAATTCTGGTGATAAAGTAGTGAACAAAAATGAGAAAAATGATATAAGACTGAACTTCAACAATCCCTAAAACAAATGATAGGAATCTCAAAATAAATGATATCAATGAACAATTCTGGTGATATAATAGCAGATAATAAATGCTAAAAATGATACAAGAAAAATGAAAAATGAAAAAGTAGCAGAAGACAAATGATTAAAAAGGCAAAGAAAAATAATTATGTACAAATTGTATCGTCTTGCATAACATTTTTCTTAAGAAAAAAGGCTTCAACTCATGATGCGGATACAATGTGAGAGATGATGGATACAGAGTTAGAGATGATATTTACTGCAACGATTACTTCAACGATCGAAGAGAAGGATAACAACGGTCTTTGGCAACGAGAATAACCTATGATAACAACGATCTTTTCCTCCCCAATAACCTCTGTGTAAGGACTTTAGTGAATGCAGAACGATAGTTGGAAGACTTGGCACATGAAGGTGACAAACAGTACATCAAGGAGAATCTGCTTTGATTTTTGTAGAAGCTTTGTTGTTGAAGAAGAAGTTTTGATTTTTAAGGTTGGTAGCGTATTTAGGGGGGATCTTCGCTCTTATTACTGTTCTTATTATTGTAGCAGATTAGACTACTCAACAACTCCAGTAGGATAGTTTCTCATTTTTTTCTGCATTATTTATCATTTGTTATGCGTGAACTTTGTCATTTGATATGTATATCTTTGTAATTGTTTTGTTATAGATTTTTCATTGGTTTAGTAATTTTTGTGAGTTAGTACATTTATTACTGTAGCAGATTAGACTACCCATCAACATTTAATGTTAGAGAATAGGGTGGCAGCTAGGGGGTAGTAAGTGGGACAATTATCGATTTGTTAATTTTAGTATCGATTTTGGAAGAGGCTTGCCAAAGTATCAATTTTGTAAAAATGGCAAAAACTAGTATTTATTCTCATAATTTTCGTATTAGAAATTAGTGAAAAAATAGAAAAAGAGAAACAACAGTGTTAGGAAGTGTGCACGTATGGTGTTGATATCATGTGCGCACGTGTTAAGTTGAAAGGTGCGATACAAATTGCCAAATACTTGCAAGATATTTTTCTAAGAATATTTTCGTAAATGATAATTGCCATATGTAATGCCAACTTATTAATTATTTTGAAAATTAACTGTCATAACTGCCTCGGCCAGTGTGGTTCAAAAATGAAAAAGCGCGCGCGCCTTTTCATTTTATATTTAAAGAGGAGACTCTTCACCTAAAAATCCTTCTCTAATATTTCAATACTTTACTTTTCATCTTCCATCATGGATTGAAGTACTGGTCTAGGAAGATGCAGTTCAGGAAGCACCGGTCCAAGTGCCGGAAGATGAACTAGTGCAGCAACAACCAACTACAGTGGACTTGAACATATTACAGGGGGTTGGGAGGGGTATCTGTGACTGGTAAGTGTTCATCGTGAGGGCCTAGGGGAGGCTCATTTTATCGCTCATGATGCTTTGGATGCCGCGACCACTGCGTTGGAAGTAACCAATCTTGCTTGCAACATTTTTGAGATGGATATTACACTAAAAAAATGCGCAGAAGATAGACAGATGGTCAATAATTGACTCGGACCAAAACTACAATACCGCCTCGTACATAAGCAGAAGGAGGAGGACATAATTAAAGCTGAGGATCATGACAATCAAGAAGCGATAAGCTGTGCATTGAAGCTAGCCAAGAAAAATGAGTCCTCAGGCTCACTAAAAAAAGGAAGGGACGAGGATGACAAAGCAAACGAGAACCAGACCTAGGGGTTAAGTTGTTTGCATTGTTGGTTATATTATTTTGGTTTGTAACATTCTGTTTTTTTGGTAATCGTTGTCAATGATAAAACTAGTTCTTCCTTGATAGAGTCATAACAATTTTATGGTTAGTTGTAGTTTAGATGATCTGAAGAAAGATTTCATAACCTCGATGTCATGGTTCACATATATCCGTAATGTTTACAATAAAATACTTCAAAATTGCAAATAAATTAATTCAATATTGAAAACAAATTAATTGAACTAGTTAACTTAAGGTAATCCACAAAACGATTGAAAAACTTTTAGTTAGTAGAGAAGCACGAAGAATACCAAAATTGGGTAAAATAAAGCTTAATTGCTTAAAAGAAACGAAGTAGATTACCATGAATCACTCCCAAAACCCTTGGCTTCTCTTATAACTCTCTCTAGATCTAACATAAAAAACTTAACTTAGAAAATAACCTAAGTTCTCTTTATATACTAGGGAACATAAAATACTAAAAGAAACGCATCTCGAGGCAAAACACCTCTAAAAAATATAATTACCGCCTAAAGAAAAAAATCTGAATTGTGCCTCTGTTCGAACAAAATTGTTTTTGTTTGAATAAACTAAAGTATATTTGAATAGACAAAAATCTATTCGAATAAAACCCATCAGGCAGAAATCTATTCGAATAGGAAAAGACTTTATTCGAATACAAAAGTTTGTTCGAATAGACTTCTTAAGAAGTAAAAAAAAACTCAAATCCTCCTGGATCATGGCTCCCCCCTTTAGGAGCCTTTAGCTCCTGCTCAAGCAGGAACTGGAAAGGTGGGAATGCGGTATTGCGCATTACCCTACGATACCACTTCGACATACTAGGTAGCTGACCATTCTTCCCAACTCGGAACGACTCAAAACCACCACATGTGTTCCCTGGCAGCAACTGTTGGCAAAGCACACGACGCCCCTTAGGATTATCATATCCTACAACATATCCTGATATAACAAAAGGTTGTCTCTGCATAGAAACCAACATAGCGGAAGTAGTTGGTAATTGGGGTTGAGATAACCTATCAGCCAATTTGTTGTCCACTCCCTTCTTATACTGAATAATCAAAGGAAATTGTTGGAGATACGACCCTTCATCTGGCGAGCTTGGTGTAGCTTGGACTGTGTAACTAAAAACTAAAATGGTTTATGATCAGTATGTACCACAACCTCCTCTTGTAACATCCCCAAATCGGTTTATTGCTTAAAAAACACTCTAGCCAACGTACCCTCCTGAACCGGTCGTACCAATAACACAAACTTGCCGTTCGCATTAACCAACCGCTTCACTTGAGTCGCCATTACCAAATTTGATGTAGTGACATGCTCTTTACAAACATTGATATGAAACTTCTTTTCCTCCTTCACAAGATGATACTTGCGAGCTCTACGGTAATGAATTGCATTTCAGTCTCAAAGATAAGGGCTACCCAAGATGATCTGACACACATCCAAAGGAACCACCTCACATATCACCTTGTTAATAAACTTCTCAGAAATTGTAAACTTGAATGTACACTGCTTCGTGACCATCACATCCGCATCTTTCTGAAGCCACCCCAAACCATACGGCCTAGGATGAGTTGTAGTCGTCAAACCCATCTTCTTCACCAACATCTCAGAAATCAAATTTTTTTGCCTACCCGGATCCATAATGGCCTTGACCAAACTATCTTTTACCTGAATACTGACATGAAAAAGCTCTTCCCAACTCTCTTCCTCGACAGCCAAAGTCCGCTGAAACATAAGTATAAGCTTATGATTCGGTTTATCTAAACCTAGAAGGTCAACAACCTCAGCGACCAGTGCATATTTCTCTTTATTGCGCTTCTCCTCCTTCGGCCTAAGCTCTGGGTGAAGTTTATATCAATAATTGAAAAGATGCCCACTCGCCTTACAGTGATTGCAATGAAACTCCTTGGACGAAGGCCCCTCTCCTTTGGCCTCTCCTTTATGCTCGTATTTCCAACTAGACTTGTACCCCAACTTGATCTTGTCGTCTTCTTTGTCACTTTTCAAGTACTTGCCTTCAATGGCAATTGCCTTCACGGTAGCGTCCTCGATATTAGCCACAGTAATAAGCTTCAACTTTCTCCTAATGGACTTTGACAAACCCCCCGTATACTTCATAAACACTTCGTACTCGTCTACATCAATGTCCAAAACCAAAGCGTGGTTATGAAATGCCGTAGTGTATTCCGGTACGGATTGCTCAAACTTTTGGCACAAATTATGTCATTTATACCATCTCTCTTGCTCATACCCAATTGGATAAAACGCCTTTTGCACTAAAACCTTAAATTCTTTCCAGCCCAAACTTTCTACATCGTGGCGTTTTCGATAAGATTTCCACCACGTGAGTACATGGCTTGCGAATTTCAATATAGCAAAGTATATTTGCTTAACATTAGAGTATTTGCAAACTGAAAAATAGGTCTCAAACCTATCTAACCAATCACCTAACTTCTCGGCATCGATCGAACTGTCGAATACCAGAATTTCAATCTTAAAACCAATACGAAGATTACGAAGAAGATTCGTGGACTTATCAATAACCGATTGCTCATCGCCGGATTCGGCAGCACTTGAATCAAAAATCGGAACGTCCTCATCGTCATCCACCTCCATAACCCCTTTCTTTTTCGAATGGCCTCTCCGTTTCGCCGAAGTGGCAGCCATAGCGAGGTTCGTGAGACGCAACTGCTCCACTAACTTCCCTACCATAGAAGTTAGAGCAAAAACTGTCGTTTCCAAAACTGTGAGTCTCTCGTTGGGATCGCCCATCTCCAAATCGTCCTTCTTCTTCGAATTAGGTTTGCGATGAATCTTTAATGGACTCATTAGCTTCTCCTTCGTTTGCTTGAGACGGTTGCGTGTAGAGACCATAAACCACAATCAACTCCCGAAGATTGTAACTAGAAAACTTATACCACTTAATCTACAATACGATTGAGAAACTTTTAGTTAGTAGAGAAACACGAAGAACACCAAAATTGGGCAAAATAAAACTTAATTGCTTAAAAGAAACGAAGTAGATTACCATGAATCACTCCCAAAACCCTAGGCTTCTCACAGAACTCTCTCTAGATCTAACATAAAAAAACTTTACTTAGAAAATAACCTAAGTCCCCTTTATATTCTAGGGAACTTAAAATACTAAAAGAAATGCATCTCGAGGCAAAATACCCCTCAAAAATATAATCACCGCCTAAAGGAAAAATGCTGAATCGCGCCTCTGTTTGAACATAATTATTTTTGTTCGAATAAACTAAAGTGACAAAAATTTATTAGAATAAAACCCATCAGGCAGAAATCTATTCGAATAGAAAAAAACTCTATTCTAATTAGTCTGTTCGAATAGACTTCTTAAAACGTAAAAAAAACTTAGATCCTCTTGGATCATAAGGTTATGAATAATACTTATTAAACACTACTTTCATGCATCAGAAGACGTCTTATCACCGGAGTTAACAGTACTTTCCATTGGTTCAGCTGTAATCTTCTTTGTGTTCCTCGCATTCGCTTTGCCTTTGTTCATCTTTGGTTCATCAGCTGGTTTATCAATAATTGCCTTTATTTTCCTCATCTTCTTGGGTTTCTTTGTTGTAGAACTCCCCATTGATTCATCTTCATCGGTACTCTTCTTAGTTATCCTCGCATTGCCTTTTCCTTTCTTCCCCTTTGGTTCATCAACAATTGTCCTCACTGCCCTAATCTTTTTTAGGTTTCTTCGGCTTAGTTAGTCTATCAGCTTTCGCATTAGCAAACCTTGTTGCATTCCCCTTGAGTATACTAGTTAATTTTGTGGCAATAGTATCTCCATAACCACTAACGTACTTCATTGCCCTATATTTCTTCTTTTCCTTCTTTTCTTCTACCTCCTCCTCCTTTTCACCCCTATTAGAAGGAGTACTCTGTTCAGAAGCATCGACATGACTACAAAAATGTATAGGAGTACCTACTGTGACATCTGTTACCCAGTTCAAGGCGGTGGCTACGCCAATATTCAAAGCATCTTCTGTATGATGTTAGAGAAAATGGTATATGTATATATAATTAAATAGATAGATACCATTAATATGTCAACAACGTAAATATGTAATAAAGGGCGCCCTAGAATAAATGAATGAAAATCGTAGTATGAATATAATTCTTACATTCTAGGTAATGTTTAATTCTTAACAATGTACTTTTGCATTGCTTAAATCTCTTACCGCATTAGAAAATTTACTCTCATGTACTGTTTACCCCTTACAAGCATTTACTGACTCTTTTAAAGCATCCACCACCACCACCACCACCACCACCACCACCACCACCACTGGTACTTTATTTGAAGCATCCACCACCACCGGTACCTCCTTTGAAGCATCCACCACCTTAGAGGCATCTACTGCCACCATCGATACCACCATAGAAGCATCCACCACAACCTCAGAAGTATCCGCCACCTTACAAGCATCTGCATACCAACACACTCCTAGAGTATTTTAGCCCACTATCACTTTCATTACTTTCGGGGTCAGATTCTATCACCTTGGGTTCTTCAACCAACACACTCCTATCGCGGAGTTCACTACCATCATCAACGTGATCCTCGTAACTGTTCATTGATGAAGTTAGTGCCTTCGCCTTCTGACATATTCATTCTCCTTAACCGTACATGTAAATGGCATACTCTTAACGTGGGGTAACAACTCAAGAAGCAGCTTCTTTTGCAAATAAAAAAAACTTAATTACAACGTGTTTGCAATATAAGTGAATAATAACATATGTCCACTTACCATGTATTTGTTGTCTTCAATCAAAAATGTAACCTTAGTCGGGGACATGGACAGATTGGTATCTAATCTCTCTGGATTTATCCTCGGCACTGTAATTTCGGCATACCAAGATGAATACAAGGGTGGTGTAGCACTAGGAAACTTCTCGGGTTCCCTAACAACGGGTATCTTCTCTTCCATACTCTTGTTCAAGTGTTTTATCTGATCTTTAAAGATGGTTCTTGGATCCTTTTATGCTACCAGCCGGGTTCTCTGGTAAATGTCAATCTCAAGGGGTGGAGGTACCAACTGCTCTAGACTAAACTGCCTAACAACCTTCTCAAGATTTTGTCTAGCAACATTGTTGAAGTGAATGAGGTATGTACTCATTCTTCTAGCTAAGGAGGCATCTCTTATAACGCTTGATGTGCAGGACTTGGTAGCAGAAAGGTAAGGTTGCCAAATAACCTGGACATAATGAGGTTGCCAACACAGAATAATGAGTTTGCTAATATATGGATACTCACATAATAATAGTAGATACTCACATAATAATGAGTTTGCTAATATATGGGATACTCACATCAAAATCTTCATGTCTGTCGAGGCTAAGGGACATGAAAGGATAATGATTGTGGTATTTCCCCAATTTCTCCCTCCCCATCCATAAAAAAGTCCCTCGGAAACTGTCTAGTAATAACATTGTTATCTTCATCGTCATTATGACCGCAAAGAATGGTATCTTTCTCAGGCCTACCAACATTAATACTCTCATATGCCCAGACCTGGACATTAAGTGAATTACACATGGTCATAAGTTACATTTGAAGCAAACAACAAAAATTGAGTTCTTAACACGTATCGCAAGAAACACCCCAGAGCTTGAAAGGTTCTTTATGCCGTTGTAGTAGACAAACTTAGCCATGGTTCTGTAGAAGTATGTGAGGGCAGTTGTACCTCATGCCTACTCCCCGCAGTTATCAATATCCGATAGTAGGGGAAGGTATTTCACATTCACCATACCGCCACTAGACTCAGAGAATATGGTGTCCCCCAATAGGTATAGCATGTAGGCTACTATGTACATTTTCACCTCTTTCACTGTTGGGTCCACGGGTAATTTTTTTTAAGCAAGAAAAGAAGACCCCATATATACAAAGAGCAAGTGGCAGAGTTAACAAAAGAGATGGCCTCCAACGGCTCAAAAATAGAAACAACGGGAAAAAGAGGGCCTCTGGCAGCGAGGGCGTGCGCCTCACAATTTAGAGATCTACTGATGTAACAAAAATGAAAATCTGAGAAACAGGAAACAAGGCCCAGCATGTCCGGAGCCAGGGTAAGAGCTCCCCAGGATAAGTCATCTGATCCCAACTCAAACGCACTAACCAATCTTCTGTAGTCCACGGGTTATTTAGAATTAGAGAATGTTGCTTTCAACTATTTAAGTTTCACACAGTTTCCTTTCCTAACCAACTTTGACTGACCAATGGCTTCTAATAACGCATAGTCAACCTCCAACTACTTTTCCAGTGTAGGTTGGACTAGTAGATCACTTGGACATGTCACAAGTATACCAAGAGGTTTAAGACCTAGCATTCGCACGACGTCCTCGAGGGTGATGATCATTTCAAAGCGGAAAAATAGAACTTTAAAGTTTCAGCCCTCCACCGGTTTACCAAAGCATTAACTAGACTATTGTACATTGTGAATCCTATAATATCCCTTAGGTATTTGAAACTACATATGTCTACCAATTTCTTCTATGCCTCTGATAATTTCCAAAATTTTAAGCACTTGTTGTGGTCGCTTGTACGATAGTACTTTCGCGGCTTCCCGGCTAGAATGAACGACGATATGTGTAGGGGTTGGAGGTACAAAACAGAGTTATCCCTAGGCCACGGATACGTCATTCGCTTAAAACTATCATTCTCCTTAAGAACCTCTTATGAGTTCAACTCAGACTGATCATCGATGAATTCACTTGTTATTTTTGCACGTTTCTTTTTTTTAAGCTTGGATGCCCACGACCTCTTTATTTTACTTTTGCTATTTTTGAACCTCCTCTACACCATACAGTTCATAATCCATTTCATCTACGATTTTTTACTCATAGTTACTATCACAAAGACCTACCATTTTACTCAGACCTTCTAACAAATTACTACCCTAGTTAGTAAGTTGGCACTAAAAGAAACTAAAAATTGTCAAACAGTAATTTATAATAAGTTGTCAAACAGTTAAACAAAGTAATAATTGTCTATGTAACTACCGAAATAAATGATATTATTTGTAATAAGGAACCTATTAGGATTGGGAACAACTAATTTAATTGGATTTCAATTTAATTGCATATCAATTAATTACCACTCAACACAAAATAATAAGGAGAACCACATACCAAAATAATAGTTAGATAATTACCTGTGTTGATTGAGTAAGGAAATTGTTGATTGAGGTGCTTTCAGAGAATGACGTAAAAGAACTTCGGCTATGCCAAGACTGTGTATAATACAATCTCTCGTTACTTCAAAGATAAAAAAAATCAAGCTCTGTTAAGACTGAGGGATGGATGAAGGGAAATGATAAAAGCGAAACATAGGGAAAATTTGAGGAAGAAAGGAATCAATATTTAATTTGGAGAACCGCCAAGGGTAAAGTAGAGATTTTTATCTCAAGGTATTGTCGGAGTATGCTTCCGCTGAGGCACGAGGTGGAAGGTCGGTAAAGGAACCCTCTACTAAAAGTAGGAACATTCCAGCTAGTGTCGATCGCCCAGTTCATCACGCGAGCTCCCCGCTAATGACGAGCACGTCTTAGGCAAGAACTTACCTAACGACCACAGAGCCACGACGAACAAAATTGACGATGGCAGGGATTTGCCCCTCTGCCCACGTGGAGATGTAGAGCCTACGACCCTGAAGGGAGACCTTAGGAATTACACAAAGCACATGAGCAGGGGCACCCTTAAGTCAAACCCTCCCTATAAGTAAAGAGGTGAAGGTAACCCAAGGGGATCTTCTTCTTCAGCTTCTTCCTCTTCTTCTTCAGCTTCTTCCTCTTCTTCTTTGAGTTCTTAGTCGAGTACTCCCTCTTCCTTCAAAGAAAAATTTTAAGCGAGAAACCCAAAGAGAGTCAAGTGGTGCCATCCTCCAGCGGAAAGTATCAAATCCAACACGATTATACACTCATTGTTGTCCCTGAGAGGAATCACAGGACTATAACTGGCACCATCTGTGTTTACACCTTCAACCTCTACCGAGTAAAGATGGTGGTTTATACCCGAAACCAATCCCAAAAGCAGGCTATGGTCGAGATACGAGTTACGTTGCTGCAGTTACAAGAACAGATGTCCACTAAGGAGGACCAAATCCGCCAACTCTAACTAGCCAACGATGAACTACGCGACACCCTTATCGCTGGACTTCAATCGCTGCAAGGCAGCCCTACGGTATTCGCTTCGCTGTAAGGTACCCGTTGACGACATTTTACCCCCAGCTTACGGCCCAGTGCACATGAACCAGCCTACGCCAGCTCACCACCCGTACCAGCCACCCCGAGGACCGTAAGTACCCCCAATCATCCCCCCCCTGCTACACCGATGCCCCCACTGCACACCATGTGACAGGCCCATCTCAGCAGTGACCTATTTACCAGCTTAGCCGCAATTACCCACCACCACCCGATCGTTATGCCCCGCAATACAACGATATGCGACCCCCAGCACCCGTAGTGGACTTTAGAGTCTGGCATGGCGACAGCTATACAAACCCCCTACTGTGGCACTTACAATACAGCTCTAATGACCCCCTTATCCACTTGGGCATGGCTACCGACCCTACGCTGAACGACATCTTACCTACAGCGACAAATTTCATGATCGGTACTCTGGCACGCCTTCATACGAACCACCTCGCAAGCACCACCACGAGAGCTACTATGACGAGTCATCCACCAGGGGCGGGGTCACCGCCAGATGGGACATCGGCATCAACGACCAACTACCATTACCGGCCGCATCTGTGGAGGCGCTAATAAAAAATATGCAAGGTACTGACCCTACAAGGCGGTTAACCAAGGAAACCCTCAGCCAGATCCACAACATACCTTTCACTGCGGCTATCCGGAGTTACGTCCCAGGCCAGAGCTACTCCCAACTGAAGATAAAGGCATTTACCGGGAGTCAGCATCCATGCCTGCACCTCTCCAAATTCTAATACAGCATCGACCTACAACATCAAATAGACGAGCACATGTATCGCTTATTCCCCTTGACCTTGTTCGACAGGGCCCTAGCCTAGTTTCAGATTCTCGAACCCAACTCTATCTCAACATTTAAGCAACTCTCATTGGCCTTTATCGGGAAGTACCTACACAACCAGCAATCCAAGAAATAGTTAGCTGAACTATTTTCTTTGAAGCAACAGGTCGACGAAACCATCTACTCCTTCCTCTCTAGGTTTAAGAGTGAGCTCACCCTCATTGAACAGGTCAACGCCCTGGCCGTTTGCCTCACTTTCATGGGCGTCTGCCTTCCCAGTTCTAAAATCTGTGAGGCCTTGCACATGAAGCAACCCAAAATACTCAAAAACCTTTACTATAAAGTTTGGAAATACCAGAACGTGGAAGCAGACAATCGAGCATCCGCCCTCCTTAGTACTACTTCTGCCCCCTCGCCTGTCGCTTGTCTTAACACTTCTAAACACCCGAGGGATCAGCAATACGACCCTGATAACAACAGGAACAAAAGGCGCATGGGGCGCGACCCCTGAGATACAATGGAGCCCACACGAGATGGAAGACCAAGGGCCCCACGCTGGGAATGGTATTCACCCAACGACCTTACTCTCATACAGGCAGACCTCCTCCTCATCATTAAGAATGTCCCCAACTATAGAAAATTGCATCTTAAGCCGGATTGCCTCGGATGCCCGTATTGCACACACCACGACGTCCATGACCACGCAACCGAGGAGTGCTATAATCTTATAAATATGATTGAGACTTGGTTCTGCCAATGGCGTTATACCCAGTACCTCAAGTGGCCAATCCCACCTACTAACAGACTCCATCATAGACTCCTCGACCTGCCTGTAAGAACTGTACATGCACAGGGGCATGTGGCAGTGTGTGAGATGATCCTGGGGGATCTCAACAAAGCACCATTACGTAATGCAGTTTCCAACTCCACAAGGCAGTACTATCGCCTTACTGAGAACCAACGTATACCCATAACATTGAGGCGGGAACCGAGACGCCACACGAGAAGGCAATCAACTTTGCCGATAATGACCTTGGCTCAGTCTCCCATCCGCATGACGATGCTTTTGTCATTTGGATTGTGATTAGGGGTATCCTCGTTATGCGCATACTGGCAGATTCTGGCAGTGGCACCAATATCAAGTATTATAACGCCCTCAGAAACATGAACATGCAAGATTGCCTGACACCATCCAAAGCAGAGATTTTATGCTTTAATGGGTCCACTGAATGGGCTATGGGGGAGCTCGTCAGTCAGGTACAGGCCAGACCAATCGTGGTACCCACCACATTCGTCGTCATCAACAACCCCACAATCTATTATAATGGCATCCCGGGACGCGACTGGATCCACGTTATGAAGGCAGTTTCATCCACCTATCATCAGATAATACGCATTTGCATAAAATTTGGCCCATACCAGATACAAGGCTGCCAGGTCGCCTCCCATATTTACTACGCCAACTCTCTAAAAGATTTGATGGACCATGAGAATTCCAAGAAAAAGGGAAAGAGTATTTCTATTGAGGACTAGCAATAAACAGGGAATGAGCCTATGGCGGTGGAATCGTCCCCCATTCTTTGCTGCCCAAACATGCCAATAAAAATAGCTATACAACCTTATAATCAGAACCATACAGTTATAAGCACATTCAGCAGAGATTAGACACCGCCTTTTGTGGAGCTGGTCGATAAGATTAACCTTGACGGCCCCACGAGAACAACGTATATTAGTTCCTTATTGATAGGTGACGAGCGCTCAGACCTTATCACCCTCCTCCAGTAGTACAAAGACATCTTCACATGGTCGTTCAACGAAAAGTCGGGTATAGACCCCGAAGTGGTCTGTCACCACTTGCACGTTAATGACAAAGCTACCTCCGTTAAGCAAAAACCACGCCGAATAGCCCCAAGGTTATGATGAGCCATAAATGACGAGATCCAAAAGTTACTACAGGTGAGGTTTATCAGACTTGTGGACTGCCCACGTTGGGTAACCAATGTGGTGGTTGTCCCTTAGAAGAATGGTAAAATGAGGGACTGTATTGATTTTACTGACCTAAATAGACACTGTCCGAAGGATAGCTTTCCTATTCCCCTCATCACCAGACTGGTCGATTCCACGGCTGGACACGAGCGGTTGTCCTTCATGGACGGTTACTCCAGGTACAACCAAATACCATTGGTAGCCGAGGATCAAGAGTGCACTTCCTTTACCACTGAGCAAAACTTGTATTGTTATACCGTCATGCCCTTCGGCCTGAAGAATGAGGGATCTACTTACCAGCGCCTCGTCACCGCCATATTTGAAGATCAATTAGGGAAAATAGTTAAAGTCTATATTGACGACACGCTTTTAAAGAGTAGGATGAATGGCGACCATCTCACAAACCTTAAGATCGTCTTCACAAAGCTGCGATCTTATAAGATGCGCCTGAACCCTGAGAAATACAGCTTTGGAGTCTCCTCGGGGAAGTTCCTCTGGCACCTAGGTACTCAGCGATAAATTGAGGCTGACCCTGATCATATCTGTGCCCTCGCCTGTGTGCCCTCACCACGAACACTGAAGCAAGTTCAAGCCCTCATGGGAAAAATTGCCGCACTCGGCCACTTTATTTACAAAGCCTCCTACTAATGTCATCCACTATTTCAATGTATCCATGAGAACAAAAAGTGCCAATGGAACGATGAATGCGAGGCAACTTTCTAGGACATGTTGTGATACTTGGCCACCCCCCCAATCCTCAGTGTACCAAAAGAACACGAGCTGTTAGGCTTGTATCTCGGGAATACATATGAATTTATCAGCGCAGTCCTCGTCCGTAGGGATAACCAAATTGAAAAACTGGTATACTTCGTCAGTAAAACCCTACTGGGAGTGAAACTGCGATACTCCACAGTAGAAAAATAGGCCCTTGCCCTAGTATACGCCTCATAAAAGTTACGACCATACTTTAAAGCCTATAAAATCGAGGTCATCACCACCCAACCATTACGATAGGTATTTGCCCAGAAAGATAAAACTCGTTGCATCATAAAATGGGCAATTACTCTAGGGGAGTTTGACATACACTTTGAGCTGAGGGTCGCTGTCAAAGGATAGGCGGTCGCCGACCTCCTCGCCGACCTCCCCATTGATAATGATAACTAGTACAATGAGGAGGACAATGACCACGATTCTCATCTAGATGACGATGAGCCATCCTACACTAAGGGGTGGCGGCTATACACGGGCGGGTCTGTTAACACGGGTGGCTCGAGATTGGGGATAGTACTGGTTACTCTTACCGATGACAAAATTGAGAAAGCCATATGGGTTAGCTTCTCCCTCAGTAACAACGAAGCAAAGTACGAGGCATTATTGCATGGGGGTAGATTCAGCGTTGGCCCTGGGCGTGAAAGAAATTTCCATCTTTACCGACTCGTAGCTACTTGTTAACTAGCATGGCGGGACGTTCCAGGCCAGCGGCAGAATGTCTGACTATATGGAAGTCCTGAAAGAATGACTGAGCAAGTTCAGAAAGGTCAACCTCGTGAACATTCACCGCGGTGAGAATAGGCACTCTAACGCCCTCGCATACTTAGCAGGAATCATTGGTGACCGACTCCGGGTTATTCAGATATAGATCCTTGACAAACATAGCGTACTTGAGCATACGATAACGGCCATGCAAACGGATAGCCTAGTTGCCCCCGCAAACACTGATTGGTGCCAACCATTTCTTGACTTCCTCGGGGTACACCACAACCTCCCCGCATACCGGTCGGCCACTGAGAGCCTCTAAAATAGAGCAAGAAAGTACATGGTCATTAATGATAAACTTTATCAGACGAGCCTCTTTGCTCACGCCTCATATGTATTATTGGGGAAAGAGTAAAAAGGGTCATCGTAGAAATCCACAAAGGCGTCTGTGGGGCACACATAACGGGCCGCTCCATGGATGATCGAGCTCGAATGCGATAAGACTTAATAACGTATGTGCAAAAGTGCAAAAAATGTCAATTCTATGGGCACCTTATCCATGCCTTTGCCATCAACCTCCACAGAGTATCTAGCCCTTGGCCATTCATAAAATGGGGACTGGACATAGTCGAGGTACTCCCCATGGCGAGCAGAAGGCACCAATGGTTGTTGGCTGTAACAAACTACTTTACCAAATAGGTCGAAACGATACCCCTCGCTCATATTAGGGAGGAAGAAGTAATCACCTTCTTATGGAAGAACATCATCACATGGTTTAACGTCCTTATAGTTCTGATGACTGATAATGGTACACAATTCGTGGGCAGACAAGTCGCCAAGTTTGTTTGACCTTACAACATCAAAATCCTGCCCTCCAGCCCCAGATACCCCAGGGAAATAGACAGACCGAGGCCATAAATAAAACAATAATCGACAGTATCAATAAATGCCTGGACGCAGCCCAAGGTCACTGGATTGATGAGCTACTCTACGTCTTGTGGTCCTACCGCACGACGCCACGTAAGAGTATGGGCTTCACCCCATTTATGCTCACTTATGGCTCCGATACAGTACTTCCTATCGAGGTCATCGTCAATACTACAAGATCTATGATTGATGGCAGTGAGATCAATGATTGACTCCTCGTAAAGAACCTCAACCTGATAGATGACACAAGAGAGGAAGCTTACTCCCGCATGCTCAGGTATCAGGAGATACTAAAGAGAAACTATAACAACGGATGATCCCTCGGAAGTTCCGCGAAGGGGATTATGTCATGAAGAAAGTCTTTCCTACAACTCACAATCATAACAAAGACAAACTCCAGCCTAATTGGGAAGGCCTATACCTCATCTCCCATGTGATCGACGGGAATGCATACTACCTTAAAGTTCTTAATTGCTTGAGACTAACCAATTTCGATTATTTTAGGTCTTAATCGAAAGGTCCTAATTCCTTTAAAATAATAGTCTATACTTTACCTAAATCAAGTTGATTCAATTACTCTTGTCAAGTAAGTAGTTAAAAACAAAAAGATACGAGCAAAATTTTTTAGCCCTGTGGGAAACCTTTCTCAGGAGAAAAACCCACAGGTCGCTGTCGAATCACTCGCCAGCTAAATAATCCACTCTGAAAAAGAATTACAAGAATTTAATCACTTACAGACTCGATAAGCACCTCCCATGGTTATCTCTCTTCTAATTAATCTTCTTACAATCAATTTCGCGTTCTCGCAACCCCTCGCTCCAATCTTACGTCGAAGCTCCTAATCTTGAATCGCTCAAATTCTTCAATCCAGTTCTTCAATGCATGAATAGGGTTTCTTGATTAATTGATTGATTTAAGGTTTGAGTCATTTGATTCTCTCTTGAATCTCTCAAAGATGGATTTCTCTTCACTCTAAAAAGCAAGCCTTCAAAAAAAAGGTTTTTCAGGAAGTGAGTCTTTAAAAAAGGTAAGTATGTCTTAAGAAGGAAAATATAAAATACGAGCTTTGTTCGAATAAAAATTAATCTATTCGAATAGGAATCAAACTGATGAAAGTTATTCGAACAACAATTAATCTATTTAAATAGAAATGCAACTGTTGAAAATTATTTGAACACAAATAATTATATTCGAATAGAATTCAAACTGTTGCAAAATATTCGAACAACATTAAAAGTTATTTGAACAGAAGGAATCTTTCCAGTTCTATTCGAATAGAAAATAATCTATTCGAATAGAAGTTCTGTTTTCTTTAAAGAGACATTCTTATTACTTTTTCATACTCTGTAAAATACATAGGCTTGACTTTTTATAACAAAGAGTTAGAAACTTACCTGTTCATAGTCAGACAGTTCAGCTATAGTCGCTCCATGTGCACTCACTGATGCCGGATAGCTACAAGATAATGCTAATGCCTACTCTAGACACTAAATGAAACAAACTCCAAAATTGAATGTTTCAATCTCCCCATTTGGTTCATTTTGTGTCAAAACTAGAACTAGAGATAATAACTAAAAAAATACAAAATCGATGGGCTGACTCACTCACAGAACATCCATACTCAAGAGCCTAGCCTCTGAAATCCCTGCACACTAAACAAACTATATCACGTAACCGTTCATATTCAAAATAAGGAATTCAGAGGACAAAAGAAAATACTTACCTGTCATAAACATCTCTCCCCCTTTTTTACAAAGAAGAACAAAGGGTAATCAAGCCAAAAAGAGAGGGAAAAATAGTATTATATTAGACATGGCAAAGTATATAACAATTATGAGCGAGTAAATATCCTGAAAAGAGTATCCATGCATAAAAGGAACTATTAATACATAGTAAAGTCAAAATATAGAATCCACACAGAATATAAATGTACTAAAGAGAACAGAATCACAAAAAAATCACTGAAAAGACAAAACACAAAAGACTCGCTCTAAAGTGCACTGGCTAAAGCCAAAATCTCAAAATACCTAAGAATCCTCAGCTGTATCTGCAGTAGGAGGACCACTCGACAAGGCTCGTACTATACTACTCAATCCGTCCACAGATGTTTGGAGCTGAGCTATTTGAGTATCCATACCACTAAAGATAGACTCTATCTGAGCTGAAAAAGACTCCATATAGGTGTTTAGGGAAGCAAAATCATATGAGACCAATCTAGTAGGAGTAGATGTAGAAGTACCAGGTACAGAGGTAGTACCAGCTTTAGAAGTAGAAGGTCTCGCAACTCATCTAGCAGGTGCAGACTCAGTCCCCGAGTCCGCTGCATCCCCTTCGCCCTCAGACGTCGGCTCTGCGACCATATGCTTTTTGCTCTTCTCCCAATACCTAAAGTTAATAACCTCATTCTTGCGTTAACTGCCTCATCTGGACGAATAACATACCCCATCTCAGTTAGAAGGTGAGAGATGAATCTGCTGTAAGGTAAAGTCCGTGTCTGATGATCCGAGTTTCCCGTGGCAATCATCTCATGCATGATAATGAGGACCAAGTCAACACTGATCCCCTTAGCGTAAAGATATACAAGATAAAGCATATTGCCCACCATAATATTCTTATTCCCCTTTTGGGGAATGATGTTCCTATGAGCCACCATATGGAAAAGGTAGAGTGCTGGACTCAAGTTCTTACGCTTAAGATAGGGACCTTTCTTCTTTCTAGCAGCAATAAGCTCCTCCTCCACCTCCTCCTTGGGAGGAAACTGACTAAGAACCGGAGGCCACTCCAAATATTCCACATCTGGATCGTCAGACTCTCCTAGACCAAAAGCTTTCCGGATATCATCCGAATCTATATGAAACTCAGACCCATCTATGGAGACCCTGAACGTCCTGTCAATTCCCGTGCCTTGCACAACATGAAGAAAAACATGAAATAGTCGCATTAATCGAGGGTAGCACCGCAGTTGAGTTTTCATAATCCAGTCCAACCATGTATAGCAAAAATATCAAAAATCGTGGAGATGTCTGGATATTTCATATGCAGCTCCTCCCTATCCAGAGTCACCTCTTTCTGATATCCTCAAAACTTAAACCCTAATTTCGGGGTTGACCAATGGGGAAGATTAGGAACTCGTGCTCCTGCACTAGACTCCCCAGCTCCACTAACTCCTCCCCTTTAAGAGCCTAGAGGGTTAGTATGACAAGGACCCGTCTTAGTACCTTGAGTCGTCCGTCCCCGTTTTGCCATACCGCTCGAATTGGGAATAGGAGGCCCCTCCTGAGGGCGTTTAATCCTTGCCATAACAAATAGTACAATATATATAAAATCCTTTAGAAATAATATCAAGCACAAACCCCAACAATCACCTCATACAGCCTGTAAGAAAATCACCAATTTCTCCAAACTCAACCCACACGGTTAAGCAGGGGAACCCCAATAAACAAGAACACAACTCCTACTTCCTACCTGCACTTCACAACCCAAACAAAGACACTTTTTCGTAGCAACAAGCCAATTCAACAGTTCAACCAACAAGCGGAGTTTTGTAGCACTACTTTCAACAACCAATTTAAGCCAATATGCACAAAATAATCATCCCCAATTTCAAACAATTAATTTCCAAGCATAACCAACAACCAACTTCATCAAGATCAAACCACTTCCAATTTTTACAGAAAAAAACTCCCAATTTCTCAAACCAAACCTAAACCAACAGCAATCCTCCCCAAGCAATCGAAAACCCGCACAATTCTAGTCAAAATAGGTGGAGACAAGGAGAGAGAGTGAAAAAACCAACCTATGATTCGAGAGAGAGCAAGGAAAATCACCCTAATTTCATAGCAGCCACAAATTAAGGCATCAATTCGACCCCAAAACATGAAATTAAAGCAATTAGAGGAACTTCGAGGGTTGAATTTGGTCAAGAAATCATAAGCGATGTAATGCAAATCAAGAGGAGAGACTGTGCCAAAAAAAATCGCTTCGCATGGAGAGAGAGTGTGTGAAAGAAAGAAAAAAAAAACAAATAAGAACAATGCTCTTATGTAAAGAAAACAACTGGAGAAAAATATTCGAATAAGTCCAGAGCGTATTAGAATAAAAAATGTGCCCTTTGAAAAAAAAACAAACTAAAGAAAAATATTCGAATAATTCAAGAAACGTATTCGAATAAAATAAAGAAAAAAAAATACTGAGGCAAAATATTCGAATAAAGAGAAAATTTATTCGAACAGAGAAAATCTTTTTTTTTTTTCAATAGACATAGAAACGAAATGGAACACAATAGGAAAAACAACAAACTCGAAGGAATAATAAAATAATAAGTAAGCAATACTCCCCTTGTCTACTCTAGATTAGAGACTAAGCCCAGGTTATTTGAATATCAGATAGAAAATCATTCAATAGAAAATTCAGATAGAATAAGTATTTACTCAGAGTGTGTGTGTATGCAGTCAGCGTAAAATAGTGTCATGCATTCAACAGACCCAACATCCAGAAATAAGACACAATAAGGAAAGTTGTTTCAACTTAGGCCTCTCATCGGTGGTCACTCGAAATCGTTGAGAATTGACTAGCTAACACTCAGTGTGAAATATGAATATGAATAATATGCATTGAAATACTCATATTTCATCAAATAAGCAGTGCACTGTGAGCTGGAAGATCTCATGGACAGGAAATCAATTATCATTAATGGTGTCAAGTTAATTAATATAGACTCCATATCTCTCACCTCCACTAAAGGAACTGTGTTAAACTCAAGATCAAACAGGTCATGAAAAGGTTATAATGTAGGAACGGGTAGGCATATGACGGTGTAGGTGTTTTGCTGGCATTTTGAGACTACAGTTACACTCTTTCCCTCTCTTCCTTCAAAAAGAGTTCACCAATTGACATTCTTCCTCTTTAAGGGGTACACATATATCAGAACACTTCTTCCCCTACTTCTTACCTTTTTTCTTTTCTTTTCTTTTCTTGTTCCCCCCGCTTTTTTGAAGACCCAAAGTTACATACTATCAAAGATATGGGGGAATACAATCTAATCTTTCATGCAGCTTTTCTAACCCCCCCCCCCCTTTTATATTTTTTTTTACTAAAAAGTCTCAGAACAAACGGATAAATGAATAAAGGATTTGGGTATAAAAATGAAAGGCTTATTTTCAGGCACAAAGGGCTATAAGTGGATAAAAATATGGTTATGAATAACGAAGGTCAAAAAATGTTTAACAATAAAAAGCCTATTATCATATCTTCAGTCTCACATAGTATTTTACGTCTCAAATCAAGTATAGGGAATATTCTATTAGACTAACTTGAACTTGAAGTTACCATTTGACTATTAAGTAAGGAAACAAAATGAGATCACAAACAACAAGATCAAATAGAGGAGTAAATTTCATAACACTCGAAGCTCATAAATAAGGTCAGATCCTCACATAACATTAGGTACAAAGTCTCTACATGTATCCTAAAGTGTAATATCAATGAGTGCCTATCTATCTAAGTATGAGATAGTTAACTGCCGTAAGAGAAATCAAATTTAAGTAAGCACTATACTGATTTATCCTAACATTAAATTAGAAAGCGTATCTGACCAAGCATATATCACTGTGATAATCCAACAAAATAGTGTAAAGAGGAACTTAAAGACATACCTAATCAATAAAGCAGACACCAATTGACCATCTTAGAAGCTCAAACCTCATAACATCTAACGGCTTGGTAAAAAAATCTGCTAACTGACTATCTGTTATAACATACTCAACACTGACTATCTTGCGCTCAACAAGATCACGGATGAAGTGGAATCGAATGTCGATGTGCTTGGTTTTGGAATGTTGTTCAGGATTCTTGGAGATATTGATCGCACTCGTATTATCACAAAAAATTGACATCATCCCCTGGACTATTCCATAGTCATGCACCATCTATTTCATCCAAATCAATTGAGTGCAACAACTACCCACAACAATATACTCTGCTTCTGCTGCGGATTGGGAAATATAATTCTGCTTCTTGCTCTGCCAAGCCACAAGATTATTTCCAATATAGCAACATCCACCAGAAGTGTTCTTCCTATCATCCGCATTACCTGCCCAATCTGCATCGGAATACCCAATAGCCTCGGAGGTTGTGTCATGTAAATATCATAAGCCAAAATCAGAAGTCCCACATACATAACGAATAATACGCTTAACAACCTGTAAATGAGACTCTTTCGGACTACCTTGTAACGAGCACAAATACATACACTAAACATAATATCAGGACGAGTAACAGTAAGATAAAGTAAACTACCTATTATACTTCTATACATCTTTTGATCAACATCCTTAACTGCCGAGTCCTTACTTAACTTTGTAGTGGTACTCATGGGTGTCCTGGCATGTTTTGCAGAAGAGAGACCAAACTTCTTTACAAGGTCCCTAGCATACACGGATTGAGAAATAAATATTCCTTTCTCCACTTGATGTATTTGGAGATCTAAGAAATAAGTTAGTTCCCCAACCATGCTCATCTCAAATTCATTTTTCATTAATGTTGTAAAAGAAGTGGTTAGTGAACTCGAAGTAGAGCCAAACATAATATCATCTACATATACATGTGCAACAAGTATCGCGCCTCCCTTCCGTTGGATAAATAACATTTTTTCAACTCCCCCTCGAACAAATCCCTTAGCTAAGAGAAAATTATAGTGCCATTCATATCATGCTCGAGGAGCTTACATCAGACCGTAAAGAGCCTTCTTCAAGTAGATCACGTGATCTGGATGATGAAGATCCTCAAACCCTTTTGGTTGGGCCACGTACACCTCTTCCTCTAGGAGCCCATTCAGAAAGCACTCTCCACATCCATCTGATGTAACTTAAATTTTTAATTGCAAGCAAGAGCAAGCAGTAGGCGAATAAACTCAAGCCTTGCAGTAGGAGCAAACGTTTCAGCAACATCAACCCCTTTTACTTGATTGTACCCTTGAGCAACCAATCAAGCTTTGTTTCGAATTACATTCCCAAGTTCGTCATATTTGTTCTTATAAACCCATTTAGTTCCAATGATATTTGTATATGAAGAACGTGGAACCAAAGCCCAAACATCTTGACGTTGAAACTTGCGAAGCTCATCTTGCATTGTATGTAGCTAATATTCACCTGAAAGAGCTTCCTTTGCCATTGTTGGTTCGATCACAAAAACATAACAAAAATAGTACACCATCTCATGGTGTTGGTCCTAGTCTGAACCCGAGAGGTAGCATCCCCGATGATATCGGCATGTGAGTGATCCTTACGAACTTGATGCCATCCGGGTTACAGTACACTTGGGGCGAGAGGGAGTGGTGGAGATGGAAGTGACGGAGTAGGCAAAGAAGAACCAACCTTTGATGTAGGGCTCGATGCAAAAATGTCTCTAGTAGATGTTTCTGGATTTTTTGCTGTACTATCATCTTCTCTCACATTTGCAGAACCAATGGTGCAAGTATAATCAATAACCACATTATAAGAATCCATCACCACATTGGTCCTCAAATTATAGACTCAAAAAGCTCTACTATTTGTTGAGTAACCCAATAAAATATATTCATCACTCCGAGAGTCAAATTTCCTAATGTTCTCCCGATCTCTAAAGATGAAATATTTACTCCCAAAAACCCAGAAGTAGTTGACATTCGGCTTTTTTCCAAACCACAGTTCATAGGGCATGTTTAAAGTAAGTGGACGTAGATACACTCTATTAATAGTATAACACGCAGTATGAATGGCCTCCCCCCAAAAATATGTTGGAAGATCCTTGTTGTGAAGTAAGACTCGGCCCATTTCTTGAAGAACTCTATTCTTCCTTTCCGCAATCTCATTTTGCTGTGGAGTGATTGGAGCAAAGAATTCATGTTTAATTCCATTAGAAGTACAATACTTAATCACCCCAATATCCTTAAACTCTCCTCCATGATCACTTCAAATTTTATCAATAGAGCAATCTTTCTCATTTTGGATTCGAAGTGATATACTACGAAATTCTTCAAAAGTATTAGACTTCTCTCTCAAAAGCGCTATCTATGTATAACGAGAGAAATCATCCACCATTGCCAAAATATACCTTTTACCTCCCAAGGATGCCATTCTCATAGGACCTATCAAGTCCATATGTATTAGGTCAAGAATCTGAGTAGTAGCAATATTGTTGGACTTCTTGTGAGAGCTCTTTATTTGCTTACCAATTTGACAAAGACTGCACACCACGTTGCTCAATCTTCCCAACTTCGAAACTTCCCGAATAAGCTCTTTACTTGTAATCATGGACAAATCATTAAAGTTTATATGTCCCAACCTTTGATGCCATAAGTCCACATCATTCAGTTTTGCTTTGTTACATAGTATAGCTTCTTGTTGAATAACATAACATTTATCAGCGGTTCTAGCAGCATGCATCACACGTTGTTCTTGAGAGTTCAAAACATCTCATCCACCTCTGGAAAACATAACAGTGTGATCTGTATCACATAGTTGACAGACACTAAGAAGATTTATCTCCGGCCCCTTAACCCGGAGAACATTATTAATTGCTGGAGTACCAAGTTCTTCGACCTTTCCCTTTCCTACCATAAGAGATATGCTCCCATCACCAAAAGTAACATCACCTCCCTGAATATCCTCTAGGTGACTCAACTTAGACTCATCACCAGTCATATGACAAGAGCACCCACTATCCATGTACCATTGAACTGACTTAAAAGCATTCAGAGTAGTTAGTACAATATTGCACCTTATCTGAGGTGCCAAATCCAACTTTCGTACCCAAATTCTTCGAAGAGTTCTTTGACCTGTAGTTTTCTGTGCAAAAAATATTCAGATGCATTCTCACTTTTCTCATTAGTAGAAATCACATTAAAATTATATTTATATCCATTGAAAGTGCAAGCATGTGGTTGATAAGGTCCAACAAATCTACAGTAAGATGCAATAAGTCCCTTTCGACCACATAAACTATAATAATAAATTTAAGAATAAGAGACCCGTTTGGTGTGATTACTAGTAGTGGATATTATGTTATATTTGGACACCAAAGTAGGAGCAGTTGCTTTCACAAACTTAGTAATTTGAGGAGTCTTGGTATTATGAAGAGGTTCCTTATATCCTAGACCTCTTTTATCACTATCCGTCTTTCCCGTACATAACATTTTATCAATGTTCATGGCCCCATGACTGAACTTCTCAAGTTTATGCTGAGATAGAACTACGTCAAGCTTGGCCGAATGAAGTTCGTCCAAAGTTGATTTCATTTTCTCTTTTGCATCATTAATTTCTTTTTCCAAAAGTAAAACTTTGTCATGAAGGCCTTGTTTCTCATTCTCGAGTGCCTCTATCTTGTGACTTGTATTCTCAGTTTTGTTTTTAAGATCGTACTTAAGTGTATTAACTTGGCCTTTCAAGACTTTGTTCAGTTTACCTAGTTTCATACACTTGAAGAGAGTCTGATCATACAAGTCCTTAAGATTCGGGTCCTCAAACTCGTTTTGTTCTTGATTACTCTAATTTCATCTGAATTTTCAAGTTTAAAAACATCAAAGTTATTATTGCCACAATTAAGGACCGCAGGATATGCACAATAATTTTCAGTATCAACTACTTGGGATGACTCTCATTGTTATCATGTTCATCATCACTGTCATCCCAAGTAACACTGATATTCATAGCTTTATGATTATTTTCATAATTTTTAATAGCACACTATGGGCATAATGACCAAACTTGTGATATTTGTATCATTTAACTTGACTAAGGTCAGTATCATTGTTGGTCTGCCAGTAATTAATTTTGACCTGATCATGAGGTTGTGGTTTATAGTTCATAGATTGCCCTTGTTTTTGTTCTTATTTTTGAAACTAACGTTTCTTTAAGATTTTTAGAAATTATTGACTAATAAGAGCACTTGATAAATCTATATCCGAACCTTCATCATCGCCTGGGATATATGAGTATTCAACCTCTTTAGAACCCTTAGAAGAAGAAGAGTAAGATGAAGACGTGAAAGCAACACTCTTGTTCGTCTCGGGGTTTTCCATTCTCATCTCGAGCTCAAGAGTTTGCAATTTTCCAGCCAATGTATCGGGTTTCATTTTCTTAAGATCTTGTGCTTCCTCGATAACATCACGTCTGAATCTAAAACTCTTAGGAAGAGATCTTAGAACTTTGTGAACTATTTGAACATCGGAGTACGCTGCTCCTAATGCGGTACTAGTGTTTACAATTTTACTTAGTCTCGCATAGAACTCGTCAAAAGTGTAATGACGAATTTTCTGGACGGAGAATATTCGCCAATACTTTTAGAGAAAAAGGAATAATTGGTAGCTATAACACTAAATTTTACATGGAAAACTTAGACTAACCTGAGTAAAACCACGACCTCGTAGAGGGTTTTGGGAGAAAATTCAATATTATGCTAACTATTACAATTTTTGGATAGTGAGTAAAGAAAAGAACGAGGCTTGGAGTAAGTGTGGGTTGCTGTTTCTGAGTGTTGAGAGTCCGATCCTATTTTCAAAGGGTCCTGTCTATATTTATAGTGGATACAGGTAGTTACAAAGTCAGCCCATTTCCGGATTTTGTGTTTAGTTGGAGATCTTTGCAGACTTTCCGTAACGACCAGTTGACTGAGCGTAACAGTTGTTGATCAGATATCTTCGAGATCTGAAGTTTGAGAACTATGAAGTTGTATTAAGTTTGACCTTTGAACTGCTACAGTAACTTTGAGAACTATGAAGTTGCAGTGGCCTTTGATAGGTCTTGATCGAGAAGAATGTTTGCTACCATTGTTCCATCTGAAGTGTTTATGATATCTTTGACTATCTTCTTCAGGCTTATGTTCAAGATCAGTGTTCGATGCTTGTAGTCTGTCTGCAATGGACCTTCGACTAAGATCTTCAGGCTTGTAGTTGTCAATGTTGGGAAATATGGTATTACAATCGCCCCATTCATGACAGAAGCACTTGTATTTTTGTCGAGAATAATCTGCAGAAAATGAAAAGTTGTCGAAGTTTGAAGAATGGATGCTTTGTATCTACTGATGTCAGATGCATTGAACTTGGAGATGGTATTCTCGAGGTACAATAAATGCAGCAATAAATGCTAGTCTATATACATAGGGAGTGGGTTATTTTGTTTTCATTTGAATGTCACGTGTTGTTAGTTTGTTGTGAGGAGGTCGGAGTGTGAATCATGGATGGTAAGGTACGTTATTTTGGGGGTTTGGGGTATCGGAGTGAAGAGATTTTGGTTTGTGTATGGTTAAGTAGTGATGGATTGGGCTGTAATGTCGTTAATGTAGGCGCTGCTGTTGGATCTTGTTGTTTTGGAAATGGTGCCATAGCGGTGTTTGCTGGTAAAGTAGGTAGTCCTTAAGGCAGGTATCAGGCGAGTATCAGTGTTGTTGTCAGAAGGTATCTTTTGACTTCAACTTTCAGTGACTTGAGATTCATTGAGTTACTTGAAGGACGTGGCCCTTTCATCAGATAAAAGATCGGGGCAGTGTGTCTGAGCTTGTTTCTGGAAGATCAGCATTGTCGCGGCCAGGAAAAGTTTTCAAGCTCCCAGAACTATTCAAGGTCTGTAGAATGAAAGACTTAAAGAACTGTATCGAACTGTGTAATAAAAATATAACTGTATTTGTTAGATGTCGAACAAGAGTTATGTCGAATGTAAACTGTACTTGAGAAGTTAATGAAAATAAATAAATTGTTCGAGATATTTTTCTTGTTGATTTGGATTCGAAGTATGATAGAAGGTTGTTTCGAATAAGATTGTTTGGAGTTGGGGGTCCCACTATTTGGTGTCATAATGAGTGATGTGACTAGGATTTCTAGTTGTAATCATTTGATTGTAGCATTAAATGTTGAGAGACTATAAATACCAACGTTGTAGGTGTAAATAAGCTGGGATGAATGGCGAAGACCAGGAGTCAGACTCTGCGAGAGATTGTTTCCCGGCGTAATGAAGAGATGTATTGTGCCTTGTTGATGTGCTATTACGGCTATTTGGACCTGTGTGCTCCAGTATTGTGTCCACGTGGGGTGAACTACAAAGGGATGGACGAATCTGAAGCATCTTTTTGGAGAAAGGATTTTCTTTTTCATTGCAGTCTTCAATCTATGGTGTATGTTCTTGGTCGGGAAGCGATGATTGTTTAGCGTGCGAAGGCATTAGTAAAGGAAGGAAGGACCCTGTAAGGAAAATTTTGTAATAGTATCTAGGTATACATGAATGTATACTGTTTCTCGAATGAATTATTGAGGAAGTTTAATGATGTGTGAAACATAGGATTTTGTTGTTGTCAAAGTATTTTTAGTCGAATGTATTATTTTGCGGAAATGTAGGTGTAGGTTTTACTTTTGTCGAGAAGGAAAAAATTTGAGGAAGTCGAGAAGGATAGGTGAAGACAAAAAGGTAGGGATTGTGAACCGTCGGATGTAGTTATACGTAACGAACACCTGGGGTCTATAAATAGCCCTACAGTGGTCGACTGTTCATATTTTAAACTTCTGCAAAAAATTTCTTCACCTCTGCAAACTGTCCAATAGCTTATTTGGCTTTCTTTTTACAATTGGGAGGGAAGAGATAAGCTTGTTGATTAAAAGGGCAAAACTTCCCAATGAGAGGAACGTAGAAGCAGCGACGTTGCACGGTAAGTGATTGTTTTTATGTTTCGATTGATTTTATCTATTTTGTAAACTCGTTGTAGACTAGGTGAATGTCTGATGAATTGGAGAGAAGACTGTTAGAATGTAGGAAATAAAAATGTTTGAAAATAGTTGTTGATATGGTTGAAAATGGAGGAATTTTCGAGTAGAGGCGTGGAAGGAGTTTATTTGGTGCATTGCTACCCGTTTATGTGGATTGTCGTCATCGGTAATGTGTATGGAGTTTTTCATTTAGTTCCGTTGGGTTATATGGCCGTGATTTTGGTGTTTGGAGTCGGAAATTGATTTTGAAACGGTTAGGTCGTTATCGATTTTGGCGGGAAAATCATAACTGTTATTTCCTTCTAGAAGATGGGCTGCTGCAAATGAGCATAATTAGTTACCGATAATGAAGTTAGATAAAAAAGGTTCTCGATGGTCGAGAACTTCAAACAACTCTTGCAACTCGTGAACTAATAATTGATATTTAAGTTTGAGATATGTCAGCTGTAAGTAAAAAAGAAATTATTGGGGAATTACTCGACAACACTAGACTGAGAAAGTTATTATAAGTAAATTAAATTATCGGAATGAATCTTCTAAACAAAATAATAGAACGTATGTGATATATATCATGTTATAAACTGATTTTTTAAGAAATAACTCAGATCTAATTTTTCAGGTTCATAAAAAATGGCTGAACTAATTTTTAATGTTGAGAACTCAATAGCCGAAAATCATGTTTACGTTATTCCTTTGCGAGTGGATGTAACCACGTGTGTGCAGAGGTTAGGTAGGGAATATCGCGCAGGGGGAGTTGGTAATGTTGGAAGGCAGGTACTGGACCCGGTCATGTCGAAGTATCTGATGACGAAGTTACGGAGACTGATGTCAAGCAATCGCACCAATCTAGTGGTTGAGATGGTGATGGCGATGGTCAAGGTGATGTGTGTGATAGTAGACATGCTAGTTTTGGGATGGGCAAAGAAGCGTCTGAAATTCTTAAGTTTTAAAGAAAATTCGGTATTCCTAAAGATGTAAGGCTGGAAGAGTATGCACATGAGATGGATAACCAAAATGTTCCTCTAGGTGGGATTTTGGTACATCGAGAACAGATAAGAAAAGGTTTGAAGTTGCCTCTGCGGGCTGATCTAAAGAAGTTGTTAAATTTATTTTATGTGGCTCCTGGGCAATTCAACCCGAATGTATACGACTTGTTTCAAGTATGTGGGGCTCTGAATGGCCAATTACAGAAGAGAGGAGAAACTTTGATAACTGTCGATGACATTTGCGTATACTATATGCTGAGAGTAAATCAGGCTAAAGTAGGGTACCGATATCTAGTGAGGTTCGCTAAGAGACCTATGTTTTATGAGATGGTATTGACTGGTGGGAAGTACTGTGATGAGCGTCTTTTAGTAACAGGGAACTATGAGTTCGATGCTAATGTTCCTGGGGAAATAGTTGCGGATATGTACTCTTGAGAATTTGGTTAACTATTGTGTGATTTTCTAATTTTCTTTGTTTCAGCTCCGAAAGAAGTTGATAGGAACTCGAGGGTTAACGAGCGGCTATACAACCTTAGGAAGGGATATATTGGGAGGATCGACGGGTTGGCAGCTGACCAAGAGGGTTTGTCTATTTTGTTCGAGGAGGTTGGTTTAAAGAGATTGAGAACAACAAGATCAGTAGTGTCTTTTATTGACGGTAGGATGCCTACGTAGAATAAGAGAAGTGCCGATGTTGGTTTTCCATTGGAGAATCAGTCGTTGGCGGGATATACGACTGATACAAATAGTGAGATAGAGGCTCTGTGCAATGTTCCTTCGAGGAAGGTGTCGAAGAATAGGGCTGCTCCTAGCGACGTAGTGGATGATTTGCAAGATCCAAAGTGGCTTTCTCGAAAGAATGACACTGTTGATGGGCACAAACTTGTAACTCGAAGTTCTGTGGATAAGCCTCCCCTTGGGTCAGTAAGTGGTACTTTGAAGAAAGTAGGAAATGTATCAAAGAAGAAAAGTGCGGATGACTCCGACCCAAATTATGTTGTTCAATCTGAAGTAGAGATTGCGGCAAATTTGGATTCAGTTGCTGTAGGCTCAACATTGTTGGGAGACCATTTGGATGACTGTATGGTCAATTTGGATAGCTTAATGTATTTCTTCGGAGAGGATCAATCAAGTTTGAAGAAGGTGAGGAATTTATCTTGCTTACCGAGGTTAATGAATTTAGATCCCAATGTGAATACCTCTTTTATGAAATTGTCGCAGATTAAGGAAATCGTTGCTGAGGCGAGGCCGCGCATTATGAGTGTCGGGGATATCGCGAATCAATTGAAGGGTACCAGATCCTCGAAAAGGAATTGACAAAGGAAAAAGAGAGATTGATAAAAGAGAAAGATAAACTGAATTCAATGCTTAACAGGTATAAGGTAGATGTTGATAAGTCGAAGAAAGCTACAATTGCTGTGGGGAGGAAGGAGAAAGATGAGGAGATCGCGAAGTTGAAGGAAGCTTCTGAGGCAGCTAGGAAGGTGGCAATCGAGGCGGCAAACGAGAAGCGCAATAATGCTCTAGAAAATCTTCGGCAAGAGTATTTAGGAAAGTTTGTGAATTTGAGGAAACAGTTAGATGGAGACTACGAGGATGAGAATACTAGGAAAAAATATTACAAGAATATCGTTAAGTAGAATTTGCTGCCGTTTGTGGATTCAGAGGATGAATCATCGGGGGGTTCTCCTAATGTTGAAAAAGAGTGTGAGGTGGTCGAGGAACCCGTGTTAACTGTTCCTTCTGGTGTCGAAGCTGAAGTACTGCTTGATTTGGCAGATAGTGTCGGAGTCAAAGGAAATGGTACTGATTTACCCATTGAGTAAGCGTCTCTGCATTGAAGTGGAATTTGTAACAAATGGCCAGTGGGACTAAGACAATATTTTATTTGATAAAGTTTGTAAAAATGGCCAGTGGGGCTGATACATTTTGGTTAATAGTAGAATTTTTATCGAAGTAAGTAGTTTTTGCATAAAAATTGCTAATATATGATAGTGAATCAAATATAGAATTTGTGTATCGAAAATGTAGCTGTTGATGTAAATAGGAACGAGGACCAGGTATTTCTCCTCGATTGGATACTTGGATTTGGAAAAACCAATCATAAAGATGTGGTTTGTAGAAATGAAATAAGAGTTTAGCCCGGATCCATACTGTTTAAAGTGTGGTCAATGCTAAATGAATACTAGGTATTGCTCCTCGATGGGATACCTGGATTTGAAAAAACCAATCATAAAGAAGTGGTTTGTAGAAATATAGTAAGAGTTTAGCCTGGATCTATACTGTTTAAAATGTGGTCAATGCTAAATGAATATCAGGTGTTACTCCTCGATTGGATACCTAGATTTGAAAAAACCAATCTTAAAGATGTGGTTTGTAGAAATGTAGTAAGAGTTTTAGCCCAGACCCATACTGTTTAAAGTATGGTCAATGCTAAATGAATACCAGGTGTTGCTCCTCGATGGGATACCTAGATTTGAAAAAACCAATCATAAAGAAGTGGTTTGTAGAAATGTAGTGTTGATGCGTACGTAAAAAGTATGTATTGATACTGCGTGATAGTAAAGAAGGAGAATCGTTTCTGCAAGATGTAACTGTAGAGAAAGATGTAAAGAATGAGCCTTTATTAATAGTAGTCGAAGAGGTACATTACTTATCGATAGAACAATTTGAGATGTGCTGTATTCCAGGGATATTCAAGCTGAACTTCATCCTCTATCATCAGCCAGTAAGTTCCACACTCCGTTTTGTTGTTGATGATATAGGGCCCTTCCCAGTTTTCGGATAATTTTCCTGAATTCTTGGGTCGAGTACTATCTTGTATTCGACGAAGGACGAGATCACCTATGTCGAATTGTCGCTTGCAAACTTTTTTGTTGTACGCTTTTATGAGTTTATCGTGGTATCGCCCCAAGTTTACGATTGCTTGATCTCGAGTTTCTTCAATCCAATTAAGGTTGCAAAGCAATCCTAAGTCATTTTCTTCATCTGTAACCTTCTTCTAACTGCATGGTAAGTCCAATTTAGAGGGTATGACAGCTTCAGTACCAAAGGCCATCATAAAGGGAGTGCAGCCAGTGGAGGTCCGTGGAGTAGTTCTGTAAGCCCAGAGGACACTGAGTAATTCATCAACCCATCTTCCTTTATTCTCGTCTAATCGTTTGCGTAACCCGGATTTGATACTTTTATTGATGGCTTCTACTTGACCGCTTCCTTGAGAGTAGTAGGGTGTCGATGTAGAGAACTATATTTTGTACTTCTGGAGGAATAATAGAACTTTGTTGCTGATAAACTGTTTTCCGTTGTCTGATCTTATCATTTGTGGACAACCGAACCTAGTAATGATATTTTCTCAGAGGAACTTGATAACTGCATTTTCATCGGTGTGGCAAAGGGGAACTGCTTCGACCCATTTGGTAAAATAGTCCGTAGCGACGAGGACGAACTTCCAATTTCTTGATGCTGGGTGAAAATGACCAATTATGTCGATGCCCCATCTTTTGAACGGCCAGAGGACATTGCTGATATGTAAGTCGAGTGTGGGGATTTTGATGTCTTGTGCATGTATTTGGCATTTGTAGCACTTGCGGACAAAATCTTCACAATCTTGTCGCATCTTCGGCCAGTATAGTCCTTGAGTAAATGCTCGTTGTACTAAAGAACGACCAGATATGTGTGCTCCGTATATCCCTTTATGTAATTCTCTGATCTTGATGCTGGCTTCCTACTGAGAAATACATTCGATGAGGGGTCAGCCTCCTGTTATTCGATATAGTAATTTATCTTGAACTGTGAACCGTGTGCATCTGGCAAGTAGTGATCGAACTTCCTCTTTATTGCTTGGGGGAATGTTGGAATTGAGGTATTTGAGAAACGGTTTTCTCCAGTCATATTTGTCTTCGTCTTCAGTAGCAGTGATTTGCATAGTATTTGTAACGTCGAGGCTTGAGTGTTCAAGAACTTGGATTTCGAGCTGTCTACTTTCACTGTCTTCGAGCATAGCGGCGACGTATGCCAAGGCGTCTGCATGTCTATTTTATGCCCGAGGGTGGTAGGAGATTGATGAGGATTGGAACATGAGAATTTTTTCTTCGACTAGAGCTGCATAACTAACCATTTTGCCCGAGGTCATGAAGGTTTTATTGTAATGATTGGCGACAAGCAGTGACTCGACATAGACGGCTATGTCTGTCGCCCCAAGTGTGATTGTGAGCTCTAATCCATGAAGGATAGCTTCGTATTCGGCTTCGTTGTTGGTGGCATAAAACTTGAGTTTAATTGCTTTCTCGATTTGATGATTAGATGGTGTATAGAGAACTATTCCAATCCCGGATCCTCGTGGTCCTGCCGATCCATCTATGATGAGTCTCCATCCTGTACTTCTTGACCAGGCATCTGGTTCTGCAACTGCGTCATCTGTAAGTGCTTCTTCAAGTTCTTCCCATTCGGGGTCTTCGACAGGAAAGTCAGCTAAAAAGTCAGCGACTGCCTATCCTTTACAAGAAATTTGAGGTTCGAAGGATATGTCATACTTTCCGAGGAAAACAGACCATTGCTGAACTCATCGAGATTTTTCCTTTTTTGAGAGGACAAGTTTTCGAGGGTACTTTGTGATTACCTTGATAGGGTGAGCCTGAAGATAAGGACGTAGTTTTTGCGAACTGTAGACCAATGTGAGTAGCTGTTTTTCCGTTAATGTATAATTACGTTCAGCTTGTACGAGAGTTTTGCTGATGAAGTAAATTGGTTTCTCGATGTAATTGTCTTCTCGAATGAGAATGGAACTGATAGATTCTTCTATGGTGGACAGATACATAGTAAGTGTTTCGCCGTCAACTGGTGTGCTCATGATCGGAGGTCTTCCCAGGTATTGTTTAAGATCTTGAAAGGCTAGCTCACAGTCTGAGGTCCAGGTGATTTCATTTGGCTTCTTTTTGGAATATAAGGTGGGATTACCATGAAGAAGGAGATACAGTAGTTTACATCGATTAGAAGATTTTGAAATGAATCTGTGGAGGGCGACAATTTTGCCAGCAAACTTTTGAAGATCTTCTTTTGTTCGTGGTGACGATATTGCCATGAGTGCTTTGATCTGTGCGGGATCTATTTCGATACCTCTTTTGTTGATCAAATGTCCCAGAAATTTGCCGGCTGTGACTCCAAATTGGTATTTTTCGGGGTTGAGTTTTATTTAGTAATTTCGAAGAATGTCGAAGATGGTTTGGAAATTATTGAAATGATCTTCGCGTTTTAAGCTTTTGCATATCATGTCGTCGATGTTGACTTCCATGATTTTTCCCAAATGGTCTTTGAACATTCGAGTAACAAGTCTCTGGTAGGTTGCCCCGGCGTTCTTCAAACCAAATGGCATGACTGTGTAGCAGTACAAGCCTCTTTCAGTGACGAAAGTAGTTTTTTCTTGATCTTCTATTTTGAGAGGAACTTGGCTGTAACCTGAGGCTGCATCCATCATAGAAAGAGGCTCGTGGCCTGCAACTGAGTTGAGGAGTTGTGGTATCAATGGGAGAGGAAAGTTATCCTTTTGTGTGAAGTTGTTTGGTTCTGTAAAGTCGACACAGACTCTTATTTTCTCATTTTTCTTCGGGACGGCCACAATATTAGAAACCCATTTTGGATACTTAGCTTCCCGAATGAAACCAACACGAAGGAGTTTGACAATCTCTTCATTGACGGCTTCACAAAGCCGTGGAGCAAGATTTTGGCATTTTTGTACGACTGCTTTAGTATCAGGTAGGAGGTTGAGCTTGTGGCATGCGATAGTTGGGTCGATTCCTGGCATTTCTTAAAAAGACCATGCGAAGATATCGGCGTTCTTTTTGAGGAGCTGAATCATTGTTTCATTTTCTTTGGCTGATAATTTGGAACCGATAAATGTATGACGATTGGGGCCATCAATCTCAATGGAGTCGACAGCTTCAGTATCATGCAACTCGATGATGGGTGGTGATCCTGACTGTAATTGCTATGCTTTGAGTAGTTTTTGAGCGTGAGAGTTAATCGTGGTGTTCTCGCACATTTGTGCGACTGCTTGGCTGCCCTTGATCTCGTAGATACCATGGTCAGTTGGGAATCAAAGAGAAAGATGATAAGTTGATGGAACTGCTTTTATTGAGTGCAGCCAATTTCGGCCTAGAATACCAATATATTTGGATTCAGCGTCGATGGCTAAGAACTTGAAGAATGTCGTTTCGGATCCTGCTTGTATTGGCAAGGTGATTTTGCCAGTGGCAGATTCATTCAAACCATTGAAGCCCGATATTGTTGTTGTTGAAGCTTTCACATAATTTGTCAGACTCAGTAGTTGTATTGCTCTCTGGAACAAGACGCCAGTGGCGCTTCCGGTATCGACAAGCATCGTATAAAGATAATCTTGTCCTACCTTTAGCATTATAACAAGTGGATCATCGTGGGGATATGTAACGTGGCTAGTGTCACATTCTTCGAAGGAGATGGAGTACGGACGTTTAGATTTGCTGGAACTTGGAAGGAGTTTTGCTAATTTGTCAGAAGAGGTCATTTTGCAACAGGACGTAATTCAGTCGTCCTGCTTTCTTTTCTTCCCTTTTTCTATCTCAATCATATAGAGATGTCGAGCTTCTCCTTGTTTGTTAACTAGGCCAGGATTGTTCCTATCAGCTTCTTCGTTAAAAAATATTTGGATATCAACCACATAATTTCGGAGTCGCCCTGCTGATATAATGCGGCTGAAGATGCGAATGAGTGAATAACAGTTGTCAGTTTCGTGGTTGTGTACATTATGGTGCAGGCAGAAAGGTTGCCCTAGTCTGTCAGGGATCGTCTGAGCTTCTCGATAAAATTCATCAGCCTTGATCACTGTTAAGATAGCCGAAAGAGTTGTTGTCAGAGGAGGTAGATTTGGAATTGGTCTGTCTATCTTTTCTTCTCGTTTTCTAGTGTTGTCGTTGTTCCTTCCACGTGGTTTTTCTCCTGTGGTGGCCGTTTTTCTTGGTTGGAATGGTGTCGAATCAGAGGACTGGATTACGACAGAGTGGTGCTGTATTGACCTCTTGGTTTCTCAGAGTGGAGGTGCTTCGGAGATTCATGTTGGTTATCGGTTTTTTTTTTGAAGTCTCATAAAGAGGTGCGGATTCCCACAGACGGTGCCAATTTTAATGGCGGAATTTCCAGACGGAGAATATTCGCCAATACTTTTAGAGAAAGAGGAATAATTGGTAGCTATAACACTGAATTTTACATGGAAAACTCAGACTAACCCGAGTAAAACCATGACCTCGTAGAGGGTTTTGGGAGAAAATCCAATATTATGCTAACTATTACAATTTTTGGATAGTGAGTAAAGGAAAGAACGAGGCTTGAAATAAGTGTGGGTTGCTATTTCTGAGTGTTGAGAGCTCGATCCTATTTTTAAAGGGTCCTGCCTGTATTTATAGTGGATACAGGTAGTTACAAAGTCAACCCATTTCCAGATTTTGTGTTTAGTTGGAGATCTTCGCGGACTTTCCGTAACGACCAGCTGACTGAGCGTAACGGTTGTTGATTAGATATCTTCGAGATCTAAAGTTCGAGAACTGTGAAGTTGTATGAAGTTCGACCTTTGAACTGCTACAGTAACTTCGAGAACTATGAAGATGCAGTGGCCTTTGATAGGTCTTGATCGAGAAGAATGTTTGCTACCATTGTTCCATCTGAAGTGTTTATAATATCTTCGACTATCTTCTTCAGGCTTGTGTTCGAGATCAGTTTTTGATGCTGGTAGACCGTCTGCAATGGACCTTCGACTAAGATCTTCAGGCTTGTAGTTGTCGATGTTGGGAAATATGGTATTACAAAAAGGTTTGTTTTCACTCATTATGATATTCTAAAATTGTGAAGTAAGCATTTAAAGCTTACTTTCTTTGACTGTATCATCGCCTTCATGAATTTGAACTAGGATGTCCCAAGCTTCTTTAGAAGTGGTACATGCAGAGATATGTCAAAACTCACTTGACTCACAGCCATAAAAATAACATTGAGGCCTTTTGAATTATAACCAACAATATCATTTTCTTATCTTGACCATTGATTCCTAGGTTTAAGGACTTCAATAGCATTCCCTGGTGGACCTTGCATCACAGTAGGGGGTGTCCATCCATCCTCAACAAGAATCCATACATCTTCTCCGATTGATTGCAAGTATGTAATCATTTGGACTTTCTAGTATGGGTATTCTTTGCCATCAAAGGCTGGAGGGCAATTTATAGGACCTCCAAACTTCTCGGAACTCATTATTCTCAAGCGAACTATCCGGGATCCATGCTTAGGTTGTTGAACCTTAAAACGTGACTGCTCTGATGCCAATTGAAAGTTGTTAGTCGCTTGAGGCTAACCAATTTCGATTATTTTAGGTCTAAATTGAAAGGTTTTAATTCCTTTGAAATAATGGTCTATACTTAACCTAAATCACGTTGATTCAATTACTATTGTCAAGCAAGTACTTGGAAATAAAAAGACACGGGCAAAGATTTTTAACCCTGTGGGAAACCTTTCTCAGGAGAAAAACCCACAGGTCGCTATAGAATAACTCGCCAGCTAAACAATCCACTATGTAAAAGGATTACAAGAATCAATCACTTACAAACTCGATAAGCACCTCCCATGATTATCTTTCTTCCAATTAATCTTCTTGCAATCAAATCCGCATTCTCGCAACGCCTCGCTCCAATCTCACGTCGAAGCTACTAATCTTGAATCGCTTAAGTTCTTCAATGTATGAATATGGTTTCTTGATCAATAAATTGATTCAAGGTTTGAGTGATTTGATTCTCTCTTGAATCACTCAGAGATAGATCTTTCTTCACTCTAAAAATCAAACCCTAAAAAATAGGTTTTCCAAGAAGTGAGTCTTTGAAAAAAAGTAAGTATGTCTTAAAAAGGAAAACATATAACACGGGCTCTGTTCGAATAGAAATTAATCTATTCGAATAGGAATCAAACTGATGAAAGTTATTCGAACAACAATTAATCTATTCGAATAGAAATGCAACTGTTGAAAATTATTCTAACAAAAATAATTATATTTGAATACAATTCAAACTGTTGCAAAATATTCGAACAACATTAATAGTTATTTGAACAGAAGGAATCTTTCCAGCTCTATTCGAATAGAAAATAATTTATTCGAATAGAAGTTTTGTTTTCTTTAAGGAGACATTACTCTGTAAAATACATAGGCTTGACTTTTTAGAACAAAGAGTTAGAAACCTACATACCTGCCCAGAGTCACTCAGTCCAGCTGTAGTTGTTCCACGTATACTCACTGATACCGGATAACTACGAGATAATGCTGACGCCTACTCTAGATACTAAATGAAACAAACTCCAAAATTGGATGTTTCACTTCCCACTAAATAGTTATGAAGAGGAGCTCAAATCCCCCTGGAACACAATGAACCTTCGCAAATGGAATCAGTAGTAATAGGATACGTGTTAATAGCTCATCGAAATATATGTTTATTCTATCTTCACTCTTTTCACGACACTGGGGGCGTCATTGAAGTAGAACATCCTTGCAAAGACGAGAGTAATTTTTTGAAGTAAAAGTATACTCACGGTACTGGGGTTGTCCTTGAAGTAGGACGTCCTTGCAAAGATGAGAGTCATTTTTTGCAATAAAAATACACTCACGACATGGGGGGTACTATTGAAGTAGGATTTCCTCGCAAAGATGAGAGTCATTTTTTTAAGTAAAAGTACACTCACGACACTGGGGACGCCCTTGAAGTAGGATGCCCTCACAAAGACGAGTCATTTTTTGAAGTAAAAGCGCACTTACGACAGTAAGGGTGTCCTTGAAGTAGGACGTCCTCGCAAAGACGAGAGTTATTTTTTTGAAATAAAAGCACACTCACGACACTGGGGGGATCCTTGAAGTAGGATGTCCTCGCAAAGACGAGAGTCATTTTTTAAAGTAAAAATGCACTCACAACACTGGGGGCGTCCATGAAGAAGGGCGCCCTTGCAATGATGAGAGTCATTTTTTGAAGTAAAAGCATACTCACGACATTAGGAGCATCCTTAAAGTAGGACATCCTTGCAAAGATGAGAGTCATTTTTGGGAGTAGGTGCACACTTCCCACCCTGAGGACGTCCTTGGTATCATACACTCTAGCACCTACGAGGGCTACTAAAAAATTTGTTGGACACTTTGCGCCTAATTGCCTCTCTAAAGTCGCTGAGATGGCAACACATACTGAGTCCTATGAGAACTACTTGAAATGTCTTTGGGCACTTCACGCCTAACTTTCTCTCTAAGGTCACAAAGATGATTACGCGTCCTAGTCTTACGAGGATTACTACACGTAATTATATATATGATCGCAAGATTCTCTTCCATTTCCATACTAATAATTACAAACGAGAAACATAAAAATATGACGCTGTTATTTGATACATTACATACAACGGGGGAATGGTCTCTCCCAACTCCCATAGCCCGGTTCTTCGACACTGGCCTGCCTCACATCCTCAAGGGCCATGACCCTAAGGACCACTGCACGATCGGACCAAGTCTTCACTTGGTCCCGCATAATGAGATACCTGAACCAGCGCTTTTACTATGTTTTCCTCTCCCCCACTGGCAGAAATGAAGGGTCGACGTACACTAGCTCTAGTAGATTCCCTGCCAGCCCCCGATGACCAAAGTATATTTCAGTATAAAAATCTATCCACGTGGCTACCCGTGCTTTGAAACACATTTGTGATTAGATCTACATCTTCTTGTAAGCACACCAGGTACTCAAGTTGAAGCTCCAAGCAATAGCTACACTTTGAATACTTCAAGCCCCTCTTATATAGGCCCCAAGCTTTTAATTTTTATGGGAAAACCAATATCCCCTTGCCTAATTATTATGCCCATTCAAGACTGCTCTACTTCTCACCAGGTGACGCCATTACAGTTACTATTTTTAGGAACTCTTAGTAGGTATTTATGACTCCCACTACGGATCGGCTAAATCAACACTAGGCCCTCGTACATCCATGGATGACTAGCCTCCATGACCACGGTACCTAATCCAACGAGGACTAGCAAAATACTTTCAGGAGGAGTTTCTCCGTACTAATTATGAGATATCGGTCGTGCAACCGACCACCATACCCATACCAACCAAAGTCTACTATGAAAAGCATCCCCACAATTACGGTACCTCGTTCAACGAGGAATAGCCACCCTTAGGCCAGCACCCAACATTCAGTACCCACGAGGCCATTGGTCGCAAGCTAAATTTACAGAAAATGAACAAGTACAAACACAAAATCTATAAAAATACTAAATCTCGCAGAAAAGTAAATATATTGTTTACACAGTACACGGCCACGAAGGTCCCCATCAACCAAGTTTAACATAACCACTACAAGCTTATTAAAAAAGTCTTAACACATTGTCACAACGGGCCTTCAAACATGATGCTACAACTCTATTTACGATTGGGCGGCTGGTTCTATGGCCGCTGCATCCTCCTCAGCCATCTGGGCCTGCTCCTTAGGGGTGATATCCATTTGGTTCCCCGGAGGCACTGAACCTTGTCGGGCAGAATATCCCAGGTGACACAACTTGGGCACATCCTGGAATTGACGAAGAATGAGTAATAGCGAAGCCAACGTCATAATCTATGACTCGATAGAGAGGCAAAATTCCTCTTCCAGACGCGCCATGCCTCCTACGAGTTCTGTCGCACGGCCCTGTAGCCCTTCCGACACCTATTTTTCCACTACAAGTGGTTCATGGAGCGATTTCTCAATCGTCTCTTGCTTCAGCGTCTCCGCCTTTAAACGTCCATGGGTCGCCTCCAGATCTCCCACCAGCTGTAGCTTCACCTCACTTAATATTTTTACTCATTCTTCAAGCCCCTTAGTCATGTTTGCAATGTGCTTAGCTAGCTCGCGGTAGGCCTACATATCCTTTTGCATGATCCCCTTTTGATAGGCCTGTATATCCTCAAGCCGCTACTCTAACTTAGCATTACGGTTGGCCAGGTTCTCGCCACGAAGCAACGTGGCCTCGAATGTGAGGGTGCACTGCACGCTGCAAAAAAAAAATAGTCAGCCAACAATAAAGAGGCAATAAGCTTAACACGGCCAACAATTCCTTACCCGCACGGCTGCCATGACCGATGCGTGACGAGCCCGAGGATTGTCGAGAACCTCATCCAGACGAGTTTTCTCTTTATCCTTATACGGGGTGTTCTGCACCTCCCCCTCGAGTAAGCCACCAGCAAGCAGCTTCCTACTAGGGGTGCACAACAAAATCCAAAACCTGAGAAACTGAGCTGAGCCGACGTGTTTTTTTTTTGTTCTTACATACCCAGTTCTGGTTTCGGCTTTGAAAATGGATAACCCAGTATTCTTGGTTCAGTTTTGGTTTATAATATTAAAAACCGACTATAACCCGAACCAAACCGGATCTGATTTAGGAGGGCAGTTTAGACTTTTGAGTCTTTAGACTTTAGATTTAGGTTTTCCTCTCTCTCTCTCTCTCTCTTGCTTAACTTTTATCCCCAAATCATAGATCACAAATCAGTCAGTCAATTATAGCTCAAACAACAAATCCCTAACGACGATATCTGACGACATCCGCTCAAATAACAAATCCCCATTGACATTGAGATTCTTGTTACTCCCATTAGACTCCCCAAAATCGGGTTTTGACTTCCGAGGAATCTTGCTTTGAATCTTCTTCAACATTGTTGCTTTCATGGTAAAACCCCAAAAATCAAAATCCCACATTACAAAGATCCCATCTTTCTCTCTATCTCTGGAATCTGATTAATAAATAAGTGATCAAAGCTGGAAAGAATCCAAATGGTAAAACCAAGATCTTTGAAGTAAAGAACAATTAGAAGAGACAAAGAGGTGGATCTGAGGTTTGAACCCTAAATCCCCAAATCCAAGGGTAAGAATCGATCTGTTCTTACACATACAACAAAACCCTAAATTGGGATTTGTGAGAGAAGAATGAAACCTTAATAGAGTATGATTTGGAGACTAAATTGAGGATTTAAGATTTTGGTGTGATGATATTGAAATATATTAATTTTTTGTGGTGGATTTAGGGAGATTTATGAGCTTTTGATTGGATAATCTATGATGGAAGATGATAGAAGATGATAAACCCGAGTTTGGAACCCGAGCTGATCAATTCGGTTTGGTTATGGTTTCGGTTCTACAACTACTCGGTTCAGGTTTGGGTCTAAAATGTGATAACCCGACCAGCCTGATTCGGCTAAGATTTATGGCTTAACCCGGGCCGACCTGACCCGTGAACAGCCCTACTTCCCACAACCTACCGAGCGGATCCATTCCTCTATGAATGACTGGGAGAGCGGTTCCTTTTCCCTCTCGGAAAGAGCATCCAGGTCCTCGCCGATAAGACCTGCCGACAAAGTTTAATGCCGCTTCACCGCTGGGGCATCCTTCTCTATGTGACCACTGACACCCCTAAGATTGGGGCTCAGCCCAACTACCAGAAGTACCATTTATGGCGAGTCAGCCACATCCTTCCCCCTCGCAGATAAGAACCGAGACTTCATTCCTACACTCTCCGTAGATTTATAACTATGAATACTCTGCACATAAACGGTTTCACTCACGGCACTTAAACGCGGCTCACTATAGTTCTGTGCGGACCAGTACTTGTCCGATTCAAATGTCTCGTCTAGGATATTCATCAATACTTAGCAATCCTTATTCCTGTGACCTAGCAAATGTAACTGTGTATTCTTGTACGTCACCTTGGAAAGCATTATACCTGCACGACAACAAGCAAACATTTAGAGAGAACGCACAATACATACGACACAGAAGCATTAAACGTAACTATAATTAAAACTATACCGAACACTTGGTGTTAAAAACGTTATGGCGTAAGCGACAATTAGGTCCATCGTCAAAGTCAAAGCACCAGTCACCATTATGGATGACGACACCAATAGTTACCACTAATATATAACTTAAAAATCTTCGGCTAGTCCGACTTCCGAGCTATTTAGTACCAAAGCCTCCACTCAGGAGCATAGGTGTGCATGACCTTCTGGCACCTTGTTTTGGTCTGGCCTTCTTTGACACGGACCGCCTTGGCCGCCATAGTCCTCACCTTGGCTGCAGTCCGGGTCTACCGCCCCTCACGACCCGCCCTCGAGCATGAACGGGTGACACGCGGTGACTCGGGCTCGTCTAACACCCCAGCTTCCCCAACCTTATTCCTCGTACTCTCGGGGACCACATCCCACTGGCATGGACAATGCCCCATCTTATACGTAACCAGAATGTTGGAGCACCCCATGTTCCAGCGAGGCAACACTAATTGATTGATCAGTCGACATCCCATCATCAGTCAGTAAAAGTTATCGTTTATCTGCCCCGGCGCCCGACCCAATGAGCTTAAACATTTTTTTATCAGGTCGTCCAACGGGAATCTTAAACTCGCATCGAACTGCCCGCAGTAGACGATGTACTGATTGGGCGTCAGCGTTTGATAATCCAGCCCAATCCACTCATTGTTATTGCTGGACCTTGCTCGCTCATTAATTATATCTAAATACTCTATTGTTATCCTAGCATTCTCGTACTCGACTAACGAGCTAGGCAATCTCCACTCGCTGGGGTAAGGCCAAAAACTTTCCGAGCTACCCCTCAAACGACCAGTAATAATAGCCTCGTGGGCCATATCCCCAGATACCCTCCCACGTACCATAAAGTCTGCACGTACCTCAGCCTCTAACTCATGAGGAACCGAGGAGCCTGCCTCGTGGTCGTGGTTCCCCCCATTTTATGGATACTGTACAAGGCGATCTAGCAGCGGACACCTCCGTCGACAACTTCTCACTCGATAAAACCATCCCTCGCCTCGGTCTCCCAAACGTCAGGGTACACAGACTCGTGCTCGGTGCTTGGACGTCCCTTCACAATCCAGGTACAAAATATTAGACTCAATCTAAAGTACAAAAGGCATTTTGGTCATATAGCCAACTAGGGCATCTCGGGGACCTACTGCCCCTAAACCCTCACTCGCCCTTACATGACCGCCACCCTATCTGTGACCCCACGATGACCAATACATGATTCACCCCAGCGTCACAGTGGAGCCACTCTTATAATCTCACAACGATAGACAACCACAACATCGCCAACATCACTGCCGTTTTATCAAACATCTACCAGTCAGAAACAACACCGAGCAAGAGACACAGCTAAACCTAACAGGCAGTTTTGACTCACCCTATATATGTTTCACAATACAAATTAAATGAACTGACAAGAAAGCTCACCTGAATTGTCCAACGTGAACGGATGGACAACTTCTGGCCAAACAAATTGTCACGCCCAACAGGGCTTTCCACCACAGCACACAACAATGAAAGAGAAGAGTTCAAACTCACACCAAGATTACAACCACTGAGTTGCCAAAGCTTTTCTCAAAACCACAGTGGGTCTTCTTATATAGGAGTATATGAGGAAGCGAGTATGATTAATGACAGGCCCACCACAATGATGTGACATGTCGCCAGCAGAGGCAGCTACCGCACACCACACGTTTCTCCAAAAAATAACTACTCTTCTTCCTTGCCAAGGTGTTGATAGGAATGATGTCACACAACTCCCAATACAACGACCGACCAATACACGACCATACCACCTCAACTCACCCTCACAACGAATACGACTTGAGGGGGGCAATTGTAGAAGCACGCTCCCGCTAAGGTGCGAGGTAGAAGGTCACTAAAGGACCCCTCCACTATAAGTAGGAATATTCCAGCTAGTGTCGACCGCCCAGATCGTCACGCGAGCTCCCCGCTAACGACGAACACTTCTTAGGCGAGAACTCGCCTAATGACTACAAAGCCACGTCAAACATAACCGACAACGATAGGCGTTAGCTCCTCTGCCCGCGTGGAGATGTAGAACCTATGACCTTGAAAGGATACCTTAGAAATTATATAAAACACGTGAGTAAGGGCACCCTTAGGTCAAATCCTCCCTATAAGTAGAGAGGTGAAGGTAACCCAAGGGGATCTTCTTCTTCGGCTTCTTCCTCTTCTTCTTCGAGTTCCTAGCCGAGTACTCCCTCTTTCTTCAAAGAAATAGTTTAAGGGAGAAACCCAGAGTGAGTCGAGTGGTGCCCTCCTCCAGCGGAACGTATCAAGCCCAACACGATTATACACTTATTGTTGTCCTTGAGAGGAATCATAAAACTACAGGTATCTCAGAGTGGAGGGGATAGGAATTTAATTTGGAAAATGACCAGGGCTAATAATGAGAATTTGACCTTCACAAAAAAATAAAAAATTACAACATAAAAACAAAAATCGACAATCACTGTTTATAACTTCTATAGCCAAGGGGATAAAACTTAGATGAGCTTTATGAGGAAGGATATATTTCCAAAACGGTAAGGATATTAAAATCTTGGTTAAAATTTGTGTAGAAGCAAGGATGTGGGGCGGACCTGTTCAGCAAATAAGTGACGATGACAACAAAGATCCCAATATCTCAAATCAAACAGAAAGGGTAACTATCACTCTTAAAAGAGAAAAGGAAAATAGTTTTCTCTAAGAACAAATCCTTATCTTCATCTAAAAACTTTATTAGGTTGTTGTAAATTTATATGTTTCTCTCTTTCTCCACCATTAGATCTCGCCTAATAACACACACGATTTCATTTTTTTAACAAATTTGTTCCCAACCCGTAACCCTTGAGACGAAAGTGAGAGTTCCAACTTATTTTCTCCAATCTTTTCTTCCATAATTCTTAGTGTTATTTACTTCTATGAAGTCCATGCAGTAAGGGGTTGTGGTGTTGGACCTGGACTCTTTAGTCTAAGCTGCTCCAATAAATTCTTCTAATTTGGAAGAAAAGGAAGCGAATAATTACCATATCTTCAGTAAGAGTAGAGATCAACATAGCCAAAGGAAAACAGAAGCCAAAGAGATGGTATCTTAAGATCATCTTTCATGGGGGATAATGAATCATATTTCATTTAAGGTTTTTGTTGTTTTGGGGGAGAAGAGAGAATAGTATAATACAGAGATAAAAGGGAGACGTTTTAAACTGAAAAAAAAATAAAAAATTACTTGATGGGGCCCATATCCTTGCCTCTACAAAATTTGAACGGTATTTTGATGTCCTTTCCATTACAGAAATATATCCTTGCTTATAAAGTTCTCCTAAAGCATAAGGATCTGTATGACAAAGTATAGAAGTTAGACTAGGGGAAGCTTTATAAGCAAGGAGATGTTTTTGTAATTACAAGGAGATTAAAATTTAGTTTATAATTTGGTGGTGGCAAGGATATGGGGCCCACCAACAAACTAACTGTACAACTCCAAAAGCACCGGAGACTCCAAAAAGAGAAGGAACTTTTGAACCAAAATATATTTGAGAGATTTGTTTTGTTAAAACACCAAGAGTTCATAAAGCCTAATTAAACATCTCTTTGCTTATAAAGCTCCCCTACTATTATACCTCCATTGGAAATGCCTCTAGATGAAAATAACTATGACATCAGCATCAAAGCTGAAGCTCAGCCAAGCTGTGGACTTACTCTCCACTTTGTGGTGGCTTCGCCTGAGTCGAAGCCGCTTACAGCCGTCTCTTTCTCGAATGCGTTCGTTCAAACGATGTAACTCAAGCTAAGAGATTACAGTCTCACCACATGGACCATCACTCATTTGAACCCAACGACACACATTTCTTTACAACCGTCTCTTACACCTCTATGCAAAGTCTAGGGATGTATTTGATTCTCAAAAACTGTTTGATAAAATGCCCCAAATAGATATTTTCTCATGGAATGCCATGCTTTTAGCGTACTCAAAATGGGTTTCGAATAATATGGTAATCGAGGGGTTTGTAGGAACTACGTTGCATCCATTCGGTCTCTAATGAAGGAAATAAATGTAGTGAAGTTTGTAGCATATAGTTGGATCGAGATTGATCAAGTGGTCCAAAAGGTTATGTAGCCGAGTTTCCCAAACTTGTCAAATTTGTGACAAAACCTAAGCATAGGAAAGCTCTGCCTTCGCTTCCTGATTCCATGCCAATGATAATCCACATCTACACAGGTACATAGTTGTTCAGCTCTTCAGCCAGCAAAAATAGCCTTGTCTAGTTGATGTCTTAATGGATATGTCATTTTCTTTATGAACTTATGTAACCTACGGTCTACCTTAGCGTGATTGGCACTTGGTACGGTCTCGTTGCAATAGATTCACAACCACGTCAACTAATACAGATCCAGTCACGTCAATGCCCTTGTTTTTGTCCTTTTTAACTGCTTAGCACCAAGAAACCCGACTTAGCCTTTTATTTTTGAAGGTCCAGAGTTCTGTGCATGAATTTAAAGTTGTCATAAGATCACATCAATGCACTGGCAACTAACGCCTGCCGAACAACGTCCAGTTGCTTGTGGGGACCCAAAGTAGCCTAGCTGGCCTAACCAATTTGGCATAGTATCCTAGGATGTTCGGTTAGGCTACTAATCCATAGCAATTGCAGCTAAAGAATTAATATTCCATGGCAATTCGTTGTGATTTGCAATAGAGAGCGAAAAAATTAATATTTTATCCTTGGTTTTGTCGGCACAGGAGAGTGATACTGCTACAACAGAGGAAGCAAAGAAGAGTGACTTTACACATTTACCCACCGCTACTGTACAACACCTAAACTGCCTACCGGAAAACTTTACACATTTACCCAACTTACCTCCTATAGCCCCCTTGGCTTTACAAAATTCTCTGAAAGCATCAGAACCTGGAGGATAAGGCACCAACTGACCAGGGAAACCCAAAAATTGTTCTAATTCTCCCTCCCCTTCGCTATCAGCCTCGTTCGTCCTACCAGAGGTCGAAACCTCATTAACAGATGACCTACCCATCTTAATAAGATTCTACATGATTATTTCGACCTACACAGATGCCTCTCACGCTCGACCTATATACAGGTTAAAGTATTAATCATTCTTCTATTTATGTATATGTATATATCTATATATTCAACGTATATCTCTGATAAAAGTTACGCATAGCGCATATATTCACACTATAAAATTTCAAAGTATATTGCATACATATTTCTGCTAACCTTCGATATCCGGATACGAATCGACTGAAGAGTCATGCTTTCTCCTCACTACACTGTTGTATTTCCACCTACGAGATCCCGAACCTTTCACCATCTTTAACCGCTTATCGTCTTCACAAAACTCTTGATTTATTTCCCTGATCTTTCGCCTTTCTCTTTGATTTCTCTCCAAGTCTTTTGTGGTAAAATGATTGTTTGGAGACGAAGAAGAACTATTTATCTTTTCTCTCTCATGCGGCTGACATTTATTACCCCTCGCACGAACCATCCTCGATTCCAGAACCGAGGCGTCCTTTCCACTCTCCATGTCAGACTCCTTGTACCTTTTAGATGAAACCACATTTCCATCATAACAACTCTCCTCATTTATTAACATATTTTGTTGCTCTCTTTCCATATCTTATTTCAGCATCCTCATGATGGTTTACACTGTGAGATGTCAGAGCTCTATATTATTTTATATACAAAATAAAACTAGAAGCTTCTGCACTCACGTATTTTGGTTTCACATTACTTGTTTATCCTACTTATAGTGATTGAAGTAATTTTCAAAGTCATACAAATATTCAAATTTATTCAAATTGCCTACTTAACAATTCCTAAACAAATCTCCCCTATTGAGGATCTAATTGACTTATATTATTTCTGTTACATTCCAGCATTTAGCTTATTCATAAGAATATCTACACAGTATCCATCACGATCTTAAAAAATTTAACAACACACCAGTCCTCATGTCTTCAAAATCGATCTCCACTTCAGCAATCAAACCCACCAACTTTTGTCGTTCTGTCGGATCCCTCATGAATACACGAAAGAATGACTCATAGAAGTAGCGAGCATACTCAAGTTCTCTACTCCTGATATCTAACCCTTCGGGCTGGCACACCCTCATCGGTAACTCAACATCATAGCCGAGCGAGCCAAAAATTCTCTCCCGCACCTCAACAGTTTTTATGGCTAGTCAACCTTCAACAGCGTAACGAATCCTATGAGATCGAGTATGCACCATCCTAACCTTCCCATGAGCTTTTGTAGGTCATCCTATCCATATTTATAAGATTTCCCAATCACTTACTTCTTTTACTCAGTTGTTACCTAGTACCGCGTAACGGAAACCCAAGATCTTGGACTCACTTATTATAACTAATCCCTTCCGTAATACAATCGACCTTATGCATGGAATCTCTACCGACCTTAGAGCAACTCGAATTAACATATTTCTACGATTCCTATTTCATTTCCTGATTAAACATAGATCATTTATTCATCACAATTCAAAGTTGTTTCAGCACTTATCAGACACTTATTCAGCTAACACATTTCAGATTAAATCAAGAAAAGTACTATACACAAAATTTGTGAGAATCAATTTTTATTCATATTATTCATAGCACGATTTACAGATAACAAGTTTTCACAGATGAATACGACAACATGTTATCCGTCCAGTATTAAACTTCAGGTACTTTACAGATAACAAGTTTTCCCTGTTTAATCAAAGCTACAGGTCGGCCAGGCATAGCGAGGCATCAACTTGTCCAGTTCTTCTTACTTCAGTGATGATTCACCCTGACATGAAGAAATTAGTAGAACCAACAAACAGCCCTCCTCACATGGCTCGGATGAAGCACAATCAAACTTCAGGCAAGTATTATGTGAGCAGTAAACTCAGTGCGCTCCCACAAAACAAGATGAAAAGATCTTAAGAACATAAAATCACGATGGAAATGCCTCAGCAGAATCTTCCTACCAGTTGTCCTCCTCCATTACCATCACCGCCTCTTTTATAACCATCACCACCGCAGAGTTGGTAGAGATGAAGTGAGCCCGACCTTAGAATCCGTGGTACCACAGAAAATCAGTGCATTTTCCCCGCAGACACACCTTTCTCTGCATGTGAAGCCCTAACCCTGTCTTCCGCAAGAGTGTAGAGACAGGCCCAACGTTCCTCGCCCGTCAAGACGAAGACAGAAAATCTCCACTTTCAGTAGAAATCTTCCTCAGCTTCAACCACTTCTTCTTCCAATAAGCCACTATACGACGGAGGAACAAGCGCTGGGATCACCATTTCCAGATAATGATCACCAAAGTACTTTAACTTCAACCGTTGCGCTTCAGATGCAATTCTCTCTTCAAGAACCATACTCCACGTTTTCACCATTTCAGAGAGCGTTCCGCATGCAAAAATTTACCTAAATAAGGGGATAAAGGTACTCTTTATATAAGCCTAACTTTATTGTGCAGGTACATTTTCCCAAGCGTTGTCATTAATTACGGACGCGACTATTCAAACTCAAACTGTCACATACATCCGCACCATCATTTAATACCCATCACTTCCCAAAACCATATAACTTCCACCCAGTCAAACGCCATCATTACTCTATTTCAAGATTACAATTTTTTACATGTTCTTTCCCAACCAAAGCCCCCTGTGACTTCGGTTGCGAGGGGGCGATTGTAGGGGCTTATTCCTTGACCTCACTCATAATCGAGCTCATTCAGTTTGAATTACCTCTATCTCATGTTCACACAATTTTAGCACACAACATTTCAGTCAGACATTCTAGCGAACCCCACGAACTACATAAGAAGCCACATCGAGCTAAACCCAGAAAATGTTATTTAGTCAAAGATACCTGTCTTCCACGAACTCATCAGTTATTCATTCAACCGCCACTAACCACATTATTCGGGAGACATGCTCCAACACGACGAAGAGCTGTGGAAAAAGCCTATAAAAAGGAGAAGTTCTAGAAGAGACAAGGACTGGAAAAAATTACTCAAACTTCTTTTTTACGAGATCGAAGGCATCTCTATATTCTAAAGATCACTTGTAATAAAGATATCCACTCAAAGCTATAAAGAAACTTTTACAAAAATCCTCCACATGAGGTTGTGGTTTTTTATCTATTCAGAGGTTTTCCACGCTAAAATATCTGTTTTAATTTCTTGCTTTCAATTATCATATTGTTACAGGATCATTGGTGTGATAGCTAATTCCTAATCGCATCGAGCTACGGAATTTGGCTATTACAAGAATCAATCGAAGCTTCAGCGAAATCTGATGTATCTGGCTGCAATTGCTAATTTCTAACCCCACCCACCCACTATGCATGCTCAGGTAAGATTTGAGCTTTCCACATTCATGTATCGGGGTATTAAGCTTTCTATAAACGTGTTTTACCCAGTTTTCTGGTGAATATGATATGCTCTGAATGTGACAAAATTGATGCAAGTTTCCTGTTAGTCTATATAGCATGCGGACTTGCCTGCTGTAAGTTTATAGTACCATTTATAGGTCAAGGCTATACATGGTACATTGCCCCTCATCCGTTTTTCTTGAAAAGCTATCTATTTTTTTGTGCAAATTAAGTACAACAACTCCCAACTAGCCTCAATATGCCATTTCACTTCTGAGGTATAATATCTCATAAGTCTCTGCTTCCTCTTCTTTTCCCTCTCTGAATCATTTCCTAGACATGAACTCAAATCTTCTAACTCTCACCAGCAATATGCCATACTATTTTTCTTAGTTTCTTGCAAACCCGCAGCTAAGTGCTAGAAGCCTAGAATAACAAGTTACTACTTCAGTTGTGGATATTCAACCAAATATGCAGTGTACACTAATACTCTTACATGACAATGCCATGAAATTGCTTTGTTGGGAAAGTATTACAATGTGCTCAAGTGTAATAACTTCTAACATGCTTTTCAAACGCCACTGCTTTGCAGTCCTTGTACATAAGAAAGCATGTATAATGTATATATCACTGCCCTATAGGTACATCTGCATACTATATGTTTATTAATCTAGTAAGGGGTTCCTTTTTGTTTTAGTTCCCTAATACAGTAATACAACAAAATGTCTACATGCAACAACACCAACACCAGTAAGCTCAACAAATGATGCCTCAATCTCTAATGGCTGCTCCAGTATCCATGTTGTATACTTAGCCATTATCAGCAATGCAGCAACAAAAAGCTATGCACGGTCAAATTGGAATGAGTTCCAGTGGTAATAGTGGACTTCACATGATGCATAACGAGGGAAACGTGGGGTAGGGAGTAACAGTTGCAACCAAACAAGATATGGGGAGTGGGGATTCTGGTGATGGCAAAGGTGGTGATGGGGATTCTGGTGATGGCAGAGTTCCTAAAATTTAGGCAGGTTAGACGGGCTTTGATCATCTGTGGTAATGTGGTAATGGTAGAGGTGAATCTAATCAGTCCTCACAGTTTTATTGCCTTCAATTGACCGTAAGCAATGGCATTACAAAAATAAAAATCTTGGTCTCTTATTTTATCAAACAAGCCATCCAAGTTAATTATGAATATGGAAGTATTTGAATTGTTTAACACTAATTTATTGGTCTCTGAATAACTATGCCCATCCTTGATGAACTATAGTCTAATTCATATAATGGGGTTTCCATAACTGTTGTAACCAAGTTGTTGTTGTGCGAAAACAACAAAGTTATTGGAGTATTAGCACATTCACTTTGATAAAAATTCCTTTCCAGTTCATTACTCCCTTTCTCAATTTTTCACGGCATCATTTTATCGTGGTTTCAAATATCTTACACTAGTACTAGTTTTTTAATTGTTATTTTTTTCATAAGTACTGAATGTTCTTCATTTTACCTCTACTTTACAGGTATACCAAATTTTGCTGAAGTGTATAGCTTTATTGGAATTGTCTTTGATCCTAACTCTATAGCTAGATTGGTTTGAATTGCCCTTGCAGGTATACCAAATTTCGGTGAGTACAGTTGCAATAGAGTTAGATTGGTACTATAGCTAAAATAGTAAAATTGGTTTAAATTTCCCTTACATTCTTGCTCAATTGGAATTACGCTGTCGGGTTGAACAATAATCAATGGTTTTTTCTTTTTCTTCTTAAGAACAAAATGTTCACATTTACCATGAATCTATAGCTCAAAGAGGAAATAGCACTCACCATGTGAGAAGATGATGGTTCGAACCCATCTAGATTCAACATATTGTGTCTGGGAGATATTGAAGAATAACCTATTGGTTTCTTTCTTAAGAGCGAGCCAACTTGATCCCTGATTTACTTGCTTGCAGTTCATGTATAATGACTGTAGCTCGCTTTTATGACGTTTATGTAGAAAACATATGAATGTTGTCATGCTTCTTGTTTATCCATTTTTCAGTTAATTGTTCCTTTCCGTGTCTATTGTCTTTTATTGTATACGAGCAATTGCGGACTGTGTTGTTTAATGTGTTTACAACATACAAAAGGACCTGCGAGAAAAGTCTTCATCAGCGGACCTTCTGATTAATATTATCAATGTTTTGTTACCTTCCTTTTTGCATGTTTTAAGAGTGATATCCAAGCCATATATGTCTAATCTGCTTTGTTACCATCTAATCATTTTCTTTGGTGGGTGCAGAATATACATGCCTATCTCATCTATTACCAATAAATGCATAAAATTTGCAATAACCTTAAGCTTGCCCTCAACCCCTGATATTATCTTTTAGTTTCTTTATAGATAACATCACTGTTAATTACTCTATAGATTAAAAAGATTCTGGAAATATGTAACATGTGTTTCGGCCAATACAATAAAGAATGAATCTGAAAAGTTAGTTTATATTCTCCTTGTAGGTACAAAAACATCTCCTTTCTTATAAAGCTCCTCCCGCGGAACTAAGCATATGGTTGTAACTTTCAAAGCGCGCAATGTATGGATGGAGAAATGTGGATGCACTCTCGTTACAATATCTTTCCCACGAAGGATGCAAATTTGGCAGTGGACAACCATGTTTAAGTTCCAACACCACAAAATGATTCCCGCTTATGTATCCCATACCAAACATATCATACTCACCTGGAGGTTCACCCGCAGTATCTCTTAATGGGAGAAACGTCATATTAGCATATTTATGAGTGCGATTGTGATTGTCACTCAACAATACAATTACTATATTAAAAGCAGTCGCGGCCAAATCTAGCATATCCGGTATGACAAAGTACTTTCCCGGTGGTGCAACTTTTGTTTCATCAAACCAACTCAATGCATCTCTCAGCTTCTCAAAACAATCCTCAGTTAGTAAGTTATTGTACATCTCCTCCTGCGGGACACCTTCAAGCTCGTATAACATTTTTCACCTAACTTCTAACCATTCTCTCTCCTTATTTAACATCATTCTTGAAATAGCCCGAAAACCACAATTTCCACCGGGCTCGACATTTATTGCATCCTGAATTATTATATCATGCATAAACTCTAGAAAACGATTTACTAACGCTGGATCCTTCTTACGTGTACCTCGTTCTAGAAATTCAATCATTAGATCAAGTCCAGATGACGAAAGAGTGGGGTCTTCTTCGTGTGTGCTCATCTCTCTTGCTTTAACAATACTTCTGCTTGCAACCATGTCATTATTTGAAACTCCCCCTAATGGCATCAATTTTTGGGGGATGCATTTTTTCTTTTTTGCCGCAACATCATTCAACCTCGCCTTCTTATATGTTTTCTTCACACTTTCTTGGGTCCCATGAACGCGTTCCCAATTAGAAGGATCTCTCTTGTTACTTGTGTTCACTCTACATTTTTTCTTACTCTTTTGCTTACCCTTCGGTATATAACCGCGACCGGGTTCTTCCAACGAAGTCGACTCAGGGTGTGCCAACTCTAAAAGCTTTAGAAGAAGAGCATGTTTCCCAGCTTCAATAGTCATTCCAAATTTGTTTATAACCATGTCTAATGTCAATTGGAGATCAGCACTAACGTGACTAGCAGATGATGAAATGGGAACTATGGATAGTTGGAACCAATGGTCGTGAACTGATTCCTTCAGTATAAAAGCCCCCCAACTTGTGCCAAAATAAAAGCTCGCAAGCACACAAAATACCGTGTGTTCATCCACAATCTTCCTTGGTAATAAGGCCAATTTCTTTTGCCCTATGTACCCCATCCACTATCAAGTCAAGCGCCTCTCTAAATACTATATTCTTCAAGTTTGCAAACAAGGACCCCTTGTATTCACGCATAATAGTAGTTAAGCTTTTCTCAAAAGAACTGTATATTTGAGTGTGCTTTGAGTAAAAAAGACCATCTATTTTCTTCCAAGCTTTACTGTATGTGAGATTACTAGTCCGCAATGCTCTTTTCAATTTGGAGTATGCACTTTCAACTCTATTTCTCGTATAATTGCCTAGATGCATGTATTGATCAACCCAGGTGTATACAAAATGTTATCAAAATGGATAAACCAATGTTGTCGAACGTATTCCATAGCGAAAGAGTATCTTGACCATGAACTCTCAAGCTCTCTAAATTCTGTAGGTATTGTACTTCACTAGATGAGTTCTCAACCAAATCTTTGAAACCTCTTATGAACTTAGGGTAGTCATCATTCTCCTTTTCTTTGGCAAATATTTTCTTAACATTGACCTTTACATTTTGGTAAATGTGAAAACGACACAACATGTGTTTTGTTGTAGGAAACACTCGAGCAATAACATTCATCAATGCAAATTCTTTGTCAATAATAATGACGTGTGGGATTTCATCTTCATTAAAGCATGTCTTGAAACGTTCCAATGCCCATTGGTATGTTGGTTGTTTCTCGTCTTCCATGAAACAATGACTATACATGAAAGTTTGACCTGTTGAAGTAACACCGACGATCTCTAATAAGGGTTTCCTCGATTCATTTGTCTTGGAAGTGTAGTTCATCATGTATACTAAAGGGAAACATTTCCCAAGATTCATTCCCACCGGATTTGCCCAATACATTGAACCTACACAATTGGATTCTTCCTCGACCGTGTGTCATTCGCGATAGTTAGCATTATTGAGGTGATTAAGCACCAGTTGCATTTCGGATCTTCCGCCTTGTTGGTCATCTCTCCACTTCCTCAGGGCATTATATATTATTTCTATCGTTGATGCGTTATCAGGAATTTTTTCCTTAATTACATCTAAAATATATCTTGGCGCCACATCTGATTTTGCCAATTAAATTAATATTTCCAACTCTTCTGGTCTCAACCTTTCGGCGTATGGATGACCTTCTAAATGTTCAGCAGTTGGGTGATTGTGCCAACCATTTGCAACTTTGAGTTCCCATTTTTTTCGAGTCCAGTAGCTGAACTCCTTAATTCAAACGGACATTTACACGCTTTTGTTGCACTTTTTTTTTTCGTGATCTTTTAACTCTTTTTTAGTGTGTTGACGGCAAACTCTCCCACGCTCACACCGCAAATATATATACTTGTATTCCCCTAAGCTAGAATCTTTCGTAACAACCACAACTTTCACACTCCTTGCAGAATCTCAAACCTATTGTAATAACTCATCATGAGTATCAAATATCTGCGATAAAAATATTTTAGACAATATAGTATAAATACGAGTATAAGCTATATGTAATAAGTTGTGATTCTTGGAGAAATATTACCTTATCTGTGGTAAAGACATCAGTAAAATCCACAATTGGAGATAAAACTGGATCCGCATCATAGGGTATTGCATCTCCAATGTGTTCCTAACATTAAAAAGTTGTATATACATATCAAGTTCACATATGCTCATACACTATTAATTCCATCAAATACTATTAGTTTCGCATTTAAACATGACTTACACGATTAATTATAAAGAAGTAAAACAAAAATCAATTAAAACTATAATTTTTCGAACTAATCTACATGAAACTCAATTAAATGCACATTGGTATTGATTATTGTAGCTTGAAAAATCTTATAACATATTAATCTAAAACAGCTAATTCAATTTTAGTAGTACATATCTCAATCAAGTTTTCATTAACAAGATCATCATTAATTGCCGGATTATTTAAGTCAATAAGACTATATTCATCATCCTCATTGGTGGCGGGAAAATTTAAGTCCAGCAATTCTATATTTTTTTTTTCTTTCTTTTGGTGGAATTTTGATGATTTTTTAAGAAGTTTTAATTAGGTTTTATGAACTCTTGGTGTTTTAACAAAATGGGGCCGTAGATGAAAGATGAAAGATAAAAGAATCGAAAAGATCTCTCAAATATATTTTGGTTCAAAAGTTCCATCTCTTTTTGGAGTCTCCAGTGCTTTTGGAGTTGCGCAGTTAGTTTGTTGATGGGCCCCACATCCTTGCCACCGCCAAATTATAAACTAGATTTAAATCTCTTTGTAATTACAAAAACATCTTCTTGCTTATAAAGCCCGCTTAGACTACTTATAGCCGATATCTCGACTATGAATGGCAATTTGATTGAGCTTAGCTGAAGGAAAAAAAAAAAGAGGTTGTCACGTGCAATCCATATGTCATCATCACTGCAGTGCAGGGAGAGAGAGAGAGCTCACACAACACAATTGTGATTATTTCCCCTTTCTCCTTTAACAGTTTCGTAATAATAATTAGGGTTTGGTGAATTTTTTGAGTCATCTCAATTGGTAGAATTACAGAAAAATTCTAAAGTTTTCAAGCAATTGACACTATGGGTATTTGGGATTCGTTACTCAATTGGCTCCGAAGGTAATGAATTTTATGAATTCGAGTTGTGTTTTAGTATTATTTATGTGATTTTGATTTAATGTTAACTCTTTTTATGAAGGTGATTTTAGTTGGAGTTGATTCTGAAATTTAATAAATAAAAGAGGAAGTCTTAGCTTTCTTGTTTGTTTGTTTGATAAATCGATAAAAGGGAATTTTATGCTCGGTTGTGTTTATTGTGAGAGCAGTAGGTGTTTTAAGACAAGAAAGCTCCATTTTAATAAATATCTTCGAATAAGAATTACCAACAACTCAAAGAAGCAATAAAATCATTTAAGAATCATTAGACTTGAGCTACTATATTTCTACTTGCGACTCATACCTTTCGCTATATTGCTTTAACAAAAGATGTAGGCTTTGATAGAAATTTGAAACCCTATCGTCTTCTCATTCTCTTCAAACTTTTTTGCATATTTCCAACATCACTATGGATGTTAGAAATTTCCACAGTATTTGACCCTGTCCGACGAGGTTATTCATCTTCCAATTCTTTGAAAGCTCACTAACTTTCCTAAACTGCAACTAAGGAGTGCCTTCCTCAGGCGCACATGTCTCTTACACATCCAAACTAAAGACGTGAAGATTGTCAACTAATACAACAAAGTCGAAACGAGATAATCAACCTAGGAAATCACCTTGTAAACCAAGTATTACTTTTTGGGAAGGCTATAGGAATGTTATGCCTTAACTTTGACTTTATAAAATGTCCACTCAGAGAAAACACCTTTTGCACAATCCACCCAGATCCTCCAGTTCTCTTCCCTTCCTTTGGACGATGATTCCAAAGAGAGGTAGCAACACCCAACTCCCAGTCATTAAAGTTTCCATGAAAACCAAGGCTCCAAGAATCTCTTGTAAGTTCATTACCATATGAGGATATGAATGGCAATTGTATGATAAGATGAAAAGCAACGGTTGAAATCTTTAAGCGTTGACTCAAGGGGCCACCGATCCCCCAAAATCTCACCTTATTGCCACCTGCAACTTTTATCCTCCCACCCTTGCCCAAATTTACTATTATCTTCATCACACATCTTCCTAACAAAAAGATAATGAGTACCCCCCATCCATTTAACAAAAAAGCAATTAGTCACCTGTATATTATTTGCCTCTTTGTACCACATAATAATGAAGCCTTTCACAGAAACCATAACTTCCTATTGCGACTTCTCCATCCCATCAACTTTCCTTACATTATGTTTGAGCCATATCGCCTATATTACCCTGAAAGGGAACACAACAAAATTACATTTTGAAGGATTCTTACATCCAATACGTAATGAGCTCTTTAGATACGAAATGGGGATGAGATAAACATGCATCTTGCAACATTTTTTGGTTACGCTAAACTTTCAGAGTTCAGATTTCATTCACCCGATATATACACTACAATGCGACAATGAGGCTGCTATTAGGATTGCATCTTGCTTCATCCATGAAATAACTCGGCATGTTAAGGTCACTTCATAGAGAGTGGAAGATTTATCCGAACATTCTTCCTACAATGTGTGTTGGATTTGCAAAACATCTATAAATCTTTATAATGGCTGTTGGTCTGACACTTTTTCTGTTTGCATATTCACTCCATCTCGAGAGTGAGAATTAAAGGGTTATTGGCAATAAACTAGGAGTTTGCGAAAACAATATGTTCTCCATATTCTAGCATCGCTAAGTTTCTACTTGGATTTTTTTTTCTTTTCTCTGTAATCCTTAATCCATTTTTGTCAGCCCATTTTTTCCTTTCTTTCTAGATTCCATCTTTCTAGTTTTTCCCCTTTATTATCTGTGCAGAAATTCTCTCCATATTTTTTCAGTTCAAGATTCTTCTTTGTATTCTCTCCATTCAATTTTCACTCTATGTTCTTTGAATCCAATTTTCTCTCTAGATTTTCGTAGTCTAAGTTTTTATTTTTGAGACTATCTAGATTCTCCTAATCCAAATTCTCACTTTAAATCTAGGAGTGGGATTTTCCCTCTATAGAAAATATAGCAAGTTTGATCAAACTTTGTTTTGCTAGAGATGTATAAAGTATAGGGAGATCAGTCCCTGGAGGTCAATCTCCATTGTAGAGCGTAATTTCATGGATGAGATCATGCTAATGATAGGCTCAGGTAAGATTATTTGTTTCTGGCTCGATGTTTGGTAATAAGCTTTGAAGGAATGTTTCCTACCCTAGTCTGTTTTTGTAGGCTTAAGTAAGGAGGGGTACATCAGTTCTACAATAGAATTCAAACACAATTGATTGGAATATTTCATTTTTTGAGGAACACTCACGATCGGGAAATTGGGCCCATTCTGCTTTTGGTAGAAAATATTATGCAGTCATTCACAATGGACGTCCAAATTAAGTGGAAATGGACAAGCTCAATTTTTATTCACCTTATGGGGACGAGGAACAACATAAAACATAGATTGGAGAACTTTTCTATTTAAAGTTTGTTTCTTTATTGGAATGGGGCTTGGTGATGCACCCTGACTCGTGACAAACCTTCAAAGAAAGCAAGCACAGCCTTCATCACACTAGGCTTGTTTGGCTCAATGGCCTTCTATCAATGCTATATAGGCTGCTGTTTATTGACTTGGCATCAAACACCCAATACTCGTTGTATGAGATTCATACATTGCTAGGCTTAAGACAGTTAATTAAAAGATGGTCCCGAAACACAGCCTTCATCGCGCTAGCTTTGTATAGCGCAATGATGCCCTACCAATGCTATGTGGATTTTCTGCTGTATAGTGTCTTGCATTAAACGCCCACTAATCGTAGAATGAGATCCATACTTCGCTAGGTGTAAGTCAGTTAAAAGATGGTTACTGGACTGTCCTCTAGACATGCATTGTTCTGGTTGACTATCAGTGTCTTTCTAGCAATTAATCTAGTGACTAGAAGCTTTGAAGGACACATGAAACTGAGAAAAGAAAATGTATGAAGGCGGCAATTTTAAGAATTGCTGAGAAGACTTCAACTGAGATATACCATTTACGTATATTTCATATTTTCCCACGGACGTACATATTACTTCAAAGTGACTTCCTAAAACGGCCCAAGGAATGCACCTTACGCTGCCACCCTAAGAAACCCCTTTTTGCTGATATCTATTTTTAAAGCTAATAAATTGCAATTTGTAAGACGGAAGCTAGACTATAGCCATAGGATCTGCGTGAACTAGAATCTTGTCCAAAAATCTCACTGCGCTGTTATTAATGGGAATCATTGTGATATATTGAAGTATCTGAAATGGAAATGCTATAGGACCTCTGTGAACTCCACTAGGACCTTGTGTTTGCTAAAATAGTAGACTTTAGTAAAAAAAAATCCTTTTTCAGTAGTTTTGACTTATGAATTATAAAACTCCACTACATTCTTTGCTGCATGCCATACTTTTCCCCCCTCTGACTCACTTTTACGTTTCAGTTTGTTCTTCAAGCAGGAAATGGAACTTTCTCTGATAGGCCTTCAGAATGCAGGGAAAACATCACTTGTGAATGCCATTGCTGTGAGTTTTATCAGACAATCTATTCATTATGTTGTTTGAATTCCATCTTTCTAACTTGCAAGTGTCCCTATTATCAGACTGGAGGCTACAGCGAAGATTTGATTCCAACCGTACGTAGCATCTTCAATTTAATATGAGAAATTAAAGGCTGTAATTCTTGATTCTTAGAAGTATCGTTCATATTTTTGACTTCTAATCGTAGGTGGGGTTCAATATGCGAAAAGTAACAAAGGGAAATGTGACCATAAAGCTTTGGGATCTTGGAGGGCAGCGGAGGTTTCGCACAATGTGGGAACGTTATTGTCGTGGGGTTTCTGCTATTGTGTAATTCTCACGCTCCCACAACGTATCTTTACTATATGCAATACATTGTTGTTAGGGTGAAACCATTCCGATTTTCTAAGCAGGAGTGCTCTGCACACCAAAGTATTGAAAAATATACAGGTCTAAAAACTGGGTTTTAAACATTCTTGGAGAACATTTAAAACCACGTTATCGTTACTTGTAAAGATATTTTTTTGCAAAGATTCATCACCGATTATTATTTATTGTAAATGTATTTTCTTATCTGTAAACCAGAAAAACAAAGGGGTTATGAAAGTACATACTGAATCGTTCCTAATAGCAGGTGCCAGCTAGCTCAGTTGGTAAAGCCTGTTATTACCACATGCCTAGTTCAAAGCTCATTGACACTTTGAGTTCTCGATCTCCTTGATGTTGCTTAATTTGGTGGTTACACCTAACAAAAGGTTTATATGTTGAGCATACAAAAACAAATTTGTATAGAACTGATTTAAGTTTAACACAATATTATGCTTTGATCACAGGAAAACAGCCCTGTTTAATATATGGTTTTAAATCTATCTTATGGCATGAAGAGAGGTTGTTTGTTATTTAATATCTGTGTTATTTCCTTGGCAGGTATGTAGTGGATGCTGCTGACAGAGATGGTATTCCAATCTCTAGAAGTGAGCTTCTGGACCTTCTGATGAAACCATCCTTGAATGGCATCCCTTTATTGATTCTTGGAAACAAGATTGACAAGTCTGAAGCCCTTTCAAAGCAAGCGTTGGTGGATCAGATGGGTCTGGATTCCATCTCAGGCAGGGAGGTCTGTTGCTACATGATCTCATGCAAGGATTCAATCAACATAGATGTTGTCATTGATTGGCTTATCAAACACTCCAAAACTGCCAAGTGAGATGAATCTCCATGGTTTGTTTGATGAAGTGTTGTTTTTTAAGGGATATAAGACATTGTATTAATTATTTGAACATAGTCCCTTGTCATATTGTGATCTGAATTAGTGGTTTGTACAGTATGCAACATTAAGATAATTCTTTTGCTCATGGTTTTCACCCAGATAATTTTCAGCTATTTGATTATTGTTTTTAATGCCAGAAAAATGGAATCCAAAGACTTTTTTAACTGATGCTTTTGGCTTTCAACTCTCCTTTTTCCTTGTTTCTTATCCAATGGTCATGAATGTTCATTAGCATAAGGTAATTATTAGTTAGTAACAAGCTAGAAGTTTGTGAAAACAAAACGTTTTCCATATTCTTGTATCACAAGTTTCTACCTGGAATTTTTATTTTTAGGTATCTTTTCTCTATAATCCTAAATCCATTTCTGTCAGCCCAAATATTTTTTTCTTCTAGACTTTCCTAATCCAAATTTTCACTTCAAATCTATAATAATAATAAAACAACCCAACCTTTTGCTTCCATCTAAGAGGCGTGTGTTGGATGGCCTCGATCATATCCCATGGCACTTATGCAAAAAAGAAAGAATTGATATGGGCCGTCCAATCCTAAATTGCCCGTAGTTTTGTGTTTTAAACTCTTCTCTTTCAAACTCCTTCCCGTACAAATCTTTCTCTGGTTCTCTTCTGTAAATCAAACTGTGGTTCTCTTCAAAGACTATTTCGCTCGATTTTGTACACGATTAAAAGGGGTTTCTCTGCATTTGATCTTTCAATTACTCCACTTCAATTTCAAAGCTTGTTCACGGCAGTTTCAACCAAGGGTTCCAACAACTTCAACCTCTTCGAATTTAAGGTGATTATCGGCGTTTGTTGATTACATTGTGGATTGAGGGTGTTGATTGTTGGATTTGATATTTAAGGAGGTGTTTGTTGATTACTTCGCAAGTTTTAACATTGATTTTTTTTTTCTTTTTATGTTCTTAACTAAATTTCTCTGCAAATTCTCTAATTTGAACATTAGATCTCTTGCTAGAGTGAATTTATGATATGGTTTTGTGCAATGGGTATGATTGCATTTGCAAGGTTAAAGCTTTTGAGAGATTATGATCTCTAATGTAATTGAGTTGGATTAGTTGTAGTATTTAGTGTTGAAATTGTACTTGTGTACATAAACCCCAGTTACTAGCTCATTATATGTATGTATGTACCTGCCTATCTATGATAAATTTGTGAGTTGTGTTTAGTAGTGGGACAATCATGAATCATGGATACCCAAGTCACTATTGAACTAATTTTGGAGATGGGTTTTAAAATTTACGTACGAGGGCGAAATGCTATGAGAAAGAGATGTTTATATTTATTGTCGAAGAAGAGGGAGTTTTATTAAATGGAATGTCAAAGTGTGAGTGTAGGGGCATTACTTTTGTGAGGATCTTAAAGAGTTGTTTCAGAAATTTGGAAATGTCAAGGTACTAAAATTAATGGTTTACACAGTTCTTTGTTTTCCTCTCATATTTTTATACATATATGTACTTTCTAACAAGCTATTATTTTCCATAGAAAGTAATTATCCTTGGAATCCATAGATGAGGCCATTATTTTAGCACTGCAATAATGTTGAGGTGTCCCTATTTTCTACCTTCTTAAAAATCAACATACCCTAGAGGACTGTTGTAGATGGCTTCGGATTGGCCAGTATAACCTAGAGTGTTAAACTTCTTATTTAGTTTGTCTAGATTAAGCATCTTTGTGGATCATCTGGTGGAGCACGCTTTCTAGCTGACCGCTTTCCATTTTTAAACGTTTTCTGTACCTTTTTCACTCATCCATTTTCACCAACTCGTGATAAAACATCTGTTATTTATAAATGTGGTTTTGTAATGAACCAAAACGCTGATTATCGCTAGAGTCAAGCTTTTTGAACTGCGATAAAGCATTTATTCTTGGAGCCCTTTTTCTACAGAGCTTATGTTGATTATAATTTTTGATTTGACCTCGAACCTCAAACAACTCAAATTATGTATTATTTATGTTCTTACAAGTACTGCTGAAATACCCAATACAAGTATGGCCAGCACAAGAAGATGTTTTAAGCAAAAAAGTACTCTTTCTTTGCATTTTTATTGAATTTGGCTATCAATACTATTTATTGTGAAAATAAAACTTTGATACAACAGCCTTTCTTATCACGATGTTAATAAGTCCTTTCAACAGTTGCTTTATTTATTATGGGAGCATTGTTTCTGTTATTTTATTACTTGTGTTTATATAGAAGTTAGAAACTCCCTCTTATTTGAAATGTCTTCAATGCTTACATTCTTACATAATTATACTGCTGTTTGCCTTTTATTTGTATAGTATATCGACTACCAAATGGGGGGAGATTCAGGATATATCCGCTTTGAAGAGCCGGAGTCAGCTCAAAAAGCTTGAGCTGCAGCAGTTCTTGCTGAAAGTGGCCTGGCAGTGAAGAATTTCTTCGCTTCCTTAGAACCAGTTTCGGGTATGTCGTCTCTGTATATTTGACTGGTTCAGTGTTGTGTTTGTTTCCATATATCCAAGTCTATTTATCAATTTGTAGACAATATCTCAGGCAAATGCTAAACTTAGTACACAGGGACAATACAGGGTATCTACTTTTCAGTGTTTTGCTTTGGACGATCTCGCGATTGGCATAATCTTCAAGTTTTGTTATTTTCTTTGTCTAACACTTTATTTGGGGCTGTTAACATTGTGAGAAATCCATTTAAAGGCTGGATTAATTATTCTGTTGATAAAATACACTGGACGCATATTGCACGGATTATGGTCGAAGATATTGACTGACACGCGTCTATCTGACTGAAAATTCGAAGCTACAGTTGAACAATCAGGATGTATTGGTTGAAGTAATGCTATTAAAAAAAAAAAAAAACTCTTATTCTTGTGGCAAAGGTTCCGCTAAGATCATGGAAGAAAGCACATATCAAAACTCAATTAATTAACTGTATAATTTGGCCAATATCCTTTATGATTTTCTCACTGCTATTATATGAATTTGAACTGAACATTCTTATCTCGTTTCTTATACTCATGCAGGAGATACCCACAAAATTGCCATATGTTCGACGCAGAGGACACTGGAAAAGGGAAAGAAGGATAGTATTCCTTTGTGATCCATCAATGAACATCTCGCTTGTGTTCCTTCGTGAGCCATCAATGTACATCAAGGAGTTATTTGATATTATGTAAAACTTAAGACATGACATGAAAGTGTTTTTGTGCATGTTGTATGGTGTAGTTGTGTTGAATGATTGTTACACAGGCTTATGAATGATTTGTATGTTATTTATAGTCTAAACTGGGGAAGTATTGCCTAATTTTTTGTGATTGTTATTCAAGTTTATGAATGATAGTCTATAAAACAGTGAAAATGTTGCCCAATTTTCTTTGATTGGTATACAGGTGTATGAAATGGTTTACATGTGGCTTTATAGTCTTATAAAACTAGGAAAGTGTTAACAATTTTTTGTAAAATCTACCAATTGTAATTTTTTTGTGAGATTGAATAAGTTTTGAAGTTAAAAGAGGCGTAGTGCCGAAGGCACGCCCTTTTTGGCTTTTAAAAAACATCACGTCGGTCTCCCTACCGTTTAGCGGTAATACTAGTATAGAAGGCAGATGAACACTTGGTTTTCGTGCAACAAATATATTTTCAGGAAATGAATAATTGCATTGATGGATAATAGTTTAATACTCCACGATTGTAGCTTAGTACCCCAATAAATAATTACATTTATCATATCCATCAAAGGTTGTATACCAGCACTACCTATGGAAGTATATCTTTGCATGTTGAGTAACTTTGGTGTTATCTCTATCTTGTATGAACTGAGAATAATACTTTTGTTTAATTCTCTTAAATTTGCAGGTGATGCAGAAAAGGAATATTGGAGCGCTCTACTTCGCGGTAGTCAGGATAGACATGGAGGCTTTAAAGGCAACCGAGGAAGGTGAGCACTCCGCCATTATTTATTTTACCCCGTTGCTTTATGTATTTCTTCCGTTATTGTATCTAAATTAGATATTCACATCTGAAGTTTGCATCTTTTGACATGTAATACAATTGCTACATTAGGGTGTTGGTCAAAAGATACTTGGGGAGTTTAGTTGAATTATAGCTTAGATAACATATTGGCATTGTACTCTCTTTATGTTACCAATTTCCCCGCGCACCCGTCTTGAAAACTGCACTCTTTCTTGGAAGCAATGTAAAAACATCTTTCTTTTTCGACCTGTATACACATTTGTTGGCTATTCTACTTCCTTTTTTTAACAAAATGTCTTACAAGTGCATTCTATTATGTTTGCAGGGGAGGTAGAAACTACAGAGGCGGGAGGCATGGTGATGGTAAATTCTCCCGTTCAAGAGACAATGATTCTACTAGACGGCCAAATAAATCTCAGAAGGTTAGAGCTTACTTAGGGCCCGTTCCGCATCTTGATCTGACATCTCAGGTGACATTCTCTGATTTCGCAAATATGCGGAGCTGTTGGCCACTTGATTTTGCATGTGAGAGTTTCATTTTCAAGAGCGTTATCTTTTCCTGATCCATTTTTGTCACAAACTTGGAATAATTAATCAGTTTTCTTACACAGGCAATAGAATAATTTATCTAAGATCATTTTTCTGTCTTTGGGTGTTCTTACTTTATAGCCTGTTTATGCTAGATTTATTTATGACTGTCATTGTATTTGTTGTTAAATTATCTCATATTTTCTTGGTTGAGTGTGCAAAAGATTGCCCATGAGGGAGCGTCTGATTATAATATTTGCAATGAGGGAGCGTCTGATTATAATATTTGCACTAAAATTCTGAGGCATTTGATTAAAGATTAGAAATCTTTTGCCATTATACTATTTACTCTGATTCCCATCAATTTAGGCTAAAACTGTAATATACCCTTGTGCAAGTTCATTGAAACTGTGTAGTTCCTTGGAACCTTTTGGTAGGGGATTACCACATCATCAATCAACCTTCTGCTATGGAGATAAGCATCCCAAACATCTTCCTTGTTTGCTTCTATGAATTCACTTTTATGGTCAAAATATCATACACTTGTCGATCCCCTGCGTTTCTGATGAGAAGTCATCTTCTGATATGTAATTGTCTTCCTTCTTGTTTCTTTCTAATCTAGACCGTAGATACAGTACATAAACTCGGACTTTGACGAGTTGTCGTTACATGTGTGGCTTATCGTAGTTCCACATCTAGCCAATCAACAACTAGGTATCTTTATGTTTTATAGCTTGTATTCAAAGGGTACTATGTAACCATATCGATGTACATTTTACTCTTCTAAGCGAGCCCCTGAACCATGGGTTTAGACCGATCATGTTGCATTGAACCCAGATGAAAAATACAGCTTTTGTACAGTGGAATAAATGACAATGACCTTTTTCCTAGAAGTTTTCTGTGTTTCACGAGTAGGTTTTGGGGAAGATATGGTTTTACGGGTGCTACAAATAAGGTTTATTCGTTTCCATATGTCGATACATTTTGAAAAGGTCAAAATACAGGTTATTATGTTGGCATAATCGAGGAATCATTGTGTAGTATCTCTAAATTTACAAGATATATCTAACTATCACGATATATATTTATTTCTTGTTCCATGGAGTAATTTTTCATTCTTTGAAAAACAATATATCATCAATAATACAAAAATCCTTCTCGTAAACTAGGCCAACTTCTTAATATCTCAGAACCAAAGTACTGCTTATAACTTTAGGATTTGACAAAGTTAATGAATAAAATAATGACATTCTTTTCCTGTAAATCATTGATATTGTCAAGTTTGTGACTGAATAAGTGACTAACTTTCAGAAATTTGTCGAATTCTTGTTGTGACCGAATCTTGTGATTCAACTTGTTGATTATCCAAAACTTTTGTATCTAACTTGTTGTGATTCAACTTGTTCTGAACTCTGGGCTATAAATTTTTTATTCTAAACTCTGGGCTATAACTTTTAGCTGTAGAAGGAGCAAATTCGTCCCAGAGGACTGAACCAGTGAAGTCAATCCAGGGTAGTTTCGTACCAGGAGTCAAAGTTTCTATTGGAAACTCAAGGAACTATACAGCCCCACAAACTAAGAGTGGAGAAATTGTGGTACCAGGAGTAGAAGTTTCTATTGGAAAGTCACGGGACTCTACAGCCCCACGAACTAAGAGTGGAGAAATAGTAGTACCAGGAGTAGAAGTTTCTATTAAAAAGTTACGAAACTCTGTGGCCCCACGTACTAAGAGCGGAGAAATAGTGGAGGACAAAATAAATTTCATCAAAAAGGTAAATTCCAGAGAAGCTAATATATGTGACAACAACAAGGGTATTATGACACCCATGTGCACACACTCTTCATGAAGCTCACAGGTTGACTTTTTTCTACAAAAATTCTCCTTGTCATGGAGATCGTCCTCACGATAAATGGTCTACCTTGACATTCTAACAACATGAAAGATTTTTTAAGTTTAGACATTCCAAAATGGGTACAATCCCTAAATTTAAAACTTCCTTTCCTTGTATTGTTAGAAATGTCAGAAGGTATTGTTTATATGGAGGATGATCTCCATGGTTAGGGCTTGAATACAAGCTCTGGTCAGCCCATCATTTTGCTTTGGTTTCAGACGTCCATTCCACCGATGCATATGACGAGGCGTACTTTGGAAGGCCTGAATTATTTTCATGGTACTTCTGTACCATGGAAATCATCCATGGTATTTTTGTACTATAGAAATCATCTGAACTGTCCAACTCTCAATTGCCAAATTGCATGGCATTTTTTTTATTTTAAACTTCTTCCCTTTTAGCCTCTTTCTCCCCTATACAGATTCTTCTCCTCTATAAATCAATTCTCCATCCTTATTTGACTTCTACAGATCCAACCTAAATTGATTTATATAAGACTTTTACAGATCAAACCTAAATTGATTTTTCAATCAATAGTTTGTTTTATAATTACGGTATTATTTATTGCTTTTTTTGAATTACTTCATTGTGACTCTTTTTCTTCGTAGTAATCAAATTTCCTATTAGCCAAATCAAACTTCTTTCTTCAATCAATAGTTGTTGTTTTCTAATTACGGTATTACGAATCTGTTTCTGTTATTAGTAAGAGAATCAATCTTCGATTGATTGATGAAAAAACATACTTTTGGATTTCTTTAGGGATTACGAGTCATTATCAGCCAAAACAAACTTCTTTCTTCAATCAAGAGTTGTTGTTTTCTAATTACTTTATTACGAATTTGTTTATCTATAATTAATTTAGGTTTATGAAAAGTTGTTTATTCTTTAATTGATAATTGGCTGATGCTTAAATTTGTAATAAGGATTTGTTACAGGCCTACCCAAGTACGAATTACTGTTACAGGTTCAGGTACAGATTATTGTTGCAGGTTTGGTTCCTCACCACAATTATGGGTTTATCTATAATTGATTTGAATGATGATTGTTTAAGGGGTTTAATTTCAAGAATTTACACATTGCTCTAATAGAGATATTGAAATTGTATTCAATTTGTATAGGTCTTCTTTGTACTTTGATTTGATTAGGGTTTGATAGGTTATATGTAAAAAGTTATTGATTATATAGGTCTTCTTTGTGGTATTGGGTTCTTAGGGAGTTTTCTCAATCAATTTTATTGGAGATTAATATGAATTTACTTAGTGGAAATATCAAACTTAACTTTTTTGTATAAATGTAAATCCAAAGATGTAATGAATACTGTAATACTCTATTCAAGAAATAATATTTTTTCGACGGAGCGAAAAGAGAGACCAAAGTGCAAAATTGACTTTGATCACCTTATTGTGGAAGTCATCATACCTTTTCATCAAACTAGGCAGTTTTGGGATTTGGTATGAGATTGCATATTGATTTCGCATTGGATAAGATGTTTTGTTGAATCAACCTTGGTTTGGTTTTGAGTTGTCATGTGTAAATTTTGGGTTGCCCTTTCCAATTTCTTGCATTTTTCTAGTTTTGTATCCTTTGAAGGTGGGGCCGGTTTTTGATGGCTTTGATCTCCTATTATCTTGTAATTCCTATTCATATCTTTGGAGCTTTTGATTTATAAAACTTCTTATTCTTGTAAATAATCAAAAAACAAGAACTTACCTTGAAGCTGGAAGAGAAGAAGCTCATTGTTACCAATTAATGGGATCTTAGATTTATTTGTAAGAGCTCTTTCTTGCGTTTGTTATTCGAGATGCCTTTATTTCTTCTTGTTTTTAATTTCAGGGCATTAGGATTTTTCTTTAAATACATCGATAGTCTCCTCTAGACCTACTGAAGCCTGAACCACCAATTAGGAGTGCATTGGTATTAATAAGAATTCAAGGGATCTCCTCCTTTCCTTTACGTGCCTTTTATTCCTCTCCTTCTGAAAGCTCCACAAAATTATCAACAAAAACTTAAGTTTATATTGGTGGTATATTTTTGTTACGTAGTTTTATAAGTAAGACTTACTCAAGTGTGAGCTTCCAATACTATCTGGGGGTCAAAGGTCCTCCGACCTCCTAGCTGGATTTTTTGCCTTAACATGCCAAATACTGGCTGTGGAGAACATCATTGGCTGGAAATTGAGGCAAGATATCATTTTACCCTAACAAAGACATGGAAGTAGAATTCGAAAAAGGAATACAAGATATGGGGCTAATGAAGGGGCCTCCATAAACCCATTCTAGTCGCAATGTCTAGGATACTAACTTGGAATGTTAGGGGTCTTAACAGACCCCAAATACAAAGCGAAATGAGGCTAATGAGAGGGCCTCCATAAACCCATTCTAGACGTAATGTCTAGGATACTAACTTAGAATGTTAGGGGTCTTAACAGACCCCAAATACAGAGCAAAGTAAGGAATCTGGTCAAAACACAAAGATTGGAGCTTATTTTTGTGTTGGAAACAAAAGTGAAGGAACCAAATATAAAAAGAATGGTATTACCTATATAAATATTATTCTCTTGTACTTCTTATTAGTAAACTTCTTTATATTACTATATCTTACTCTTATATGAAAATGTAGAAACTAATACAAAGAATAAGAGATTCGAGAAGGGCTAAATTTATTATTATTCGATGATTACAATGGAAGAAGACCTTCTCCTTATATAGTTATAATTACTTGGCCGCTAAGAAAGAATATCCTATATTTAGAGAATTCTATATTTAGTATATATCCTATATTAGGTATATTCTATATTCAACATATATTCTATATTCAACATATATTCTATATTCAACACTTCCCCTCAAGATGGAACATAGATGTTAATCATGCCCAGCTTGTCAATCATGTCATTAAATATTCGTCCACAAACTCCTTTTGTAAGAATATCTGCAAGTTGATCTTCCGACTTCACGAATGGAAAAGATATACACCCTTTGTCAATATTTTCTCTGATAAAAAACCGATCCACTTCAATATGTTTCATACGATCATCTTGAATTGGATTGTGTACAATCATAATCGCTGCTTTATTGTCATAGTGTAGATCCATTGCTTTCATGAGTTTAAATCCAAGATCCTTTAATATATTATGTATCCATAGTAGTTCACATACTCCATGAGCCATACCCCAAAACTCAGATTTTGTACTTGATCTAGCAACAACCTTTTGCTTCTTAGCTCTAAATGTTACCAAATTCCCACATACAATTTTAAAATAGCCTGAGGTTGACCTCATGTTCGTCATATCTCCTACCCAATCTGTATCAGTGTATCCCATTACTTCCTAATCACCACCTTTCTGGAATACGAGACCTTTTCCCAGAGATTTCTTCAAGTACCTTAGTAATCGAAAGACCGCCTTCATATGTTCTTCACTTGGATTATGCATGAATTGACTTACGACGCTAATGGCATATGTAATATCCGGTCGAATATGGGAGAGATAAATTAGTCTTCCCACTAACCATTGGTACCTTCCTTTGTCACATGGAACTTGGTAGGAAAATATTCCCAAGTGATGATTCGCTTCAGTCGGTGTATCTTTCGGTTTGCAATCAAGCATCCCAGTTTCTGCAAGAAGGTCTAATAAATACTTTCGTTGAGACATGAAAATACCTTGACTTGATCTTGCAACATCAATGCCTAAGAAGTATTTTAACTGTCTCAAATCCTTCATCTCAAATTCCCGTGACAAATAGTTCTTCAGTGCCTCCATTTCTACTGAGTCATTTCCAGTAACAGCCATATCATCAACATAAGCAATAAGAGCAGTAAGCTTTCCTGACTTCTATTTTATAAACAACGTATGATCAGAATTACTTTGTCTATATCCAAATGCCTTCATGCTCTTTAAAAACCGTCCAAACAAATCTCATGGCGATTGTTTTAACCCGTGCAATGCCTTCTTTAATTTGCATACTTTTTCTCCTTCAGAATTCGTGACTCCAGGTGCTAACTCCATGTATACTTCTTCTTCTAAGTCTCAATTGAGAAATACATTCTTCACGTCAAACTGTTGTAATGGCAAACTTGATTGGCTGCAAGAGAAATGAGTACACGAATAGTGTTTTTCTTTGCCACTGGGGTGAAGGTCTCTTCGTAATCCATACCATACGTCTGCGTATACCCTTTGGCAACTAGTCTGGCTTTATACCTATCAATACTTCTATCTGAATTCACCTTTACAGTAAAGATCCAACGACACCCAATAATACGATATCTGTGGGGTTTATCAATAAGTTCCCAAGTGGAATTCTTCTGTAATGCATTCATCTCTTCATTCATAGCTTTCTTCCATTGTGGATCTGATAGTGTTTCTTGCAAATTACTAGGAATAGATACATAGGATAATTTATTTATAGTGCATGTAAACGACTTAGCCAACCTATGGGTAGACACATAATCAAAAATTGGGTATTTGGCTTTAGAATTGATATCTGGTTCATAAGTAGATTTTGGAATACCTTTAGTAGGTCTTTCTGAACGTCTAGGTTGAATATCATTAACAATGTTAGGATTAGATAATACCTGAGGTTCTACATTCTGCGGCAGTGTTTCGGTAGATGGTATTAGAATGTTGGAGTCACAGGTAACTTCAACTACTTCAGCTTGATCTCCCACTGTCGTCTGATCCTCTCCATTCATATGAAGTTCATCTTCAATACCCTGATATCCCCCTGTCATCTGCTCTGCTTCATTTTCCTTTTTATCATCAGTTAGGTTACTGCGCCTGTTCAAATTACTCGTCAAATCCTCTAATTCCTGAAATATATCCCCAATAATAGGGAACTTTCCTTCACCATAATAGATTTCTCCCCCTGAAGGGAAGATCCCACAAAATACGCCTTCAATTCTCGAAACGAAACATCCAAAGAGATATATACCTTCCCCTCTACAGGATCATAACAACGATAACCCTTTTTAAAATCAGCATATCCAAGAAATACACACTTTCGAGCACAATGATCTAATTTTCCTCGCTGATGTTTAGGTATATGAACAAAGACAACACATCCAAAAACACGTGGTTCTAGGTTTGGCATTACAGGGATAGTGATAAGATCATTAAGTTTTTGGAAGGGGGTCTGAAATTCAATGACCCTACATGGTGTACGGTTTATCAAGTAAACAACAGATTTTAACGCTTTTCCCCAATAATTTAATAGCATATTCATTCCAAAAAGAGCTGCACGGACAACTTCTAACAGTTGTCTATTCATTCGTTCAGCTAACCCATTTTTCTGTGGGGTATAAACATTAGAGGTTTGATGTCGAATGCCGTTATTTGTCAAGAACTTCGACATGTCATTACTAGTAAATTCTCCTCCATTATCAGATTGATACACTTGTATCCTCCTTTGGAATTGGGTCAAAACCATCTGATAGAATTTTTTAAATACTTCAAAGATTTTACTTTTATGGGTAATTAAGGATACCCACATCATACGAGTATACTCATAAATAAAAGTCATAAAATAACGAGCTCCAAACAATGAAGGAATACGTACAGGACCCTATCATCAGAGTGAATAATACTAAAAGGTTCTTAACTTTTATTAAAACTTGGAGAGTATGTAATACGATGACTCTTAGAGAGTTCACAAATATCACACTTAAACTCTGAAATATTACAATTCGAAAATAACGACGAATTTAATTTCTGAAGATACCCGAAGGAGAGATGACCCAGTCGCCGATGCCATAACCACACATTAGCTTTTGCTTCTTCAATTCCTCTAACTTTATTTACCTGATAAATTCTCTACCCTCCACTATTATTCAGATCTAAATAGTAGAGATTACCTTTTCTAACACCACTACCAAGAACCTGTCGAGTCACTATGTCCTGAAAAATATAGAATTGAGGCCAAAACGTCACGGTACATGTAAGTGCAACAGTGATCCTACTGACAGACAAGATATTGTACTCTAGAACAGGAACAATAAGGACAAAGTTTATTGTCAGGGATTCAGATATATCAGTAGAGCCTTCTTCAATTGCAGGTGAGGAAACACCATTTGCTGTGTATATAGAGGTTTGGGTTGAAGATGTAATGGATGATAATATGCTAGAGTCGTTTACCATGTGATCTGATGCACCAGTATCAATTAGCCAAGTACTATTCAAACAATTTGCAACTAAAACATTACCTTTAGTTTTCATACTTGACTGGGCAACATTCACTGAAGGAGGATTAGGGTTTGAGTTTGATGATACTATTGTTGTATCATCATTGGAACCCATTGGTCGAACTGCTACAGTGATTTTTCTGGTATCTGCTACAGTAACTTCAAACTGCTACAATGATTTTCTGGTATCTGCTACTATAACTTTGAACTGCTACAGTAATTTTGAATACTACTACTACAGTGATTTTATGGTATCTGCTACAGTACTTCGGACTGCTACAATACCTCAAACTGTTGCAGCTATAGTACTTCGAACTTTACAACAAAATTAAGCTTCGTGACAGCAATTCGTAGCGGAATTCAATTCAATTCAATTCGAAAGAACAGGTTCAATTATCGAACCCGTTCTGATGCCATATAAAAACTAATAGAAAGAATAAGAGATTCGTGAATGACTAACTTTATTATTATTCTATGATTACAATGGAAGAAGACCTTCTCCTTATATAGCTACAATTACTTGGGCGCTAAGTAAGAATGTCTTATATTTAGAGAATTCTATATTTAGTATATATCCTATATTAGGTATATTTTATATTCAACATATATTCTATATTCAACAGAAAAGAGTTCTAATAAAATATCTTTTTCTATTTACATTTTTGTTATAACATGACAACTTCCCCACTAAAAATGGAAACATGTATATGCTCTCAGTAACATAGTAATAATTGTGGAAAACTTCTTATCATATGTGATGTTCCATTTGATTATAGGGATCTGTTTGTAGGCAAGAGTGAGTATTTCTCACTCAAGATCAAGGGGTTATTCTCAGCACGTGTGGTGCCATACTGTTTGTATATGAATGAATATCATAGATTGGAAACACAAGTGTGTTCACCAAGCTCAAAAAAGCGCCAAAGTAAAAGTTGAATACCTACTTTCAACATTTGTGATTGATTAAAAGGCCTTCTCTTTAAAATATCCGCATGGATTTATGTTCCCTAGCTACTTAATAAATATACTTGTAATTAAAGGACCTTTCTTCAAATCAACCGTTTAATTCTTTTTCCTTTTTGTCTTTTCATATTTATACAGTGTATCTGGAAAGCTCAATAGTGTGGGTGATCAGTATTCCGTAAAAGTTGTGGAAAACTTCATTGGTACATTGACAAAGCTAGAAGCTGACCTCTTAAGGTAAGAACCAACTATGCAGTACATGTAAATTTGTAGCTCTGATTGGTATCCAACCCCAAAAATGCAACACTTACTAATGGTAATTTTGTGTACCTCCTTTGGTTGTTTCAATCTCTATATTATATGCATCCATCTCTACTTAATATATTCACCCTAGGAAAGAAAAATATATTGATTCTGGTCAAACAATGCCATTTTTGGTAAGCATATTACAAATTGATGAACGTACAAGCTCAACCTTTTTGAATCACCTCCATCTCGGTCTCTAACATCCACTAATTTCCTTGAACACAACTCAAGCTGTATTTCTCCTAGAATGACCTCAGGAAGGCATAGACTCAAAAGATAAGCTCTGATTGTTTCATCTAAAAGCCAGAATCATAATCTCCATAAAAGCTTTAGTAATCAATTGCACAGTTCCTCTCTGTACGCCCTATTGCTAGAGGGTTCTACAAATTCACCTGCTTATTTCTCTGAGGAAATCCTTATTTTTACCTTAGACGATTAAGATAATAACAAGGATCTTAAGAATTCAGTGGCAAACAACAATGAAACTGGAAATGTTGGCATTGTTTTGGTACATGGGTTTAGAGGGGGAATGTTCTCATGGAGGCATGTGATGGGAGTGCTTGTACGACAAGTTGGCTGCAAGGTTGTTGCTTTGATCAACCTGGTTGGGGTTTAACTTCTCCTCCACGCAAAAATGATTGGGAAGAAGATCAACTGCCTAATCCGTACAAGCTTGAAACTCAGGTATTGTATCTACTACGTTTCTTTATATTTATGCTATCTAAAACTTAGTGTGGTAAAAAATAGCTTCTAATACCAATTTGAGCTTCTTGTTTTTGCCTGCCCTTTTTCCAACTATATAAACATTATTTGATAAATTTGCCACATTTTAGACTTCTTGACGGATGTGAGATTATGATTTTTTTGTGTTGTATGTAGGTTGATCTTCTTCTATCTTTTTGTTTGGAGATGGGGTTTTCTTCAGTAGTACTTGTTGGCCATGATGATGGAGCTCGGGAATCTAGAAATCCCAAGCATGTGAGTACACCTGCTTGATATTTTGTTACAAGTAATCTAAATTCTGCTTTCGACTTTTTAGATTTGGATGCTGTCATTTTTCTTGGAGTATCATGTTGGGAAACCGAGGGGGCAAATCGCAACGCGAAAGCACAATACGATTGAGCAAAAACCAAAGATCTATAAACTAACCAAAGAGAATTCAATCCAAAGCAATAAATCACACACACAAGGTTTAATTAGGTGGAAACCCTAAACAGGAGCAAAACCACCCCCGACAAGCACGACGAATATATTATCACACTAAGGGTTACAAAAAGTTACTGAGATCACTTAAACCTCACTTCTACCCTTACAGATAATCTCAGCAAGAAACCCTAGAAAGAAAACCCAAGAAACCTTTCCAGAGTTAAACCCTAGATTTCTCCATTTTTTTTCTCTCTAACTCTTTCTCACAGTACAAAGGCCTTTAACATACACTCTCTATTTACAGGCTTTCTATTAGGCCATCTCCAAAATATGCATCATGAGATAAACCATCACTTTAGAGTAATCCCCTTTAAAATGAACTTAAAAACAACCAAACAGAGTCAATTTCGTTCGAACAGGTCATTAGGTCATTCAAACGATCTTTTAACAGTCCTCTAGAATTTTTGCCCAAGAGTTATTTTCGTTCGAATGACCTCAGAAGTCGTTCGAACGACTACAGCAGAAACTCTGTCGTTCGAACGACTTCCCCACTCGTTTGAACGACTTTCCCTCTTTCTGAGCCGTATTCCTAACAATCTCCACCTCAGCGATAAAACCATTTCTTCTACTGTATTCATCGTGTATCCTTGTCGCGTTGCCCCTATGGTTAACTTTTCAATTAAGAGAATCACCCGAGTCGAGGCTTTTCCTAGACCCACCAATCGAAACCCACTTTCTGATCATCTTTGTAGACCGTGCCATTGCTCCACCTTGAACTAAATTCCCCTTTCGAGAAATATTCATAGCTCCCTTGGTACACGCAACCATCACATCTCCACCCATTGATTTACCAACCAATGCATACAAGTTCCCGTTTAGAACTCCCTTCATGATCAAAGAAGATTTCTGATAAACTTTCATTACTCCACCTTGCCTGGAGTAATTGTAACCCTCATTATCTAACTTGGAAAGTAAAATTAGATTATGAGTAATGCTCGGCACATGTTGAACATCATAAAGAACTAGGATGGGTCCATCAAACATCCTCACGCAAATACCACCCACTCCTAAAATTGGCCTTCGAGAACCATCGCTCGTCAACATAAACTTGTTACCCTCACACCTTACATAATTACCCAACCATGCCTTGTGTGTGCATACATGAATTGTAGCCCCACTATCAAACACCCATCCTCTATCATGGCGAGAACCATCAATAACCACCACGAGGAGTACCTCGTCACCATCATTACTAGTAGCCGTTACCAGTTTGTTAGTGCCACTTTTAGAGCCTCTTGCCAAACTTGCTCCATTACCTTTCCCCGCTTTGCAATCTGATCTATAATGACCCGATTGACCACAACTCTAACAAGTTCCTTTTCTGAACCTATTAAAGCTTTTCTTCCCACTAACCACCATTGAAGAGTTTTCCCCCAAGAATTCGCTACCCTTAGGCCTTCTCTCATCAGAAAGAAGCTTACTTGTAACCTCCTAAAAACTCAAGGTTTCCTTCCCATACATCAACGTAGGTTGAAGATGTTTGAAGGAAGACAGAAGAGACCATATGAGTTGAAGCACCTTATCTTCATCCTCAACTTTAACTCTGATCGATTCCAATTCTGAAATGATCTCGTTCATAGAACCTAGGTGGTCACCAACGTTCGTACCCTCATTCATCTTAAGCGTATGAAGCCGCTCTTTGAGGTATAAGCGATTCGAAAGACTTTTCATTTGGTACAAACTTTTAAGCTTTTCCCAAAGACCCTTTACGGTCTTCTCTCCAGCCACATTTGCCAAATCGTTCTTAGCAAGATAAAGGCGTATCCCGCTGGCAGCCCTTTAATCTAGATCTTTCCAGTCCTCATCTTCATCGTCGTTCGCTCTCTGGGCCGCTATACCTTCAACCAGAGTTTTAGGTATATGCTTCTCTTTCAGTGCCTTGCGTAACCCGCCTTGAGTCAAGATATCTTGGACTTGTATTTGCCACAATCCAAAATTGATCTTCCCAAGCTTGATCGCGTTAGAATACTTAGATCTTCCAATCTTGCTACTCTACTTGCACCAAACCTCGCTTTGACACCAATTGCTGGGAAACCGAGGGGGCAAATCGCTGGCGGAAGCACAATATGATTTAGCAATTCCAAAGATCTATAAACTAACCACAGAGAATTCAATCCAAAGTAATATATTATCACACTAAGGGCTACAAGAAGTTAATGAGATCATTTAAACCTCACCTCTACCCTTACAGATAATCCCAATAAGAAACTCTAGAAAGAAAACCCATGAAACCTCTCCAGAGTTAAACCCTAGATTTCTCCATTTTCTCTCTTTAACTTTTTTTCACAGTATAGAGGCCTTAACATACACTTTCTATTTATAGACTTTCCATTATGTCATCTCTAAAATACATATCACGAGATAATCTATCGCTTTGGATTAAATCCCTTTTAAAACGAACTTAGAAACAACCAAACAAAGCCAATTTCGTTCAAACGGGTCATTAGGTTGTTCGAACGACCTTTTAACAGTCCTCTGGAATTTTGGCCCAAGAGCTATTTTTGTTCAAACAACCTCAGAAGTCGTTCAAACGACTTCAATAGAAACTCTATCCCCACTCGTTCGAACGACTTTCCCTTTTTTTGAGCCGTATTCTTAACATATCTCCCATAGTGATCCTATTTTATTGCTTAATACTAGACAAAATATTTTATTTTCTTGGTTATCTTCTCATAGTTATTTTATAGCCGTCCAGTTGAATAACAGCTGATTCTACCTTTTAAATTAATGATCTAATCAAAATAGATTAATTATTTGCATCTTACAGATACAAATCAGGGGAATTGTGTTGATTGGTGTAAGCTTGTCAAGAGAAGTTATTCTTGACTTTGCTTGGATTGTATTACATACTTCTTTAGGGAAGAAGGACTTGGTATGGCCTTTGCTACGTAATAAGATTACTCAAGTGGTTAATCGACGTTCATGGTATGATGCTACCAAACTAACGACAGAGGTTTTGAACCTTTACAAGGTATGTTTATCCAAGAATGATACATTGCTTATGAAAGTTATATTATCATGTTATGAGAATATCACTATCTAGCTTGCTAATGATTAGAATTTAAAATCAATCAAAAAGTTCACATTTTCTGTTAATCTGTTTATTAAGGTATTTTTATTCATTTTCGTACTTAGGAAAATAGTTGAGGCCGTTTTGGGCGGCAGAGTTGACTCGGTTCTTTTTATTTCTTATATAAAGCAGCACCGGTATGTATGAAACAAAGATTTTCACAAAAATGTTGGATAATTAAGTAACGAATAAAGGAGTCGCATTGTATAGGTAAAAAATAATGAGTAATGTTAAGAACCATGCCATTACCCCTTTAAACATGCTATGTGGTCTATATTGACTTCCACACCTTATTGATATCCTCGCTAGACATGCATGATGCAAGTAAAAAATTAGTATGACAGAACCTTGTGTCATGAGCTTGAAAAATTGAAAAACTATATAAAAATTTGTGTAAATTGAAATCTAATGGTATGTCTTTTTGTCTATCCTCAATGTATATTTATGGTTAAATTGCAAATTCATGTTTATTGGCATTACTCATAAATTATATTTTCATACAAATACTCTAGCTTTTATGTCTTTAGTGATTGATAATAAATGCGCTCATTTCATTTGGTTATTAAAATGGTTGCTTATGCAATCAGGTCCCACTATGTGTAGAAGGTTGGGATGAAGCACTCCATGAAATTAGTAGATTGCCATCTGAAACATTTCTCTCGATACACAAAGTAGAAATATTATTTAAATCTCTCGAGGACCTGCCAGTTTTGGTTGTCGTAGGTGCCGAGGATGCACTTGTTTCTCTAAAATCTTCTCAAGTTATGGCTTCAAAGCTTATAAATTTTGTAAGTATTCTATTTCGCTGCAGTTTCTTTATAAATCTTCTAGCATTCATATTAATAATAAAATTAAAAAAATATGCAAAAGTTCAATACTAATAGACATAATGTAGGGCTCTTAGATTATAGTAAATTCCCATTTTTTATCTAACCTCTACAACACTTGAGATCCCAGACTTGCGATAACAACGATACTATTAGTTGGCCAATCAACCACCTACAATACTTGAGAGCTGGCCCAACCACCACTTACAGGTTACAATGCTCGATCCAGCTAATTATTTACTACTACCCACCATGTTCTGATGTTCTTCTCATTATAATTGCTTTATTGTTTAGGTTTCTTTTACTATTCTTCAGGGCCAGTACTAGCTGAAGTACATCAAAGGATCAACCCTTGGATACGTCAGGTCCTTTAACTAGACACATTAAAATTGTTTTCTTTTGGGCTCATTACATCATGATAATGTCCTTTATCTATGTGAATATTTTCAGATCACGAGAAGTTTACAAGGGGAAAGAGCATACCGAAGTTGAGTTCACCGTAAGCATACTAACTTCTATATTGATCTCTCTATCCACATATACTATTTTTTGACATTTTGCTTATCGTTGATATCTGTAACTATAGATTGGACCAATACCAGTCGATGATGGTCGTGGGAAAGAAATTGCAACACTAATTTCGTCTACTATGAAGACCAATAAAACGTTCTATACAGATTATAATGGGCGATATTTTATTTAAAGGGTTATTGCATTCTTTCGAGAGTAAAAACATAAATTGGAGTTGCTATGGTAGACTGCCCGGTGTGTTCTGGGGCCAATTTTTTGTATGTACCCCATACATCTTCAGGAAGTGGAGATACTCCCTTCTCCAGTATGATGATAATATATATAGTTTGATCTTTTTGATCCTTGCACAATTTGATTTAGAAATATTATTTGTTTTTGCAGGTTCGTAATTATAGAACAGATTGGGACTTGCAAGTGAAGAAACCTGTTGCTGGAAATTATTACCCGATATTTTTTGGTTATAAGTAAAAGTGATATGGCCAATCCAGTAGAAGCTTCAACTTTGAATAAACCCATGTAAATGTAAGGAGCCTTACAATTAGAAACCTAGACCCCAATTTAATTAGGAATTTTTTTATTCATGCAAAAACTATCACATTCTGTGTTTTCATTCATGGATAACATGGTTCCGTTGGGAATGGATTTTAATACCTTGAAATGACAGTTAATCTTGATTTCATTAGGTAAAAAATCTATGTTTATTGTAATGATCTACCCTATACTATACTCACCGATATTGTCTCCACTTAGCCACTACGGATCTCTAGTAGTGTGAGGTTTTTATTTGGCGGGGGAGAAACTTCCCGGTGGGTCACCCATCCCAGGATTGCTCCCGCCCAATCACGCTTAACCGTGGAGTTTTTCTAACGCCCACAACCAAACGAGCTCAATAGGACTCGGTGATAGAATATAACGGAATTGCCTTTGTACCCAGAATCTGGACCGACCTTTCAACAGAGATGCAGATTTTACATTTATTTTCACCTTAAATTTGAAATTAGATATGCGCAATTGTAGAAATAAACTCCCAGACGTTGTGTATGTATTATGGTAAGATGAGATTAAACTATAGTTTACAGTTAGAACATTAAATTTGTGACGCCCAAAATTTCTAATGATTTAAAACAAAATCATTAGCAGGAGTTCTAGGGCGTGCAGGTTAGGCAATCCAAAGAATCACCGCCACAAACGACCGAGCCATAGACAAGTTTAGGCTCAGTCATTCACTTATAGCAATTCATTAGAGTAAAAAAGAATAAAATAATGGAAGCAAACGACATAAATATACATATCAAAGCTAAAATATGATATAATATCTCATAACTATACAACATCAGAGTCTGAATATAACTAAACAATAATATACAACTAAGGACCTACAGTAGCAGATAATCTAAATTTTGTGCTCTGCCGTAGTCCACAACAACTACTCTGTAGCTACTCCACCTCTGAAATGTTAAATAGCGAGAGTGAACACACCACAGCTCACTATACCCAACAAGGCTAAAAACTGCACTAATACAACTAATGCTAACAAGAATAGGAAACGATGAACATGGTGAAACATAGTGAAAATATAGCATATCTAAGTAGCAAGAAATGAAGTGAATACAGTCTTACTAAGCGAAGATCAATATAATATGCGAGGAAGTGATATGATGATGCAGATGCTCAATGCTGGAATGTTGTATGAAGTTAAACTGATGGACTCAATCTTATTATAATTGGTTGATCAGCCGCTAGCGCAAAGACTCAGACATATTATAGATCGTTGTTGGATACAAGGGGTTCGATTTTTTTTAAGCTCGACCAGGCTTGGATATTACCACTTGATCAGAGTGAATATGGGTTTCAACGCGAGGAGCTATCGTCCTCATGCTATTTGAATTGTTAGGTATTTCAACCTCTCAAGATAGTGCTGGCACCATAGAGGAACTATTTCATACCATCCCTTACTCTAGGATGGGTATTCAGGTATGATAACATCTCAGCCAGAACTCACCATACTATTTTAACCCGAGCTAGGAATCCTCCTAACCTATCGTAGGCCAACCGATTTGGAGTGAATTTATGTATTCGATCTCAATAATATAAGAAGAAATGATTATATGATCTACAGATCCACCAGAGATCAAAATACTACAACCGCTAACACGGGAAGCACACATAGGATAACCACTTACCTGAGCGAGTGGCAAACAATCCTAACACAGATGAACAGTGACCCAGTTGTACATCTGCACATAGAACAACAGTGACTAACCAGTCATAACATTTAACTAGATGGCCAACGACTTACCAGTCACACGTTAACATAGCAGATGAACACCGATTAACCCGTCACAACATCAAAACAAAAGATGAACAATGACTAACCCGTCACAACATCAAAACAACATCAGCCTCTAAGAGACAAAATGGTATTCATGGCGAGAATACAAAACATGCACGACTCTCTAAATGATAATAGAGAAATTCAACTTTACATGCCTTAACATACCAAGCCCTGATGATAAACAACTCCTAGAACAAGACAAGAGTAATTACGCTGTTAGTGTTCAAGGATGAATCCGTGAGAACTAGCGTAACAACTCCTAACCCATTCTTGAAGTCCAAATATGCATAATTAAATAACTACACTAACATATACAACATAGATAATAACTAACTTCAAAGAGAAATACAATCTAGACTATATACTAGAAAAAACGACATCTATGTCTTTAGTGTATTTTTAAATCAATATTGGTAATATTAGTAAGGAATTTAGACATGAAGGGATACTCGCCTTGATATACCAAGTTTGATAATAACGAACCCGACAAAAAATATCCAAACAACGCCCCAACGGTAATGTGCGTCGCGAATCGACTTTCAGAACCCGAATGAGTCACTGAAAGGAACAAGAAAACCACATAATCAACTACTACCAAGGACTAGATCCCAATCATAAATCCAACAAGGGATTCTTACCCGAAACTGAATTCAAATCAGCACCACACCCGAATCAGCAACACTACACCGCTACAATCCTAGAAAAGACGATTTAGATTAAGCACAACTCAACTAATCATAACCAGAACCTAATAATCAACCTAACCCAACATAATCCATATCTAATCCATCACATAAGGGTTCTACTAAAATAGAAATCAGATTATCATGGGAGGAAAAATAGTTAGGTGATGCGAACTGATTTCAGAGCTCATGAACAGAACAATGATCTCCGTAATCATCTTTCTAAACCCAATCCATAAACAACTCTTCAGGAATCAAATAGCAATGACTTATAGTAATAATTACTCTTAAAATCTTCTCTAATCAATTACCAAGCAAGCAAGAGGGTTTTACCGAACTGAAAATCAGATTATAAAGTGGAAAAGCGACAGGGAATTACTTTCATAAAAAGGAAACCTGCGATTAGAAATGGATGACGATAAGTCGGTGATTGAAGATGGTTAAAATAACCTCTCTTTACACTTTAGAGCAGCAGCAATAAAGAGGGTAGTAACTGAACCGCAACTACAGCAATGGCGGCAATGACCGATTGGAAAACAATCGCCTCTACTCCCTCTCTTCTTCCTCAAACAACAGCCCCTCTTCAACCCTTACTCTCTACTATTTAATCTCTCAAGTCTATGTTAAAATTCTACAAATCAAATTTCTAAAATGGATGTGTGTGGTGATCCAATGGATCGGCACTACGATAGCTACAATGAAGCCTACCCCATACGGTTAAAACGGTACTCTAATGTTCACATTCACAGTAAGCCTATATACTATACTAAGAGTCCTGATATAAAATGATGGAACAAAATGCATGATGTCAAGGAAAAATATGGATGCATAATTTATTTATTTAAATAAAGAAGAAAAAAACAAAAAAAAATTCCGGGACATTACATTCTACCCTCCTTAAAGGAATTTCACCCTGAAATTTCAACGTACCTTAATCAGAGAGCAAGTGCGGACGGAGACCCCTTAAAAACTTCATCCAGAGATGCTCCTCTTCCTTGCCAATATACGGAACGTGCCGAGAGAGTTCATTGAACCGCTGATCATACTTGGAGACACTCATATCACCCTGCTTAAGCATATAGAACTTAGAGATGCACGTATCCCTGTAGCTTTGAGGGAAGTACTGCTCAAAGAACCAATCCTAAAAAGATGCCCAAAGCACATGAGTCTCTACTGTAGTTCTCTTGGCGGTATCCCACCAGTGATCTGCCTCACCCTGTAATAGATTCGTCACCAATATCACTCACTAATCCTGAGGATACTTCATAGCGTTCAAAGTCTTCTCAATAGACTTGAACCACGTCTCTGCCTCAGATGGTACAGTCGAGCCAGAAAAAGTAGGATGCTTGTACTTCTAGAGTTACTCCAGATAACTGTACTCTCTATCTGTAGTTTGCCTATCCTGCCAAAAATAGGTTGTGAAGTTCTCCATAAACTGTTTCATCTCCGAGGAGACACCAGGAACAACTGGATTTTGTGGCACACCAGGCTGACCCTGCGCCACTGGAGTAGGAAGTACATCCTACTGAACTTGAACTCCTGGTATAGATTCCACGTCTGCTCCAGCCTTAGAAACTACCTACTCCTCCTGAGCAATATGGATAGAACCCAAACTCTCCTGGCTAGGTGCTGGCTCACCAGCACGAGCACCACCGCGACTACCTCCACGCCCACAACTGGCAGCGCGACCTCTGCCCCTGTTACCTCTAGCCATCTGATGGAAAAAAGTAAACATCTCAGGACAGGAACAAGAAAGGAAATAATAAACGAGAAGATAATATACATAAAACCGAAAGGGATCGACCCAACTCCGTCTATAGAATTAACTTATCATGTGAATGCTAGAACAGAGATAGGAATTAACCTAAGCTCTGATACCAAGTCTGTCACGCCCCAAATTTCCAATGATTTAAAACCAAATCATTAACAGGAGTTCTAGGGCGTGCAGGTCAGGTAATCCAAAGAATCACCCCCACAAACGACCGAGCCATAAACAAGTTCAGGCTCAGTCATTCACTTATAACAATTCATCAGAGTAAAAAAAATATAATAGAGGAAGCAAACGACATAAATATACATATCAAAGCTAAAATATGATACAATATATCAGAACTATACAATAACAGAGTCTGAATATAACTAAACAATAATATACAACTAAGGACCTACAGTAACAAATAATCTAAACTCTGAGCTCCGCCGTAGTCCACAACAACTACTCTGTAGCTACTCCACCTCTGAAATGTTAAATAGTGAGAATGAGCACACCACAACTCATTATACCCAAAAAGGCTAAAAACTGTACTAATACAACTAATGCTAACAAGAATAGGAAACGATGAACATGGTGAAGCATAGTAAAAATATATCATATCTAAGTAGCAAGAAATGAAGTGAATACAGTCTTACTAAGCAAAGATTAATATAATATGAGAAGAAGTGATATGATGATATAGATGCTCAATGCTGGAATGATGTATGAAGTTAAACTGATGGACTAAATCTTATTATAATTGGTTGATCAACCGTGAGCGCAAAGACTCAGACATATGAGAGATCGTTGTTGGATATAAGGGGTTCAATTTGTTTCAAGCTCGACCAGGCTAGGATATTACTACTTGATCAGAGTGAATAGGGGTTTCAACCCGAGGAGCCATCGTCCTCATACTATTTAAATTCTAAGGTATTTTAACCTCTCAGGATAGTGTTGGCACCAGAGGGGAACTATCTCATACCATCCCATACTCCAGGATGGGTATTCAGGAATGATAGCATCTCAGCCAGAACTCACCATACTATTTCACCATGAGCTAAGAATCCTCCTAACCTATCGGGGGTCAGCCGATTTAGAGTAAATTTATATATCTGATCTCAAATATATAAGAAGAAATGATTATATGATCTACAAATCCAAACAGATCCACCAGATATCAAAATGCTACAGCCGCTAAAACGGGAAGTACACATAGGATAACCACTTACCTGAGTGAGAGGCAAACAATCCTAACACAGATGAATAGTAACCCAACTGCAGATCTACACATAGAAGAACAGTGACTAACCAGTCGCAACATCTAACTAGATGGCCAGCGACTTACTAGTCACACATCAATATAACAGATGAACAGTGACTAACCCGTCACAATATCAAAACAATAGGTGAACAGTGACTAACCCGTCACAACATCAAAACAACATTAGTCTCTAAGAGATAAAACGGTATTCAAGGCGAGAATACAAAACATGCACGGCTCCCTGAACGATAATAGAGAAATTCAACTTTACATGCCTTAGCATACCTAGCCCTGATGATAAACAACTCCTAGAACAAGTCAAGAGTAATTACGCCGTTAGTGTTCAAGGACGAAGCCGTGAGAACTAGCGTAACAACTCCTAACCCATTCTTGAAGTCCAAATATGCATAATTAAATAACTACACTAACTTATCCAACATAGATAATAACTAACTTCAAAGAGGAATGCAATCTAGACTATATACTAGGAAAAACAACATCTTTGTCTTTAGTGTCTCTCTAAATCAACATAGGTAATATTAGTAAGGAATTTAGACATGAAGGGACACTCGCCTTGATATACCAAGTTTGACAATAACGAACCCGACAAAAAATATCCAAACAGCGCCCCAATGGTAATGTGCATCGCGAATCGACTTTCAGAACCCGAATGAGTCACTGAAAGGAACAAGAACACCACATAATCAACTACTACCAAGGACCAGATCCCAATCATAAATCCAACAAGGGATTCTTACCCGAAACTGAATTCAAATCAGCACCACACCCGAATCAGCAACACTACACCGCTACAATCCTAGAAAAGACGATTTAGATTAAGCACAACTTAACTAATCATAACCAGAACCTAATAATCAACCTAACCCAACATAATCCATATCTAATCCATCACATAAGGGTTCTACTAAAATAGAAATCAGATTATCATGGGAGGGAAAACAGTTAGGTGATGCGAACTGATTTTAGAGCTCATGAACAGAACAATGATCTCCGTAATCGTCTTTCTAAACCCAATCAATAAACAACTCTTCAGGAATCAAATAGCAATGACTTATAGTAATAATTACTCTTAAAATCTTCTCTAATCAATTACCAAGCAAGCAAGAGGGTTTTACCAAACTGAAAATCAGATTATAAAGTGGAAAAGCAACAGGGAATTACTTTCATAAAAAGGAAACCTGCGATTGGAAATGGATGACGATAAGTCGGTGATTGAAGATGGTTAAAACAACCTCTCTTTACACTTTAGAGCAGCAGCAATAAAGGGGGTAGCAACTGAACCGCAACTACAGCAATGGCGGCAATAACCGATTGGAAAACAATCGCCTTTACTCCCTCTCTTCTTCCTCAAACAATAGCCCCTCTTCAACCCTTACTCTCTACTATTTAATCTCCCAAATCTATGTTAAAATTCTACAAATCAAATTTCTAAAATGGATGTGTGTGGTGATCCAATGGATCGGCACTACGATAGCTACAATGAAGCCTACCCCATACGGTTAAAACGGTACTCTAATGTTCACATTCACAGTAAGCCTATATACTATACTAAGAGTCCTGATATAAAATGATGGAACACAATGCATGATGTCAAGGAAAAATATGGATGCATAATTTATTTATTTAAATATAGAAGAAAAAAAAATCTGGGACATTACAAAATTGGTCTTATTCGAGTCAAAATTTACCATTCAGAACTCATATTCAGCGTGTTTGGGTCCTCAAACCGTTCTTAGATTATAATATATTACATTATTAGTTTTTATGTACTTATTATATTTAAAATTTTATTGATATCCAATGGAGTTACGCCCTTTCAGCTTCATAACAAAGTTTATCTATGTAGATTAATCTTGGAATATATATGGAGGATAGCACAAAAGAAAATGAATTATTAGTCCAACTATCAATAGTATCACAATGTAGGCTATTATGCCATAATGTTTCAGTAATGGCCAGAGGGATGCTATTTTTCTTAAGTTTATTTTTTGCCCAATTATATGCTCTGTCTTGTACACTTGAAATGTTTATGATCGCGTTATTTAGATAGTTGCTGCCCATTGATTTAGCTAAGCTTTCATCTCATACATAAATCTAATGGTTAACATATGTATAAATCACTCACAAACATTTGCGGTTGAGTTGTAGTGTTGTTACTCAAATTCATGTATTGTGTAGTACATAGTTTGCCATTTATAATATCTTAAATGTACTTCATGTCTACTTGCCTACTCTCATCGGTAATATGAAACAAAACTAAATACACAAAAATTATTGCAGTGCAAAGACTATATCCAATGACGAGTATTATCCGGCATATAATTTTTGTTAAAAATGCAGGCATAATACGGTATTCCTAAGCAAAGTAAAGGTAAACCTTAATATATCAAAAAATTACACTCAAACCCAACTTAAATCTTACAAATAATGCGTTCGTACGCGCTAGCGCATGCCACATTGCTCGTCTCTATAGGAAATAAGAATATGTTTGATCAAACTTGGCTTTCTTAAAGTGACTTGAATCGTATAGGGAGCCATTCCTTGGAGATCAATATTCACTGTAAAGAGTAATTTGCCAAGTTAAATGGTTCTCCTTAAATGGCTTTCCTTTTGGCACATCCAACCTAGCCGAGCTTAGTAGCGTGAGCTTGTGACCTGAGGCTAAGGGGAATTAAAGTTGCTGGATAGACTACTTCTCAATAGTTATAATAATAAAAAATTAAATTCTTCGTATCAGTCTGAAACTTTAGTTCAATAAAAAAAGTGTTTTCTCAACTCATCATAGAAATACATGACATTAAAATTTTCAAGAACTCTTCTCCCATCACTCATATGTTTTTTCCTGATGATTCATTCTTCTTTAGTAGAGCCAGTATGGAGAAAGCTAGAGTGCGTAAATAAAATAAAATGAGCTCTTATCAATAATTATCTTTGCAGGAGGTCAACTCTTGAAAATTCAAGGTTTTTATAATCCCCAATATCCATCTTATTACTAGGAAAGTGCTTGGGATTCAAAGGAATTTCCAGCATCCAATTTTGCTATCCTAATTTTGGTGTCTAGCTATCCTAAAATGGCTCTCTTATAATTATTAAAACTTAGGGGGCTTAAGAAATAGCCATTTTCCACATCAAGCTCATCTCTCTTCCACCTAACTAATCTTAGGTCTCTCTCCTTCCCTGTTGTTTCCCTCTAATATTCATCTCCCCAAATATTTCTTTTTTATCCAAATATGATCTTCCTACGATGTTATTTCTATCATTCGCTAAAATTTATATATCTCTATATATTATCTTTTTATTTTAAAAAAATTATCCCCACTAATATTTAGTCTGCATAGTATTTTAAGCTCCGTACACTAATTTTTTTTAGTGTGTGCTTCCTACACCCGGTTGGGTTCTAACACCGCCAACTCGGCAACTCACGCCCAATTTTTTGATTATTGGAAGGAGAAAAGTGTGGGTTTTAAGTGTGGGCTGACAAAAAAACCCAACCCACACTCAAAATCTCAACTGTTGGAGATGCCCTTAAGAGTGTTGTTGCTGCCCACCCAGTACATCACATGTCTCACTGTATCTTCCCTGGTACCATTCTTTCTTGATTTGATTCTATCAACTCCAATTATTGGTGGGGTGGCAATGATGCAGGGAATCCTAAGTCCTACCTTGCCAAATGGAAGTCTGTCTGTGTCAAGCTAGAAAATTTGGGAATCTTAATATTTGATAGTCCATTTAACAAAACATCTATCTTGTGGCCAAATTTATTTAGAAGATCTTCCCTAAGCTCAACAACCTCTACTATCCTTTTCAAAAGCAGATACTTTGCTAACTCTTGTTTCCTGCAATGCATCCCTAAGCCCACAAATTTTAGGTAATTGAAGGATATCTTGGCTGCCAGAAATCTTGTCAAATCCTTTTTTGGCTGGGTGGTTGGTGATGATGCTCAAATTCATGTCTGGAATGTTAATTAGATCCCTTCCTTGCTGAGTTCTCAACTTTGAAGGCCTAGTCCTGGTAAAGGGCACTTAATTTAATGGGTTTCTCAACTTATTTGTCAATTTGAGAGAATGTCGAATATGTCTCTTCTTGGACAAACATCACTTGATGGTTTCCTAAAAACAATAGGAAGTTTAGCTCTAAATCTGCTTATAAAGTTCTTTCCAATGAAATCTTCAGTGACATGAGGTATTATTACGATACTTTTGTTGGAAAAAATCTTGTGGTTTTATCCTTAGCTTGAATGGTAACACTAGAAAATTTAGACAAAAAATAGAGAATATAAGGGAATGGTCCAGCATCGAGATAGGTGCCTTGTGGACTTGAACTTTCCCCAGTACAAGAACTATCAGGCTCACACTGCTTAGTGAACATATGCCTTGAACTGTCAACTATAATGTAAACCAAGATAATAATCTTCACACATACATTTCCAAACGCAATCGGTTCTCCCAATTGTGTTCAATTCGACCCTGAACAAATCCTGGATTCATGAGTTTTATTAGAGAATTTAGTCCTATAAAATTCTTATAGAAACGGCCTCACTTTTCACTCATATAGGTGGTATTCTATAAAGATTATCCTGCAATGCCCCACTTGTAAATACAGGTCATAAAATCTATTAAAAACTTGTATGGCTTACCCCGAAAATCCTTACAGCTTACACTTATTACATCATAGAATGGGCGGGAAAATAATCTCCTCGGTGTGTTTATGTTGAGTAACTCATATCCAGTTTTCCTATTGAACCTAGATCTTGGAATTTCTAGTCAACTAGATTAGGTTTCCGTTGAGATTAACTCATAGTTAAATGTTTTAAGCCCATTCTCTTGGATGCATAAATTACTTGTGCTTTCAACAAACCTTTAGTAAATGGGTCCACTAGGTTGTCACTTAAGTTTATAAAGTTAATGGATATTATTCTACTCGCAAGTAATTTCTTCAGAGTATTATGTCTGCGATGTATGTGTCATGACTTTCCATTGTAGATATTATTCTTATCCCTTGTAATCGCTGTTTGATTATCGCAATAGAGACGTAAGGTAGGTACATGCTTTGGCCACATAGGAATATCTTCTAACAAATTGTTGAAGCCACTCAGTTTCATCCCCTGCTAAATCCATAACAACAAATTCTAATTCCATAGTTGACCGGGCTAAGCATGTTTGCTTTGAAAATTTCAATGACACAGCTCCACCAGCAAATGCAAATACATGCCCACTTGTTTAATATGACTCATTAGAATCTGATATCCAATTTGCATCACTGTAACCTTCAAGTACTACTGGGAACCTTGTGTAGTGCATCTTCAAATACTATAAAACGTTACTTAATGCTTCCCAGTGCTCTGGTCTAGGGTTTATAGTATTAAGACTGTCGATTATTCTCGCATGCTCTATTTGAGAAATAGGTTAGCCAATATATCTAATCAATTGGTGACCATTGTCATATGGTATTTGAACACCACGACAGTCGAATTTATTAAATTTCTTAAGTACAGTCTCTATATAATGTGTTTGACACAACACAAGTCCATCCATGTGGTGTTCCATTAATCTTTATACCAAAAATAACATCAGCAATACCTAAATCCTTCATATCAAAGTTTCAGGACAATATTTTCTTTGTGTACATAATAATATCGATATTAGTCCCCACGATGAGCATGCCCCAAACTCTAAAAGCTCACCCCAGCTCTCTAGTTTTATGTTACATTACAATACTTCACATCTAAAGACAAGTATGCCCTCAAAATGAAACACATAACAGTATTTCATTCTAAAAGCTCACCACTCATAGCCCAATCGATCTTTTCTCTAATAACATAAATAATTCGGATCATCACATTTTGTCGCTTACTTTTTTACAATTTAAAGGGGAGAAATCTCAAGATTTTCAAAATAGCAGTAACTCATCATAAGAACATTTTTGTTTAGCAGAAATGAGATAAAATATAGCTTGTCATCCTCAAAATAACATCAAGAAATGTAATACATCCCATAGTACGTAATCCCATGATCATGATAGTTAATAACAAAAATATCCATATACTCATCAAAACAAATACTCATTTTCATAGACATTATAAGAGGCATACACTAGATAAGAAAGCACAATTTTTATCCCCAAATATCTTGAATTTGGATCAAGTGAAAATGATAGTGAAATACATACTTGATGATTTGAAGCCCTTGAACGAAAGAGGGAAACTAAAATGCACAGGTGTGGGGTGAGCTACATATTTTAAAAAAAATCTCAACTTATTTTGGTATTTCTTAAAAAGACGGGGTGAGCTAATTAATCTAGAAAATGAAAATTGGGGTGAGCATAAAATGCGGTTAGCTTATTAGAGTGTGGGGTGTTTTTAAAATTTCTCTACAAAAACATGTGCACCATTAATACTATTAATATAGACCCATATATCGCATTCATTTATTTTGAAGCCATCCCTCATCATGACTCCATCAAATTTTTCATACCATTGTAACGGTGCTTGTTTCAATCCATAAAGGAATTTAATTAGTCGACACACTTTGTTTTTTTGGTTTTTGACTATTAACTTATTTTTGTTGCTGCAGATTTTGAACACAGGCTAACAACAACTTCTCCCCATTTTAATTAACAATTGGATATATATTTTAATCAAACTCATTATAGGCAATTTGAAATACTTAATTGATAGAAAATGAAAAGAATTTTTTTTTGAAAGATAAAGTAAAAGGGCTAATAAAGAATTGAACCTTAGGTAATAGGACCAATTCCAAGATTCTTAATCAATTGAGCTACTTCTATTTGTATTTGGTAGAATGAAGAAGAAGAATTATACTATTATCATACTATTTATTTATTTTCAAAAAATTTGCACCATATAGTATTTTTTTTCCTCAAAATTCTTTTGGGTGAGGGGCCCTAATTCCTCCTCTGAGTGGAGGCTATAACGAGGATTTGATTCTAACTGTACGCAGCATCTCTTTAATTTAATATGAGATATAAAATCTTGTACGATATTTTGTGATTCTCAGAAATTTCATTCATATTTTCAACCTCTAATCGCAGGTGGGGTTCAACTTTCAAAAGGTCACAAAGAAAAAAAGGCAAACATAAATCTTTGGGAAATTAGAGGGTAGCCGATGTTTTGCACAAGGTAGTTACGTTGAGTCCAGCTTCCCCAGTCCCAGGAGCAGGCTCCTCTACTACTGCTCCTTTAGAAAATCAACTTACACCTGAACTCCTTTAAATATGAGAAAGTTTGGTTATTTAAGGTCTCTTTAAAGTCAAAATTACCCTTGTTGAAACAATTCTCTCTATCATTTTTTCTTCTTGTAGTAGCATATTTCCCATATTTGACAAAGAGAAGCTAACGAAACTTAGTTGAAGATAGTCCATCATTTGAGAAGATGTCACATCTGTGACCACAATTCTTGACATACTAAAATAGCTGTTATTCTTGGTCAAATAGAGCCATTGCAGGGAGATCCGCGAAGTTCGCCCACTACCTACCAAAATAGGATACTATTTTTTTTTGTAACTGCCTGTATCTACAATAAATACAGGCAGATAATATGTTAATCGGACCTGCAACTCTACTAATCAGGCATTCTTACGTCATTACCAATCAACAACTGTAATAACTAACAAATGATTAGATTTTGCACCAAAACTCTCATCGAGGTCATGGTTTTTTTTAGACTTTACTGAGTTTCCACATAAAATCCTGTGTGCTTAAGTTATAATTGTATAGTCTTTACTAAAGTCTTGGCAAAGATTATCCTCCCCAAAAATGTGCCATTACAATTGGTACCGTCTGTGGGAGTACCATACTTTTTCTTTACCACCTATGATCCTAGACAATCCGGTGACAAACATGAATCTCCGAAGTGCCTCCAGTATATAGAGGAACTACGAGATCAACCCCATACAAGAAACAATCGATCTACAAAATGCCTTGATTAAACTTCGAAAGCAAATGGAGTCTGACCGAGTCTAGAGACTTGAAGATCAGGGAATTCATGCCTACGCTCTTCAAGTCGACAAATATAAAAGGAGAAAAGCCCTAGATCAGCAGAGTCGAGCACATCAAAAAAAAAAATAGAATTTACGAAGACATCAAGACCGTCTCACTGTCAGTCAAACGTCACCTCCCCAATCTCGGAGTGATCATCGCTCCTGGGAAACCTAGAGAGAGAACGAACCGAGAGAGGAAAGAGTTCAAACTTCTCGATCCAGATCAAGGAATCCAGACAGAGCTTCTCAACATTTTGGACTCATATTTTCCGCATCGACAACTCAAGGAAGTCGACGCACACGCCACCAAACTCCCCCACCACTGGTAAGATGACCAGTAAGAGAGAGGTTGGGACCAGAAGGACAGGGTAACTTTGATCCTCAAGTTGTAGCCGCACCAAATACTCTGTAGTAGTTTATTACCTTGGATAACCTGATCAATAGGATCCAAGCCATATATTTTGACAATCCAGGCTGAAGATTTATTCTTGATAAGATCGAGACGAACCCTATTTCTCTCCATCTCGAAGTCATGCCCATCCCAGAGAATTTCCACATGCCAAAATTTTATCAATATGCAGGCTCCATTGACCCTCTTACTCACGTTTGATACTTAAAAGCAGTAGTTGGATTATACTCCAAACTTGATCACATGCTTTGCAGGTTATTCAACATGATCCTTAAAGAAGAACCTCTCAAATGGTTTCATAATATTCTTGAAGGCTCTATCACAACATTTAGCTAGTTAGAGTGCCTCTTTGAGTCAAACTATGCTTATGTTAACGAGAAATAATAGTGGATTCACTCTTCTTCTTCGAGCAAGGTGCAAAAGAAACATTAACAAGCTTTTACAAGCATTTTCTACAGGCAACAAGGAAGATTGAGAATTCAGATCCTAAAATTATTATTCCAGCATTCACCTCCGTACTCCACATCAACCATTAAGTTTGAGAAGATCTTACCTTAAACAATCCCAAGACCGTGACAGAAATGATCGACGTTGTTAATAATTACATCGAATTAGAACGGTCTAAAAATGATAAGATGAAAAGCTTCTCAGTCATCCACTCCAATGAAGTATTTTCATTGTCTCCTCCAAAGTCAGTGGTACCCTCATGATGACCCACTAGTCACAATACTTAAAGTAGGTCAGGACTACCTGCACACACTTCTTATTGATATAGAAAGCGCAGTAGACATTTTATTCAAGAGAGTTATTGATGTTCTAGACCTCAAGGATTCAGTGAAAGCTTCGATAATGACTATCACAGGGTTTAACGGTTCTAAAGAATCTACCACGGGAGAAATCACACTGCCTATTCAAGTGGGACCAGAAACCATTTTTTTCTAATTCATTAGCATCGATGCTGAATCAAAGTATTTGGGAATCTTAGGTCAAAGTTGGTTACATTCTATTAAGGCAATACCTTCGATATATCATCTGGCCTTGCGATTTCTAACATATCATGGAGTCTATGAGATCAAAGAAAGTCAAGTTGTGGCAAGAATGTACAAAAATACCTGCCAACTCTCACACGGTAAAACTTCTGAAAGCATAACAATTACAGCAGGAACCACCTCCAACATTCGAGCAATATGATATTGAGGTAGTTAACTCCATTGAACTCGATGATCCCGGACAAAATACCTTTATTGGCTCAAAATTGACATCCGATGAAAAAGAAACCATGATACAACTTCTAAAGAAAAAGTTCAACATCTTTGCATGGTCTTTTCAAGAAATGCCCAGCATTGATCCCTCGATAGCATGTTATAAACTCAACCTCCTTCTAGATAGTAAAGCGGTTATACAAAAGCAACACAATTTATCCCCGCGCTTTTGGGAAGCAGTTAATGAAGAAATTAATAAACTCCTTCGCGTCAGATTTATTCGAGAATTAAAATATCCTAAATGGGTCTCTAATATTGTGGTTGTACCAGAGAAGAATGGAAAGATCAGAGTTTGTGTAGATTTTACAAAGCCGAAAAAAATTACACCAAAAGAAAACTTCCGCCCTCCTCTGATTCCTCAACTCCTCGACTCCGTAGCAAGGCACAAACTTATCTCAATGATGGATGTAACCTCCAGTTACAGTCAGGTTTTTCTCACCGAGGAAGACTAGGAAAAGACAACATTTGTAACGGAAAGAGGTCTCTACTGTTACATAGATATGCCTTTTGGATTAAAGAATGCAGGAGTCACTTATCAGCAACTTATCACAAAAATGTTTAAAGATCATTTTGGAAAAATCATGGAAGTATACATCGATTATATGATCTGCAAAAGCCTACTACCAAAAGATCATTACAATAATCTACAAACCATCTTTGACATCCTTCGTACTTACCAAATAAAACTCAACCCAGAAAAATACCAATTTGATGCTGCATTAGGTAAATTTCTGGGTCATTTGGTTAGCAAAAGGAGAATAAAAATCGATCCTGCAAAAATCAAAGCACTCATGGCAATGCCATCTCCTCGAACTAAAAAAGATGTACAAAAGCTTGCTGACAAGATTGCAGCTCTTCACAAGTTTATTTCCATGTCATCTGATCGATACAAACTTCTTTACCTCCTCCATAGAAATCTAGCTCCAATGTCCAAAAAATAGCCCAAAGAAATCATTTGAACCCCCAATTGTGAATTAGTTTTCCATGATCTCAAAAGATACTTGGGGTGTCCTCCCATAATGAGTACTCCTATTGATAGTGAAACGCTAACAATGTACTTATTAACCACAAATGACTTTATTAGCTTTATCCTTATTCGAGAGGACGATGGTGTGGAAAAGCTCATCTACTTCATAAGCAAAACTCTCATGCCAGCTAAAAAAAAAAATACAACAATAGAGAAGCAGCTACTAGGTTTGGTGTATAGTTCTTAAAAGCTTCAACCTTACTTCCCCATCAAGGTCATCACCAAATTCCCTCTCAAACTCGTACTCTCCAAAAAGGAAATGTCTCGATGGGTTCAGCAATGGTTTGTCTTCCTAGGCGAATATGATATCTCCTTTGAACCTCAGATATCAATCAAAAGATACATTTTTGCAAATTTTCCAGTCGAAGACCCTGAGTGGGAGGAACTCGAAGAAGTGCTGGCTAATGATTCAATAGCAGAAAAAGACACATGGTCACGATGCATAAGTTATAAACTCTTTACTAATGGATCTGCTAGACCACGAAGGTCAGGGATCGACATTTTTCTCATTACACCATCTAACCATTGAATTTAAAAATCTATCAAACTTAAATTCTATGCCACCAATAATGAAATAGAGTATGAAGTTTTCTTGTATGGTTTAGATCTCGTTATAGCACTTGGAGCAGACGAAATAACTATTTATGTCGATTACTTACTCATCGTCAACCATTACAACAAAACATTCAAAACATCAGGCAAAATGGTTTATTATGCTGCTCTGGCTAAATAAATAAATGAAGCACTTCAAAGCAGCCACAATCTCCTATTTCCCTCAAGCCGAGAACTGCCACACTGACTCTTTAGCATACATTATTGCAGTACTCAAAGATAGTAAAAAAAGAACTTTGGACATCGAGATTATCGAACATTCAAGTCTCGACATAAGTTACACAATGTAGATCAATGTTACTAAAGACGAAGATCTTGAAGATTGGAGAGGACCTTTCTATGCATATCTTAATTCTAACACACTCCCAATTAACAAGGAAGAAGCTCAATCATTCTTAGCAAAATGTCCTCGATTCAAAGTTCAAAATAAAGTCTTGTATCGGATCACTGGGGGTGGACCACTTATCAAATGTATCTCACAAAAACAAGCCCAAATTAAAATAAGAGAACTTCATGAAGGTATTTGCGCAACACACATCTCGGGAAGATCATTGGCACAAAGGGCATTTACTCAAGGGTTATAGTGGTAAAATATGACAAAACTACGAAGACTTTGTCCAAAAGTACTATAAGTGCCAAATCCATGCTCAAGACATCTAAAGCCCGACCCCCGACTTACACGTTAGCAATGTCTTTTGGCCATTCAAGAGATGGGTGATCGATATCATTGAACCTTTTCACCCAGCATCGGGTAACTAAAAATTCATTCTTGTGGCAACATACTACTTTACCAAGTGGGTCAAAGAAATACCGCTATGTCATACTAATGAGAACGAAGTCATCAAATTTCTTTGGGAGCACATTATAACCAAATTTGTCTGTCCGCAAATTATCCAATCTGACAATGGTAAACAATTTATCTGCAGCAAAGTCATTAATTTCCTCCAAAAATATAAATTTGACTGTCTACTTTAATACCATACTATCCTCAAGGAAATGGCCACGCTGAAGCCATCAACAAGAACATCAAGTCAGGGTTATGCAAGTGCCTTAAAGAGAAAAAGGGCAGATGGGTTGATGAATCTTAGTGCATTATGGGCATACCGGACGACTCTTCGAACATCCACTGGCTGTACACCATTTATGATGGCCTTCGGAATTGAAGCAGTAATACCCTCAGATCCTGATCTCCCTAATACCCAAAGATAAGTCACAGATGAAGAAAATGAGTTGGGACTTCTCTGCAACCTCAATTGGATCGAAGAAACTCGGGATCATGCCATTGCAAACTTAGGACGATTCCATGACACTATCCAAAGAGCTTATAACAAGAAGGTTAGATAACGGACATTTGGCATCGACGACCTATTCCTGCGACGCATCTAAGACAGTACTCGACCTAAAAATTAAGGCAAGTTATCTAAAAACTAGGAAGGGCCATATATTATCAGTGACAAGAATGGCAGTGGGACATACTAGTTAATGACTGAAGACGAAGTACAACTCGAATATCCATGGAATACAACCCATCTGAAAATATTCTACAGATAACTGCTATAACCTCTTTCGCATAATTCAAATAAAGACATCTTTATTGTCAATTACATCTTTCAGCTATACATTATCTTAGTGTCGGTATATGCTTGTCAAGTATGTACCACAACTAACTTTTATTTCTTCGACAAACATCTATCCAATTACAGGATAACTTTGTTTGTAATTCATTACTTATTGAATAAACATGTCATGTTTTATCATTTTTCTCAAAACCCAGATATCCAATAGAGGAATAACATCTGGTCATTACTCTTCATTCGCTGAGCCATTACATGGCCTTCTTTATATCAACTAAGATACTTGCTTAAAAACAACACTCTGCATATTATCTATATTACTATCTAATGCTATCAATCTTTTCAAATAAAAAACTTAGCATAATTTTCATAAAAACTCTATGCATCTTGAATAAATTACTTCAAAAATATTCTTCGATAACAACTATATCATAAATTAAGCATTAAAAATGATAAACAAGAAATTGTTTGGGTCCCATCAACCACTTGTACATCATTCATTACCACAAAAACTTTTAAATAAATTTTCTATTCTACAGAGGGAGAGATCGGAGTATCCACTTTTACAGGAAGCCCAGAAGTAAGATCGTCTAATACTCTCTCAGGAATAGTACCCTCAAGAATGGAAAGTGTAAGTGCCTCAGGTATCTCAGGAGATTCGTCCTCCACATCAAAATCTAGAAAAAACTGATTGCCAGCATCAGCCAAACCTTTATAAAATTCTTTTCTCTCCTCCAACTCCTCGAATTGCACAGCAAAATTAGCCTTCATCCACTTAAGAGAGTCGAGATTGACTCGGTCAGGCTCAACCTTCACCTCGTCGAGCACCTTAGAATGCTCCACTTCCATTGCCCTCCAGGAAGAAAGAATCTGTTTCCGCACATCTCCCTCGAAGTTCATCTTCTGCAATACCAATACCTCCTCTCTCTTATTTGCTAGATTGGTCCTTATGAGCTCGACCTCTTTCTTCTTTTCCATATCCCAGACCTTCTTTGCCTCGCGAATGGCCATATCCTTCGCCTTATTATTCCCAAGTTTTAACTTCTCCACCTTCGCTTCCAGGCTTTCCTTCTCTTGCACCAGATCCTCTTTCTCCTTCACCAACTCCTTCTTGATATTCTTGTAAGGCAGGAACTAGTTTGCCAGAGTGCCAGTACTGAGAATGTGGGGTTTAGCCTCAATCAATAGCTTCTTGATCTATATTGCAGTCATAATATAAGTTTTCGAATGAGGGACCAAATTTTTTAGTCAAAGAAAATTAGAGAAATTGTTAACCTTGTTCATGTTTTGATGGCCTTCGATGAGGAAGGATGGCATACTTTTTGCCCCCAATAAGTAGTCATCGAACTCCTCCTCAAGAGAAGTCATCCGAGTGGCATACTACTCCATGGTCTGTTGGACCTCAGCCTCAGACTCCTCGCCTGGCTGCTTCTTCCTCAGGCCCAAGGACAATTTCTTCTTCACCTACAGATAGGTGGTCGACTTTGGAGGTCGACCATCCATAGTCCCATATGCTAGAACATCCACCTTCTCTCGCTCCGTCGTAGTAGATCGTCGAGATGCCCTCTTCAGTGGAGGAGCTGAAGGAGCAGACTGGTTGGCAGCCCTCCTCTTCTTACTCTTCCCGAAGGTTTCAGTCAGCTGAACATCCCTCTCTGCAGTCGCAGAATTAGTGGTGTACACACTCAGCGAAGGATTTTTAAGAGGCAAGCTCAAATCTGCAGCCCTCTTATTCCTGGCAAACATTTTACTGTCGATAACCAGGATTTCAGCTCTTTTAGATCGAGTTCTCTTTAGACTGGCTTCTTGGAAAAAACTGTCCACTTTCCCTTGGTCAATAACCAAATTGTCGATCCGACCGAAGAAACCCTTCCTGATATTATACAAATTTTCTAAAACAGTTGAATTTGTATCGATCTCCAAATTCAAAGCTACTCGAAGACAAACAATCACACATTAGACAACAACAACTTCAATCAATAAAAACAAGATACAACTTCGACATACAAATTACCTAAACACACACCTATGTGGAAAGTCTTTCTTTTCAGAGGCTCCCCCAAATTTTTCTTATCGAACTCATAGTTCCCTGAAATGAAGAGACATTCATCAAAATACTGCCCCCCTGTCGATACCATTTCATAAAAGAGGAGTCTCTTCAGGAACCTCACCAAGTACCTGTATCCTAGCTTCTGTGGATTTTTTTTAAGTGTGTAATACACACATAGATCATCTACCATGATAAGCTCTTCCCCTCTCTCCATTAATCGACTTTTTATCACTCCCACCGCACGAAAGAAATCATAAACATTAGGATTAAACTGATCAGGCACCACATCAAAAAAGTTCAGAAACCTCTTATGGACAGCTCTAATAGGCAGCTTTAGCCCTTTTTTTTATCTATTCTTGATGGACAAGAATACAATCCAAAGGAACATCTTGATCTGTTATCTCATAATGGTATTCTTCTAACCTAATGTCCTTAGAAATACCATACTTCACTTTAAAACTCAAAATTTCACTGGTTTCAGGGGCCTCACTATAGCACACCCCTTCTTCCGCCTCGACATCTTCCTCCCCGCCATCACTACCTTCTCGATCACTTTCCTGCGGCTCGTGATCCATGTCAGTCTCGGTCTCCTCCTTGTCAGATACTTCTGCCCCCCTGGGTGCCACCTTATACTAATCGATGCTCGCCACATCCGTGCTACTCAAACCAACCCTATACCTCCCACCCAACTTTTGGATACATGTTGTTACATCAATTAGGAGTAGTTTTACATCCACGAGGGTGGCGAAGATTCCTACTTTATCATCATTTTGAATAGCTTCAGTCATTTTTATGAACCTGAGAATCAGATTCCATTTTTTAAGTTAGCATACTATTATATATGATACATTATATAACTTCATATGCTAGTATCAATATTGTTGTTGAGTTTAATCTCCAACCTATCATTCTTTTTATTACTATCTGATTCACACATTACTCATTCAGTTATCGATACAGGATTTATTTGATTTTTTTACTAAGTCCTAGCATCGACCACTATCTATCTGTCCCTAACATCTTCTAATCGAAGTACATGACCCCTCGCTTCTCAAAGACACTTTGGTAATACCAAATTTCTTGCCAAAGAAAGCCGAGTTCAAAATTTTCAAATTTACGCACTCTTTGGCGTGAAATTCGATCATTTAGCAAAAAATTCGGCGCTCCAACTGCATATACATCATATAATATCCCTATCATGACAGCAAACCCTTAGTTGCACTGTAATCACAGCGACGACCAAATCTTAATCTCTCCCCTCATCATCATTCCTTACCTCCAACCCTCTCTCCAATACATTCCTTAATAACTTTCGACACCATTCCACCGTCCATCACACAACTATACAATCCATATCACAGAAAATTTGAAAAAAAACCCATACATTGTATTTTTCCAATTACTTCCAACACACACATTTAAACAACAATTACTTCCTACATTATATTCACCATGTTCAAATATACAAAGGGTTTCTACAAAATCACATAATATTCAACAAACATTCAAGTACAAGAAATTTTTTAAACACAGTCACTAACCTTGGATTCGCACTACTTCTGCATCTGTTTGCTTTGCAAGATTTACCCTCTGAATCAACACACTAATCTCCTCATTCTCAATGGTTGACAACGATGCAAGAGATGAGTACAAAGAGTTCGCACTTAAGCATTTTTTTTCAGAATCAGTGGTGTATGAACTGTCACCAACCACGTGGCTATTTATAGACCCCATGCGACTGTTCATCGCACCCCTTCACGACCGTTAGAGTACTTGAGCGTAACGCCTTGATCGCCTCTTCCCAAAGTCTTTGACCCTTCACCTCCTAAATGCCAACAAGCCCATGCATTCCTGCTCCAACTCTTTCATATATCCCTCTAACTCCTTTGATATATCCATCCTCGCCAAAACAACTCTTATTTTATCAAATAGAGATTGTATATCCAATTCCTTGTACCCCAAAACATCACCTACAGGAGAATACCTAGTCATTTTTCAACATAACCCTACATACACACATCTTTCCTTATTTATTCATCTCTTATATTCTCGGGCCAGTTGTAACCATAATTCAAATTTAAATTTTATTCGACAAAATAACTACCCAAACATCGAGATATCAGGTACTTCACATACCTAACATCACAATTTTATGTCAATCACAATTCACCTATTTACCATATCACATCATATTCGAAGAAATAATTGAAATATACACTGTTATACTTCGAGAACATTTTGGAAATTTTGAAATTAACAACAAAATCTGACAAAAAATCAACTTATTTATTTCATGTCAAACCAACACAGTACAACTTTGTTCATTTATTACAAGCCAGAAAACCATGAGTCCACCTTTCAACTGTTGGGAAAATTCAAAAAATTAAATAACTAATCTTCACCAAAAGAAAACAATTACCGAACCAAGCAAGGAGGTGCGCAAGCGCTTCTTGAAGATAATCGAAGCCTCTCCAAATGTGCAAGAGAACTCAGCAGCACTATCTCCGGGATTCAACCAAGCTAGACCCGTTCTATCACAATGTGCTTGCACTGCACAGAGTGATCAAGTTTGTTTCACCTTTCCTCATTGCCCAAATAAAACCAAAAGAAAGAAATTGAGAAAGAAAAAGAACTGTTTGTTTTTCTCTGTGTCTTACTCACATAAGAGAACTCTATAAATAAGAGTCTAAAAACTATCCAGTTCTTAAAATGCTTAATTAATACATAAGTATTAATAAGTCACACTTCATCCTCAATAAAGATACAACCAGTTACAGACTCTAACAGACATAAAATTCCAAGAGGTTGTCTGTCCCATACCCAAGCCCACTAAGCCCACGCCCCACGACCGTGGCAAGTGTGCAAAGTGCTAAGTGCACCTAATAAAATACCAAAATGTGCCTCATGCGCCCATGCGCACGCGCTCGATGTGAAGCATCTCGCTAAAGTGCACACACTCCTAGAGTAGATTTTAAATCCAACTAAGCAATATAGATATAAAAACTAATAGAAATTACTTTTTATGTGGGATAAAACATTTTAAAGCCATATTTTGAAGTTAAAACAATTCCAACAATCCCCCACTTGTTTTAATTTAAAATAACAAACATAATTCCCCCACAAGTTTAAATAAAATAAAAACAAATAAATAAAAATTTGGGCATAAAGGAAAATTATGTGCACATGTTTAGGTGTTTTGAGGACTGGAACCTATACATTGTAAAACATGTCTAAGTTTATCGTGTCAAAAGTTAGTAGAGTGCCCTTGAACTAAAATTGACAAAAAATATTAGTGGACTTAAGCCTTGAACTAATAATCCTATTTGATAAACATGACATGTAGTACACACATAATTTTTAGAGAAACAAATAACTTTTGAGCTTAGCACTTTAAAGTCCGTGCTTAATCCCTTTCTACTAAGTGCTCTAGGGACAGTCTGTCATCTCATAGGAACTGACTAGATTCTACACTTAGTGAGGTGAGTTTACCAAGAGTGATCTGTAAACACTCTAATCCAAATAGATCTTTTAAACTCATTAAGAGAACAATCCCAGCCTTACACGTTTTACAGGATAAAAAACACTAGAACCATAGGAATAGGACTTTATATAAAGAGAAGTGCTTACTACAAATTGTTAACTCATGAGTTTGTTTTCCCATGTAACCTCTATAGGCTGGGTTTCTACTCGGAGAAACTATATACAGACTTTCAATCCCATTCCCCTCGATATCGAACTAATCATGTCTCTCCCAAGGCCTTTTGATAGAGGATCTTCTAAATTTTCTTTGGACTTCACATATTGAACGGTCATGACTCCGCTCTTAATAATTCCTCTAACATGATTATGTTTCAGACGAATCTGTCTTGATTTCCCATTATAAGTCTCGTTGTATGCTTGCAGCAATGCAACCTGATTATCATAATAGATTGTGATTGTCGGCACAGGCTTTTTCCAGATGGGAATATCAAACAACACTGATTTCAGCCACTCGGCCTCTTCTCCCGCAGAAGATAGACTAATGAACTCCGATTCCATAGAGGAATGAGTTATGCATGTTTGCCTTTTGGATCTCCAGGAGATCGCACCTCCAGCTAAGGAAAAAATCCATGCAGTAACCAATTTTGACTCGTCTGGATCCGAGTTCCAAGTCGCATCACAGAACCCTTCAAGTACAGCTGGATGTCTCCCATAATGTATCCCATAACCAATTGTACCCTTAAGGTACCTTAAAACTCTGTAGAGTGCATCCCTATGCTCTTTACCTTTATTACTTGTGTACCTGCTCAATTTGCCAACTGCATATGCAAAATCGGGTCTTGTACAATGCATAGCATACATTAAACTACCAATGATTTGGGAGTACTCAAGTTGAACTATAGGTTTACCTGTATTCTTTTGTAACTTTATGCTTTGATAAAATAGAGTAGGAGAAGGTTTAGACTCATATTGATTAAATCTTCGCAGAACCTTCTCGATGTATTTGGATTGCGTAAGAGCTATCCCATTGTTGCTCCTGATAATTTCAATTCCCAGAATCACATCAGCCTCGCCGAGATCCTTCATATCAAACTTTGAAGACAAGAAATTCTTCGCATTTATGACTTGGTCATTGTCGGTTCCAATGATAAGCATGTCATCGACATAAAGACATATAATGACTCCACTGCTTCCACTAAACTTGCTATAGACACAGATATCACCACCATTAACATTAAAACCATCAGCAATCAACACTGTTCTGAACTTTTCATGCCACTGCTTAAGAGCTTGTTTTAGTCCATAAAGAGATTTGATCAGCTTACATACCTTTTTCTTATTATCATCCAGAATAAACCCCTCCGGCTGAGCCATATAAATTTTTTCGTCAAGATCTCCATTTAGAAAAGCGGTCTTTACCTCCATTTGATGTATGACCAGATTGTTCAATGATGCAATAGCTATCATTAGTCTTATTGTGGAGATTCTTGCCACAGGTGCATACGTATCGAAGAAATCATAACCCTCTCGTTGCTTGTATGCTTTTTGCCACCAAACAAGCCTTGTACTTATCAATTGAACCGTCAGGTATAAGTTTCCTCTTGAATATCCACTTACATCCAATCGGTTTTCTCCCCGGAGGTAGATCCACTAATGTCCATGTATTGTTGGACATTATAGAGTGAATCTCATCATCAACTGCTTCCTTCCAGAATATTATGTCATTCTAACTCATTGCTTCAGAATAAGTACTAGGATCCTTTTCCGCCATGAGAACATAATTAGGACCAAAGTTTTTAGCTATGCGAGGTCTAACACTTCTACAAGGTCCCACCGGTACAACAGTTGCATTACTTCTCTCTTGTGTGAACTCGAAGACTCAACCCCCACAGTTTCCTTATCCTTCTTAAGCAGAAAGATATTCTCAAAGAAATTAGCATTTGTTGACTCAATAATGAAATAAGGTACTAGAGATTCTAAATTCAGAAATCTGTAAGCCTTGCTACTCACAGAATAACCAACAAAGACGCCATCCAACCCTCGCGGTCCAACTTTCAGAAACTGAATGTGTGGTAACTTAACTTGAGCTAAGCATCCCCAGACTTTGAGATTATTCAAGTTAGGCTTTCTCCCTTTCCATACTTCATAAGGATTCTTTCCAATTGCATTATGAGGAACCCGATTCAAAATATGACACGATAAAAGAAGAGCTTCGCCCCATAGATTAGATGGAGCACCCAAACTGATAAGCATGGAATTAACCATTTTTGTAATAGTTCTATTCTTCCGTTCCACAATATCGTTCTGTTCTGGTGTCCTAGGAGCAGACATTTGATGGTGCACCCCTTCAGCTCAATAAAATTCTTGCAAACCCGTGAATGTGTACTCTCCCCCTCTATCGGTTCTAAGAGTCTTTATCTTGCAATTGTGAAAGTTATCGACTTCAGCTTTGTACGTTTTAAACTTGTCAAAGGCTTCATCTTTAGTCCTTAAAAGAAAAATGTAAGTGTATCTTGAAGCGTCGTTAATGAATGTAATGAAATATCTCTTTCCATTTCTGGACAGGACATCCGTCATCTCACATATGTCTGAATGTACAAGATCTAAAACCTTTGATGATCTCTCAACAGATCTAAAAGAGGTTCTAGTAACTTTACATTTGCTGCATATTATGCATTTTTCGTGAGCCTGATTGTGTTTTGGAATTAATCTATTACTTGCCATCGATTGAATCGATTTATAGTTTACATGGCCCAATCTACCATGCCACAATTCAGAGGACTCAAGAATATACGCTGAAATGGATTCATTCATTACATTCAATTTAAACATTCCAGAAACAGAATAACCCTTACCCGCAAAATTACCATTTTTTGTAAGGATCATTTTGTCAGGTTTAAACACAATTTTGAAACCATGAGAACTGAAGAGGCTGACTGAAACTAAGTTCTTGCGAATCTCCGGAATGTGATAAACTTCAGTTAAGGTGAGGGTCTTCCCAAATGTGAATTTGAGACCTACTGAACCCTTACCAACGATCTTGGAAGTTGAAGAATTACCCATGTAGACGTGCATCCCATCCCCTACAGGTTCATAAGTCAGGAACATATTCTTATCACAACAGATATGCTTTGTTGCACCCGAATCGATCCACCAATCCACTTCTCCTCCAACCATATTCACTTCAGACACCATTACAATTAATTTGTCTTCTTCATGTTGTTTGCCCTTTCTGAAGCGACAATCTCTTGCAAAATGACCAAGCTTGCCATATACATAGCAATAAGGTTTCTTTTTGTCTCCATTTTGTTTGGTTCCTGGCTTCTTCTTGAAGTCTTTCTTTACTGGTTTGAAATTATTCTTTGGATATTTCTTTTGCCCTTCAGCCTTCTTTGGACCTGCAGATTCAACAACATGTGCCTTTACAACACCATCATTAGTATTTTCAGTTACCTTTTCACGATTATGGGATTCTTCTTCAACCCGTAGATGATAAAGAAGATCATCCAGAGTGATGTCCTCTTTTTTGTGCATCATTTTCTTTTTGTAATCTTTCCAAGCAAGAGGCAACTTGGAAATAATTATACTCACATGAAAATTTGCATTAATTTTCATCCCAGCAGAAACAATTGAGTCAGTAAAAACTTGAAATTCTTGTACCTGCTCCAGAATCGGTTTAGAATCAACCATAACATAGTCTATGTAGTTACTGACTTGAAACTTTTTGGTGCTAGTTTCATCAGCAACATACACATTCCTAATACCTTCCCATAAGTCTTTTGTATTGTTGGTCTGTTTCTTAAACTGATTATATAGAGCATCAGTAAGAGAATTTAGAATATGGTAACGGCACAAATAGTCATCATCTTTTCATTTCTGAATTTTCTTTAGCGCCATTTTAGCAGCACCAGACATAGTTTCAGCAGGTATAGCGGGACAAATATCTGAAAGAACATAATAAATTTTGAGCTGTTTCAGTGAAAACACCATCTTATCCTCCCAGCGATAAAAATTCATTCCATCAAAACGGGTCGAGTCATTTGAAAATAATCCCATCGAATTGGTTGGTACAATAGCCAAGGAGTTAAATTCAGAGGCCAAATTGTTTGACATATCTTCAAATTGTTGGGAAAATTCAAAAAATTAAACAACTAATCTTCACCAAAAGAAAACAATTACTGAACCAAGCAATGAGGCGCGCAAGCGCTTCTTGAAGATAGTCGAAGCCTCTCCAAAGGTGCAAGAGAACTCAGCAGCACTATCTCCGGGATTCAACCATGCTAGACCCGTTCTATCACAATGTGCTTGCACTGCACAGAGTGATCAAGTTTGTTTCACCTTTCCTCATTGCCCAAATAAAACCAAAAGAAAGAAATTGAGAAAGAAAAAGAACTGTTTGTTTTTCTCTGTGTCTTACTCACATAAGAGAACTCTATAAATAAGAGTCTAAAAACTATCCAGTTCTAAAATTGCTTAATTAATACATAAGTATTAATAAGTCAAACTTAATCCCCAATAAAGATACAACTAGTTACAAACATAAAAGTCCAAGAGGTTGTCTGTTCCAGACCCAAGCCCACTAAGCCCACGCCCCACGACTGCGGCAAGCGTGCAAAGTGCTAAGTGTGCCTAATAAAATGCCAAAATGTGCCTCAAATACCCATTCGCCCACGCGCGCGCGTGCGCAAGTCGCGCTCGATACGAAGCATCTGGCTAGAGTCCACACACTCCTAGAGTAGATTTTAAATCTAACTAAGCAATAGAGATATAAAAACTAATAGAAATTACTTTTTATTTCCAATGTGGGATAGAACATTTTAAAGCCATATTTTAAAGTTAAAACAATTCCAGCATCAACCGCTTTGACTGGCAATAACATCTTCCTTCTTCACCGGCGCCTTGGCTCAAGCCCTTATCCTACCGACGCGTTTTGGGGGACTCAACGATTACAATTGGTAGTGAAATGAGTACTCCTTTTCCACCTCCTTCACCTTCACTTCATTAATCTCTTCGTAATTAGGCCCCACATGCACCAACGGCTACCCATTTATACAGCTCTTACCGGAATACCGCTCTACCAATTCCCAGTACTTAAAGTACATGCAGTTGGGAAGCTCTTCCTTACGAAATTGTGCCCTCGTCTTAGCCATCTTTTCATAAACCAAATGACTTCTTCAAATAATACCAAAAGTATTTATATGTAAAACCCAGAGTGTCACAACTACCAAAAGTCAAAGATAATATTCACTTTACATTGGAACTCTGACAACCTAGTCAAATTCAACCTCCTAGAGAACCGTTTACGTGCCCACCCAGTCAATAGACTTCACTTCGAGATCTTATTACCTCGATACAGTAAACTCGATATTTTCCTACAATTCGAAATAACTATCTCGACATCAACATGGCTCAACAAATTATCTTTGGATAATAGTCTTCCATGTCATTTAAGATAACAAGATATTTTATCGATTCAAATTCACAAAAACATTTTATTCCATAAGATAACTGTTATATTTTACATTCGACAATCTTTACTTCGATTACATTACAACTCATACTACAAGTTATTTTACATCTTGAGTGTGCCATATCCTCTGGCGAAGGAAAAATGGCCAGACCCTCATACTCTATAACCACCACCATCTCACAACCCAAGGGGATTGCAGAGATGACAGCGCCCGGAAAAGCCATTATAGGTAGCCCTGCCCACCAAAGCATCTTCATCTTCTACATGGGCAATGGCTAATTCACGAAGACACTCGATATACTCCGAGGCCGTCAGTAATACAAAATGAAACTGACACTGAATGAAATACTGCGCTTCGACGATCTCCGTCTCTACCTCCGTCATTTCTTTAAATCTCAGCTTCACCGGCTTCGGATAATAAGAAGATAGTGACAACCGACCAAAGTAAAACTCCTTCAATTACTCGTACTTGACGTCCACATGCTCTAAAAACCCATTGTGTAGCGCCTGAAGCTACGTCGTCACTATCACGACCTACTTTACCTTCTAAACTGCCGAACAATCATTCCCTCCTTCTTAATCTATTTATAGCCTTATTTTTACCTTCACAGATTACAATAGTCCAACGACATGCCATAAATTCTCCTCAAGAAAATACGTGACCAAATTCATTTAACTTTCACCTTGGAAATAAAATTATTACACAGACTTCTAAGTATTCGACAACCTGTTCATATTCCGATGTTCTTCTCGATGCAACAACAAGTAATTGTGTTGAGAACAATCATTCCCTCCTTCTTAATCTATTTATAGCCTTATTTTTACCTTCACAGATTACAATAGTCCAACGACATGCCATAAATTCTCCTCAAGAAAATACGTGACCAAATTCATTTGACTTTCACCTTGGAAATAAAATTATTACACAGACTTCTAAGTATTCGACAACCTGTTCATATTCCGACGTTCTTCTCGATGCAACAACAAGTAATTGTGTTGAGAATGGGGCGATTGTAGTAGCATATTTCCCAGATTCGACAAAGATAAGCTAACAGAACTTAGTCAAAGATAGTCCATCATTCGAGAAGATGTCACATCTGCGACCACAGTTCTCGACCTACTAAAATAGTCGTTATGCTTGGTCAAATAGAGCCGTTCCAGGGAGATCCGCAAAGTTTGCCCACTGCCCACCAAAATAGGAAACTATTTTATTTTTGTAGCTGGCTGTATCTACTACAAATATAGGCAGAGAATATGTTAATCAGACGCACTTTACTAATAAGACATTCTTACGTCCTTACCAATAAGCAATTGTAGTAACTAGCAAATTATTGGATTTTGTACCAAAAACTTCCTTAAGGTTGTAATTTTTTTAAGACTTTACTGAGTTTCCACGTAAAATCATGTGTGCTTAAAGTATAATTATATAATATTTGCTAAAGTATTGGCAAAGATTATCCTCCCAGAAAACACGGTATTACACTTCTCTCTGCTATTTCATTTTGTAAAACGGACTATATAAATAGATTTACTCCATGAAACATTGTACATACACTAAAATTTTAAGATTTAACCTCAAATCTTAGCTTGAAGATGCTCGAGCTAGAAATTGATGTTAGGTGCATAACTACTATACTCTGAAAATCGCAACACAATAACAACAAAAACTACTTGATCACTTGGAAACTAATGAAAAACCTTAACAATGGGATCAATCTACTTGACAACTATTCCTGGGATTAATCTCTAAAGAGAAGCATGACCATTTACTTTCAAAGCCCTTAAAAGTTGATTGCATTTTTGGGATGAAGGGTTGCCTTGCTTTTGTGAAAAAATAATGAAGCAAAACGACCTTGTAGAATGTTTGTTTTTCTTCTGAATCCAAATGCAAGAAAACGTGTTTTCATCTTTCCCATATTACAATTCGTTTTCATACTGTTGGATAATGGCTTTTTAGAAAAAATGTAATATCGTCCTTCATAGAGTCGGTGATTGTATTGTCATTGCAGATTACATTAATGGTACAACACAATTGGTATTTGGTAGACCAAGAATGCTAACTATTGTGTTTTATACTTTTACAACACAAAATGTTAAAGAGGGAGAATAGGGGAAATTTTGACAATAAGAAAAAATAAACATCTAGACTTTCTCAAATTTAATGGACTCCATGTGTAAGTTAATTCTATAAAGGTGCAGGGGGAGAGGAGCCTGCTCTCGGGGCTGGGGAAGCTGAACTCAATTACGTTTTAGTAATGGAGCTTCTACTATTGTGTAATTCTGACGCTCCCACAACCTACCTCCATTATATGCAAATATATTGTTATGTTGGGGTGAAACCATCCCGATCAAAGTATTGAGAAATATACAGCCCTAAAAACTTGGTTTTGAATGTTCTTGAAGAGTATTTAAAACCACAATTTACGTAACTTTTAAAGATATTCAGTTTAGCAAAGATCCATCACTGATCATTATTTATTGTAAATGTGTTTTCTTATCCATAAAGCAGAACCAAAAAAAGGGTAATAAAAGTACATACTCAATCATTTCTCATAGCAGGTGGTACTACTTAGGCCAATTGGTGAAGCCTGCTGTTATTACCAGATGCCTAGGTTAGAAGCGCATCAATACTTTGAGTTCTCCATCTATTCCAAAATTAATGTTGGAATAGAAAAATACATTTGCATAGAAATGGTTTGAAGTTTAACACTAACAACTCCACTGCTTTACATATGTTTTTACATCTAACTTATCATTCTTACAAGAAATTACGCACATGCAAACACGTTACTTTTGAGAATAAAGTTAGGGTTGAGCTTAATTTTTTGACATCTTAATTTTTTTTATATAGATATGTTGATAGTTTTCCTTTTGAATATTATTTATAATATAACTTAACTTTTAATTAGTATCCTAATATGATTATCAATATATATATATATATATATAAACATCAACACTAGGGTAAGATTATGGTTCATACCATAGTGTGATAAACAGAGTCCTTGTTGGTTGCTTATGTTGGAAAAAACGCATGTCTTTTCTTTGTGGTTTGAATATAAACTTGGTGATTAGTGTTAGTCCCACATTGGATAAGTGAAAAGAGTATTTTTACTTATATTGGGATACACATGTATAGCATGTGTAAGTAGATGGTGCCCTCACAAGTGTGTGAGGTGAGTGTGTGAAAGGCTTGCTATATGGGGACACCCATGGGCTTGCGTGCACGAACCAACCCATGACCCATTTGGACTATTTTATAAATCTATTTGAATAATTTTATCGAATAAGATTGTATTCGAATAAATCTGACAGTTGAAATGTATTTGAATAGAAATAGATTCTATTCGAATAAAACATGCAATTACTCTTTAAAAGACATAACTTTTCTCAGAGGTGTTTCTTAGGACGCAGCCCTATCTACAGGTACTTCTAAAGGACACCTTCTCCTTTATTTAAATCATTATTCTTGATGTGTTTGACATACAAAAAATATTCCAGAATCTCATTCCTCCTCTTTTCATTTTGATTCCTTCTTGAGAGTGAAGTTACAGATAGTTCGACAGGTGTATTAACTTGAGTGCTTCAAGTCTATACGATTCGATCATTGTATCTTGGGAGAAAGGCACCGTCAACTGTGAAGCACCATACGCAGGGTGAAATCTGTCTTAAGGAAATTGCAGTGACTGCAAGCTCCGATCTTCAGTTTTTCCATTTTTCTTTTCGCTCATCTTCTACTCAATTGAGAATACATGTTCTACAATCTCTACAACTTATTTGACGGTTTTCTTTTTGGATATTATTTATAGTATAACTTAACTCTTAATTAGTATCCTAGTGTGATGAACACATCTATATATCTATAAACATCAACACTAGGGTAAGATTATGGTTCACATCATACTGTGATGAACAAAATCCTTGTTGGTTGTTTATTTTGGCAAACAAAACATATAAAGCTAGGAGAAGAGGAAAATACTTTTGATGTTAGAGAGTCGTAGACATAAGAACTTTCTACTAGTATAAAGAGTTAAAGAGGGATGAAGTTTAGAGAGTTAATAGAGAGCTGAAGAGGGAGGAATGTTTGATGTGCTGGAGAGAGAGGAAACCTATATGAGGGTTTCAATGGATCAGATCATTTTAATGTGGCAAAACCTACCTAAACTCCATCAGGACCATCCAAACTCGCCTCATTGCTTGCGTCGGTGAAATTTATCCTTAAAAGTGATTGGGTTTCTTTTTTCTTATTATAAATGATTTCCTTGGCAAGTATGTAGTGGATGCTGATGACAAAGATGGTATTCCAAATTTTAAAAGTGAGCTTCGGGACCTTCTGATGAATCCATCCTTAAATGACATCCCTTTATTGATTCTTGGAAACAAGATTGACAAGTCTGAATCCCTATCAAAGTAACATTGATGGATCAAATAGGTCTGGACTCCATCTTAGTCAGGGAGGTCTGCCGTTACAAGATCACATACAAGGATTCAATCAACATAGATGTTGTCATTGATTGGCTTATCAAACATTCCCCATGGTTTATTTAAGTAAGTGTTGCATTTTAAAGGATAAAAGACATTGTAACATAGACCCTTCTTATCATATTGGGATATGAATATGTGATTGTTATGTGATCGTTGTCTTTCATTAATACTTTGAGGTTAAGTTAAATAAACCTGTAGTACCATATTCCCTAGATTCGATAAACAAAAGCCAGTAGAACTTAGTCGTAAGTACATGATCATTTGAGAAGATATTGTGGTAGCATACTCCCCAGATTTGACAAAGAGAAGCTAACAAAACCAAGTTAAAGATATTCTATCATTCGAGAAGATGTCACATCTAAAACTATAGATCTTGACCCACTACAGTAGCTGTTATGCTTGGTCAAATAGAGCTATTACAAGAAGATCTGCGAAGTTCGCCCACTGCCCACCAAAATAGGAAACCATTTATTTTGTAACTGCATGTATCCATTATAAATATAGGCAGAACATATGTTAAGATGATTCGAGACTCTACTATTCTTCTATCATTTACATCTTTATTATCCATCAGCAATTGTAATAACTATCACATATTGGATTTCATTACTAAATTCTCCTCAAGGTCGTGATTTTTCTCAAGTTTTACTGATTTTTCACGTAAAATCTAGTGTGTCTTAGTATCGAATTATAATCTCCTTACAAAAGTATTGGTGAGGTTTACCATTTGGAAAACACGTCATTTCAATTGGCATCGTTTGTGAGAATACCACACTTTTTCTTTACCAACTTTGCTTTTAGACAGTCCCATGACAAATATGAACCCTAGAAGTACCTCCAGTACTCAGAGGAACCACAAGGTCATCCCTGTACCCACCATTCCAGAAGCCATCAATTTATATAATACAGTGGTCGAACTCCAAAAATAGATGGAATCTGACAGAATCCAGCGGCTCGAAGATTAATGAATTTACTCCCAAGCATTTTAAGTCGAAAGAGACGAGATAAGGAAAGCCCTGGAATAACATAGCTGAACCCATTAGAAAGAAATGAAAAATTTGCGAAGACATGAAGATCGATTCACTATCCGTCAATCATCAGTTCCTTCGGCCCGAAGTGATCATCGGTCCAGAGCTACCCAAAGAGATAACTTACCAAGAGAAGAACAAATTCAAACTTCTAGATCTCAATCAAGGAACCCAGATAGAGCTTCTCGATACTTTGGTCTTACTTCATTAGTATCGACCATCCAAGGAAGTTGACGCACATGTCACCTGACCCCACCACTTCCTTTTAGGTGACTAGTGAGAGAGCGGATGGAACCCAAAGGACAAGAAGACTTTGATTGAAAAGTTGTAGTCATACCAAATACTCTTCAGAAATTTATCACATTGGATGATCTGAATAATAGGATTCAGGCTATACATTCTAACAATCCTAGCTAAAGATTTATTCTAGATAAGATCGAAATAAACCCTATTTCCCCTCATCTCAAAGTCATGCCAATTCAAGACAACTTTCACATGCCGAAGCTTCATCAATATGCGGGACTCACAGATCCTCTCACCCACGTCTGTCACTTCAAAGCAGCAGTTGGCTTATACTCAAAACTCGATCACATGTTATGCCGACATTTTAACATGAGCCTTAATGAAGAACCTCTAAAATGGTTTCATACTATTATCAAAGGTTTGATAACTAACTTTAGCCAGTTACAACTATTTTTCTAGTCAAACTATGCCATGCTAAGGAGCGAGAAATAGCTGTCGACTCATCATTCTTTTTCGAGCAAGGTGTGAAAGAAGCCATAGCTAGGTTTTACAAGTGTTTTCAGCAATAAATAAGGAAAATTAGAAATTCAGATCCCAAGATTGTCGTACCAGTATTCACTTCCGCACTCTACATCGATTCTAAAGTTTGAGAAAAGCTTACCCTTCACAAACTCAAGACAGTAACAGAAATGATCGATGTTGTTAATAACTACATCAAGCTCGAGCGGTCCAAGAAAGATAAAATAAAAAGCTCCTCAGTTATTCATACCAACGATGTGCTCTCATCACCACACCCAAAGCCAATGAGTAATGTTGCTATTAAATAGTGTGGGAGGATCACCGATAATATCAGGAAGAGAGACTGGAAAAAAGATAGACCCATCCCAGTCTTACCTCTTATGACAGCCAAACTCTCCACCATTTTACCAACAATAAAGGGAGATGAGTTGTTTCGAGAAGCTCAGGAAATTCCTGGCATCCTGAGCAAACCCTTATGCCAGTATCATAATGTCCATTGCCATTATATTAACAACTGTTACTCTCTGATATGCATCTTTTACCGCATTCTCCCCTAAGAAAGACTCTACGAGTACGTAGTTGATGCCCAAAAGTTTCTTGAAGAAGAAGCAAAAAGGAAGGAAGTCAAACAAGAGCAAGGACAATGTCAAGCTTACCATTTTTATATGATCAAAATTGAGAAGGGAAAGAAGATGAAGAAAGATGACAGAATCACATCCAGCTCCAAGATGACATCATCAGAAAAATCTCTGCAAAGCTTCTACCCAGCTTCAGCAAAGCCAAGCATCCATATCACATTTCTTTCTAAGACTATGATACCTGTCATGTCAAATACCCTCATGACAATCTATTGGTCATAATGCTCAAAGTATGACAGGACTACTTACGCATGCCTCTTGTCGATACGAGATGTGCTGCAGATATATTATTCAAAAGAGTAATTGATGTTCTAGGCCTTAAGGATTTGGTTAAAGCTTTGATAAGAACTATCACAGGATTTAATGGTTTCAAAGAATCAACCTTAGGTAAAATCACATAGCCTATTCAAGCAGGACCATAAACCACCTTTGTTAAATTTATTATCATCAATGCCGAATCAAAATATTTAGTAATCTTAGGAAGGAGTTTGCTCCATTCTATTAAGGTAATTCCATCAAAATATCATCTGGCCTTACGTTTCTCAACAGATCACGGTGTTTATGAAATCAAAGGAAGTCAAGTTGTAGCACGAATGTATGAAAATACCACCATAAACTCTCATATAGCAAAACTTCTAAAAGCATAGCAATTACAGAAGAAGCCACCTCCAATGTTCGAGCAACACGACAGTAAAGCAGTTGAATCCATAGAGCTCGATGGACCAGGAGGAAATACCTTTATTGGCTCAAAACTATCATCAAAAGAAAGAGAAACCGTGATGCAACTCTTAAAGAAAAATGTCAATATCTTTGTATGGTTTTTCGAAGATATTCTAGGCATCAATCCAATGATTGCATGCCACAAGCTCAACCTCCTTCAAGACAGTAAGGTTGTCATACAGAAGTATCACAATTTAGCCCCCCGTCTTCGAGAAGCAGTCAATGAAGAGATAGATAAACTACTTTGCATTGAATTCATTTGAGAAGCCAAATATCCAAAGTGGGTCTTGAATATCGTGGCTGCCCCAAAGAAGAATGAGAAAATCAAGGTTTTTTTGGATTTTACAAAACCAAACAAATTCATAACAAAGGATAACTTTCCCCTTCCTCTAATTCCTCATCTCCTCGACTCCGTTGCAGGGCACGAACTTCTTTCAATGATGGATGTAACTTTAGGATATAATCAAGCTTCTCTTACCGAAGAAGACCAAGAGAAGACAACAATTGTTACGGAAAGAGGTCTCTATTGTTACACAGTTATGCCTTTTAGATTAAAAAAATATAGGAGCCACTTACCAGCGACTCGTCACTCAAATGTTTAAAGACCACTTAGGCAAAATCATGGAGGTATATATCGATAATATGATCTGCAAAAGCATAAAACGAGAGGATCATTGTGGCAATCAATAAACCATCTTCGACATCCTTCGTGCTTACCGAATAAAACTAAACCTAAAAAAATGCCAATATGGTATTGCATCTCAGAAGTTTCTGGACATCTGGTTAGTAAGAGTGGCATAGAAATTGACCTAGCACAAATTAAAGTACTCATGGAAAATCCATCACCACAAACCAAAAAAGATGTGTAAAAGCATGTTGACAGGATTGCAGCTCTTTACAGGTTCATCTCAAAGTCATCTGATCGATGCAAACTCCTTTACCTCCATTTTCATGGGAATCCAGCTCCAACGTCCAAGAAATAATCTAAACCCCTGACTGTGAATTGGCTTTCAAAGATCTCAAAAGATACTTTGGGCGTCCTCCCATAATGAGTACCTAACAATGTACCTATCTGCAACAAAAAACTTAATCAGTTCGTTCTTATTCAAAAAGATGAAGGAATGGAAAAACAAATCTACTTCATCAGCAAAACACTCATGCCTGTGGAAAAAAGATATTCAACAACCAAAATGTAGCTGCGAGCCTTGGTTTACAGTTCTCAAAAACTTTGACTGTATTTCCAAGCACACCCAATCAAAGTCATCACCAAATTCCCCCTTAAACTAGTACTTTTCAAAATGGGGAAGTCCCAAAGAGTACAACAATGGTCTATTTTCCAAGGAGAATATAATATTTCTGTTGAACCATAAATATCTACAAGCAGTAGCTGATTTTTTGTAGAATTTCCCGTCGAATACCCTGAATGAGAAGAACTCGAATAAGTACTCGCCGATGACTCAATTGTAGAACCAGACGCGTGGTCCAAAAGTACAGGATGGAGACTCTTTACAGACGGATCTGCAGGACCAAGAGGATTGGGGATTGGTATAGTTCTCGTTACACCATCCAATCACCAAATTTAAAAGCCTATCAAACTCAAATTTTATGCAACAAATAATGAAGCGGAGTACGAAGCTATCCTACATGGCCTCGAACTCGCATTAGCACTCAGAGCAAAAGAAATAGCTATTTATGTGGATTCTTTACTAGTGGCCAACAACTACAACAAGACATTCAAAACATCTGACTAAATGGTTGACTGCGCAATGCTAGTCGAAGAAAAAATGAATAAATTCAAGACAACAGCAATTATTTATCTTCCAAGATTCGAAAACTGTCATGCTGATGTACTAGCATATATCGATATAATGCTTAAAGACAGTAAGAAGAAAACCTTGGAAATAGAGGTACTCGAACATTCCAGTCTAGATACAAGCTATTCCATAAAAAACTAGGTTACTGAAGATGAAGATCCCAAAGATTGGAGAAAACCATTTCTTACATACTTTAACTCTAACATCCTCCTAGACAACAAGGAAAAAGCTCAGTCCCTCTTAGTAAAATGTCCACAGTTCAAAGTCCAGGCTGGTATACTATACATAATCACTAGGGGAGGACCGCTCATCGAATGTATTTTAAAACGAGAACCCCATATCAAAATTATGGAGCTTCACGAAGGAATCTGCGCCACACCATCTCAGGATGATCACTGGCATAAAGAGCATTCATACAAGGATTATACTGGCCAAAGATGAGGCAAGATTGCGACGACTTTGTATGAAAATGCTATAAGTGCCAAATCCACAATCAAGACATCAAAAGCCCTGCCCTTAATTTATATCAATAATGTCCTATGGTTATTTAAAAGATGGGCAATCAACATCATTGGTCTATTCCACCCAGCATCGGGAAACAAAAAGTTTGTTCCTATAGCTACAGACTTCTTCACCAAATGGGTTGAAGTTATCCCACTTTGCCACACTGATGAAAACAAAGTAATCAAGTTCCTCTGGGAAGACATCATCACTCGATTTGGTTGTCCGCAAATGATAAGATCCGATAATGGCAAACATTTTATTAGTCGTAAAGTCCTCAAGTTCCTCCACAAATACAAGATCCAACTGATAATTTTGACACCCTATTATCCACAAGGAAATGGCCAAGCAGAAACTATAAACAAAAACATCAAGTCAGGGCTACGCAAGCGCCTCAATGACAAGAAAGGAAGATGGGTGGAAGAGCTACTCAACATTTTATGGGTATTCTTAACAACTCCTTAAACATTTACAGGTTGCACACCATTTATGATGGCTTTCGGTACGGAGGCTGTCATCCCTTCAGACCTCGATCTCCCAACTGCAAGAAGAAAAGTTACAGATGAGGAAAATGAACTTGGACTTCTATGTAATCTCAGTTGGATCAAAGAAACTCGAGATCAAGTAATCACACACTTGGGGTGATACCACGATACTCTGTGAAAATCTTACAACAAAAAAGTAAGAAAACGAGGATTTGACATCGGCGACCATGTACTTCAACAAATTTAAGACAGTACACGACCTAAAAACTCTGGCAAATTATCAAAATATAGGAAGGAATTTATATCGTTGGCGACAAGACTGGCAATGGTACCTACTGGTTGATGATTGAAAACAAAGTACAACTCGAGTTCCCAGGGAACACAGCCTATCTGAAGATGTTCCACCGATAGAAGTTGTAATCATTTTTTGCTCTCCAATAAAATAATTTTTTCTCCCACATTATTACATCATCTTTTCTACATACTCGCTGCCAACAAGAATTGTAAGTATTTGTCCAAATGAGATCTCATATCTTTAACAAATAGGTATCCAATTACAGGACAAACTGGTTGCCAATCGTTACTACTTTGACAATTGCATAACCTGTTTGTCTTTTCAATCAAGCCAGATATCCCATCGAGAAAAAACATCTGGCCACATTTCTCAAATAATAAAGCCATCACATGGCTATCCTATCTATCTCTACAAATCACATTTCAAGAAGCAAAGATCTAACACAAATCTAACAGATAGTATGCCATACTACTGAACACCTCAAATAACAACACTTATCATATTTTTCTAAAAAAATTTATGCATTACTATCGATTACTTCGTTGTCAAATATCTATACTTCCAAACACATCATTTGATAAAGTTTCTTAAAAAAAGAGTAAATTATTAGATATCCAAGAAATTGTCACAGTCTCATCAACCAATTGTACAAAAAATCCAATTTACCAAAAAACAAATTAACATCTACTATTTTAGTTCTCGGGGAGATGAGTTATGCTAGCATCCTTTACTGGCAAACCAGGAGTAAGGTTATCCAATACTACTTCTGGATAAGTACCTTCGGACAGAGCAGGCCCAGGTACTTTGGGTACTTCATCCTCAGCATCTGAATCAGAAAAGATCACCCCAACAATAATAGCCAATCCTTTGTAAGAATCATTTTTCTCCTTCATCTCATGAAACTCCCCAAAGAAATTGGCCTTCATACACCTTGAGATAATCAATGTTGGTTCGATTTGCCACTGCCTTCACTTTATTGAGAATTTTAGCATGCTCTGCCTCCAGCGACCTACGAGCAGATAAGATTTGTTCCCGCACATTATCCTCAAAGTTGGACTTATACAGGGCCAGTGCATCTTCCCTCTCCCTGGCCAGGTAAGCCCTTACCTACTTGCTCGACCTTCTTCTTCTTCTCCATTTCCCAAGCCTTCTTTACCTCTCGGACGGTAGCCTCCATCGACTTTACGGCTCTCAGCTTCAGCTTCTATAGCTTTGCTTCTAGGTTTTACTTCTCCTGAACCAACTCCTCTTCCTCCTTGATGAGCTCCTTCTCAATGATTTTATAGACAAGGAGTTGATTCGCCAAAGCCCCAGTACCAAGAAGATGAGGCTTCCATCAACCAACAACTTTTTGATCTGAATAATAGTTATAATGTAAGTTCTCGATTGAGGAAAAACTTCCCTTAGTCGAAGTAAAGCATGAAAATTTCTAGCCTTATTCATTGTTCTGTACCCTTCGATAAAAAAGGTCGATAGACTCTCTGTTCCAACTAAGCAGTTGAAATACTCTTCCTCAAGAGTAGTTACCCCGGCAGGATAGGACTCAATGGTCCGCTAGGCCTCAGCATCAGAATTTTCAATGTTCTTAATAGCCTTGGCCTTCACCTTGCTGGGAGAACTTTTATTTCCTATAACAGCCTTCTGATGCACCGCAATAGTGGCCTTTGGAGCACTAGGAATCCCCGATTCAACTACCCCAGTCTTCTGTCGAGCCAACCTCATCGATGGTTATGCAGGGGGAGTAGGAGGGCTTGCAGCTCTCTTTCTCTTCTTGGCGAAGGTCTCGCTCAGCAGGGCCTCTCTCTCTTCCATAGCAAAATCAGTAGTATGCCCACTCAGGGCAGGGATATCGAGGGGTAGACTGGACTTAGCAGCCCTCATGTTCTTGGTAGACATTTTGTAATCGATAAGTGAGAAATTCGCTCCTATGGTTTGAGATCTTTTAATATCAGCCTCTTGGAATAGACCTTCGACCTTCCCTTGATCAGCAACTAGAGAGTCGAGTTGACCGCAGTAGTTGGTCTTTATGTCGTACAAATTCTCCTGGATCTTTGAATCTCTGTTGACCTCCTTCAGAGCTGCATGAAAACAAAACAAAAGTCAATTAACACAAAGCTCAAAACAGCAAGCAAGTCAAAAATTCAACAAACATGTTACCTAGTGACACACCTAGATGGAAGTACTTCCTATTTAGAGGCTCCCTTGGATCTTTATGGTCGAATTCATAATTCCCAGACATAAGAAGATAATCGGCATAGTATTGCCCCCCTGTAGATACCATCTTATAAAATAGAGGCCTCTTCAAAAACCTCGCTAAGTACCTATAACCCACTTTTTCCAGATTCTGTTTAAGTGTGTACTACACACAAAGATCGTCAACACTTATCAACTCTTCCCCCCTCCTTTAATAGACCGTTTATCACCCCCTACAACCCTAAAAAGATCATACATGGTCATATTGAACTGCCCAGGGGCAACATCAAAGAAATTTAAAAATTTCTTATAATCAGCTCGAAGGGGAAGCTTTAACCCCTTCTTAATCTATTCTCGATGTACAAGTATATACCATTAAGTGGGACATCTTGATCAGTCATTTCCAAATTGTACACCTTCAGCCTAATGTCTTCAGGGATACCATACTTAAACTTGAAGTTCATTATCTCATTGGTCTCTAGAGCCTTCCCAGAGCAATCCATATCTTCATCTTCCACAACTTCTGCCTCCTCTCCTTCTCCACCCCCACCATCATACCCTTCTCTATCACTTGTTACGGATCATGATCAACATCAGTGTCTATCCCCTCCCCATCCGACACCTTGATGAGTTTAGCCTCAAAATCAGCACGATTCATATTCGTAACATCCACACTGTTTTTCCCCACCCTATATTTACCACCCAATTCCTGGGCGCAAGTGGTTATATCAATCACTAATGGTTTTGCGTCAACAAGGTTATCAAAAAATTTCTCTTTATCCGTATCATGACAGTTGATATTTTGGACTGGTTCAACCATTTTTTAACCTAAAAATCATATCCCTTTTTTACATTAGTAAAGTATCATACCTTATACATTATTTTATGTTTATATGATAATATAAATACGGTTGTCGAGTATTACTCTCCAGCCACTCATCCTATCAGTTACTATCATTCCTTCGACATCATTACATCAGTTATCGACATAACTTTCCTATCAGCTTGGTTAAGTTATATCATTGATACCTTATAATATCGAGAACTACTTACTTTTTATAATAATTTTTATCCAAGTTTATACAAGATTGATAGAGCTTCTCGAAGATGTTTTGTCTACCATCTTGATTCCCGCCAAAAAATAGCTGAATAAAAAAAATGATTTTGCGTCCTCTCTAGTACAAAATCTGGTACAAATCAAAAAATCAAGAAAACAGAATCCTACGACTCCCACGGGACATAATCTGCCAAAAATAACCTCGAATCCTATCGTAACACCAATGGTGCCCGAATCTCCTCTTCTCCCGATCTCACTTCAAACAACGCCAAACCCACAACACCACATCACCCATACCACGGCACCACCACATGAAATCAACAACATGCGTCGTATCATCTATAAATCACAACAAATAGAAAATAAACCCAAACCAGTTTTTTTCAAATTCTCAAACAATCACTCCTCCTTATTCAAATTCCCTCATGCAATAAATTCATGCACCCATTAACTACAATGGGTTTCAAGAAAATAACGACACAAAAATCAAAACGAATGTAAATCAAAACAAAAATTCACAAAACAGAAAAATACCGACCTTAAATTCATGCAGCTTCCAAATCTCTTTCCTTTGCGCGTTTAACCTTCTCAATAAGCACATAAATCTCCTCAGTACTAATGGTGGGCATAGAAATAAGAGAGAAACCAAATGAATCTGCGCTTAAAGAAAAAAAATTAGAATCAATGGAGTATGAACAGTCACCAACCACGGAGGTATTTATAGGTCCCACGTGACTGCTCATCACACCCCTTCGAGACCATTTGATTAGCCGAGCATAATGCCTAACACGTCTCTTCTCGAAGTCCTTAACCCTTCGCCTCCTGAGAGCCAACAAGCCTTTATACTGCTGCTCCAAGCTATCCATATACCCCTCTATCTCCTTTGTTATATCCATCTTTACCACGGCAGCTCTTATGTTAATAAAAAGTGATTATACAACCAATTCCTTATACCTCCAAACATCACCTACAGGAGCACACCTAGCCATGGTTCTAAAAACACCTAAAAAAAATCTTTCCTTTTTTTATTTACCTCCTATTCTCCTGGGATAGTTGTAACCACAATTCAAAATTCAAAATATATTCGACAATGCACCTCCAAACATCACCTACAGGAGCACACCTAGCCATGGTTCTAAAAACACCTAAAAAAAATCTTTCCTTTTTTTATTTACCTCCTATTCTCCTGGGATAGTTGTAACCACAATTCAAAATTCAAAATATATTCGACAATGCAGCTACACACACATCGAGCAGAAATCACAATTCAATATTCAAATAACCCTTTTATTAATCATTAAGAATATTACATCACATGTTCACATATAGTTATACTTAAAGTAAGGAACATGGTTCACTTGACCACATGAGATCAGCAATCCTCCTGCAGCAAGTATATCCCCCTGCCAAATTCCATCCTCTGCAATGAGCCTCAAGAGATCACGACAATGATCAGCTTTCCAAATTTCATCTGCAAAGATACCGTACCAAAACCAACGATCAGTCTCAACCTCAATTTGTTCTGGAGACATACCTGTAATGTCCAGCACCCCTATTATATTAGTCAACTCATTGGCCACCGACACACGCCCAAAGTACCATTCCTCTACTTTAGCTATCTTAATAGCCAGACGACCTTCCTCCACATCTTTTTAGTGGCGCGAACGAATCCTCACCATTTGCACGCATACTTTTACAATCTCCAAACAAGACTTGCCTATTTCTAGAAGATCAAGACTTACCACAGATCAGGGAATCTCACTCTACAAATATTTTAGGGGCAACTCATCCTGAAGATATTTCCCATTCAGAATACGGGTAATTCGAGCAACCAAACATGTTCGAGAAGACATAGATTTTTAGAATACAAAGTTTGAGAAACTATCGTGATTCGAGCTCCAACCTATACCTTACAAACAGGTCGATGCAAAATTAGAAAGATGGATAAAGTGATTTATTCCACAAAATACTAATTACAAATTCATTTATTTTTTTACTAAAACTAGTTCTAACCATGGTACTCAACGATGCAGCCTTCACAGTCGTCTTGGGAAGCATATCTTCCTCCTTCACCAATGTAATAGCACAGTTCCATAGACTCCCAACATACTTTGGACCCTTCAAAATTACATAGTGCAACTGACAATGGTAAAAATAATCATCTTCAGCCGCCTTCGCCTCTACCTCACTCATCCCCTCATAGTTTGGCTCCACCGGTACCAGCGTCCGGCCAGACAGGCACAATTTGCCAAAATACCACTTCATCAACTCTTAATACTTGTAATAAGCATGATTGCGAAAGGCCTCCTCACGGAGTTGAGCCCTAGTCTTCATCATCTATCCAAAGGGAGAAAATAACCTTCTCACACACATACAAGGGCTTTTTATATGATCAACTCAAATGAATTACAAGTCCCAAGAATCAAAAATAGCAATTACTATCTATTTGGAACTCTGACAACATGGTCAACCAATCTCCTTGGAAACTGCTCCAGGGCCCTACACAGTTCACACATATCAATTCGAGAACCTTATTTCAAATTCACACAGTTTTCTTCTCAACACAATAACAAGTGATTGCATCGAGAATGGGGAGATTATAGTAGAATATTCCTCATATTCGATAAAGAAAAGCCAACAGATCTTAGTTGAAAGTACATGATCATTCGAGAAGATATTGTGGTAGCATACTCCCCAGATTCAACAAGAAGAACCTAGCAAAACCAAGTCAAAGATATTCTATCATTCGAGAAGATGTTACATTTGCAACTACAGATTTCAACCCACTACAGTAGTCATTACGCTTGGTCAAATAGAGCCATTACAAGAAGATCCGCGAAGTTTGCCCACTGCCTGTGAAAATTGGAAACCATTTATTTTGTAATTGCCCATATCCAGTATAAATACATGTAGAGCATATGTTAAGACAATCTGAGACTCTACTATTCTTCTATCATTCATATCCTTATTATCCATCAACAATTATAATAACTAGCATATATTGGATTTCATTACTAAATCCTCCTCGAGGTCGTGGTTTTCCCCAGGTTTTATTGAGTTTCTAAGTAAAATCAAGTGTGTCTTAGTATCGAATTACAATCTCCTTACGAAAGTATTGGCGAGGTTTACCATTTAGAAAATGTGTTATTACAAAACTTAATATTAAGATCATTCTTTTTGGTCATGGTTTTTACACAGATAGATTCTGTGATTTGATTGTTGTCTTTTAACGCTAGAAAAATTGCTTTTGGCTTTCAACTCTCATTTTCCCTTGTTTTTTATCTATGATTTCTTGGTAATGCTCATTTTACGGGTAACTGTACTTTACATTGCATGTTTAGTCACTTATGTTTGACTATTCATTTGCTGCCTTGGCTGTTCATATTGACAGCGAATGTTGCTAAATTTCAAGTAAAAATATGTTAAATGTTTATGTAGTTCATGTATGGCATCAAGTGAGTTAATCCCCTATGGAGATAATAGTTAGGGTTACTTGTACCTTATGATAGAAACAACCTGTCGGTAGATCTTTCTCATTCTAGCTAGTCTTACTTTGGGTCGATATCTGCCTCTACTAGCATCTTCGTTGCCATTATGACCCTTCTATTTCTAGTACTGGTCGATCCTCATACAAGTTCTTGAATATCTGATGATTGGTTTATTTTACCATAAAAGAAAGGGCAAATTGGACTATACCTCCAAATAAACATGCCAATTTTATCTTGCCCCCTCGAACCGAAAAGAATTGCGGTATACGCCCCACCTACTCTCTTTTCCTTGGTTCAACGAGTGGACTTGACTTAACCAGTCCAATTTGGTTGAAGTACCTAGACTACCCTTTACTTAAATAATTCTATTATACTCTCTCTCTTTCTCCTACTTTAAACAATTTTTGTCTCGAGATCTATAATAAAATTCAAAGGCCCAGATCCCTTTAAAATATGACTGTTGGCCACGTCATCGCTACATAATTCAAAAGTACTTATTTTCATCTTTAAATTCATGACTTCTTCTTCTCCTACTTGGAGAAAAACTATTTCTATTTTAATTAATGGGTGGTGGTGAATCTTCTTAGGTAAGCATTTGGGTTATGCCATTACTCTAAAAATTATGGGTTTTTAGTTCCTTTTTTAATGCCATTAACGCATTGTTTCAAGTTTTGGGGGTTAATGACAAATTGCAAACATTTTTTTTTTTTTGGGTAAAACTAAATTGATGTTCATACTTTACAGGTTGAAACTTGTCCTATTTGTAAAGAATTTTACCAAACTATAGAACCATGCTCTCATAGCATAAAAGCTTATCCCTGGTGTAATGGCTAAATTCCATAAGCTCAAAATGATTAGGAATTAGCTATCACACCAATAAACCTGTAATAATATTCTAATGGAAACTAAGAAATGGAAACAGGTGTTTATAGCATGGAAAACCTCTGAATAGGTAAAAACCCACGACCTCATATGAAATTTTTTTGTAAAAGTATCTTTATTGCTTGAAACGGATATCTTTATTACAAGTGATCTCTAAATATAGAAATGCTTTTGATCATGTACATAAGATGTTTGTATAATTTTTTGGGTCCCTGCCTCTTCTGGAACTTTTCCTTTATATAGGCTTTTCCCATAGCTCTTCATCGTGCTAGAGCACATTTTCCAAATAATGCGGTTAGTGGTAGTTGAATGAATAACTAACGAGTTCGTGGGAGACGGGTGTCGTTGACTGGATAACGTTTTCCTGGTTTAGCTCGACCCACGTTCTTGAGTAGTTCGTGGGGTTGGTTGGAATGTTTGACTGGAGTGCCAAGTGTTAAAAAATGCGTGAGCCTGAGATGGGGGTAAATCGAGCTTCATGAGCTTGATTTTAAGTAAGATCGAGGGATAAGTTCCTACAATTGCCCCCTCACAACCAAAGTTACGAGTGGCTTTGGTTGAGAAAGAATGTGTTAAAAGTTTAAAATTCAAAACAGAGTAATGATGGCGTTTGACTGGATGAAAGTTACGTGTTATTGGGAAGTGATGGGTATTAAATGATGATGCAGATGTATGTGACGATTACGTTTAAATAGTTGCGTCCATAATAAATGATGACGCTTGGGAAAACGTAACGTACCTGTACAATAAATGTAGGGTTATATAAATAGTACCTGTAGAAAATCTTTAAAGCAATTCCTTCTTGCGTAACTTTTTTTAAAATGGTGAAAACTCGAAGGATGGTTCTTGAAGAGAGGATTGCGTCTAAAATGCAGAGGTTAAAGTTGAAATACTTTGGTGTTCATTCCTTGGAAATGTCGATACCCGCTCCTATTCCTCCGACGTATCAAGGCTTGTCGAAAGAAGAAGCGGTTGAAGCTGAGGAAGATTTCAACTATAAGTAGAGATTTCATGCCTTCGTCCTGACAGGCGAGGAACGGTAGGACTGTCTCTAGACTCTTGCAGAAAATAGGGTTAGGGATACATGTGCAGGAATAGGTGTATCTGCGGGGCAGATATGCTGATTTCTTATGTCACCATGGATTCTAAGATTGGGCCCTCTTTATCACTACCAACTTTTCGGTATTGGTGGTTATAGGAGAGGCGATGATGGCAGTGGTGGAGGAGGATTGGAAGGGGGAATCTGCTTATGCATTTCCATCGTGTTTTTGCACTCAGAAGACCTTCATCTTGTTTTGTGGGGGACAACACTGAGTTTACTGCTTGCATAGTTTCCATTTGAAGTTTGACTGGACTTCGACCAAACTCATGTGAGGAAAGTTTTTTGTTGTATCCAATGTCTTCTTTGTATCAGGGTAAAAAATCACTGAATCATGAAGAACTGGAAGACATGATTCTCGGCATACCCGAATGACCTGTGACTTTTAACAAACAGGGAAAACTTATTATCTGTAAAGTACCTGGAGTTTGGGGCTGGACGGATAGCATTTTGTTGCATTCCTTAGGTCGATGTGGTAAAAACTTGTTATCTATAAATCATATGTAATATCTTTGACATGAATAAAAGTTGATATTTAATAAACTGTATATAGACAAAAATAAATTGAATCGAACTGAATTGTGTTGGGTATTGGGGTGAATAACTGCTTAAAGTGATGAAGCAATGTTGTAGTGTTGCTCGAACTGAGATGAGTACGTGCTGACAATGTCGTGTTGATGTAAAAATGATTTATGTTTTTAACAGGTGAGGGAGAGAAATTGTAAAAAATATGTAATCGTAAAAATTTAAGCTGCTATAGGCCGATAGAGATACTACTCGTAGTAATGTAAGCTTAAGTAAAGTAACTAATATGTGTACTGGTGAGGGGATAAGTTCAAATAATTTATTCAAAGATTTTTGGTTTTTTGTTACGAGATACATGGTAAAAATTACATATTTGAGGGGAAAGTGTGTGAGAAACGTATAAATATGGGTATGATGAAAGAAAAATAAAGGAGATATTAGGATGGTACGGACTTGATCTCAGGGGATTCGTCTTGCCATGGATGGATGATTGGCTATAAAGATTGCTAAAGTACGAGAGAGAATCTTTGGTTCGTTTGGCTATGATGTTGAGCTACCGGTGAGGGAATGTGAGCTCGAAGGTTAGATGTAAGGAGTAGAGAGTTGGAGTATGCTCGTTACTTCTATGAGGTGTACTTTCGTATATTGGTGAGGGATTCAGTAGATCGAGAGAAGTTGGTTGGTTTGATTGCTGAAGTTGAGATCGAATTCAAAGATCTGAGGGTCGACGAATAATATGATTGGATGATGTTTGTTTAGGTTACAATGGCTGTGATGGATGTTGTGTAAAGTGTTTCTCATGAATAATATAATTGTTTTAAATGTAGCATAAATTATATAAGTCAACCGGATCCTCTATAGGGGCAAATCTATTTTAAGGCTATTTTAGCAAATTATTTTGAATAAGTTTATTAAATTGTGCAGTTTAGAAAATGACGTCAATCACTATAAGTATGATAAACAAGGACAAAGAAACAAAAATATGAAAATGCAAAAGCTTTTAGTTATGTTTTGTATGCAAAAGGAAATAGAACTCAGACATAGTACAGAGTGAGTCATCATTAGTGTGGGATGGTCAGGGAAAGATATGGATATAAGGAGAAAAAATATGTTAAAAAATGAGGGGAGTTGAAATGATGGAAAGGTGGTTTTATTGAAAAGGTACAAGGCGTCTGACATGGATAGTAGAATGGACTCTTCGGTTCTGGAATCGAGGACGATTCGTGCGAGGATCAATAAATGCCAGCTGCTTGAGAGATAAAGGATAAATAGTACTTCTTCGTCTTCAATCAAACGTTTTACAACTTTAAATTTTTTGGAAAGTACTCAGAGAGAGAGACGAAAGATTAGGGGATTTAATAAAAAGTTATCCGAAGGTGATAAACGGTTGAAGAGGGTAAAAGATTTTGGATCTCGTAGGTGGCTATACAGTAGCGTCGTAAGGAAAAAGCTTGACGCAATTGCCGATTCTCATTCGGATACTGAAGGTTAGTAGAGATGTATGCAATATATGTTGATGTATATAGATATGCTAAAGATATATGTTATACGTAAACGGCTGATCATAGATATATGTTGAATATATATATATATACATAGATTGAAGAATGATAAATACCTTAACCTGCATGTAGGTCGAACATGAGAGGCATTTGTCTAGGTCAATATTATGCCTGTAAATATTGTTTTTAAGATGGGTAGTTTGTATGTTAATGAGGTATCGACTTCTGGTCGGACGAATGAGTCTAATAATGAAGGGGAAGTAGGATTGAAATAATTCTCGGGTTTCCCTGGTCAATTGGTATCTTATCCTCCTGGTTCTGATGCCTTTAAAGATTTTTGAAAAGCCAAGGCGGTAGTAGGAGGGAAGTGGGGCAATTGTGTAGAGTTTGTGGGTAGGCAATTTAGGGGTTGTACGGTAGCGGAGGGGGAAGAGTATTTTTATCTACTGGCAGATTTAGAAGTGGAAAAATGAGATAGGGGTATAGATGAATCAATCTTGTTAGATCATTTTGATGGGGATGTCCGGAGTGACCTCTCAGAGAGGTTTTTGTGTTACCTATCTCAATTAGAGTATGGGTTGAGCCTTCCCCGTACCAATTTGGCGAAGGGGATTGTGAATGCAATTGGGACATGTCCTGTTCAATTGAACGGGTATATGTGGGAGGTAATAACTGTGTGTAACCATCTGAATAAAAAATAAGAAAAGGAGGGAAAAGTGAGGAGGATAACCCGTGAGCATGTTCTGCAGTTTTATGAGGTGAAGAATTATAAGGCCAGTGGGGGGGGTCTTATTTCTGTGCGAGTGCAACTCGATGCCGCTTTTTTGATCTAAATTTAGCAGGTCGAACCTGGAATGACAACATCATATGGGTGAAGGGTAATTATCCTCAAAGAGATGATGAAGAACCTTTGGTCCTTCGGTTTAGAACTGTAAAGCAAAGCAAGTATATACATGCATAGATTAAATTATTGTTACGTTTCACTGACAACTGTAGTTGATAGTAAAAAAATGTTGTTATTGCAGGTGTGAAGTCTACAGTGGAGAGGAAGGAATCTCTGTTGGACGAAGTTGTGGAAGATGAGACTGAACTCGAACTTGTGTTGGAGGGACTCAGCCTGAGTAGAAAGAAGATGGCTGATAGTAGGCCGAACAAGGTTTGAAAAAACAAGTCTACCAGGTCGATAGCGGGGGCTAATGAATGAAAAATACAAGTGGTGAGGAGGCCCAAACTAATTTTTTAAAGACTCCTGGAACTGGCAATTCGGCTCAACCAAATTCTGTCAAGCCGAGCAAGATAGACCTAAAATATCCAAAGAATCGGATGCCAAAGGCTCTGCCGACCTCTGGTAAAACTGGAAGTGGTAAGGTCGTGAAAGATAAGAGGAAGAGGTTCAAACCCTCGGGGGAGTCAAGAGAGAAGGTTGCCGAAGGGCGATCTGCTGTGGAGGTCAAAGAAAGGGCCAGGTTGGCGGTTCTCTAAGGAGAGGAAGATACGAGCAAGATGGTAAGTTTATATTATCAGAAAGAATTGTTTAATACGCTTCGAGCTAACCGTTGAGACCGATATAATTTTTGCAGGTTGCTCATCTTGTTAAGGGGATATGGCTCGGTATAGAGGAAGAAAAAAACGAGCTGAAGAAGGCAAATTTTGAGTAGGAAAAAGAATTAGCTCGATCCAGGACTGACGCTTTAGAGGAAGTTAGGCAGCTAAAGAATTTTCATGCCGTGGCGATTGGTCAGCTGCAGGTGGAGACAAAGGCCAATCTTGACGAGATGGTTGAGGACCGCGAAAGACTAGGGCATCATTTGATGCAGAAAGGTTATTCTGAGGATGAGGTAGATGTCATTAAGGCAGACAACTATGCTGAGGAGGAAGCAGAAGCGGTGGGGATCGTGGACGGTCTGGATGGTATTTCCTGCCAGACGGTGCTCGACAATCGAGGGGATGACGTCGAGCTCCCAGAAGGTGGTAGTGAGAAGGTAGGGTAGACACGTATCATGTATAATCGGGAATTTCCAAGGCCGAATTAGATTCATCTCGCTTACGTGAGGACGACGTACTTATGTATAATCAGGAATTTGTGGAGCAGTTCAATAGGATGAAGGAGGCGAAAGAGAATAGAGAAGATCAATACGTAAAGGCACATTTTAGACTTGTGGAGTTGACCAAGGCCGTTTGCGACCTGACTCTTCAGTACGAAGAGAAAGACGCCGAGATAAATAAGGGATTAAAAGAGCTAGCAGAGGTAACAGAACGCACCGAGATGCTTCAAATTCGATTTGATGTGTTGGCTATGAAAGGTAAGCAGGCCGACACATCTCAATACTGTATTCAGGCATTAGAACAATCGGAGGAACGATTTCGATCTGATCTCCAGAAATGTTGAAACGAGCTGGAGCGAATGAGACAAAAATTCGTCAAAAAAAATGGCGAGCTGAGGCTAGCTCGAGAAAATCTATCGGCTTTAAAAGCCGCAGCTGAACATTTTCAAATAGCCCTACCCGCCAAGGATATAGAATTCTGGGAAATGCAACGAAGGTGTATCGATTTAAGCGAGAAGGTTGCATGACTTATGGCCGAACTGGCATAGACCATTGTGTGTGCCAAGAAAGCCGAGGCTAGAGAGCATTCAGGGGGAAGTAGAACTGAGGTTAAGACACCTTTAGTTCGAGGGGATGTAGCTAGTCTCTCAGGTCGAATTAGAGAGCTAGAGAGTGACGTATCTTGTATTCAGGGGCATGTCCAAAAGGGAAATGCAAATTTGAGGGAATGCCAACATAAGTTGGATGCTTCTCTTATCAGGGAGAAAGTTCTGGAAGGGGAGATCAAAGCAAAGGAATCGCTAATGAAGAAGAAAGAAGAATTAATTAAAGATATGCCAGCAAGGGAAGAGTTGAACGCTGAAATTGGGAGACTTCGTGCTCGGGTAGTAAAGTTAGAAGCCATAAACCATGCTGAATCAGTGAAGTATATAAAAAAGTTGGAAGAAAATGTAATTTATCATGCTAAGATCGATGCAGAAATGACTGAACAGAAGAATGAGTACGCTAGGTTAAAGTCATACCTCGAGAAGGTGAGAGCGAGATTTACAATAATGGTCACACCTAATGCATCACGCTCTGACCTGTTGAAGGTGATTGTTGCATATTTTCTAGAGGAAGTAAAAAGACTTGAGTCAGAACGAGATACCTTGTTCAAAACTTTATCGGATAAAGGATGTATTTGTGGAGCTAAGATAGATCGAGGGAACTGTCTGGGCGTCATGGAGACGCAACTGGGTCCTCAAATTGCTGAATAGATAGAATCGGGTAGAGCTGGTATGACCTGCAAACTGAAAGTTCAACCTCTTGATGTAGGGGGAAGCACTGCTGACTCTCCATCAGCAGAAAAGAAACCCTGGTAATATAAATTTGGCCTAAAAATAAATAGTATTTATCGCAGACACATTGAAATAGATGAAAACTAGTATGACCATTGCCTTATCTTGTATCTTATGGGGTCTTTGATATAAAATAAATTTTTACATTCGTCTTAATCGCAGAAATGGGTAGAGTTAAGCCAAATTGAAACTTGATTTGAACTATAGAAATGTCGCAGACATATTAAAAGAGATAAAAGCTAATATGACATTTGTCTTATCTTATGCCTGGTAGAGTCTTTTGATGTGAAACAAGTTTTTACACTTGCTACAATCGCAGAGATGTAATAGAGTTAGCCAAACCAAGTGATATCCTTGATTCAGCCGATATAAATAATCTAAGCAAGTTGAAATAGATGAAGACTAGTATTACATTTGCCTTATCTCTTATTTGGTAGAGTCTTTGATATGAAACAAGTTTCTAAACTTGCTATAATCGCAGAGATGTAATAGAGTCAGCCAAACCAGGTGATATCCTTGATCCAGCTGATATAAATGATCCAAACAGGTTGAAAAAGATAAAAACTAGTATTACCTTTGCCTTATTTCTTTTTTGGTATAGTCTTTGATATGAAATAGGTTTCTACACTTGCTACAATCGCAGAGATGTAGTAAAAGATTGATTGTAAGCTAGTATTATCTATGCTTTAATCTGTAGAATGTGGTCGAATATTTGTGAAGAGAATGATATTGTTAAAAAAAAGCTTTCATTGATAAGTTCATAATTTTCATTGGATGGAGATGAGAATCTCACTTTTGGAATTGAAAAACAAAAAAATAAAAATAATAGAAATAGAGTAATAAGATGCCTAACGATAGTACCGTTTCAGTCACCTAGTATTCCAAGGATTTAAAATGGGGACTCCCTCTTCTGTCATGAGATAGTATGATCCCAGGCCTGAGAGACCTGTGATAATGAATGGACCCTCCCAATTGTTGGCTAATTTTCCAGCATGAGGCTCTTTGCGATGTTGAGGAATTTCTCTGAGGACGAGATCTTTGATTTGGAAAGTACGGCTCCTGACTTGGTTATTATACGATCTGGCAAGCATATGATGATATCGACCTAGGCTAGCGATGAAGCATTCCCTAGAATCATCTATCATATTGAGGCTGCAAGCCAATTCGAACTCATTTTTCTCGTCAGTCAGCTCGTGATCGCGAACTGGATGATGATATTCAGAAGAAATGGCAGCCTTAGTGCCATAAGAAGGGAGGAATGGTGTACACCCAGTGGATTGTCGAGGAGTGGTTCGATACGCCCCAGGATGTGAGGTAGTTCACAAACCCAATTTCCTTTTTTCTGTGAGTGAAGCCATTTTTTGAGTCCACCCACGATGGCTTTGTTAGTGATTTTAACTTGGCCATTGCCTTGAGGGTAGTATGGATTTGATGGTGAGTGGAAGATATTGTGATGGTTTAGGAAGGTTACGACCTTATCTCCCACAAATTAGGGCCCGTTATCATTAAATATTTGGTGAGGGAACCCGAACCGAGTGATTATGTGGTTCCAGATAAAAGAGATGACCGCTTCTTCTCTGGTTCGATACAGTGGAATTGCTTCTACCCATTTTGCAAAGTAATCAGTAGCTACGAGTAGATGACGACGATTACCTGGAGAGTTAGGGAATTCGTTGACGAGGTCTAGCGCCCATCATTTGAATGGCCAAAAAACCATGCTTGTATGGAGTTTGAGCGTAGGGGCGCGTATCATATGTCCATGTCTTTGGCAGGTGTCGCACCTACGGGAATACTCTTCTGTTTGTTTGCCCATGCCGGGCCAGGATACTCCTTGAGTTATAGCTCTGTTCGTTAATGATCTACTTACGGTGTGGGAGCCACAAGTTCCTTCGTGTAATTTGTGGAACAGTTTGTCTGCTTTTGACTTCGAGATACACTTGAGGTAAGTCCCTGTAACAGAAAGACGATAAAGCCTAACGTTTTGAGTAATATAACACTTTGAGTTGTTGATCAGCTGTCGGTACTCTTTTGGATCTGCTGGGAGTGGTCTGTTGTAATTATTGTCGACAGTGAGATAGGCTAAGAAAGGTTTTCGCCAATCGTCGTCTCCCCATTTATCGCCCCTCGTGTTGATCATGCATACAGATATGCGATCAATGTTAGGGTTTGAAATGATTTTAATTTGGAGATATCGGGCTTCTCTACCCAAGACCCCGGCTAGATATGCCATGGAATCGGTGTGTCTATTTTTACCTCGAGGAAGATATTCGAGAGTTGCTTTCGCGAACTTACTCATCTTATCTACAATGAGGGTTGCGTATTCGATCATTTTCTCATTCTTCTTGTATTGCTCTGAATAGTGATGATCGATGAGTAATGAATCTGTGTAAACTAAGAGTTCGGGGACATTGAACTCAAATACAAGGTCAAGTCTGTGAATGAGAGCTTCATACTCGGTGACATTATTTGAGGCCTCAAAATCCAAGTGGATTGATTTCTCAATTCTGTCATTAGAAGGGGTAATCAAAACATTCCCTGACTCTGCAGGTCCTGTTGATCCATCTGTGAGAAGCCTTCACCCTAACGTAATGATCCATTCAGCTCGTTCGTTGAACGGCTTGGGGGTTGGATTCTCCGGCGGGTCTTTGATAAGGTTCGGGTCGTGCTCCTCCTACTCGCGATACTCCACTAGAAAATCCACGAGAAAATCGATAACGGCCTGACCTATTTCAGAATGACGTTGTTCGAACTTGATATCATGTTTACCCAAACTGACCGACCACTGTTGCACTCTTCATAACTTCTCTTATTTGGACAGAACTTCCTGAAATGGGTAGTTTGTCATAACTTTGACGGAATGTGCTTGGAAGTAGTGTTTGAGTTTCTGCGAAGTGTAAACAAGGGTGGGAAGAAGTTTTTCAATTTTATAGTACCTTGTTTCCTCTGGTATAAGTGTTTTGCTGATGAAGAAGACTGGTTTTTCTATTTTCCCTTCCAGGCGAATGAAAACTTAGCTAAGAGAAGTATCTGTGACTGCTAGGTAGATTATCAGTTCCTCATTACCTACTGGGGTACTCATTATGGGAGACCTCCCCAAATAGATTTTGAGATTCTGAAAAGCTACTTCGCATTCTGGTGTCCATGTGACTTTTGCAGTTGGTTAAACATTTCCTCATTTGGTACATTCACAGAGTAATAGGAATAGGTAACTGCAGCGGTCTGAAGATTTAGAGACGAAATGATTGATTGCGGCAATCTTGTCAGCGAGTTTTTGAACGTCTTTTGTTGTCTTTGGAGAAGGCATGTCAAAGAGAGAGCCCAAATTTGATCCGGGTTGGCCTCAATCCCTTTCTTGCTGATGAGGTGGCCTAGAAAGCGGCCAGAATGTACCCCGAATTGACATTTATCAGGGTTGAGACACATTTTGTAAGATCGAAGGATTTTGAATATTGTGTTGAGATCTGAGATGTGATTATCTGATTATGAGCTTTTGTACAAGAGATCATCGATGTAGACTTCAGTGATTTACCCTAGGTGTATTTTGAACATACCAGTCATCAATCGTTGATATGTGTCGTCAGGGTTCTTGAGCCTGAAGGGCATGACTTTTTAACAATAAAGGCTACTTTCGGTGATGAATGTTGTCTTCTCTTGATCTTCTTTAAGAAGTGAAATTTGATTATACCCGGAAGCAGGGTCCATCATAAATAGGAGATCATGGCCTGCTATAGAATCGAGGATATGATGAATGTTAGGAAGAGGGAAACTATCCTTTGAAGTATGTTTGTTAAGATCTGTGAAATTAGCGCAAACTCAAACTTTTCTGTTCTTGTTTGGGACAGCGACAATGTTGGATATCTAGTCTTAATATTTAGCTTCTCGAATTAATCCCACTTTGATCAATTTCTCGATCTCGGTATTAACTTCATCTTGAAAACGAGGTAAAAGTCGTCGCTATTTCAGTTTGACCGCTGTGGCGTTGATATTGATGGCTAACTTTTGGTAGGTCATGGCTGGATCGACTCCAGGCATTTTTTCGAAATACCATGCAAAAACGTCTCGATTGAGTTGCAAGAACTGAATAAAAGCATCTTTCTCATGCTAAACCAACTTGGTTCCAATGAACGTACCTCTGCTAGGTTCATCAATGTTGACATATTCCATGGGCTCCTCTGTAGGTGATCAATTTTTTGTAATTGCTATGCGGCCAATCTGTCTGAAGTATCTAGGATGACAGAGACAGTATTTTCATAAGCTTAAGAGAGTTTCTGACTACCTCTAATCTCATAAATACCATTGTCGTATTTGAATCGGACTGCTTGATGATAGGTGGAAGTGATTGCTTCCATATTATGTATCCAGCAGCGGCCCATAATCCCAAGATAGCAAGATTTGGCATTGATGACATAAAAAATGATATTGATAGTGGTTGGTCCTGCGGTAATGGGTAAGATAATCTTGCCTACGCATTCCTCCCTGGAGCCATTGAACCCACTGATGTCTGTGTCGCTCTGAATGACTTAATCGGTCAAACCCATCTAGTGGATCATACTTTGAAAATAAATTTCATTACCGCTTTTAGTATCGATCATCATTGTGTGCATGAAAAACTATTTCATCTTGAGCATTATGACTAATGCATCATGATGTAAAAATTTGACATGGCTAGTATCGCAATCCTTGAAGGAGATTCCGAGTCGGCGATTGCTCAACTCAGTAAGAAGTTTGGCTTCTTTGTCTTGAGGTGTAAGATCACAACATTCTGAAAGCCTCTGGCGCTTTGATCAGTTGGAATTGGTGATCTTGTTAATTTTGATCATGTTGCTGAGATGCATATAGTAGAGATGCTTCTCCTCAGCTCTATCGTAGACCTGAACAACTTTGAGTTGCTTCTTATAGTTGTCATCTTGGTATGACTTCAGGTCAACAATATATTCGAGCATCCGTCCCTCCTTGAAAATGTGTTTGTGCGACCGCTGTAGAGTATATGATGATTTACCTTAAGATATAGGCAAAATGGTTGATTCTCGATGGGCTCCAGTAGTTGAGAGACGTGGAAGAGCAGTTCTTTCAATAGCAGTAGAAAAATTGTGGAGATCCGGATGTTTAGCTTTGGGAGGATAGGTTTGTTTTGCGGACCGCTTTTCGGAGGGTATCATGTGTTCCCCTTGGTGCATTTCTGATCTCCCTGTTCCTCCTTAGGTTTGCCGGTTTGATCTGTGGGTGGGGCTTTGGTGGAGATGACAGATTTAGTAGACTTTTGTCACTCAGACATCATCTTCTCGAAGTTGACGTAACCATTAAATTTGGTGATCATCTCCTCTAATGTCGCAGGCTTGTTAAGGAAGAGGTATTCTTTGGATTTGCAATCGAGCCGGAGAATATTGGTGAAAGCGGTCACAAATATTTTTTGGTCGAGGTTATCCACTTTTCTCGCAAGCTCTAGAAATTTCTTCGAGAAGTCTTCAAGCTTTTCTCCATGTGACTACTTAAGACCGGTAAGAGAATATAAGTTCTCATCTTTGTCTCTGTTGTGAGCATATGTCTTGATGAACTGTTTCTGCAGCTGATCAAACGTGTAGATAGATTCCTCAGGAAGAGAATGGAACCATCGGAGTGGCTCTTCCTGTAAACTTGTAGTGAACAGACGACTGAGAATGTGGTTAAAATTGGAGTACAGCCCCAATGAATCACGGTATTGTAGAATATGCTCCTTCGAGTCAGTACCTTTGTATTTATGAATTTTGGGAGTATGGAAACCTTTCGGTATCTCCATAGCGAATGGTTCTTTGGTAATCGGACTTCCTTGTAACTTTGTTGTATCGCCGGTAGTACCCAAAACTTATGCCTCGACCAATTCCTTAATTCCCTGGCCCATGTGTTCTTTTGTGACGTAATGACGTATTGGTTGAATCGCTGGATGTGCTGGCAGGGGATGACGAGTTCCCGTACCTTCACTCAAGTGATCTTACGTTGGAACTTGATGTATAGGTCACTGGTCTTCCTCCTGATAGATGGAAATCTAGTACCTCGACTGACTTTCGATTGAACTTCTCCCCCCAAATAAATGGAGGGTTGTAGTCTGTATGGAAGATTTATGGAAATAGCTTTACTGGCGGCTCCCCAAGGTCCCAATCTTTCCCTTGCTAAAATGTGGGAGGTCTCTGGAAGTTGATCGCGTCCCCAGCCTAGAGGAGCCTACTGAGTATTTATAGAGCCTTGAGTACAGTCTGTATTGTCGTCATCTGGTCTTTGTACTGTTTGAGCACTGTCAAACGAGCTTGTCGTTCTGCATCGAGCTCTTTCTCTCAGAGCTCGCGATCCTTTGTTAATTAAAGTTCGAGTTCGGCCCATTTTTCTGTCCCAACGTGGAGATTCTCCCGTAACTCGGTGAGCTGTCCCGAATCCACAAAATTTTCAAGCTGAGTTCCTGCGGCCAGTTGTCTTGAAGAAACCATAATTGAAAATTGAAATGAAAGACTGCCTTTGGGTATTGTAGAAATGAAATCTTTCCCACAGACGGTGCCAAATGTTATGGCCAAATTCTGTAAGCTCAAAATGATTAGGAATTAGCTATCACACCAATGAACCTGTAATAATATTCTAATAGAAAGTAAGAAACGGAAGCATGTGTTTTTAGCGTGAAAAACCTCTGAATATGTAAAAAGCCACGACCTCGTATGAAAGATTTTTGTAAAAGTATATTTATTGCTTGAAACAGATATCTTTTTTACAAGTGATCTCTAAATATAGAAATGCTTTTGATCTCGTAAATAAGAAGTTTGTGTAATTTTTCTGGTCCCTGTCTATTCTGGAACTTTTCCTTTATATAGGCTTTTCCCACAGCTCTTCATCGTGCTGGACCACGTTTTCCAAATAATGCGGTCAGTGGTGGTTGGCTGAATAACTAACGAGTTCATGGGAGACAGGTGTCTTTGACTAGATAACATTTTTTGGGTTTAGCTCGACCTACGTTCTTGAGTAGTTCGTGGGGTTGGTTGGAATGTTTGACAGGAGTGTCAAGTGTAAAAAAATTCGTGAGCCTGAGATGGAGGTAAATTGAGCTTCATGAGCTCGATTTTGAATGAGATAGAGGGATAAGTCCCTACACCTGGGTATGCAGAAAATGCAAGAAACCAAATTACAATGGAATCATGAAGATAAATATTTCGAATACATTAACTAACCCAAAGAGAAAGTTCTTGTCTTGCCAATCAGTGGTTAGATTATGCAATCAATGGTTCTCTAGGTTTTGGTGGATAATATTCATCTTTTATAGGGGAGTTATTTTGGATGTGGAACACATGGCCACTAGTAGAGGGAATGCCCTTGGAGGACTTCAAAATGTACAATGAAAGGATGTGGGGCTCCTAAAAGGTTATGGACTTCCAAAACTGAAGCAACTAAAGACTAAAAGTTTCTAAAATGCACAAACCCTATTTGTAAGAAGAGCTTCACTTGGCTTAACGATGCAATGAAAGAAGAAAAGTAGAACAAGAGGGAAGAGAAGACTGAAGATACTCATGAGAAGAACCTAAAGATGAATGTCCAGATGACTCTTACCCTGAACTTGAATAAGTTTTGCAATCAATTTAAAGGGAAAACAACTCTAGGATGAATGTAGGAAATGTATTCACTTTTGAATCTTAATGAATGTACTATACATTATACTAAAAAAATGGATAAACATGTAGTGAAAATGGCAAACAAAAGATAGAACACAAACCTAATTGGTACTCAATGCTATTCCAAATCACATATCACAAAACCTACATAGCACAATGAAATACACATTAATAATGGTGATCAACAAAAAAAACTGAAACTTGCAATGTGTTTAATGTGAAGCGCAAACCTGTAGGAACAACAACCTTTATTTAAAACCTGCATAATAGTGCAAAACTTGAAACAATATCCACACCCTGTACAACTGAAATTTATACATTCTACTCATTATACACCATTCAACATACACTACACAATTCACATACCAAAATATACAAAACACAAAAATAACACATACCAAAATTCCATTACTTAATTAACTGTCTCCAAAGTACAACATATTATGGATATTTCATTGTTTCATCCAACATAACATGAAAAATAAACCAGTTCTACCCAAAATGTAGTCTAAACTGCTTGCAGAAAGTACAATAATGTTTTACCATACAATACCCAAAAAGTGAACATGATAACTTAAAGCAGATAAAATAAGATAGAATAGTCAAAGACTAAGGCTTCCAATTCTTTGTTGGAGCTTGGTATGCCTTCTTGAAGGGGTTTGTGGCTGAAGTAGTTTGAGAAGACTGAGTTGCAGCGTATGTAGCTGGTCTTGGAAGTTAAAATTGTGCCCTCTCATTGTTTGAAATTGTACCCATCCTAATATTTGAAGTTGCACCCTTCTCAGTATTTGAAGCTGCACCCCTCCTAATGTTTGAAGTTGCTGTTCTCTCCATGTTTCTACCATTTCCCTTTAGTGTTTGAAGTTGTTCCCCTCCAATTGTTAGCAGTTGTATTATTCATAGTTTTAGTAGAAGTACCTCTCCCTCTTGTAGAAGTTGCCCGGCCCATGTTTCTACCATTACCCCTCCCAGTATTTGTAGTAGTTCCAGACTTAGTGTTTATATTTTCCCTTCCCCTACCACCCCAAGAAAATTTTCCTCTCCCTCTACCTCTCACAATTGGTGTTTGAGGGGGGCACCGACATTTCTTCTATGTTCAACTCTGTTATTATTTGTGTCAAGCTTATTCCTTTGTTTTGTCACAATTCCATTTGGTTGGGCAGAAGGACCTTTGCACGTCTTCTTCATGTGACCTAGAGCACCACATTTCCCACATCTCCTATAGTTGTCAAGTGCTTCATCTTTGTCTTTAATTCTCTGCTTCTTTGACCTACCAGGTCCCCTCAATAAAGGTGGGGGTAACATAGTATATCTTGGTTGCAAGCAAATATGTCATTCAATAACAATTTAATACTACAAAATAATATTAAAAAATCTTAAAAGTACAACATACAATTTTAAAGTTACAATTGAAGTAATACCTGTCCCCATTTAGATGGATCATTAATGGCATGAATTGGAAGATTGTAAGTAACAACATATTTTGCAACTGTGTGGTACTCACTACAATATCTATGTAATAAAAAAAATCTTTATTTGCATGTAAACCTATAAACAACCTTAAGACAAAATGAGATAAAAAGAAAAAAGTACTTACTTAACCCAAGGATGTCTCATAGGAATGAGAACTACATGTACACATGGTAAACCAATTAGTTGCCACTCTCTATACTGGCATTCAAGTTTTTCAAGGTTAACTTTCCATTTCTGACCATTTCCAGAAATTGTAACAAAGCATTTGTCAGTTGTACCCTCTACCCTATATTGACCATACTTTCTTAACATTTTCTCAATGTGTGTGATTTCCTTACGAACAAGTCTTGCATATTAACAAAAATAAAATTTTAAACTTTAACAGTTGTTATTACTTGCTTTAATCAAACACATAAAAATAAGGAAATTTACCATTTTGGTCCCACTTCCCTAGCTTTTAGCCTTCTGTCATACATGAGCTTCATCAACATCAGTTTCAGCTTTCCTATGGCTTTATGTAAAGGCTTATCTCTCACTTTGTTGATCCAGTTATTGAAGGACTCTGAGAAATTATTAGTGATGTGTTCAAACTTTGTACTAAAATCAAAATGCGATCTGTATCATCTCTTATATGGCTCCCTGTGTAGCCAATCATATGCTGCAAGGTCATCCAACTTCAACTGATCAAGAAACTCTTCTCAGTTTGTTTTCATGCCTTAGCAGCCCCCTAAACCAGTTTCTCAAGGTGAGTTCCTCTGTGGTACTTCTTCATATTTTTATACATGTGCCTAAAACAAAATATGTGGTTTGTAAATGGAAATACTGAACTAACATCTTTTATAAATCCCTTCTTCCTATCAGAGATGAAGTTCAACCTGTGTCTGTGTAGGTTTAAATAAGGTTTCATCATCTCTAAGATTTTTTTTCCAAGTTTTAGTACACTCAGACCTACAGAAGATCACTGCAATTAGGAATAATTCATTGTTCCCATCCAGTTCAATGATTGAAAGGCACGCCTCACCATACTTGCCCTTCAAGAAATGCCCATCAAGACCCAATAGTGACCTACACCCATTCAACCACCCCTTCATTGAACTCTTGTATGAAATAAGGGTTCTTGTTCATTCATTGGTCATTAAGTTAAGACTGCAAGTTAAAATGCTTCCAGAATTTGCCAATAGCACTTGCACAGTCAACTCTGGCATAACAATATAACCTTCATCATAGAACCCCACTATCCTCTCCATGTATATAGCTCATGCACTCCATGTTGTGAAGTAAGACACATCAACACCATACTTTATTCTTATAGCTTCTTGTACATCACATTTTCTTGAAGATCTCACACTCCAAATCAGTTGTTCAACTTCATTGGCCACCCATCTTGCATGTACCAATTTGCTCTACATGTGTGAGTTAGATTACTTGTGTCTTTGAGTTCCATAGTATGACCATCACAATTTTTTCTCACATAACATATCTACTCACATTTCTCATCATCACATTTGTACCTTAGTCTGCAATTCTCATTTTTGACTTGATAATACTTAAATTTATTTATGATAACAAAGTTCCTGATGAATATTCTTGCTTCAAATACATTTCTCCATACCATCCTTATTTTTAGTTCATCATACTCTGTCCCAACTATATGGACGTGTCCCTCGAGCTGTGATAAACTCAAACTGATTCAATACCAGACTCACGCAATATACACGTAACATACACCATCAGAAATAACACCTAGACCACCAACTAATGAAAAACATGGCCCGAGAACTACAGATGAAATCCTCTCACGAACTAGCAGTTACAAGTTGAACTACTACTTGCCCCCATTTTTATGAGAACGTGCTTATACACGATAACGAACATAGATGAAAGTCTATAAAAATGATGAGTTCCAGAGGAGAAAGGACTAAGTTTTTCTAACTCGAGATCTTGTAATAAAAATATCAGCCTCAAACAATAAATATACAGTTACTAAATCCTCAAGTCGAGGTCGTGGCTTTTACCTATTCAAAAGTTTCCACGCTAATCACCTATGTCATATTATATTGGGTTATACTAATTCTTGTCGCAAGTACATTTGGTGTAAGAACAATTTCGAGTTATTTCAAACTATTACAAAATTAGGCCCTTATATTTGGCACGAGAAAGAATTCATTTCTACAAAATCTTAAGGCATACAGTTTCTTCCAACATACTCTCCCTCTTCAGCCCTAATCTCTCTCGTACCTCACCAATCTCTCTCGTACCTTCCACCTTTCTACCACTCCTTCCCTCTCCCTCTTGGTACTCTCCATCTCCCTCTTACAGTTACTCCACACACCACACTCTTTCTCCTTAACCCTAACACCCTTCTCTCTTAAAGTCATTCCACTTTTTTCTACTCCTCCACAGCCCCCTGTTTTTGCCCTCACTACTCCCCCGTTGAGTTTCTCGAGACCATGGACGACACTGGAGCTGCCTCACAAGAAGCTGAACTTACTGAAATGTTTACCAACTGTTTCACACATGATTCCGACCCGGCAGTCCGCCTGGATAACACAAAATGGATAGCCCTGCAGAAGGAATGGTAAAACGCCATCGGTTTTAAGTCCATCTCCGCTACTCTAAAAAAGCATGTGATAACGGATGGAATCCGACGAGAATGGGGAAAACTCCTCACATCCATCCCGCCGTTCTCCTACGGCCAAGATACTAGAGTTTTTACTGCCAAATTCTCAAATCAACAAGACTTTCAAACGATTTTAAAATCCCCACCGGTGAATATCTTTGGATACTCGATTTTACAGCAGCCCTGTGACCCGTTATTTACTCTGTCCTAGCTCTTGTTCCCTAGGTATTTATGTTGGATGCAAGTTTACGGCCTCCCGGTGTGTATGCTAAACAAAAGTATCTTTTGTATGATCAGAAACAAGCTAGGCAAATTTATCAAAGACAAATTCCACCCATAAAAAAACGAACTCACTAAAACAAGTTTCGTAAGCTGCAAGTAAATTTATTCACTGATAAACCACTTGTGCTTTCTCTCCCGATCCATCGGCCGGGTGGATATGGCGTTATTCACCTCCCTATCAAATACGAGAGGCTCGAGGGCTTTTGCCAGCAATGCAGAGTTTTAGCGCACTCGCTCGCTCAATGCACTATTTTCAGCGACATTAAACGGAAACGAGCCTGCGACGTCCCATTCAGGAAACAAGTCCAAGTTCAACCAACCAAGATTCACCATAGCCACCCCCGTCACCTCGTTGGGGAAAAGAGAGCATCCTCCTGTAGGCACAGCCGACGAGAAAGACTTTGAGAATACACATAACTTCTCGGCAGAACCGGCAGCATGCAATGGCTCACCTTAGTACGTGGTCGTACAACCATCAACAACTGGTTATGGATAGAGATTCTGCTTCGGCAACCAGATCGACAGAACACCGAACCACTACAGCCCGGAGTAACGGTCCTGCAGTTCACCATATGACAAACAGTTGCATGCACCCAACCCATCAAAACAACATCAAATCTCAAGCTCTCTCTAGGGCAGGTAATTTTGTGGCCATGCAGAGTTGGTACAATTCGAGCCCCGAGAAATCAGGTAAGCTTCTCAAATTACAACCTCTTGGCACCGAAAACATGTGTGCTAGAGCATTTAATGAACATCTTTTTGGGGGCCCTACGAACACACCAGCTTTCAGATTTGGGGAGACATTTTCAAATCCTAACATTTAGGACAGTCAGACTTTGGGACCCGCCCATCCATCACACACATCAAGCAACAGTTCGTAAGGAAACGGCAACGGCTAGTGAACAACTCCTCCTCTCTCCAGGCCCCACTTAAAGCCCCACAAAACACTCTAACCACTCTTTGGACCTCAAATTGCGCTATTACAGAAAGCCCAACTCAGCCTTAACTAAACCCCAACTCCCTTACAAATTCGGGTCTACTGGACCGAGACTTTTGGATTTTGAAATCGAAGTCAGCCCATCAAAATTGGATTGTCGACCTGGCCCATCGGTCGCTGACCTGACGCTCAGCCCATCACCCATGAAAATCGGGCCGAATACTCAAACCCACTACTCTCATACAATTCATCTTAGCCCCGGTCCAGACTCTTACCTCCCACTTCTCACATCGACCCTGGTTCAGCCACCCCTACCAGTTATTCTTCTTAGCTCATCCTCGGCTTCGACCGGACAATCCGAGCCCGAAGAACTTTGTCTCCATTCCTCGGAAAGTGATACATGGCGCACACCGGATAGTGCCGACCTCTTTGATCAAACAACAAGCTTTGGGCATGTAAGCACCACCGCTGCATTGACACACGTGAATTCCAGAAAATGTAAACGAAGCTATATAGAGCTCGGAGAAGCAAGCAGGGACTCGGCAGGACCCGCTGAGGTACGCACCTTTAAATACCCACGGCTAATACACAGTCACCTCGATAATTTATTTTACTATGCCTACAAACTTTGTCTTCCTTTATTTTTTTCATGCACCCTCCATGCAGCACCGCGTTGTGAACAACGCCGGCGTTATAATCGAAAAAAACGTGGACCCCTTAAACTAGATATAAAAATGGATTATAAATGTCCCTCACACTTAGGTTGGGAGACTTGGCCTTACGGTACACACTTATTCACTCGGCCTCAACCAAAATTATTCTCAGGTCATTCGCACCCAACTCTTTTAGACATTGGCAGACCTTCCTCCCGAAACGACATACGGAATCGGATTTGAAAGCTCTAGGAAAAGAGACGCACCTCGTTGCTGCCACCCAACCCCGGAGGCCGTACTCCGAGGGACGTGCCTCTAGAGCCCTCCCACTTCCGGCATAGGTTTGTCTTTGCCGCACGTGTCCTCCTTTCAAACCCGGGCCATGTCACACTGCACCTTGTCAAGCGTCTATCACACTCGTTGAAGGCTCAGACTAGGCCTCCAAGCCCGCTCCTCAATCACGCCAACCTTTCGTCCACCATCGCTTCGGAAGCGGGCCCGACATCGGCCCTTTGGTTTCCATGATCATACTTTCATGGAACTGTAGGGGGACCGCAAAGCGGTCCACCCTGAGGGAGCTCCTGACCGATAACTCCAAATCTCATTCGGATATTATCTTTCTTTCCGAGACCAAAGTGAATCAACCTGATGCTCTCAGGAAGCTTAACGCTCTCGGTCTGCTTCAAAGCCATAGTGTTCCAGCTTCTTCTCAGGACGTGGGAGGACTTTGGCTTACCTGGAATGACAATATCAATCTCACCATCCTCACCTCTAACCCCAATGGCATAGACGCCCTCATTCATTCTCACCCCCCCCCCCCCCCCCGTTGCATCCCCCTAGTACAGAGCCGGTTCCCTGGCTCTGCTCTTTTACTTATGGTCCCCCCGACACGAACCAGCGCGCCAAGTACTGGCACGCCATCGCCTAGATGGCCCCCTCTGTGAGTATCCCCTGGCCGATCATAGGCGACATGAACGGTATCACCAGTAAAGACGAGAAGCATGGAAATATTCCCCACGACCTAACAGCTGCTAACCCCCTGGCGGATTTCATCTTCGATGTTTCTATGATTGACCTGGGCTTTTCTGGGGTCCCGTTTACCTGGTCCAACAAAAGAAAAGGGAGTGACCTGGTCAAGCAGTAGCTGGATCGGGCATTGGCCTCTATCACCTGGAGCACCATTTTCCCTGAAGCCACTATCCAGAATCTCCCCATTATTGGTTTGGATCACGGACCTATCATCCTAAATTCCAAACCTACTCAACCCAACCTGCCAAAACAATTCATGTTCCAATCCGCCTGGCTGAATAATGCAACTTGCAAGGAGATCATTGACACTGCCTGGGGCAAAGAACCGGAAGGATCTCGCCAGCTGAGACTTTGTAAGAAGCTGAGGCACACAAACCAGGAGCTTCTTGCCTGGAATTGGACGGAGATGAACTTCAATCCCTCCACCATGAAGGTTATTAGGCACCAGATCTGTGAGGCTCAAAAGCAGGCAACAACGGCGGATTCGGCCAACCGGGATCAGGAGCTTCAGCTCAAACTCGCCTCCCTCCAGGACCAGGAAGAGCACACCTGGCGAGACAAATCCAGAGAGCTATGGCTTAAAGAGGGCGACAGGAATACTAAACTTTGCCACGTCTCTACCATTTGCCGAAGAAGATACAACACGATCAAACATATTCGAAAATCGGACGGTACGTGGAGTCAAACTAAAACTGAGATTGGGGAAACTTTTATGGACTTCTACAGTGACCTTTTTACCCCCCTCTCAACCCTCTATCAAGATCCAGGACCTGGGCATCATGGAGAAACTTATCACAGATGAGGATAATTCCCTCCTTACTCGAGATCACACCATGGAGGAGCTGAAAGAAGTTCTCTTCTCGATGAACCCGTACAAATCTCCTGGACCGGGCGGTTTCACACCCCTCTTCTACCAAAAATCGTGGGTTACCGTCCAACATGATTTGTTCAAAACTGTCCTCGTTTTTTTCTAAAACATCAACCTACTCCAGGAATTCATCCATACTAACATCACGCTTATCCCCAAGAAAAAAACCCAGACTCCCCTGACCACTACCGCCCCATCAACCTTTGTAATGTCAAATTCAAACTTATCACCAAAATCCTTGCTGCCAAACTACGACCCCTCCTTAACAAGATCATCTCCCCGGCTCAAAATACTTTTATTCTTGGGCGTCAAAATTTTGGCAATATTATCATGGCTCAGGAAATCCTCTCTACCCTCAAAAAGAAGAAAGGGGCTTCTAGCTATATGGCAGTTAAACTTAATCTGAGCAAAGCCTTCGACGTGAAACCCTGTCATCCATGGGGTTCTGGGAAAAGTGGTATTCTTGGATACACCAATGTATTTTGACCACTGCGCTTTCGATAAATCTCAATGGCACCCCCTTCGGTTTTCTTAAACCCGGCAGGGGGCTCAGACAAGGTGATCCCCTCTCTCCATCCCTTTTCCTCATCTGTTCTGAAGTTCTCTCTCGGATTATCCTACAAAAAGAAAACAACGGCACAATCCATGGTATCAAACCGGCCAGAGGCAGTACCCCAATCACTCATTTGCTCTTCGCGGATGATAGCTTCATCATCTGCAAGGCTAACCTGGAAGAGGCTGGGGATCTTAAAGAAGCCTTAAACACCTTTAATCAAGTATCCGGCCAAGAGATCAACTGGCACAAATCTTGTATTCTCTTTAGTAAAAACTGCCATCACAGGCACCACAGGCTCATCCAGAAAATCCTTTACATCAAAATGGATACTTCGGGGGATAAATACCTCGGAGCCCCCCTCAACTTTAATCGCTCTAAGAGCCTAAATTTTTAAGGCATTACTTCCAGAGTGGCAAATCGTATCGAGGGTTGGAAAGCAAAAAATCTCTCCCAAGCCAGAAGACTTACCCTTATTAAAGCTGTTAACTCGGCAATTCCATCATTCCAAATGGCTATTTTTCCCTTCCCTCAGAAAGTGTGCAACAAACTTGACTCGCTCAACACCCGTTTCCTGTGGGGAGTAAACAAGGACGGAAAGTACAAGACTCACTTGATTAAATGGAAGCATATCTGTCGACCTGTCAAACTTGGGGGCTTGGGTATCCGCACTGCCATTCACCACAACCAAGCCCTGCTGGCCAAACTCTTTTGGCGTCTTATCAAAGAATCGGATAAGCTATGGGCTCAGAACATGCTCACCAAGTGCTCGCCTAAAAACTCCCCTATGATTGCCACAGCTTAGCCCTTCGACTCGTGGATCTGGAAAAGGATACTCAAAGCCCGTAATCGCATCTGGCACGACCTCTGCCGGCATATTGGAAACGGCGAGAAAATTGATCTTTGGCATGAACCCTGGATTCCGGGTATCCGATTTGGACGGTCAGCCGGGCCGACCCCCCTCAATCGCCCTTTTTCTAGAGTGGCGGATTTCATTAACCAGCAAAGCCGTACTTGGAAAGCCCAATTGATTCAATCTATTTTACACCCAGATATCGCCGAACACATCCTGACCATCCCCCTCAGTAGACATCCAGCCTCCGACGTCCTCCGGTGGAAGCCGGAGAAGAACGGTCAGCTCATTGTGAGATTTGTCTACAAAGCTCCATCTCAGGACCAAGCTACCCTTGCGGCTCCCCCTGCCCCGGGAACCCCAGTGGAGTTCCCTTGGGAAACTATTTGGCAGGCGACTGTCCTCTTTCGAATTTAACTGTTCCTCTAGAAAGCAATCCAGGAAGGCATTTCAACAAAATTTTGCCTCTTGTTCAGAAACGACGACTGGGACACAAACTGCCCCAGATGTGGTATCGAAATGGAGACGGTCGCGCATGCCCTCTTTCTCTGTCCAAATATTCACAACTTCTGGGCCCTTTCTGACCTCTCTCTGGACTTTAGCACTCCACCTTCCCTAACTCAGTTGGTCTGACCATGTTGAAGTGCTACCAGCTACTTGGGGGAACTACGAATTTGGCGGCCTTTTGTAGCACGCTCAACTCTATTATGTATGCCATTTGGACATCCAGGAACGAATTAGTGTTTGAAAATAAACGCACGTGCCATACTGAAGAAATCAAGAGAGCGAAGAGCTTTCTCTTACCCCCAAAATGTCCCACCCAACCGTCCTTAACCCTTCAAGATACCGCCTCAAGCTAGTTCTGGGTGGCACACCATTTTTGTGGACGCCGCCTGGACCAAACCGGAAAACCTGGGTGGTACAGGTTTCATGACTAGGGATTAGAGGGATGGAGGAAGCTTTATGACTAGGGATTAACAATGTTCTCCTCCTAACCGACTGCCAATGACTTGTTAGAGCTTTCCATGACCGGTCTGAGGATCTCTCCTCGGGGGCTCTCTCTCTCTTGCACCTAACATGCGCGCCTTGACGATATTTTTTCTGGAATTCCATTTTGACTTTATTGATTGTCTCTGTAATTACGAAGCACATTTTCTCACAGCCAGAGGGATTGTTACTCCCTCTCTTGTTTGTTCATAGCCTTCCATGGCTACTGCTTTTGTATACTCTCTTGTTCCCCACCATTAGGTGAGGCATTTTATTTATATATTCATGTCTTGCTTTAAAAAAAAAAGGCATACAGTTTCTCAACGATCAATTTTTAATCATGGTAACTTCAAAGCGACCAGCCACAGGAGTTCAGCAAGATACACTACAACAAATATTGGTTTTTACGTCATTAAAAAAATAACGTAAAATGGATTTAACGTCACAAATGATGCCGAAGGCGATGACGTGGAAAGGTAGGGACCAACAACGTCATTAAATAAGTGACGTGGAAAAGTAGGTACTAAAGTCATTTAATAAATGAAGTATAAAGGGTTTCAAAAAATGACGTCATCGATGCCCAATTCCGGCGGTCGGCCGGCTAGTATATTCTATTGACGTCACTATAAAAAATGACGTAGTTGAAATATTTTAACGTCATATTTGAAGTGACGTAGTAGGGTTTTCATACATCAACAATGACACATTTAAAATGACGTCAATACCTCAAAAAATACAAAAAAAAATTAAAAATCAAATATTGCCTATCCCCACCCCTCCCCCGCCAGGACTCTACAGGACCACCACCATATTATACGAAAGGCAAAATATTTGGCTAAATTTTATTACCTTTATTAAATACAATGTGTTTAAACTCAATCACTTCATTAATTGGATTACAGAGCTAAATCGCTGGTAAACTTAACCAATGCACAAAAAAAATACAACCATAAAGAAGGGTCTCAGATGTTTCATTGCCAAAATGCTTACAGCTTTTGAGTGCCTTTGTGTTTCTACTAATCTGGATCAATTTGTAAACCTGTCAAAGCATACAAAACATATGCTATAAATGTAAGCTTACTAATAATAATAATAAGACTACCGAACTTCACATTTACTACATACTATACTATAAATGTTGCTAAGTGTTAGTATCTCACATGCCTATTATTATACTTTGAGTACACAATAAGATGCTTGCAATCGTAAAATAAAAGAAAATAATACAAAACAAGATAAGAGAAGAAAAATACCTATTTGTTTGAAGGATTCCACCTCCGTGACAATTATACATTTTGGATCCCCATAACAAAAAAATCTTGGTCAATTGCTCTTACTGTAGTAAACATGGTACTAGGGAGGCCACTCATCTCTAACTCGCATGGCTATTCTGCTATCCAACCACCCCGTATGAATTTTGTTATCTCGGTACTCTGAGACTTGTAAAAGGCAGTTTACATTTATCAATCTATATTTTCTAGTATAAGTATATTTAGAGTGGAGCTAATATTTTATAAAGCTTGAGAAGCTTACATTTAAAAGATCGATTGTGTAATCAATATTTGTACGAATTTTTACCCGAATATGTATCATCTCCTTTAGTCCAAGAACCATGTTTGCAATAGCTAAAGTTCTCAACTCCCCAAAAGCAAAAACATATCCTGAGATTACAATGTAAGAGATTTGCATTAAAATTATTTGAAGTATAAGCATGATTCAGAATTTTGACTCGTACGTCGAAATTTGCGGGAACGACACAAAATAGCGGGTATATCGGACCGTTATATATAGTGATATATATCAAATAAAGCAATAATGTTTTCCGATACTAGCAATTTAATGAAACAGCAGACATCAAATGATAATAATCTGATATATCAAGGAAATACTAGAGCTTGAGCGACTGATCGCTAGATTCTTTTTTATCCTTGGGTATGAGCAAAGATAAACCATTCCCCACATCGTGCCAAGAAGATGTATACCTTAACAGAGAAGTACGCCCACGCATTTGACTTACTTTTAAAACTCAGCTCTTACAACGAGTCAAACAACCAGTTTCTGTTCTTGCTCAAACATGAGAGGGGGACTTCTATATTTTTCCTACATTTTGGGAAGTTTAACCCATTGTTGGCAAAATACGTATGATTTAAATCAGCAAGAAGAATATAAATTCAAATGACCTTTAGGCCTGTAATTTAAATTAGCACAAAGACAAATTTTAACCTGTACTTTACCACCAGTTAGCTTAAATCCATCATCAGGGTCCTTACTAGTTACTCGTACAGCAACACAATGACCTTTATGTTGGAAAATACAATACAATATGATTTGTTTTTCCTTTAAAGTTTGAATGGTGGAACTAAGTGGTTTTAGTCCCACATTGGATATGAGGGAAACACAACTATCCTATATAAGTAAATCAAACACTTGCCTTGTTGTAATGTGTGTGAGAGTTGGTGGGTCACACGCACATGTGCGACATGTGCGGCCCATGTGTGCAAGCTAGCTTGGGTGCATGGGCTACCCATGGGCTTGCTCGACCTAGGAAACCCACTTATTATTTTAAGTTTATGATTGGGCCTTGGGGCCTTGGGCCATGGGCTCATGGTGATTCCTTTAAACACTTAGTCGTTTTTTGGGTTTGAGGTGTGAGTTGGGGTGTCTCTAACAGACGCACCTTAAGGTGTGACTCTTGGTGAAAAGGCACTAACTTGAGGTGTGACTCTTGGTGGAGAGTCACCTATGCTCTATATAACCCAATTTCGTTTTCATTTATTATCATCAGTTTTTCAGAATTTTCTTGAGTCCTTTTACAAAGAGAAAACAGAGGCAATCAAAGTTCGTTTGGCAGAAAGATTGAAGTGCTTTCTTCTTTCTGCGACTGATCGTTGTATCCTGAGAGACAGGGGCCTATATTCCTGCAAAGCACTGTGGCAGGGGCGAATCTGTCTTAAGGAGATTGTGTGAATACACTAGACTCGATCATCTCCTTAAGAGGTGTTGGTTTTTCATACAGATTGGAATACAATCTTAAGACAGATTTTTTTTTTGTGATCAAAAACTGCAGCAATGGTGAATCTCACTGAGAAGGATGGTGGTGAAAAGGGTAAACCTACACGTTTTGAAGGTGAAGCCTGAGAAATTCAATGGCACTGAATTTAAGTATTGGCAACAGAAAATGTTATTCTTTCTCACAACTCTGAACTTAGCAAAATTCCTCAAGGAGGACAAACCAGAGTTGAAGGAGGAAGAAACTGACATAACAACTGTAGCAGCAGTGGAGGCGTGGATTCATTCTGACTTTCTGTGTTGAAATTATATTCTGAATGGGTTGGACAACACATTGTATAATGTGTACAGTCCAACGGAGTCTGCAAAGGAACTGTGGGAATCCTTAGACCATAAGTATAAGACAAAAGATGCCGGACTGAAAAAATTTGTAGTTGGCAGATTCCTGGATTATAAAATGGTGGATTCCAAGACTGTAATCAGTCAAGTACAGGAACTGCAGATTATCCTGCATGATATTCATGCAGAAGGTATGAGGTTAAGTGAATCTTTTCAGGTTGTTGCGATAATTAAGAAGTTGCCTTCATCCTGGAAGGACTTCAAAAGTTATCTGAAGCATAAGATAAAAGAAATAAAGTTGGAGGAACTGATCGTAAGGCTAAGGATCGAAGAAGATAATGAATCCAATGAAAAGAAGGATGTTGTTCATTCTTACGATGCCAAGGCTAACATGGTCGAGGGAAACTCTAAACCCCATAAGAAAAATAGGAAGAAAAGGAAAAATGGGAAAAGTTTCTTGGGCCCCAAGGGAAAGGACTTTAAGAAGTTCACAGGGAGTTGTTATGTTTGTGGCAAACCAGGGCACAAGTCAATAGAATGCCGCAAGCGTAAAAGCGGACCAGAAAGTGGCAAAGGCACTCAAGCAAACATTGTTGAGATGGAGAACCTGTGTGCAGTGATCTCCAAAATCAACCTGGCAAGCGATTCCAGATGATGGTTTGTGGACACAGGGGCCACACGTCATATATGCTATGACAGGAGTTTATTTACTACCTACAATAAGACTGAACATGAAGAGAAAGTGTTCATGGGAAACATTTCGACGTCAAAGGTCAAAGGAAAAGGGAAAGTAGTTCTGAAATTCACATCTGAAAAAGAAGTTACTTTGAATGAAGTGTTGCATGTGCCTGATATCCCCAAGAACCTTGTTTCCGGAGTATTGTTGATCAAGAATGGATTCAAGTTAGTGTTTGAGTCAAACAGATGTATCATGACTAAGAATGGTGTATTCATAGGAAAAGGTTATGAGTGTGATGGACTGTTCAAACTAGTCAATAAGAATGAGAATTCTATTTACTTGCCTGAGTCATTTAATATTTGGCATCAGCGATTAGGACATGTAAATTATGGTTCGCTGCGTAAATTAGTCCATTTAGGATTGCTGCCTAAATTCAATCTTGATTGCAAACAAAAATGTGAAGTGTGCGTTGAAGCAAAATTTGCTAAACAACCATTCCATTCTATTGAACAACGCAAAACTGAACCGCTAGATTTGATTCACAGTGATCTCTGTGATTTGAAGTTTATTCAAACACGAGGCGGAAAGAAGTACTTTATTACTTTCATAGATGACTGTACAAGATATAGTCACGTCTACTTGCTCAGAAGCAAAGATGAAGCACTGGAAGTGTTTATTATGTTCAAAAATGAGGTTGAGACTCAACTCAACAAAAAGATAAAAGTTCTTCGAACTGATAGAGGTAGGGAATACGACTCTATTACATTTGGAGAACTGTGTGCTAAGTTTGGTATTATACACCAAACTACTGCACCTTACACTCCTCGGCAAAATGGAGTTGCTGAGAGAAAAAATAGAACTTTAAAGAATATGCTTAATACTATGCTTATTAGTTCTGGTTTGTCGCAGAACCTGTGAGGGGAGGCGTTACTTTCTGCGAATTACATTCTTAATAAGTTACCTCACAAGAAGATTGAAAAGACTCCTTATGAACTCTGAAAAGGCAGAGAGTCTTCCTATAAGTTCTTAAAAGTGTGGGGGTGTCTTGGAAATGTACAAATACCATTGCCAAAAAGGTCTAAGTTAGGACCTAAAACTATTGACTGTATTTTTATTGGCAATGCCAATAACAGTAGTGCATATTGATTTTTAGTATACAAATCTGAAATAAATGATGTGTATGAGAATACCATAATTGAATCACGAGATGCTATATTTTTTGAAAATATATTTCCATATAAAAAGAGTGATACTGTGAATCCTCTTAAAAGAACAATTGATGTTGCTTCTAGTAGTGATCAGCGTATCACTCCTACAAATTCTGATTTTAATGCAGAACCAAGACGTGGGAAACGACTTAAAGTTGCTAAGTCTTTTGACAAAGATTTTGTAGCATTTTTGTTGGAAAATGAGTCTCGAACCTTCAAGGAAGCCATGGCTACACCTTAAGCTCCTAGTTGGCAATAGGCTGTACAGAGTGAGATAGACTCTATAATGCACAACCATACTTGGGAATTGGTAGATCTTCCACCTGGCAACAAACCTATAGGTTGCAAGTGGATTTTCAAACAAAAATTGAGACCTGATGGTTCAATTGAAAAGTACAAAGCCAGACTTGTTGCCAAAGGATATAGGCAAAAAGAAGGTTTGGACTATTTTGATACATATTCTCAAGTGACAAGAATAACTTTCATTCGTATGTTGATAGCTATTGCAGCAGTGCATAAGCTTGAAATATATCAAATGGATGTTAAAACAGCATTCTTGAATGGTGAATTAAATGAAGAAATATATATGAGCCAACCTGAGGGGTTCATTGCCCGAGGCCAAGAAAATAAAGTCTGTCGGTGATTAAATCTCTTTATGGATTGAAGCAGGCACCTTTACAATGGTATGACAAAATTGATGGAGTGATAATTAAGGATGGCTTCAAAATTAATGAATGTGATAGATGTGTCTATATTAAAAGCATTAATGGTGAGCATGTCATTGTGTGTCTTTACGTATACGATATGCTCATCATGGGGACTAACATCAATGTCATTATGTCAACAAAGAATATGTTGTCCAAATTTTTTGATATGAAGGACTTAGGTGTTGCAAACGTTATTCTTGGCATAAAGATTAACAGAACACCACAGGGACTTGTGTTGTCTCAATCACATTATATAGAGAATGTACTTAAGAAGTTTAATAAATTTAACTGTCGCGGTGTTCAGACACCATATGATAATATGCGTCAATTGATTAAACACAAAGGTGAGCCTATTTTTCAAATAGAGTATGCACGCATCATAGGCAGTCTAATGTATATTATGAACTGCACTAGACCTGATATTGCTCATGCTATTAGCAAACTGAGTCGGTATACTATAAACCCTGGACCGAGCCACTGGGAAGCGTTAATCAGGGTTTTACAGTATTTAAAGCATACAATAGACTATGGGTTGCACTACACAAGATATCCAGCTGTCCTTGAGAGATACAGTAATGCAAGCTGGATATCAGATTCTAACGAGTCATACTCCACAAGTGGATACGTATTTATACTTGGTGGTGGAGCTGTCTCATGGAAATGCTCAAAACAAACATGCATAGCTCGATCAACTATGGAATCAGAGTTTGTTGCTCTAGATTTAGCGGGAGATGAAGCTGAGTGGCTTCGACAGTTTTTAGAGGATATTTCTATGTGGACAAAACCAGTATCTGCCTTATGTATCCATTGCGATAATCAAGCAGCAATTGCAAGGGCAAAGAATAATGTTTATAACGGTAAATCACGACATATACGTCGTAGACATAATACTGTAAAGAAATTACTTGCAAGTGGAGTTATATCCATTGACTTTGTGAAGTCCAGTGACAACCTAGTGGATCCATTTACAAAAGGGTTGGCAAAAATGCAAGTTTTTTCCACATCGAGGGGAATGGGCTTAAAGCCTTTAAATACGAGTTAACCTCAGCGGAAACCTAACCTAGTTGATTGGAGATCCCATGATCTAGGTTTAATAGGACAACTAGTTGTGAGTTACTCAACATGAGCACTGAGGAGATTTTAACTCCTGCCCATTCCATGATGTGAACAGTGCAACCTGTCGCAATTTTCAGGGTAAGTTCTCTGAACTTTTAATGATTCCTAAAATTTATATTTACAAGTGGGGTACGACAGGGTACTCTTAATAGGCAATCACCTATGTGAGCATGAGGTGGGGCCGCTTCCATAAGAATTTTATAGGGCAAAATTCTCTAATAGTACTCATGAATCCGGGATTTGTTCAGGGCCGAATTGAACACAACTGTGAGAGCCGATTGCATTTAGAATAGTACTGTGTGAAGACTATTGTCTAGGTTTACACCAAAGCTGACAGTTCAAGACATATGTTCACTAATCAGCGTAAATCCGATAGTTTTTTTTTTACTAGAAAAGGTTCAAGTCCACAAGACACCTCTCTCAATGCAGAATCATTCCCTGATTTTCTCTGTTTTGTCTGAGTTTGTCTGTTACCATTCAAATGTGGGGGATTGTTGGAAAATACAATACAATATGATTTGTTTTTCCTTTAAAGTTTGAATAGTGGAACTAAGTGGTTTTAGTCCCACATTGGATATGAGGGAAACACAACTCTCCTATATAAGTAAATCAAACACTTACCTTGTTGTAATGTGTGTGAGAGTTGGTGGGTCACACGCGCATGTGCGACATGTGCAGCCCATGTGTGCAAGCTAGCTTGGGTGCATGGGCTACCCATGGGCTTGCTCGACCTAGGAAGCCCACTTATTATTATAAGTCTATGATTGGGTGTCTCCAACAGACGCACCTTAAGGTGTGACTCTTGGTGAAGAGGCACTAACTTGAGGTGTGACTCTTGGCGGAGAGACACCTATGCTCTATATAACCCAATTTCATTTTCATTTATTCCATCATCAGGGTCCTTACTAGTTACTCGTACAACAACACAATGATCTTTAGGCCTCACAGACTGAGCTTGGTCAAAGTCAAATGGAGTGTCAATGGCTGATGTTCTCTTCCACGCATCATATCCTCCATAATGGTTCATTCCATAAAATTGTCTTATTTCTAAATAACAAGAGGTACAAATGCCAACATGATTACCGCAAAAATTGCATGAGAAAATAGAAGAGGAAATTTGACATCATGTTGCACAACCGAAATATTCTCCAGCTTCCATACTGTACATATATTCAACAGTAGCAACCCCAATGTAGTTCACGCACTTAGCAAGCCTTCTAGCCGCCCGCTCTAGCTCCTTCATTGTCTCCAATGGTGCAACTGTGATTGGAACTTCCTCAATAATTATTGTTCAAAGCCTAACTTTGTAAGAGTATAGGGCTTATCTAAATTTTCCTTCCATTATGTATGGTGTAAAACATATTTATAAACTGGGATTGGATTGAGTCGACCAAGATGGATTAATACAATGGGCAGTAACACTGCAGCATTAAATATCAATCAAATGGATAAAGATTACTATGGTCTACCCTTGCTAACCAATTATTACTGTAAAACTATCCACGGCAAAAAATAAAATCAAAGAATAAACTGGAGAAGGCAGAAGCTAGTGAACTATACATTACCTTAAAACCATTAAGGGCAGAAAGAGAATGCATGTATACATCGAAAAGGGGCACAAAAATTAAACTACCATCATTCAGGAAGTTTACCTTTGGCAACGATGGGTTCATAAGGAGGACGTTGAGCAATCCAGGTACCATCAGTAAAAAGAAAAAAACTTTGACAAGAGTTGTAAAACTATATTTATAAGGAGAAGTACCTGAGTATGCCGGCCTATATTAGAGCCCAATTAACATTCATTGTCTCCATCTTCCACGAATTTACAATTAGCAGTATGTCAGTATCAGGTTTGCAATAAAATAGAAAGTTAGAGATGCACCGGATATGCTGCCGCATGACATAGATCTGGCCCACATTGGTTTAATCGGGTGTACAAAGCAGAGCCATAATAAGTCTATCCCTGATGTTCGTAGAGTTTGATATGGGGAAAAAAATATAATGGACGGTAAAACAAAATATTTACCTATTTTAATGCCTCTTATTAGAAAATTTGCTCATGAGAGATGGCAGCCTAACATAATAATAAATATATATATATGAACCGATGCTGAGTATCTGTAGATGATGGAAGCTTATCAAGGAGTCTATTATTATGTCCACATCATAATAGAACTGTCTCCTGAATATAGAATGTGGCCTTTATAAATATGAATCAGGGGGTTGTATAGTACTAAGCCATGGATCCCTATACCTTGTGTGTTTGGCTTCCTTCTCTCCTACTTCTTCCTCTTATCTCTCAATTCATACGCAACAAAAGAGTAATAAGATCAAAGCCTCCTCCTAGTCCTTCTAGGCTTTACATGATAGCAAGGATGTTTGGGAGTCTTCTCCATCGTTCTCTTACACAGCTGTCTAAAAAGCATGGTCCGGTCATGCTTTTGCAACTCTCAGTACCCGTGTTAGTAGTCTCCTCGGCGGAAGTGGCAAGAGAGGTATTGAAGATGCATGATCATGTGTTTTGCAATAGACCTGTACTAGAAGGGTTTAGAAAACATTTGTACAATTTCAAAGATGTTGCACTTTCACCCTATGGGGAGTACTGGAGGCAGATGAGAAAGATTTGTGTTCTCGAGCTTCTTAGCGCGAAGAAGGTCCACTCATTTCGATCTGTAAGGGTTCAAGAGGTTGAGAATATGATCAAATCTATCTTCCTCGCATCTTCATGTGTCGTTAATCTCAATGAGACTTTAAATCTTCTCGTACATACAGTAATCCTAAGAATTGCTTTGGGTACGAGTTATGAAGGAAAAGAATTTGAGAGTGGTGGTAACCTTTCAAAACTTCTACATGGAGCTATAGCCATGATGTGTGCTTTTTCTGTGCTTAGTTTATTCCCATACGTAGGCAGGGTCATTGCTCTCTTCACCGGGTTGCAGCAAAAACTAGACAAGAATTTCAATGAGTTGAACGCATTGTTGCAACAAGCAGTAGATGAACATTCAGATCCTGATAGACAAACAGGAGAATATGAAGACATTGTTGATGTTTTGCTTCGCTTGGAAAAAGAACAGTTTGGTGAAATTCGTTTTACTAAAGATCACATCAAGGCGATTCTCATGGTAATTTCAATACTTCTACCTCTTGTTCTCATCTTTTGATCCCTTATCATTTGTTCAAATAGTTCAATAAAATAATATGTTGGTTGCAGGATATGTATCTAGCTGGTTCAGATACAAGTAGTGTCATACTTGTATGGACAATGTCAGAGCTTGTTAAAAATCCAAGAGTGATGAAGAAAGTGCAAGAAGAAGTTAGACTTTAAGTGGGAAAGAGCGAAAAAGTCGATGAAAACGATCTTGATTAGCTTCATTATCTTAAAATGGTGATTAAGGAATTTCTAAAAATACACCCCTCAGGCTCAGTATTAATCCCACGAGGATGTATGAGTCATTGCATTATCAATGGATACAACATTTATCCAAAAACATGGGTTCTTATTAACATCTGGGCAATTGCAAGAGATCCAGTATCATGGAAGAATCGAGAAGAGTTCTTACCAGAGAGGTTCATAGATTGCCCCATTGATTTTAAGGGAAAAGATTATGAGTTTTTACCATCAGGAACTCATATCCAAAAACAACAAAGAATTGGGTTACACATTTTACGACCCAAAACCATATCTCACCAAAAAAAAAAAAACTAAAGGAAAGGAAAGTCAAAAATCATTAGTTCATACCTTGCGTCTGGAGTGAGTTTTTTTTCGTGGAAACTTAGACTCTGTCTAATCGGGATTTGTACTGCGACTCTCATCCCAAGTTTGAGTACCAAGGATCTTCAAGAAAAACATCATCAAATGAGCAATCATTTGATTTCCAGATTTAAGCATCAATCCTCTTACTCTCCACTTCAGCAAGTGTTGTCTCCTCTTGGGAATGGTTTTGAGTGAATTTGAAGGCGACAACGAGTATTGAGTGTTCAAAAAAAGAAGCCAGGAGCATTCTCCCCTAAAGAAAATAAAGCAAGTATATAATGATTATAAGTTACGAGCTATAACAACTTGGTTAAATACTTAACAGGCTCAAGCAATATTATTTAGTTAAAATATGCATATCATGGAGAAAATGGAGTCATGTAATCACTTTGGATTATTCTCCTGTCATGAGAACTCCTTCAACTCATCAAATTAATAAATAATTCGGCAAACTCTCTACATTCGATCTCAACATAACAAGAATAGCAGCCAGCAAATTTAACTATTGTAAAACGCTCCCTACAAAAATCAAGGACCTCATCACCAACCGTCTTAAGTTCGAAGACAGTCAATGTTTCTGAACTTCAAGGTTTAAACTCGCAAGAATATATTGGGTAGTTCAAAGAACAAAAAATTATACATGTTTAAGCGTATATGGATATCATTATTCTTAAAGGCATTCCTTTAGCACAAACCAAAAATTCCTGAGTGTTTTCTAAATTTTGGAAACTATAATTTTCAAATCTGCAATAAAAAAATTCCTAAGAATTATTCTTAAAGGACTTTAAACCACAAGGTTATCATTTGTAATCATTGTATCGATGAATCAAAATCATCAGAAAGATAGAGAACTGATTGACGGTAGAAATTTAGAAAAATGAGCATCCTCCCAAAGATTAAAAGTAAGAATCATACCTAGATTTGAGAACAGAAAAATCCAAAGTAGCAAGGAGATGTTAAAAAGTTTTTCGCAGAATCCGATCAACGGTGGGGTGCTCTAACAAGTTGATGCAATTACGCTGACTTTGAAGGGTTATGAAACTAGATATTGAACTCGAATCAAAACCCTGTAGACAGAATAGGCAGACCTCAGTCACTCAATTTGAGCCCTAAAAATGAAGATGTTTAAAATCTACAAGAATTATTTTTTCTTATACCTTTTAAAGTCTACCCGCAAAGTAAAATAGACCCAAACCACGTCAAGTGATAAATAACGACGTGATTACCAAAATAACCTCAGTCATGTCATTTATAAAATGACGTGAAAAGCAATTCTTCTTACATCATTATCTAAAACGATGTTGTATATATAGATAATAATAAATAACGTCACTATTTTGAGAAATAACGTAGTACTTATACGAAATATGCTAACTCACGGGAATAAAAGTTAAAAGTGGACAAATAATGTCACTTTCTCATAAAATGACGTTATTTAGATGACGCAAATGCCTATATTTGTTGTAGTGATATTTCAGTCAAGCCGATCATCTCGCAAAATTACGGGCAAACCTCCACGCCGAAATAGAGAAACATAATGAGCTCGAACGTCAGTTGTTGCTCGACCGCGAGCTCCACAAACAATAACTAAAAGGTAAACGTCAAGCTCGTCAAACATAATTTAAGCAACATGAAGAACATATGACAGCGATGCAAACTACCTTGCAAGACAATGAGCAAGTTCCCCTTCCAAGGTAACGTGATCAGATACCAGCGAACTCCAGAGTTTCAGCAAAAGATAGGTTGGGACCTCGAGGAGCAACTAGCAAAGGAGCTTCCAGACATCCACGTAATGACCTACACGTACCAGAAGCTTCAATCCATCTGGGCTGGAAAGATCAGTCTGAAATTAGTATAGGGCATAGGCCCTCCAAACATCAAGAAGGGGAGCCACAACCTCAATCCAGGATACCAGCTCGTGAACATTTGAGTAAGGGTAGTGGTATACTCATAACCCCTGACCTGTACGCCAAGTCGCTCAAGCACCATGACAGTACGTCACATAGGAACATATGGATCAGTAAATCAAGGAATTAATCAAAGCTCAAGCTATCTGCAATAAGAATGATCTTTCCAAACTACACTACAGTCCACTTGCCAAAGAGTTATATGATATGGAAGTAGCGATAGGTTTTCATACTCCGAAGATACATAAGTACAAAGGTACCTATCTAAAAAAACACATTCAACAATTCTGACTCACTGCGATTCTATTCCAACTTGAACCACATTTTGTGTCATCTGTTCACAATAAGCCTACAGAGAGAACTGTTCCGGTGGTTCCATTCTCTACCCATAGATTTAATCCTCACATTTGACCAACTACAGAAGATCTTCGTCAAGACGTACACTCATAACAAAGATAAGGAAGAGAATGTATACACTCTTATTAGTCTTAAAGAGTCTCAGGGGGAAAAACTCGAGGTCTTTGCAAAGAAATTTATGGATCTAGCTCAAAAAGTTGATAATCTTGACCAGAAGACAACCATTTCAGCGTTTACCAATGCACTACAGATCGATCGTAAAGTGAAGGAACATCTATTCTTGAAAAAACCCTCGACATTGGAAGACATGATTACCAATGTTAATGGGTATGTTGACTTGGAAAGGATGATAACCAAAAGGCATAAATCTACTAAAAGTGTCCTAACCACGAAAGGTCCAAACACAGATAGAAATAGTGAATAAAAGGAAGGTCAAGGTGATAAAAAGTGAGCTAAAGCAAATACTGGAAACTCTCAAAAAGGTAATTTATTACCCAAACCATCATTCCAAAGATGAATATCAGGATCTCAACGATCTATCCTATACGGGAAAAAGACAAATTCTACCATGTATCTCAGCCTCGGGAACCAATCGAAGGCAGACCATATTGTTCGTAACACAAGGTTACTCATCATGAAATTGACAATTGTTATGCTTTACAGAGATTGCTGGAATACATTTTCAAAGATGAGAGAATGCACAAATATATTATCAACCTAGAGGGATACAAAAATGAAAGCTATAGGACACAAACCAAAGTAGTTCAGGTTGAAGATCAATCTGAGGAAAAATACTTATACCACATCAACCAAAGTCACATGATCAAGATCCATCAGATTAACAATTCTACAAAATTCAAAAGGAGGAGATTAATGGAGTGTTATGACCTCACCGTTCAGGATAAAGGAGCTAAACTCCTTCCCAAATCTAGCAACCGATAAATTGGAATTTTATTTGAAGATTGTGACATCGGTCATATTAATTTTCCACATCATGACGTACTGGCTGTCATGCTTAAGATGAAGAAATTTGTCATGCATACCATGATGATAGATACAGGTAGCAGTATTGAGATCCTATTTCAGAGAACAATCAAAGAAATGGGATTAGCAGATCGAGTTGTACCAAGCGGCATCAATATCAGTAGTTTTAACAAATCTAAAGAAGAACGGGTAGGATAGATCATCCTTCCTATCACTTCTGGACCTACCACTATCGACATAGTTTTCTATATCATCAATATCAAGTCACGCTACCTGGGGATAATAGGACGCTGCTGGTTACACAACATGGAAGCAATCACCTCCACATACCATCAAGCACTCCATTTCAAATACAATAACGACATGTATGAGATCAAAGGCAGCCAAAAACTTTCACGAGCTTGCAAAAATACCGTATCTACTATCCTAGACACATCTGACATATTTATTGTATAGTAATTATAGAAAGCTGATCATACCGATATTCAGCCTTCCACGGTAGAACCTACAGAGTATATTCAGATCGATAGACCTAGCAGGGGTACTTATATTGGTACCAGGTTGGTTCAACAGGAGAAAAAAGCTTTCATACATTTTCTACAAATAAATCAAAATGTCCTCGCTTAAACTTTCAAAGAAATGTTAGGAGTTAACTCAGCCAAGGTGCATCACATATTAAGCATCACAAATAAAGCTACGGCAGTCAAGTAGAAATAGAGGAGACTCTCACCTCGTCTCAAAGATGAAGTCAATACTGAAATCAATAAATTAATTAAGGTCAGATTCATCCGGGAAACCAAGTACCCGGAGTAGACTCTCACCTTGTTATCTATGATGAACCCTGCTTCAGAGTACAACCAGATACCCCTCTTAGACGCCAATCAAGAAAAAAAGACCTTCATCACTAAAAGAGGGATCTACTGTTACAAAGTCATGCCTTTCAGACTGAAGAATACTAGAGAGACCTATCAAAGGTTAGTGATGAGAATGCTTAAAGAGTACTTGAGGAAGATCATTGAAGTATATATTGACGATCTACTCTGCAAAAGCTTATAAAATAAAGATCATATCACACATCTCGATACAGTCTTCAACATATTACGGTCATACCATATGAAGCTCAATCAAGATAAATGTCAATTCAGAGTATACTCTGGCAAGTTTCTGGAACATCTCATCAGCAAGAAAGGAATCAAAGTGGATCAAGATCAGATTTAAGCTCTAATCTCCATATCATCACCACAGACAAAGAATGATGTATAGAAGCTCGCTGGCAAGATTACAGCTATCAATAGATTCATCTCAAAGTCTTCAAGTCGATGTCGATGATTGTTCATGCTACTTTATGGATCCACCTGAAGGGGCAAAGGACGACAGACCGAAGAGATCGATTAGACATCAAAATGTGAAGCAACTTTTCTAGAACTTAAAATCTATCTGGGGAAATCTCACATAATAAGAACCCCGATAGATAATGAGGAATTGATCATCTACCTCGCAGTTAGATATACCTCTATCAGATCGGTTCTCATTCGGCTCGAAGGAAAGATTGAGAAGTCAGTATACTTAATAAGTAAAGCCCTCACACTGGCGGAAACAGGATATTCCAAGATCGAGCGACTCCTCCTATCCCTCGTTTATACTTTGCAGAAGCTCGAAAACTACTTTCAAGCTCAATCAATCAAAGTCATGATGAACTACCCACTTTAAGAAGTTTTATCTAAAAAGGATAAATCAAGAAGAGTGCAACAGTGGTCAGTAAGTTTGGAAGAGCACAAAATCAAATTCGATTAGAGAACCTCAAAAAAAGGTCTGGCAGTAGCTAATTTTTAAGTAGACTTCCTAGACGATGATCTAGACTGGGAGGAGCACGATCCAAATCTCATAGAAGAACTTGAAAATGATTTACCTTCAAAACCTTTTGAAGAGAGAGTTGAATGGGTTACACAGAAGGGATAGAGACTTTTTATAGACGGATCAGCAGGACTCGAAGGGTCAGGGATTGGAATTGTACTGATTATACCTTCCAACGACAAAATTGAGAAATCAATATGCCTCAATTTTGAAGCCTCCAACAATGTCACAGAGTATAAAGCATTAATTTACAGCCTGGATATCGCATTAGAGATCGGAATTCCTAAACTATTGGTCTACATCAATTCCTTGTTGATCATCCATCACTTCTTCAAGCGATACAAGAAGAATGGCAAAATGGTTAATTACACAGCCTTAGTTGCTGAAAAGCTACTCTTAATTTTTAACCTCGTGGAGAGAATCGACACACTGATTCCTTAGCTTATTTAACCAGTGTATTAGGTATAGAAACAAGATACCTTCAAATCGAAGTGATTTCAACCCCCAGCATTGATCTTCCAATGGTATGCATAATCAACACTGAGGGCGATGAAGAGGTTGAAGACTATTGGAGGAAGCCTTTCATCGCATATCTCGGACCGGAGAATAAATGTGATAGAACCCTTCCAGAAGATCCAAACGAACATAGACCATTGATCAAAAACTCCAAGCATTATACAATTCAGAAAAGCAATAATCTATAAAAGAGGTCAGTCATTGGGCCTTATCTCAAGTGACTCTAAAAACAACAAGCAGATGGAATGCTCAAGGATTTACATGAAGGGACTTGTGGCTCCCATACTGCAGGACGATCTCTTGCAAACAGAGGAACCACAAAAGGGGTATTTTGGCTGGGAATGAGAAAACAAGTGGAAGAGTACTCACACAAATGTGACACATGCCAGATGGACGGTCACCAAATACGAGCACCTGCACTCGAGCACCATGCTAACAAAGTATTATGGCCTTTCAAAAGGTGGGCACTCAATCTAGTGGAAGAATTCCCCAATACACTGGGTAACCATAAGTTCTTACTTGTAGCAACATATTACTTTATGAAGTAGGTCAAAGTAATTCCCCTTTGTCGAACTCAAGAAGAAGAAGTCATCTCATTTATCTGGGAGCATATCATTATACGATTTGGTTGCCCCCACATGATTCAGATTGATAACGGACCACAATTCATTGGAGAAAAAGTAGTTGCATTTCTTAATAAACGCAACATCATTTATTCACCATCATATCCATATTACCCCCAAGGCAATGGGCAAGCCGAGATCATAAACAAGACTATAGTTGATGTAGTAGCCTACTCGCAGCCCTCCAGCACTAGTTAAACTATCGAAGGTTGCATTGAAGCCTACCTAGAGACTCAAAGCCCAACTAGATAGTAATTAAGTCTAAGAAGTCTTCCGACATTAATTGAATGTTTAAAGACATTATAGTCGAAGCCGAAGACAGACGGCCAGTATCAGAATTCAGCATCAGTAACAGAGAGACTTCGACCATGGTAATACATGGTCGAAGGTAGACACATCTGATAGCCAGCTCACCAGATAGAACACTGAAATGAGCCACCTGATAGCTGCAGTATCAGAATCGACTTCGAGTACAGAATAGTTGTCCCCAAAAGATATACATGTAATCTGACCTCCTATGGTGACTCAACCCTTTTCTATATCCTATAAATAGGAGGGAGGAGGCACTATGAAGGGGTTAGAAAATTTCTCCCAAAAAATCCCCACAAGATTACCTTCAAATATCCTGTAACTCATTTTTCTCTTCGACCTATCTGCTAACTCAATATATATAGCATCAATCATTCAAAATCCTCGCTAGAGGTCGTGGAGTAACCCATTCCAGGACTCTACGCAAGTGTGTCACTTCCATAATATAGTTTATTATTATCCTATATACTTGTTTAAACCTCAGGTCAAAGATAACCCCGTAGTAGAAGAGCTAGTTTCCCATCTCACGAAATTTGGCCCCTATATTTGGTGTCATCTGTGCTACACCCACCCCTGTTCTCCCTTTCCTTCCTTTTATAGCCATATTCTATGGCCCTACCCTTCGCTAAACCTCTGCCCTTGTCAGTAACTCTGCCGATGGAGTAGCCGCTCAACTTGCCCACATTAACTAATAATTCACTCAGGTCGAGGAGCGCCACACCAACCAGTAACATGTTGAGCGTAAAGAATGTCACCAAGAACTCGAGGCTGAACGACAGTGTCGTTTAGACGACTTGGACCGGCAACACCATGTTCTGGATGAGTTACGCCTTACCATTCGAGATCTTCAGCAAGGTCTCAAACGCTCCTCAGCGCTCTCGATTACCCGCCACCTCGCGCATTTTGGCCCGCACCTGACTCAGGCCCCACCCCCAACTCGTAGTCCCCCCTGGTCCATCTTGGTGCCTAGGGTTCTCCCACCGCCATACCCACTAGCTCGATCTATCTTGGTGTCCCTGTTACAGATAATTCCTTTGATTCTACACTTCGTACTTCACGCCACCCCACACAGCGACCTACTCGAGAACGTCATGGCCAGCGCAGTGCCGAAGATGTCCCATACCCGCAGCCTTGCCATCCTCAACCTCAGCGATCTCCTCCTCATCCTACCTAAATTACACAGCAGGAACTCGATCAAAAAATTTGTGCCGCTATTCATGTTAGCGCGAGCCCTACACCTAACTCATTGAGTCGGTTAAACAGCCCCATTTTCCTTAAACTCCTCGCGGTCGAAGTACCTCCAAATTTCCATACCCCTAAAATCAGAAAATACTGCAATACTGATCCTCAATCTCATGTCCATGAATTCTAAAATGCTTTAAGTCTGTATTCTATAGCAGGCCACATCTTGTGTCGCATATTTCCTACCAGTCTCACTAATAACCCTCTCAAATGGTACCACAGCCTTCCTAATGGTTTTATCCAAAGTTTTAAACAATTTTCAAATCCTTTTATTGCCTAGTTTGCCTTTAACAAAGACCGTGAGGTCCGAGTCGACGCTTTCTTCAACTTCCACAAATCCCCCAATGAAGCTCTTGAAGCTTTCACAAGCGGTTTCTCAATGAGTCGCGCAAAGTCGAAAACATCAACTGTGCAAACGTCGTTCTCATGTACTGTAACGCTCAACAAAATTATAGTCGTGTCAAGGAGTACATTGTGCTTCATAAACCACAAACCCTCGAGGAGATATTATCTAAGGTTAACAGATACATCGACCTTGAATGCCTCCGTAAATCCAATCGTCGGGGGCAAACCTCGAACCTCAACTACAACAGACCTCTACCATCTTTTACGCTCATGGTCGCTCCCGTCTCATAGGAGACCAAGAGCTACAAACGCCCTCACTCTGATGTTTCCCCTTCTGAAATCCACAAAAAATGACCCAAGCCGGTCTTACCGAAACTTACTGCCCCCATCAACACCTTTCTCATACCAATATAGACTAACCCTATCTGGCGTACCCCTTTCCCCATCAAGGTTAGGAAAGACGAGCCTTACTGCCAAAATTACAAATGCAATTGCCACTCAACCAATAAATGTTATGCTCTACAACGATTGCTAGAGATGATTCTTAAAGCAGGTCATCTACATCGTGTCGCCGATCTCCCCAGCTATCACGACGGGTCGTATCTCAAGCCTCAAGCCGCTTCGAAAACTGGTCCAGCCGAGGTACACATTTTCCATCTCTACCTCATCGAAGTCAATAACATCGACAGTGGTCACACTCAAAGCAAGCGCAAGCGAGTCGAATAGTATTGTAAGCTTACCTATCAAGAGAAGCTACCCCTATCCTTCTACCAGAATCTAACCAACGCCCTCAACCCGAAGATATATCCTTCATTGATTGTGATACTTCTCAGGTTCGCTTCCCCCACTCCCACCTCTTGGTCATTATGATTAAGGTCGAACACCTCGTCCTCCATACCATGCTTATTAATACGGGTAGTACAGTAGACGTACTTTTCTTCCAGACTGTTCGAGACATGCAAAAAGTAGACCTCATTACACCAGCCAATATCGAGCTTAAGCGATTTAACGGTGCTACCGAAGTTACCATCGGTCGCCCTAACCTCCTTGTCACCACCGGCCCAGTCACCCTCCAAGGCAGCTTTCACATCATCGACAAGAAATCTAAATACCTGGGTATTCTAGAACGCGGCTGGCTTCATGCCATGAAAGTTATACCTTCTACTTACTACCAAACATTTCGTTTCACTTCCCCTTGTGGTACGTGGAACATGAAAGGTTCTTAACGCCTTATCCGCTCATGCGTGTACCCTGAGATCGATCTTACCAGAAAACTTGTTAAACCATAGCAATCAATGCTTCTCTCTTTCCCAATACCATCGAACCCATCTAACATATCTGTCGAACCCACTGCTTACATCGAACTCGAGCTCGCCACTATTCTTCGAACAAATAAAGATGTCTTCACCTGGACATTCCATAAGATGTCTGGTGTCGACCCCACCCTGGCCTGCCATCGACTTGACCTCATCCCTCACTCTACAGCTGTGAAGCAGAAGAAACGCATTTTAGCACCGAGGATTTGAGAAGCAATAAACATCGAGGTCGAAAAGCTCTAAACCGCTGGTTTTATTAGAGAAGTCAAGTACGCCGATTGGATCTCAAATATTGTATCCGTCCCAAAGAAAAACGGCAAGATCCTTATCTGCGTTGACTTCACAGACCTCAATAAACATACACCGAAAGACAGTTTCCCTCTCCCAATCATTTATATGCTTTTGGATGCTATGGTTGGCCGTGAACGGTTATCTACGATAGATGCAGCCTCCGGTTACAACCAGGTACCCCTCCTCCCTGAGGGCCAACTTAAAACTACATTTATTACTTAACAAGGTCTTTACTACTTTAACGTAATGCCCTTCGGCCTGAAAAATATAGGTGCCACTTACCAACGTCTTGTTACCACCATGTTCAAACCTTTGCTTAGCAAGTCGGCCGAAGTTTACATCGACGACATGTTATGCAAAAGCCTCCAAAAACATACCCATATACATGACCTAACCAAAGTGTTCTCGATACTTCATTCTTATAACATGAAGCTGAACCCAGACAAATACCAATTTGGCGTTTCATCCGGTAAATTTTTGGGCCACATCATCAGCAAATGAGGTATTGAGATCGATCCCACTCATATCCGCGCCCTCATCAATATGCCTTCTCCTCGAACTAAAAAGGATGTCCAAAAGGTTGCTGGAAAAATAGCCATCCTCAACCATTTTATATCGAAATCCTATGACCGTTGTGCTAGGCTTTTCTCCCTCTTACGCAACCAAGGCGTCCATAAGGCCAAAAGAAGAATAACCCATTGGACACCCGATTATGAATAGGCCTTCCTCAAACTAAAAACATACCTTAGTCGACCACCCATCATCAGCACCTCCATCGAAGGTAAAATGCTTTCTTTATACCTTGCAGTCACTAACACTTCTATTAGCTCGGTCCTTATTCGACTTGAATCCAGCATCGAGAAACCTGTATACTTTATCAGCAAAACTCTGACACCTGCCGAGACTCGATATACCGAGCTCGAGTAATTGCTTCTTACACTCATCTACACTACTTGAAAGCTCAAACCATACTTTCAGACTTACCCTATACGTGTTATCACCAGCTACCCCCTTCGAGAGATCCTCAGCAAGAAAGATAAGTCTAGACGGATACAATAATGGCCTGTTTATCCTTGTGAACACGACATCACTTTCAAGAAATAAATATCTTAAAAAGGCCAAGCAGTTACTTATTTCCTTGCCGACTTCCCGGTCGAATACATCGACTGGGAGGAACACGAAGATGATCTATCAGAAAACCAGCCCGAATAGAGCAACCCTTAAAATCCTAAAACGGGTTGACATCTATTTACTGATGGATTCGTCGGACCTAACAGTTCGGGGATAGGTATTATTCTGGTCACCCCTTCAAATGAACGTATTGAAAAGGTTATTAAGCTAAACTTCAAATGTTCTAATAATGAGGCAGAATATGAAGCTTTGATACACGGCCTCGATCTCGCCCTTCAACTTGGTGTTCCCAAACTTACAGTATTTACCAATTCTTAGCTTGTTCAAAGACAGTACACCAGCGAAAATTAGGCCAACGGTCACATGGCTGAGTATGTTGCACTTGTCTGTCAGCGCATGGATCGTTTCCCTGAAAAATCTACTATTACACATTACCCACAAGGTGAAAACAGACATGCCGATGTCCTCACATACATAACTGCCATGTTAGGCCAGTCCGAATCTCAAACACTCTATATCGAAGTACTTAAACGCCCAAATATCAACCAGATGGAAGTCAAAGCCATCAATATTGGGGGCGAGAGTCTCGATCCTGATGACTGGCGTACACCCTTCCTTACTTATTTTAATAGTTCTACCCTCCCAAAAGATCCAAAAGCCAAATGTTCGTTACTGGAAAATTACCGCAGATACACCGTTTTCAAAGGCAGACTGCACCGCAAATCCTCAAACGGTGTACACCTCCGCTGCATTTCTCAAAACGAAGCCACTACCATACTTATCAAACTCTATGAAGGTAAGTGTGGTGCTCACACTGCTGGGCGATCTATGGCTCTTCGAGCCATAACACAAGGGTTATTCTGGCCCAATATGAAGAAACAAGGTGAAGAGTACGCGAAACACTGTGACAAATGCCAACGTCACGCCCATGATATCCGAAGCCCTTCCCAAGACCTTCATTGCAGCCATGTCACTTGGTCGTTCAAGCTGGGGGCCATTGATCTAGTGGGCCCTTTCCCCAAAGCATCGAGTAAGCGAGAACATATTCTAGTGGCCACAGATTACTTTACTAAATAGGTCAAAGCCGTGCCTCTATGTCTAACTAGAGAAGAAGAAGTCATCAAGTTCTTATGGGAGAATATCATCACGCGTTTTAGCTACCCTCACATGATTCGATGCGACAACGGTCTACAGTTTGTTGGGAACAAAGTCTGCAATTTTATCAAGAAGTACAATATTATATCTCACCCTCAACACCTTATTACCCACAGGGGAATGGTCAGGTCGAAGCAATCAATAAAACCATAGTCGGCAGTTTTAAGAAACATATCAATGAGAAGAAAGGCTGATGGGTTCAAGAATTACATCATGTACTCTGGGCCTATCGTACCATACCAGGAAAGGCGATGGGTTGTACTCCTTTCCTCCTGGCTATATGGTACCGAAGTTGTGATGCCTACTCAGTTCGAAGTACCAACACGTAACCCTGACCTCCCTGATGAAGATAATGAGTTCAAACTCGAATATAATATGTTATGGATCGATAAAACCAGAGACTGAGACATCGCTAAGCTTGGTCGTTATTACCTCTCTCTCCAAAAGTCATACAATAAAAAGGTTCGACCATGCAGCTTCGATATTGGAGACCTCGTACTTCGGCGAGTCCCACCATCTTCGAAGCCTCGCAATACCGGCAAGCTAGCCGAGTCTTGGGAAGGACCATATGACGTGTACGAAAAAACTGACAAAGGATCCTATTATCTCATAACAAAAGCTGAAGAGCCTCTACCCAACCCTTGGAACACATTGTAGTTAGTCTCATATAAAAGGCCGCGGCTACCACCCCGTCCAACTAATGTAAATACAGCATAATCAATTAACATATTTTTATCCTCTGAACTTCATGTCCTGCCTCAAAGTGAACTTCTTGGACAAACCTAAGTACCACGTCAACCCTTCGATCCGACTGATACTTGGAGGCGACCTCGAAGTTTTTTAAGGTTCTAATTTGAGCAAACCGGAGGGGCATGAATGGTCGATAGACTGGACCCTCGGGGATACATTGGGGCCGACCACATAATGCTTCATTTAGGCTCAATCCCGCGGATAGACCCGGGGGCGACATTCGAAGTCCAGTGAACTTCTTGGACACGCTTAAGTATCACGTCAACTCTTCGACCCGACTGATACTTGGGGACGACCTTAAAGTTTTTCAAGGTTCCAAATTCGAGCAAACCCGAGGGGCATGAATGGTCAAAAGACCGGACCCTCGGGGATGCATTGGGGCCGACCACATAATGCTTCGTTTAGGCTTAATCCCGTGGATAGACCCGGGGGCGACCTTCGAAGTCCAATAAACTTTATGGACAAGCCTAAGTATCATGTTAACTCTTCAACCTGACTGATACTCGGGGGTGACCTCAAAGTTTTTTAAGATTCCAATTCGAGCAAACCTGAGGGGCATGAATGGTCAACAGACCGAACCTTCGGGGATGTATTGGGGTCGACCACATAATCCTTCCACATTCAAGCGCACCGATTTGGTCAAACCTAAGTATTATGTCAACCCTTCGACTTGACTGATACTCTGGGGAGACCTTGAAGTTATTCGAATTTCTAGTTAGAGCAATCCTGCATGGCATGAATGGTCGACAGACTAGACACTCGGGGATACATTGCGCCCGACCACATCATCCTTCAATCCTCAACGTCAAAGGCTTCCCATACTTTAATTCTCATAAAAAGCTACAAGCATAGAGACATACCAGCAATTCAAGTTTAATAAATACCAGCAGGTCAAGTTCAATTATATTACTCAATCTACCTATCAAGTACTCATTGTTCAAAATTTAACCTATCCAACAAATTGAAGCGGAAATAATAGATACGAATTCATTACAGATGACTTTCTACAAATACCAAACAAAATACCTTCTACAAACACCACATTCATACAGGATTGGCCACATTTTCTCCTTGTTCTTCTATAGCACCACCTTCACTGAGTTTGACAGTAGGGTTCGTTCCCAAAGTATCAGCAGCACCTTCGATTGCAGAACCCCATTCAACATTTCCAACACCGTCCCCTTCGACAACGGGATCAACTACAATATCTCCAGTGCCTCCTCCTGCCGGGTCCACTCCCAACTCATCTGCCTGATACCATGATGAGAAACATGTGAATAAATGAGAGAATTCTTATGGATGACTAGCTCCAATAGGGCTCTCCAATTTATAGGTTACAATAGAAATTTCTAGAGAAGAAGATTCTAGAGATTGTTTATATATTTACAATATAGAGATATTTATAAAAGTATTGTGTGTAGAGAGATATCTAGAAGTATGTGTAGAGACATCTAAAAGTATTCTAGAATGATCTCATATTCTCCAACACTACCATGGTCTGATGATGATGGTTCCATTGTTGGGTTCTCTCCAAAAAGAGCAACCATGGTTAAACCAAAGAGATTTTAAAGGTATTTTATAAAATTCTTAAGAGAGAGAGTTGGGTGTATTTAGAGGGAGAGGGAGAGAGAGACATAGATTGGGAGGGAGGGAGAGAGAGAGAGAGTTGGGCATGTTTGGAGGGAGCGAAAGAGTAAGAAGCAAAGAAGATCAAGTCTTCCACCAAAGGGTTTCTTTGGGTTGTTTTCATCCCCTGTTTGGGCGGGGTTTTGGGTCTTAGGCCTTGGGGTGAGCCGTTTCCTCTTTTGATAGGCCTAGGATGTTAAGAGTGGGTTTTTTCACCGCTCAGATGCACAGCCTCGTCCATTTATCATGTCCCTCTCACTCTCTCTCTTTAGGTCTATCGAGTGATTGGTGGAGCTACGTTTCTCGTCACTATTCCAACTGCATGCTCAACAGTGGAAGGTAAGGTGGCTGCTTTCGATCCAAGTGAGAAGTACTCCTCTCCTGACAACACTTATAAGCCTGCATTTGTAGGGCCTTCTCTGGCCATAAATTTCAATTGGTTGGTTTATTCCCTTTCGGTTTCCCCCTGTGGTATTTTTCTTCTCCATTGCCTACAAAAGCAGCAAGTTTGTTCCTTTGTCGTTGTGTGTCTCTGTGAATTTTCTAGTTTATTAAGCAGAACTCTGAGGTCGAGTATTCTCGGGGATTGCGGTATGTTGATGTAGGGGTGGATATAGGGGAATGTCTTCGTTCTCAGTCACACAAGAATTCGTCAGTAGTATGGAACGACTTTGTAGTAGCATATTTCCCATATTCGATAAAGAGAAGCCAACGAACCTTAGTCGAAGACATTCAATCACTCCAGAAGATATTATGTCTGCAACCACAGTTCTCGACCAAGATTTGACAACGATAGGCCAATGGACATTAGTCGAAGACATTCTATCAGTCAAGAAGATGTTACGTCTGCGACCACATTTCTCGATCTACTGAAAGTAGTCGTTGTGCTTTGTCAAAAAGAGCCGCTGGAGATCCGCGAAGTTCGCCCACTACCCCTGAAATAGGAAACTATTTTTTTTTTTGTAAAATTGTTTGTATCTACTATAAATACAGGTAGAGAATGAGTTATTTAGATCCGCAACTTTACCATTCATTTATCCTTACATTCATATCACACAGCAAATTATAATAATTAGCAACTTATTAGATTTTACATCAAAATCCTCCTCAAGGTGGTAGTTTTTCTCAACCTTTACTGAGTTTCTACATAAAATCTTATTTGTTTAAGCTTATAATTGCATCATCCTTACTAAAAGTATTAGCGAAGATTATGCTCCTGAAAAACATGCCATTACAGACTTATTATTTCAAAATTGCGTGGGGCAGCAGTGGTTCACTTGGCACTGAAGAGAATTTGTTCGGAGTTATGCTCTGATCGGCACTATGTCCTTTGATACAGGATAAGGTTTTTAGAAGATTGTGTTTGCCCTAATAAGTTTTGGGAATATGGAAGCATCAGAGAACCTGAGAGTCTTCGAAAGAACAGTGTCTGGTAAAACCTATTTCTTGTTCAAGTTCCGTATGGCTTATGATCAAAACTTTGTCCTACTTAATCAACCATAGAATCCGTACGGACATATGTTAATTTTGTTACCTTATGGGGCGCGTACCCCTATTGAACCCCTTATTTTTATGTACGTAGCTTTTTAAGTTAAGTTCGATATTACTGTCCCCTTTTTCAGGACACCGAACTTCCTTTATGAGTTTGGACAGAGCCTCGGTCAGGTCTTGGTCACCGAACCAAATGTTGACAATAAGCGGGTGACAAAAAATGTCTACTGCGCTAGGGTGGTGATAGATAACTATGAGGTGTTTCCGTCGGCGGTTTGGGCTGACTTGGCTAATGGGCCACATCTTATAGATACAAAGTATGAAGGCGCATTCGTCAATTTTTGTAGTATGTGTTTCAAAATGGGTCACCGGTCGACGATATGTACTGTTATCATTCGGTGTTTCAAATACATGTGTTCATGGCCGCTCCGGAGGTATTTGTGTCATGTGGAAGGAAAATATTAATATTGATGTTATTTATTGCAATAAATATATGATTAATGTTATGATGGATTTTGAGCCTGCTGTCACCCCTTGTATGACCTCTTTTTTTTACGGTAGCCCGTACCAACGAGACAAAAATGAGAGTTGGAGGCTCGTGTAGACTACAGCCAATGGGTATAATGATATGTGGATGATCATGGGGGATTTTAACACTATTTTTGACCGAGCCAAAAAATCAGTAGGGGAAACCTTATAACGCTGCCAAAAGTGTCGTTGCCAGGGAGGTAACACAACAGGTGGGCCTCATTGATCGAGGTTTTTCGAGTAACCCCTTTACTTGGAACAATAACCTACACGGATGGGCCAATATTAGGAAACAACTTGATCGGAGTCTAGCCAATACTAATTGGATGTTTATCTTCCCTGAAGTTAAGGTTTTTTATTTACCTGTTATTGGTTCGGACCATGCTCCTTTATGCCTTGATACAACTCCATAGTTTTCGACCCTAGGTAAATGCTTTTGCTTTCAGACCATGTGGACTAGAGAACCCCAATTTCCCAAGCTGATCCAGTACCTCTGGCAAGTGCCAGATAGGGGTTCCCCAGCCCAACTGGTTAAAGGAAAACTTTTAAATACGAAAATTAGCCTTAGAACTTGGAATAATAAAAAATTGGCCACGTCCCCAATAGAATTTGTGTGCTTAAAGAAGAGATCAAAACTATTCAGGTACTTCCTCAGTGTGAGGCGAACTCCCAACAAGTGGTCGAACACTCGGTAGATCTGGAAGAACTCTAATACAGGGAAGAAATGTTCTGGCATTAAAAATATTGTGTCAATTGGCTGTCTGAAGGGGATCGTAATACCAAGTTTTTCCATATGCAAACTATTTCTCAAAGGAAGAAGAATTCTATAGATTGGCTTAAGAATAAAAACAACGACTGGATTTCGGAGGCTTCGGAGATCGGTCAGATATTCCTGAGGGACATGGCGAGGAATTATGAATCCTCTTACCCGACCGGCATCCCAGAGTTTCTTCATAACTTTATCCATTGCATCACGATGGAGGACAATCAGGCTTTACTTGTAGCGGTTACCCATACTGAGATTCAGACGGCTCTTAGCAGTATTGGTCCCCATAAAGCTCCAAGTCCGGACGGTTTCCCCGCGATCTTCTTTCAAAAATCTTGGGACATAGTGGGTCTTGATATCTACAATTTGGTCACTAACTTCTTCACCACTGGCTTCATGCCCAAACATATCAACGTTACGCACGTGGTGATGATCCCTAAAAATGCATCCAAAGCTCATCCCAGTGATTTCTGCCCGATTATCCTGTGTAACGTGACCTATAAGATCATTTCCAAAATCCTCTCAACCCAGCTTAAACCTTTCCTGGATAAACTTATTTCCCCCTTTCAGGGAGCATTCGTAAGTGGGCGTCAAATATCATATAATGTGTTTGTGGCGTACGAACTTATTCATACGATGAAGCGGAAGAAAGGTCGTTCAAGCTTGGTGGGCGTCAAACAGAACAAGTCAAAAGCCTACGACCGTATTGAGTGGAGTACGCTGATTCAAACTATGGAGAAGCTGGGGTTTGATAAATAGTGGTGAAAATGGATTGAACAATGTATTTCTATGGTATGTTACTCTGTTCTCCTTAATAGGTCATCTCATGGCTTTCTTACCCCTAATAGAGAACTTTGGCAGGGGGACCCACTCTCCTCTTTTTTTATTTATTATCTTGATGGAAGGCCTCTCGCGTGCGCTGAACGTGAAGGAGTCGGGCCATAAGACCCATGGTATACAAGCGTCCCATAGGTCCCCCCCCCCCTGTATCTCATCTTCTTTTTGCCGATGACTGTCTCCTCTTCTGCCGTGTCGACCTTGACGAAACTCATGAGATTAAAACTATTCTCGAAAGTTTCTGTGCCGCGACAGAGCAACAACTTAACTTGGCCAAATCAGGCATTTTTTCAGTAAGAATCTCCCCACAGACTTTGTTGCCTTATTGCCCGCCACCTTAAAGTCAAGATCATGAAGCCGGATGAGCTGTACCTTGGGACTAATCTATTCTTCCATCGTTCAAAAGTACAGACTTTCCACCGCCTAGATGATAGAATCTTTAATCGCTTGCAATCTTGGAGGGGGAAGCTGTTATCTCAGGCCGGTCGTACAGTCCTTATAAAATCGGTCACCTCGGCGATTTCGTCGTATCAGATGCCTGCTTTTCCCTCCCCTATTCCGCGTGTAAGAATATCAATGCTCTCCAACGCGACTTCTGGTGTAGCAAACGGGAGGACAAGCGGAAGCCGTTGTACCTCAAAAAATAAAAGGAAATCTGCCGACCTAAGTGGAAGGGGAGCTTGGGTATTCGGGAGGCAGGTGCCACTAACAAAGCCTATTTACCCAAACTTATCTGGCGACTTCATCAAAATCTGAACGGTTTGTAGGGCCAAGTCCTGAAGGCCAAATACTTCCCTAACTGTGATATCCTCCTGGCCAAAAAGAAAACTGATGCCTCCTAGACTTGACAAAGTGTCCAATCCGATATCAGTACGGTCAATGCCAATTCTTGTTGGAAAGTTAGATCCGGGAACCATATCAATTTTTGAACAGATAATTGGATCCCCACGGGCAATGATAGGATGCCGACCCCCCGAGTGGGGGTGGCCTCCAGGAGGAAACTCGACCCCAAACGGTGAGCCATTTTATTAACCCCATCCTGAAAAGTTGGCGGATTAGGGAACTTTAACAGTGGTGTGATGAATCCTCATTCGGCCCCGTCTGAGCGATCTAGATGAACTTAAACGGTGCCCCTCCAAAAATGGGAAATTCTTCATCCAATCGTCCTATCATGCACTCATGACCGATCCCCGGCTAGAGGATATGCATTGGCCCCCACAACTCCTGCTTAAACTTTGCAAGAACAAGGCGACTCCTAGGGCTCAGTTGTTCATGTGGAAGTGTCTCTGGGACGTTGTTCCTTGTAGGGCTAGGATTGTACGGCAATTGTCTTTATCTGACATCTCTTGCCCTTTGTGCTCGGCCCCCGCTGAAACTTTGCACCACCTCCTTCTTGATTGTCCCTTTACGAGGGCGGTCTGATTTGGCACGGCCTTCGACGGTCTGCTCCATCACTTCTCACACCTGTCCGTTAGTTAATGGATTACCGGATGTATCTCGCCACCTCAGGACTGGCCTATTAACCGAGCCTTCTGGACCCTTGTGACTTTTACTCCTTCCTGGATGATTTGGAAGGCTCGCTGTAAACTTGTTTTTCAAAATAAAACTCAAACCCCTTGCAGCATTGCCTCTGCCATTAACAAAATTATTTTCAATGAACCAACTAGACGGTTAGAGTGGTCTTCTATCAAGGTCCATTGGAGTATCCCGACCTCTGATTGGGATAAAATAAGCGTTGATGCTTCATTTTGTAACGATAAATTATTCAATGGTATTGGTTTAGTTATCCGAGATGATTTTAATGTTTTTGGTGCAGCCCGAGATTCTACCTGCAGATTTGCGACTATTGAAGAGGGCGAAGCATTAGCTATGTTGGATGGAGTTATCTGGGCCAGGGAGCGAGGTGTGCAGAAGGTCATCATTGAAACGGATGCAGAGGCGATCAACTCTTTTTGTGGGAATGGTTATGCAGCAGTTTCATGGTCTATCAAAGCAATCTTACAGAATTGTCTGGCCCTCTTTTGTCATGTTGTAGATATTTGTATTAATTATGCTCCACGGAGCACTAACTCAGTAGCCCATGAGATTGCCTCTAGGCCCATGGGTGAAAACTTTAGTAGGACTTGGTCTGGCTCTCCCCTGTGTGGCTCCACGCTACCCTAGAGGGAGATAATACCACTTTTGTATCCCCCTTTACTTAAATAATCTACGATTTACCAATAAAAAAAAAAGTCTTCCACGAAAGGTCACATTTTTGTTTAATCCAGGCCGTTAGATCTATTTGATGTGATCAAGGTTTATTTTCAGTTTGGGAAACATGAAGTAGTAACCGGTTACCTGGGTTGTAAGTTCACGTGCAGGCACGTGAGGGCAACTGAGATAGTTTAAGCAAATAAAACCGGTCAACTAAGGTCAAAGGCAAGTCAAGGCTGTTTTGGGGTCCAAAGTTGGGTTTTAGCCGATGCTGGGGGTTTCGCTAATTGGCTTGAAATAGTGGGGGCAAGAGCAAATTTGCTCGGATAGAAATACGGTGCTCTAGCAAAAACTACTACTAACATGTAACACATATTTTTTAGAATAGGTGGTTAGAGCAATATAGGTCTGCCATATGTAACAGAATGTGATCACTTCCCATCAGCCCTTTAATTATCCTTAACTATTCTTCACTTGCTACCTTGGAATGAATACTTCAATAATCCTTGAGAACCAACCCCTGAATCAAGAAAAATCCTTATCTAAAAAGCAACAAGATAACAAATGCAGATACCATAATAGGATTAGGAGACAGATAAAGGAGAGGGGATAATAAATTTCCTCAGACTTCTGCTCTAAGATTTCTCTTTACAATGTCCATCCTTAAAAAAATGTTGCGGCATTGAGGATTTTTGTACAGAACTGAAAGTCACTAGAAGTAGCAAGTAACACCTTAATTAGCAGAGTAGACTAATGAGGAAGAAGATCCACATTAATCAAGAGAGATGGCAGGATGGCAGGTGAGGAAAATGATTCACAAACAAACATTCTATGTCTATATATATATGTATTCATCCAAAGAGATACGATGCAATTTAACTTTTTTGTAGAACAAGACAATTATAAAAACTATAAATGTTCTGAATATTTCTCGAATATGTAACTGACTTCTTCAAAACTTGCCAGCAGACAAATCTATCGATTTGTATAATATGGAGTAAATCCAGGAGTTTATATTTAACAATTGCAGAAATATGATACAGGTATTTCAGGAAAACAAAATAGAGATGTCAATAACATGGTTATTGTCACGCTATAGAAACATGCTGCCTGTTTACGATACTGTCATAAGCGATCGTATTCGTTTTCCCTGCATGGGCCTATCAAGGTGTACCAGATGTATAAGTGACAGAAATGCTGGAAAAATGAGTTTATGATATACTTTGTAAATAAAATTAAATAAGTAAATTAGCAGATCTTGCTGTCTGTAATGCACATAGAAACAAAATAGTTTCTGAAAAATCAAAGCAAACCAACGTAAGACCCAAAGAAGAAACAGCCCATGAAACAAATAACTTCCCAAAGTTTTCTCTTTATTGGCGTCAACCTCTAGAATACTACAAACCTACAGCTTTCCCCTCTTCTTTCTGATCCTATATAGATCATAATCTCTCTTGATGGGTCTAAATAAAACAGGCTGTTAAACAACAAATAGTTGAAAAAGAAGTAGCGAGCCTTGACGGGCCACAATGGCGCAGTTCGCTAGGTCAGATACCAATAGGAGCTTAGAGAGCCTACTGCACATGGCAGACAAGCCTGTCATTGGTAGGCAACAGCAGACCATCATCAACCATAGGAGCAATAAAGTGATTCAAGGTCAAGGGCTTGAATTCGAGAACTTATCGTACAGTGTCATGAAAAAACAGAAGAAAGACGGTATTTGGATTACTAAAGAAGCTTTCCTCCTCAATGATATCTCCGGCCAAGCAATGAGAGGTGAAATCATGGCGATCATGGGACCTAGTGGTGCTGGAAAATCAACATTTCTTGATGCTTTAGCTGGCAAGATTGCTCGTGGCAGCCTCGAAGGTTCGGTTCGCATCGATGGAAGGCCGGTAAGTCTCTTAGTAATCAACATTAGACTTAAACGCCCCAATTTTTTCAACTCTTACCATAAAGTTGAAAATTTGTGGGAGTCAGTCTAATCTCAAAATCAAAATATGCCTAATCTTAATCAAAGAGGCAAAGTTACACAAACACGAGGGCTGTTGTTTTGTAGGTGAACACAAGCTACATGAAGAAGGTGTCATCATACGTGATGCAAGATGACCAGCTTTTCTCCATGCTGACGGTCTTCGAGACGTTCATGTTTGCTGCCGAAGTGAGACTCCCCTCTTCCATTTCAAGGGCTGAAAAGCAAAGAAGAGTTTATGAGCTTCTTGAACAACTAGGTTTGCAGGTTAGTCTATGGGATCCTTTTATCTTTTATTTTGGCTTCAGCTTAAATGCCAAATCCTTGTGTAATTTGGGTAAGATTCTTAACAGAGTGCAACACATACATACATTGGCGATGAGGGGAGGAGAGGAGTTTCAGGTGGGGAACGAAGGAGAGTGTCTATTGGGATTGACATAATCCACAAACCATCACTTCTATTTCTTGACGAACCCACTTCAGGTCTTGATTCTACCAGTGCTTACAGTGTGGTGGATAAGGTGAAAGACATTGCTCGGGGTGGTAGCATTGTCCTTATGACTATCCACCAGCCTTCTTTTAGAATTCAGATGCTCTTCGACCGAATCACCATCCTAGCTAGGTGAGATTTCATTCCCTTATATTTACATAATTACTGCAACCCTTATTTGATTCTCATGAGAGATATCATCTAATAACAGGGGTAGACTGATATATTTGGGAAACTCGATGGCTCTTTCGTCACACCTTTCTGGATTTGGAAGACCAGTTCCTGATGGTGAAAATAGCATGGAGTATTTGTTAGACGTGATTAAAGAGTATGATGAATCAACAGTAGGACTGGAACCCCTTGTTCTTTATCAACGAGACGGAATCAAGCCTGATCAAGTGGCCAGAACCCCCATCCCCAAAACGCCAAAAACACCCAAAACACCACAAACCCCCTTCAGGAAGATTCACCTCCGGAGTCAAACACCCGGACCAGATTCAGGCCAACTTGACTATTTTGATGATGATGAAGAAGATGAAGATTTTGACAACTCCCGTGAAAGGAAGATTCGAAAGTCACATACTCCGATGCACATGCAGAGTGGAGTCCATCCACGTTTGGCTTCTCACTTTTACAAGGACTTCTCTGTCTGGCTCTACAATGGCGTAAAAGGCACCCCTCGCCATCCACCATCCTGGACCCCGGCCAGAACTCCACTTCCTGGTCAAAGGAGCCAAGTCTCAAGCGAATATCCAACACCCATACAAGAAGTGACTCCCCGTATAAAGACTCCTATAGTTTTTAGCCCGTCAGCAGACTCCTTTGCACCTTCCTATGAGGACTTTGAGGCGGACATCATTGATGAGTCTGACCACGGACCAGAATTTGTTAACCCCTGGCTCCGTGAAGTTGCAGTTTTATCATGGCGCACTGCACTTAACGTGGTACGTACTCCAGAACTGTTCCTTTCGCGTGAGATTGTCTTGATGGTTATGGCCCTCATTCTATCAAGCCTCTTCAAGAGCCTTCATGGCCTCCACTTCCAGATCATCAACCGGCTTCTTAACTTCTACATCTTCACCGTCTGCCTTGTTTTCTTCTCATCCAATGATGCCGTACCTACATTCATCCAAGAACGATTCATCTTCATAAGAGAAACTTCTCACAATGCTTATCGAGCCTCCACTTATGTTATTTCCTCTCTTCTTGTCTATCTTCCATTTTTCGCCATTCAAGCGTTCACATTTGCTATAATCACAAGGGTTATTCTTAACCTAAGAAGCAATCTTTTGCACTTCTGGGTTATTCTTTTCTCCTCACTCATAACAACAAATGCATATGTTATGCTTGTAAGTGCTCTTGTACCTAGTTACATAACAGGATACGCTATTGTGATTGCTACCACAGCACTCTTCTTCCTGACATGTGGTTTCTTCTTGAAAAGTTCTCAGATACCCTTGGGCTGGAGGTGGCTGCACTACATTTCTGCAATCAAATACCCATTTGAGGCGTTGTTAATAAACGAGTTTAAGAATATTCAGTGCTATGATGGGAATTATAATGAACTCTCGCCAGGACCTATGGGGCTTGTGAGAAGAAGTGAAATACATAACACTACATTAAGTGTGCAAGGTTGCCAGTTGATTGGAGAAGATGTTCTCTTCACTATGAATATTACAATGGAGCACATTTGGTATGACATCGGCATATTACTTGCCTGGGGTATTCTTTATCGCCTCTTCTTCTACTTGGTGCTGAGATTTTACTCCAAGAATGAAAGGAAATAATGCTACTTCCTGGTACAAACATCGATTTTCTTCCTTTTTTTGTTTTCTACTCTTTAAGTGTCTTGATCCATAGACTACTGCTAGATCATCTATGATGGCAATACAAATATTATTTCTGCTAGCTTATGACCCGTAATCTGATTCTATAACTTAACTGAACTTGGTCATCTTATCGCCTCAACATTTTCAGAGGCTGACTCCTATGAAACAAACATCGTATAAAATGAGTCACTTTCATGAAAGAAAGAAAAAACCAAATATACAGGCTTAATGGGATGAGTCTGAGAGTGACTTTTGGAGTGAATGAACTTATTAAACTTATTCAGTCAGCATTGGAAGATAACACTCGACTAACAACAGAGAGACTATTCCAAACTAGTAAGGAAAATAGCTGGCTTGGTAATTAAGAGAAATATTTGGAGTATGGGCTAGCCTGAAGAAGCAGAATAGCACGTAATACTAATACCACATATGAAATCTATAAGATGCTAGACACAATCTATCAAATGTTGTCTAAAATTAATTAATATCAAGTTCGTGGTTGCTTACCAAGACCTAAGGTTTACAGGAAACAAGCTTGTATAATTTGTAATAGCTTAGTGATGCATTTAACTGGAAACAGGGAGCAAAGTTTAATACTCAACCATCTTATGACTAGCCTGAGTGTTGTGCAATCTTTCTTTCGAGCCCATTCTTATCAGCCCCTGACATCCTATCAATCTCCTTCCCTTTTTTAAGGAATATAAACGTAGGGACGCTGCTAATGTTCCAGCCCGCAGCCACATCCCGAAGTTCGTCGATATCAACTTTTAGGAAAACCCCTTTTGGGTATTTTTTGGATAAGCTTTCATAAAGAGGAGAAACATATCGGCAGGGACCACACCATGTTGCAGTGAAGTACAGGATCACTAAACGAGGTAAGCTTGATGCGGCTCTGAATTTTGTCTCGTATTCAGTCGAGGAATGAAGGTTAAGAACATATCCTGTTAATTAGCCAATTCAAGAGGCAAACAGTTAAAGATGACATGGACTAATTGTTTAATTCATGATATTATCAGCATATTCATATACCTTGTTACACTTAGAATGAAGACAATGCTGGTAATCGTGGCTCAATCAAAAGAGTTTCATAAATCAGTCATCACTTCAATTGATGTTTTATGTAGTAAAAAAATGTGATCAGTACCAATATTTACCTACACTTGTCCAAAGCAAAATAATATAGGAGCATAATACTTTAGGACATGAGGCAAGTCGTTTTTGGTACTTCATATAACAGAGATAGCAGAAACTAGGTTTCAAATACTATCTCCATCAGTTGATTTTTCCTAGAAGATATTCCACATTTAGCAAGTACAATGGCTTGAGTCCCATGTGCGACACAACCAAGAGATGAGAAAAGTTTTTCACAAGGTCCACTATGGGGAACAAATGCAAATTGTCGCAATAACGGTGAAGCACAACATAACTTATCCCAAAAATCTTGAGCCAGCCAATTACTTTTTCCTTTACCTCATCAAATGGGGATCACCATTCTTATAATTGATAAAATCCCTCTAGAGAAAACTTGCAACTTGTTTACTAAAATGCCAATCTTTTGCAATTTCCAATATTGCCCAAATGATATTGTCACACAACATCATATGAAACATGGTTATATTCTTCCGGATGCAAAGAACCACAACAAAATAGATAGGATTCTTCAAACTTGCCCACTTTTTTTCTAATAACACAGTATATGTATTTTGAATCAATGTATCACCTAGTGTGAAATCTTAACGTTATGATAAATTTCAATAAAACGCTCAAGCACATAAGCAAGTGAAGTTGTATGTTTCTTTAACTTGCCGAGCACATCTACAATTAGCGTCAATGCTTCTACTAAGCATTCATTGTCATAAAAAATGATGGTGGTTGGTAATTATCCTTCAAACCTCTTGATTTGTTATCTGCAGATACTCTGCAACTCCAGATAACAAGTACCAACGTGTTTTTACAAAAAAAAATGCTAAGAATTTGAGGTATATTCTTATCCTTCTGCCATTTTTTAATGTTCTTCGCCAAATGTGTGTCGATGTTAAGTAATTCAAAAGCTTTTGGTTTAGTTAGAACCCCGTGTTTCTCTTACTAATTCTTTGTCGCCAACATGCATTCAATGTTGGTTTTCCCAATGTTCAGGTTTGCGAACTAACTAAAAGATCTTGTGAATTACTTTACATCTTCACATATTTAGCAAAGAGCATTAAAATCACGGCATGAAGATAAAAAAAATCAATTTTCTTAGCACTTCTAATGAAATGCGTTGGTAATTGTTATCTTAAGTTTGCCTTGGCGTTAAGACTAATAAAAATATTATTTTCACTGTATGGAACAAAGTTAATTGTTGGAGTATCCACAAATAATAAATCAAGAGGTTTGACGCATAATTACAAATCACCATCATTTTGCAAACAAGCACTTAAAGGAAGCATTAAATTAAATCGTGGATGTTATCCGTAAGATGGAGAAATGGACTACTACACTTGCCGATGTGATTGAGAACTTTATTGAAATTTATCATAATGCTAAGATGTCATAATAGGCGATACTTGGCCTCAAAAAACATATATGTACTATTGGAAAAAGGGTTGAGGAGTTTGAAGATGTTATCTATATTATTGCATTATTTTTGCATCTGACACGAAAGAATATGGATATGTCTCGTCGATGTTGGGTGAAAAAATCATTTGGGCGGAGTTGAAAACTACAACAGATCAACGTTTTAATAAGCGGGAGAAAGCTTGCTTAACAAGAAGCTTATCGACTCGAGATTTTTGGGATAACTTATGCGGCACTTCACTGTTATTGCAACGATTTACAGTCAAAGTATTTGCAGTTGCTCTCCATATTGGACCATGTGATTTTTTTTTCTCATCCCTTGGTTTAATAAAGACCAAACCATGCAATCGCCTTGAAGTAGAGAGCTTAAACATAACTCAACCTCAATGTGATTTAATAAACAAGGTTCGTACTAAAAAAAATAAAAAATGAAATTCGTGATGTTATGGGAGGTGAGGTCTTTTAATGGATGATTTTAACGTATTTGTTAAGGAAAATGATTCTCGTTAGTTTTAAGGACAATGAGACAATAATCATGGAAGATTTTTTTGACCTTCATGCTTATGTACGTGATAATACTACATTGGGAACAAATGAAGGTATCGGTAGCAGGACATCTGGACAAGCCGAAAAACAATAGAGCATCACTGATATTATTTGACAACCTAACTATTGGAAACAGATAGAGCTAAGAAGAATGTAACAGTAACGAACATAATGGACAGGCCATTATGACGCTCATTCGCGCACAACCCCAAGTTTATCATTGATCACCAAATTGGAAAATTTGGGTACCTAAACTTCCGAACATGTTATCTCTTTTTGCTTGGGACTGTTGCTTGAATAAATTGATGGTAATGACTATTGATAACTTATGCAAATACAAGTATCTACTGAAAAATAATTTCTTACGTGTAAGCGCGATGTGAAATCTATAGACTATTTTTTCTTTTTATTGCTTTTTCGCCCGGGATATTTGGATTCATTTCTTTACCAAAATAGGTTTCACTTGGACTCATCCTATTAACGAGCCTCTTATCGAGTTGGAGCTTGACTAATCTCTCTAGACGTTGTACGGCTATGTTGCAAAGAATAGACCAAAAAAAAATTTGTTTCGATAAAATCTCTTGTATTATGGAGTAAAGCGGCGTTTAACAAGAAGGGGGTGTTCTTTTACTCGTTTGTTGCTTGGTGAACGAATGTATTTCTCGGATTTATTTAATGTTTTTTTCTAGTATAGGAGAGGTTCTTTTGTTTCCACATTTGTAGCTATTTTTTTCTGTTTCTTTTGTAATCCTTTTTCAATATCAATAAATTTACACTTATCAAAAGAAAGAAAGAAAAAAGTAGGAAAAGTTGGCGATGAGCCATATATGTATAGCGGGAATGATAATAATATATTAAGTAAAATTTTCTACGCCTCATAGATTTGCTGTTGCTACCATTAAAAGTTAATCTTAGAAATGAAGAAATTAATATAAGAAAATAACCAATAATCATCTTGGAATGTCTTTAGAGGTCTATTTTGACTTCAAAACTTTGCTGATCTATATTGAATTTTGAGCCCCCAAGTTCTCAACGATTCCCCTTTTCAATTTTTCAGCCTGTAAGTAAATTTGATAGTAATGGAGGCCTAAAATTCAAAATATCTTCAGTGTTTGTAAAGCCATAATGGGTAAGAGAAAAGATGCAAACCTTGAGCTTAAATGGTAATTTGGAAAAAGAAAAAAAAAAGTGGAAGTAGAAGTAGAAGATTCTAGCTTACCTTCTCTTAGAATAGATGCAGCGTCCGAGACCTGCTTTGAAAATAAACATAAGTTTGGAATTAGTTAGAGTAGTAGCTCGTATTAATGGTATTATAGAGGAAAATGTTGCAAGTAGATCGGACAAGTTGCAATCATAAACTTACAGAAGCTTTATTTTCTGAAGAAAATTCTTCTTTTATTGGAATCTCATATGCAGCCTGCAAAAGAAGTACACGTATTGGATCCAGAATAGCTGAGATATTCCCTAAAGCATCATAAACTTCTAGAACGAGAAACATCAAACCCAATTACATGGGCTTCAGCTCTACTATGTTGCCTTTTTAAATCAGCTTTCCTTAGGTCCCTTTCTTTTCGCAGGCGCTCATATTTCCTACGATGCTCTTCAATTTTGTGTGCATTAGGTTCAACCTGCAGATTAAAAAGATATCAAGCAATAATTTACGGATTATGTTTTAAGGGAATGAACTTCTCAGCTTTTAAGGCAAATAGTTTTGCATACCACTGTTGGGGTGCATCTCAGCTTCTATCTAACTGAGATTTTAAATTTGAAATTTGAAATTCTCTTACGATATAAAGCGTACCTTTTTAAGCACCAACTCAATTTCTTCATCATAATCCAACTTTGAAGCTAAATGTAGGTCCCTGGCTGCTTCTTCCCACAATCCCAACATTGCCCTTGCTATTCCTCGAAATTTGTACCCTTTCGCAGAATCAAGATTTATCTAAGACAAACAACCCTCAATACTATGAGAATTTTTTCCAAGCAGAATGTACATGAATTGGTAAACCTATTCTAATTTATCACAAGTAGAGTAGACTGTAAGTAATAAAAAAAAGAAATCGGATAGTTATTTAACGTTCAACTGCAATTGAAGAATAGAAATCTCACCCGTATGGCAGCATCTGCATCGCGAATTGCTGCATTTGGCTTGTTCATTTTGATAAAGACATTGGCTGAAAACACACATAGACAAGTTAGACTGTAAAGTAATGATCCGAATTAAAAGGTCCAATAACAGTGAAAAATAAAAAAGTACCTCTACTTGCATATAAAATAGCAGAGCGTGGATTCAACAAAATAGCTTCAGTTAGATATTCGATGGCTTCATCAGTATAACCTGTAATATACAAGTGGCACGGTAAGCAAACAAAAAAAGGACGGCGTGATAAATAATCAAGAAATCCAAAGACTATCAATAAAAAAAATATGACATGCCTTCAGAGATTGCAGTCGTAGCTTTTAATTTAAATCCTTGAGCAGCATCCATGTTTTCTTCTGTAACCTCAACAGAAGAATCTCCCATCTACGGAGAGAAGAATATAGAGATTAACTTATGCAGATATTGGAAAAGGCAAAGCAATTTTAGGAAAGTCCAAACTACTTGTATCCGGGACAAACCTTCTGTGAAGTGTCATCATCAGGTTCAATAACTTCACTTTCATCCAACTCAATATCTGATTCGACAATATCCTCTTCGCCACCCTGCATTTGGCCTTTATATGATCAGCAAATACAATATAACAGAGGAGCTGAAAAGCTACGCACAAAAACTTCACAAGAAGGTACAAAATAGAACTTACGAAATAAGAAATGTGATTGTGTATATTTTATCATTCTAGATGGAGCAATTACAGATGTCATAGTTCCTTGGCTTTCAGCTCCCCAAACAGTTTGGGTGTGATTGAAGAGGGGGTTAACTTGATTTATCCCAAGTCTATTCAAGAGCTTAATGTTAACTTCTACAAAGTTAAGTTTGTTGCAGATAGTCTTCTGAGCTAGTCTTCGGAAGAAAATGATGCCCTATGTTGTATTCCCACTCATGGGGAATCAAAGATGTTATTTTGGTTTGACTGCAGACAGTGCCCTGGCCCTGATGTATTCCAAGGTATGTTTTACCAGAGTCGTTGGAAAATTGTAGGCAAAGTAGTTTGCAATGTTGACATCTCATTCTTCATTGAAACTACTCTCGCTACAGGTTTCAACTCTAACCTCATAATCCTTGTCTCTAAAGAAGACAAGTCCCTTAAGTTGAACATCTTCAGGCCTATATGCCGTAATGATTTTTGTTTCAAGATTATTACAAAAATAATGGCAACTAGAACAAGGTACCTTTATCCCTGTAGAAACATCAAATCCAATATTCAGTTGCTACTGACATGATTAATGAGATAGACAACAAAATATAGAGGGGGGCAATGTTGCTATCAGAACTGATATCTCTCAAGCTTTTGATATTATTGATTGGAATTTCCTTATTTCAATTCTTAAAAAAACTAGTTTTTTCTAAGAATTTGTGCAGAGATTGGGTCTATTGCTTTTTTGAGTAAGGCTCACATCTCTATATTGGGGGATGGGGACCCTTGTGGGCTTTTCCAATCCTCAAGAAGAATCAGACATGGAGATCATTTCTCCGCACTTTTATTTGCCTTTATTAAAGAGGTTCTTAGCTGAGAAATAAACACAGTGGCAGACCTACATAAAGGTGAGGGTGGACAGTGAATTTTCTAAACATATGATTTTTACATGTACAAATTTGAAATTTTCAATCACTTTTATAAAATGTTCATCTTGCCCACCCTGAATTTCTTATATACAATATATGTCAATTAATTGCCCACCCATATTTCATATTTTTGTGCCTTTTCATAACCCAAAGTCAACTATAAAATTTACCCCAGATCCCTCTTTATTTTCTGTACTAAAAATCCCTCAAAGCTCGTTCTATCTTTATTTTTATTACTTAAATTACTCGAAAAATCTACAATTACTTTAAAAAAAATCTCAGTGGTCAATCCCCTTGCCCACCCTGCACCAGATTTCTAGATCCACCCCCCAAGGTGCAATGTCTTTGGACATAATGTAGAGGATGTCAACTAAACAGCTTGGATGAAGAGGTTGTTATCATTGAAGGTGAGAGAACCAACAGCAGACAAGGGCTAACAAAAAGCAAAACACCAACACTAAAGAAAAACCGTTCAAGCAGAAGGATGATTGGGAAGTGGCAAAGAATACAGTAAAGTAGCAATTGAACCTAGGAGGATTGAGATTGAGAGCAGTTCCAAGTATCACGCATTATCTAATGACAATGAGAAGTGGGCCAGGAAACAACAAATAATCATAAGGGGACAAGTGCAGGTTACGGGACTGATACAATCAAGTATGAAAAAGGGGAGGAGAAGAATGAGAATACAGCCACCAAAGCAGATAGCAATAACAACCACAAGATGTCTAAGAGTGCTCTGAAAAGAGCAAGAGAACCAATAAGAATCAGAGGGAAAGTAGAATTGTCAGCAATGTTGCCCCTCCTAAGGATAAATACATGCAAGGCCATGATGAGATGAAGAATAACTCCAAAGGGAGTAGCACAACAATCAAAACTGTTCCCAATGCAGAAAACCAACAGTAGAGTGGGGAGTGGGGAGTGGGGAGTGGGGAGTGGGGAGTGGAGAGTGGAGAGTGGAGAGTGGAGAGTGGAGAGTGGAGAGAGGCAGTCAAACACCACACTGAAAGGGGGGCAATTTCATACAAGTGTGAGGGAAAAATTATACAAACCATGTTACATGCGCAGGTTTGACTATCCCTAGGAGCACACTTAATGTTGCAAAAAACAGTCCCCTAGAACAATTTCCTAGAGGAGTATTTGGAGTGAAGAAAGGATGTGAAGGAGAGGGTACTCAAGCAAAAAGCAAGGTATCTTTCGTGCTATTTTTAGAATATATTAACCTGAAAAGGAACAACAATACTAAGGATAACCCAAAGATACTTACCCAAAAAAAAAAAACCCAAAGACATCCTTCTTTCCAATGGATATCACACCCATGAGTGAAAGAACCACTAACTTTATGTTTCCTTAACTTAACAGGTTCACCAAGAAACAAACCCCCAGCAATAGGGGTTGACCTACACTCCTACGACAGTTTCCTAGGAGAGAAACATTTAGAAACCGTTTGGCAAAATTGAGAGCCAAAAAGGAGTTTTAGCATAAAGTAAGTGAAAGAAAAAGGTGAAAAATCATGTTTGACAAACGTCTTGCTTTAAAGCCACAAAGTTGAAAAGCTCGTTTGTTAATTCAGCAAGAAAAAAAAATTCATGGTAAGAGTTGTTAAACCATATTGAAAGGAATTGGCTATGATCGCTTACATTACTCGATTCAATTGAATTTCTATTCTATTTCCTAGCCACAAAGTTGAGTAGCTCATTTGTTAATTCAGCAAGAAAAAAAAATCATGGTAAGAATTGTTAAACCATAATGAAAGGAATTGGCTATAATCACTTACATTACTCGATTCAATTGAATTTCTATTGTATTTCCTTAATTAATGTGATATGTGGGTAAATTAACATGTAAATTCCCAACTTCAAATTCAAATTCTAGGGTAAGACAAACTCATACATTGTATGATAAAAATTAATGTCAAAACTTGTACTTGATTCAACCGACGAGATGAAACAAAATCCCAAAACTCGTACTTGATTCACCCGATGAGATGAAACAAAACCCCATCTTTTAAAGCTCTTTTGATTCATTTTCATGTTTGAGAGAAAGAGGGAGATGGAGGACTAACCTCTTCCCGCGATTAAACTCGACGGAGAAGATGGGGTGAGAAGAAAACCCCCAACTTTTGTAAACTCTAAAAATCTTGGTGGAGAAGATGAAGAAGAGTCATTTGCAGTTTTTATTTTATTTAGTACGTAGGTTTTACATGAAAAATTGAGAAATGGATAAAAAAAAATATCAATTTCGTCAAAGTACTTTTCCACACAAAATAGAAAGCTAAAAAAAAATAAGCTTTCTCTCAAAGTGATATTTTAGCTTTTAAAAGTTTTTTTTTTCTCGTATTCCCAAACACATTTTTCAGCTTTTTGACTGCAAAAAGCTAAAAAGTAGCTTTATTTATTGCATCCAAACACAGTCTTAGAGTGAAGGGAGGCAGCGAGGGAGAGAGTACATAGTATGATAGAAAGGCTACTTTGGTGTTACACTTAAATGCAAGGACCCTTATAATTAAGTATAACCTCAAATGTCACGGCTCGGCTCGGGGGCGGGACTACAGTGACCGGAACACAGCGGAATATGAGGTCGTGCGGCGTACATGCACGTGCGGCCGGCATGCACAAGCCTTCTTCACTAGGCGCGGCGCGCCAGTGGGATAGAGTCACGGATGCTAGAACGACATCCGGATAATCCTGGATACTCGTGAGGAGTCGTCGAATATGTATTCGGTATAGGCGGCAAGGCTGAAGGTTCCCTTAATAAATCCTACAGCGTAATCTCTCGTAATTGGGGACGAGGTACAGATAGCACACCTATCTGTAGCGGATCAAGATAGCTCAATATGCCGGGTTCCAGATATACGATGTATATATAAAGGGGCGACGAGCCTAGACTAGTTACATAGTCTATCTATAAGGGGCGGTGCGTCTCGGTTGGCTCGTGGGGCATAGTGGCGCCCTATAAAGCCCTATCTGGGAAAGCGGCCCGCATTGCAAGGCAATGTCTCCTGGCCTTTCCTAGGCCAAGGAGAACTCATGAACATCCCTCGTAGATAGCCCATGAGTCGGGGTCCAAGATGACCAAACCTTAAAGCTTACTTTGTCATGGGGAGGTTTGGACCAAGGTTCCTCCATAATATAGCTACTAAGTAAATAGCTAGTTTCCAAAATGAAACATCAAAAGTGGAGACGAAGCGTACTGGCACTTCTCGCCCCTTAACCAATTCCGTTTTCAACGAAACTTGGCGTGCAACTATATTAGGTTATAGAGAACATATATCCAAGGTCAGAACTCAAAACGCTCGGGTAGATTTGGCCGGCATTCGCTAGGGCGTCACACCCTCCTGCACTTAAAATAATCTCAACGTCCTCGTCGAGAACCTTTCTTCATCCCGGCTCTGCAAGGATTTAATCTTCTGCATCTTCAAGAAACTAACACTCTCCCGCACTCAGTTCAGAGTACTACATATTCTTCTACACTGGCAGATACTGAACCCAACTGCTAGTCTCGATGCTGACAACTGTGGTCTTGACAACTGAACCCTGATCTTTGGCCTTTCTAACTGAAGTACGTCGGTGACTAGATCTTCATTCAACCTCTAGAGTCTGCCTTTTCTTCTGGATACTGTCACGCGGCCTTTAGCCTTCTGATATGTATATAGGCGGTGCTTCCTAGCATCGAGCCTTCTTAAATGCGTTGCATCGTGCTGCAAAGCGCCTTCTCCCCTGATACATTTGAAATGTCGCTCTACTCGATAAACCTGGCGTCTCCTCCGGACAGTCTGACAAGGATATCTGCAATCCCGTCCAAAAGGTGCGCTCCCTTCTAAGTCGCACCGGTGCGCTCTTCCTTCGAGTCGCTCAATGCCTTTGCTGCTCGAGAGTTTAATCTTCTGTGAATCTCAACTTTAAACTTGAGAAGCAAGTCTGCTAAAAAATCAGGGGTAAACTCTCCCCATCTGCTACGGAACACCTGTCGCGCTCTCAAACTGCATGACTGCTTGTTCGACTAAATCTGCAAAGGTCTTCAAACTGCGTCCGCCCTTCTTACGGAACATTTGGGACACAAGATTAAGATGCGGCACTCTTGCCTTATCAATATAAAACTGAACTGATACTCATTGTTCACTTGGGCGAGGGAGAGTAGCTCCTAGGAGGTAGTATACTCTCAACAAAGGCGCGGACACTCTGTCCTACCGCCAACAAAACCATCGAGGTGGGCGCGGGTCACCGATTGACCCTACCGCCAGTAAAACCATCGAGGTCTGCCATAAAGGCGTTCCGTGTGAACTAGGAAAACCCATGAGACATCTATCCGTGTGACACGTTGTGCTCTACCAAACTTCGTGGTACCCCATCATCTAACCTATTGAGCGATAGATGGCATCTACACCTAACTCGGCTGCAGGAAGGGTGATCGCTACTCTGGCATCACCAAGGTATCTCAACTTTAGAACTTCACAATGCCTCTTCCCTGACAAGGACTTAACACTGGTACCTTACGTACCTTGCCAACTTCGGTGGTAATGACCGTGTTGGAATCTGCGTACAACAGTGTCACAACTAACAGCTCTTCCCACACTCAATAAGCTCGACGTCCTTGTCGAGAACAAAGCTGTGACATATAAGTGATTGACTGCTGAAGCGTTTCTCCATTTCTTCATCCCTACCCGAACCAGAGTAAGTTGGGGAATTTGGAAACAAGATACTGCCACTGCACCTATTGCCCTAAGCTAGTTGGCTTGCCATTTCCAACTGTGGAGATCAACCTTCATACGGTCGCAATCATCTTTAAACTGAAGCGTAGCCATTCTCTGTCTTTGAACTACCTTCTGCAAACGCAGCCAACTCTTACCGGTCATTCGGATGTGATCTTCTAAAGACACTCCATCAATGCAAAGAGGCGCGAGAATCCGACCCTACCGCCAACCACCATGTGATAAGGAATTGGTTAAACCATCTAATTTTGCTCAAGATCTTTTATCCTAGAGCATTGATCCATCTGAGATCATATCTGAGGTAACCCGCACAACTGACGGTAGCTCAACTCTGTTCTGCGACAACCACGTAACTTACAGCTATTCGGAAACGTGAGTCTTCACCAATCTGTGAGCTTAAAATAATCCAGGACCATCTTGTGGAACAACAAGGATTAACTCGGCTAGAGCACTCGCACGACGACAAACCTGAAACTCAACTACAGAGCCAGAGAACAAGCATCACTCGGCCTTCTTGCCTTCTTAGAGTGAGCAAGCAATGTCCTGTGCTACTGTGGGACCAACTGCAGACAAGGGACAACCCAACTTGGGCGGGTCGCGGCTCATGTCGCGTAACTAAGAAAAACTCTGCCCTTAACGTCAACACTGACGAAAATCACTGTGTGCAAACTCATGACTCAAACCATGTCTTCATCTTATATTTCTCGCCGCTTCAATTTCGGATCATGACGTTCGGCTCCGGAATGTCTCTGGGTCCAACTTGGGACAATAAAAACGAGTATCAACCAGGATTCTTCAATCTACTATAGACACTAAGGAATTCCAACCTAACCAAGCTTCGCGGCTTCCACACATAAGTACTTGGTATAAAACACTGACTATATCAATCTCTACTGAGATGGGCATCGTCCTTGATCACAACTGTTACTATACTTCGCAGTGCGTATGCGGATCGAATGCAAATAATAACCTGCTAGATCGCCCTACTACTATTATTCATAGAGCATCTACTATACTGACCAACCTTCTTAAGACAACTAACGATATAGGTCATTGCGTCCAACTCAAATATCTGTCCTTCCTCTTAGCGTCATTGTCCAAAGCACACTTAACTTGAGCAAACTCGCGCTCGGATATGGAGCCTTCATTTCGCTTCCAATATCAACTGACATGTAGGCAACCCGCTCTACAAGCATTGACAATGGTGCTTTGATCATCTGTAATGAGCAACTTCGGCTCTGAAGATAACACTGTCAAGTAGGTATCCCATATTACCAACTCGAGAACCATCGCTCTGATCTGCTCTAACAAGATCTGATAAGTCGGGTCAACTCTGACCGGCTCTGATAGACGTAGGCATAACCATCTACGCTCTAACAAGCCTAGACCAAACTAGTCTAGCTCTAACAAGCAAACTTGGCCTTGCTCTGATACCATCTGTCACGGCCCGGCTCGGGGGCGGGACTACAGTAACCGGAACACAGCAAAATATGAAGTCGTGCGGCGTACATGCACGTGCGGCCGGCATGCACAAGCCTTCTTCACTAGGCGTTGCGCGCCAATGGGATAGAGCCACGGATGCTAGAGCGACATCCGGATAATCCTGGATACCCTTGAGGGGTCGTCGAATATGTATTCGGTATAGGCGGCAACGCTAAAGGTTTCCTCAATAATCCCTACAACGTAATCTCTCGTGACTGGGCACGAGGTACGGATAGCATACATGTCCTGTAGCGGATCAGGATAGCTCAATATGCCGGGTTCCAGTTATACGGGGTGACGAGCCCGGAATAGTTACATAGTCCATCTATAAGGGGCGGTGCGTCTCGGTTGGCTCGTGGGGCATAGCGGCGCCCTATAAAGCCCTATCTGGGAAAGCGGCCCGCATTGCAAGGCAATGTCTCCTGGCCTTTCCTAGGCCAAGGAGAACTCATGAACATCCCTCGTAGATAGCCCATGAGTCAGGGTCCAAGATGACCAAACCTTAAAGCTTACTTTGTCATGGGGAGGTTTGGACCAAGGTTCCTCCATAATATAGCTACTAAGTAAATAGCTAGTTTCCAAAATGAAACATCAAAAGTGGAGACGAAGCGTACTGGCACTTCTCGCCCCCTTAACCAATTCCGTTTTCAACGAAACTTGGCATGCAACTATATTGGGATATAGAGAACATATATCCAAGGTCAGAACTCAAAACGCTCGGGTAGATTTGGCCGGCATTCGCTAAGGCGTTACACCAAGGCTGCCCAACTTTTAACTGTATGCTACACCCTAGAGAGTGAGGGTTTACTAACTACATGCTATCTTATTCCAACAGGAAAAACAAGGAGCAGAAGAAACCAAACTACAGCACCAAGGCAGCACAACCTAAGAGAGAGGGATCACCTAATACTAACTAGTAGAGTGATTTTATACTCTGCAGAGTCGAGGGCTATCCCAATGATATTGTGGTATGACACTATTAATAATACAACTATGCACTTCTCAGCAATAGTTGTAAGAATAATAGTAGACAACCCAATTAACCAGTTACAGGTAAGAAAGGTTAAAACATTAAATATCTCTAGGGATAAGAGAACACCAGCTTTTGTAATCCAAGGGGTTGATTGAACACATACTACTAGTTACTCATGTATGGACAGGTTTGGGAGCTGGAACATCAGGGGAATTAATGACCCTCTTAAAGCAATCAGAGATTGGATTAAGAATAACAAGCTATCAGCTGTGAGGCTTGTGGAGAACAAGGTAACAGAAGTGAACACGGAAAGGATCCACAATGCCTTTTGCAAAGACTGAGATCTCATCACTAACAATGGAGGTGAGCAGATAAGCAGAAAATAGTTCTTATGGAACCCCATCAAGATCAAAGCTATTCTCATCAACAAATGATAATTTTTTGAAAATACAGGTTCCCTCAAAAAACCCTTTCATGCTGTCAATTGTATATGGCAGTGGTAGCTATGAAGGGAGAAGGTTTCTATGGGATACCATCTGCTCTATCTCCCACAATAACAGTAACAACACACGTTGGTTACACATGGGTGATTTCAACATCTTAAACTCACAAGAGAAAGTTGAGGGTAGAGCAGTTAGACCATTTAACTTTTAAGAATTACTGGATTGTACATCCAATGCAGGTTTGGTAGATTGCAATATAGAGGGTTCTATCTCACATGGTCAAAAAAAACACCACATGAAAGACAATAGCAACAAAGATTGACAGGGCTTTAGTGAATTGTGAGTGGGTTAATGCTTCAATGACTCAGAAGCTAACTTCTTACAGCCAGGTATTTCAGACCACTCTCCCATAGTAGTCAATGTCTGTGAAAACATAAAAGTGGGCCCAAACCATTCAAAAATTTTAACCATTGGGCAGAGCACCATGAGTTTCAAAGTCTGGTCTCAGATGCATGGAAAACAAAAGTTTATGGAAACCCAACTTTCAGATCTACTCAAAAATGAAACTGGTTAAGAAAATGCTCATTGAGAAAATAGCTACAAGCTACAAAAACATTCCACAACACCTAAATACTGCAAAACAAGTTCCCAATGAAGTGCAGGAACAGCTACAAGTTCTCAATGAAACTGAGAAAAATGCTTTAGCCAATTATACCAGCATAGCAAGAATGGAGTCCAATATAAGGCATAAATCAAGAATCCAATGGTTGCAGCTTGGGGAGAACAGCTCAAAGTTCTTCCACAGATCTATACAATCAAGAAGAGCAAGGAACAAAGTGTCGAATATAGTAGATGACTAGGGATTGGAGATGAATAACCAGGAAGAAATAGGAAGTGCTAGTGACAGATACTTCATGGATATTTTGGGTGTCAGGGACACAAACACATGATCCAACACTAATTGATGAGATGGACATGGAGGACAGCCTTACAAGCCAGGAACTTATCAAGGAAATCACAATAAATGAGATTGTTAAAGCACTCTCAGACATTGACAATGATAAATCCCCAGGCCCTGATGGATTTACATTACTATTCTTCAAAAATACATGGAGGAATAGTGGAAATGATATGGTGGAGGAAGTCCAGCACTTTTTCAAACATCTTACCTTTTAAGAGAGGTGAATGCTACACCTACTGCCATGGTGCCCAAGGTGAGTAATCCCGGACACTTTATTTCATGTTTACACTGTACTGTACAAATGTATTTCTGAAATACTGAAAAATAGGCTAAAGGTTTATGTGTGTAGAATCATTGGCCAAAACCAATCTGCTTTCATCCAGGGTAGGAACATTACAACATAACAGATAACATCCTATTAACCCATGAGATTGTACGAAACACATAAACAAGCAAACCAAGTGCACTGCAAAGATAGATATCAGAAAAACCTATGACGTGCTAAGATGGAGGGCAATCAACATTGTCTTGCAAATTTTCAAATTCCCGCCTAAATTTTTAGGATGGATCATGGAATGCATAATATCAATAAAATCCTCCATCTCCCAAAATGGTACTCTACATGGTTATTTTAAGGGAAGATGGGGTTCGAGACAGGGGGATCCCCTGTCTCCATATTTGTTTATGTTAATTATGAAGATACTCTCCAGAAAAATACACCTTTCACTTGCACCCAAGATGTAGAAATCCAGATATATTACACTTGTGTTTTTGTGTTTTGTTGATGATTTAATTATCTTCATGAAAGGTGACTATGAGACTGCAGCCACTCTTAAAATGGTCTACATGTCAAAAATGAAAAGAACAACTTGTTCACATCAGGCACCACTGACAATGAAGCCCACCAACAAAACACCATACTTGGATTCAGCATTGAACATTCCCATGAGGTACCGGGGGGGGGGGGGGGGGGGGCGCGTTTGCCTCCACTTTTCTGAGAGGGGGGTTAGGCATAGACACACCAAACAAGTTGTTCTCATGAGGTATGTACGGTACATAGTTTGTGATAAGGACAACCTATGGGTAAAATGGGTGAAAAGACATCTCATAAGAGGTAAGAGCATCTGCTGCAGCAGCTAGGTGAAGAATGATGTGGCAAGGTGGATTGCATCCTTCACCTTGTTCCACCTTCAATCCACCCACAGCAGCTAGGTGGATTGGCTGAGCTATCCACCCCAAACCCACCTTGAGGGTGGTCTCACCACCCTCTGGATGGATTGATGCCCCGCAGTTCTAAACTGCACATAGATTATAAACCAATTTATATATTCAAAACAACTGCGTGGCTACATTTAATTGGTTCTCATGCCCCGCACTTCTGAACTGTGGGGCATATTTAGACCCTGGATTTGTGACACGTGGCTAGATCTTAGGTGTTGTTTTTGCCCCGCAGTTCTGAACTGCGGTGAGTGATATTCACCTTGTTTTAGTCTAGAACTGTTGTGGGGTGGATTGGGTTGGATTCGTTATGGGGTGGGTTTGGGCAAATTCACCCACCTAGCTGCTGCAGATGCTCTAAGGAATTTTGGTTAATGCCACAATCTAAAGAAAAAATGCTGAAAATATTATATTAAAACCCATAGGAGATGGCAGGACACCTTCCTTATGGAAGCAACCCTGGCATCCCCTAGGTAATTTCAAGAAACTATTTTCAAAATCAATATATGTATGACTGTATGATTCTAACTTGTCTATTGCAGAAAAGGTAAGCAACATCCCGTGAACTTTACACAGCTCTTGGACATCTGGAGTTCACTTGAAGACATTCCTATCCATAGCAACATGAAGGATGAGATTGTTTGGGCACCAACTCAGAAGAGGGACTACACTCTCAAAAGTACCTACGAGTTTACATGAGTATACAGGCAAAAAGTAAGGTGAAGCCCGTTGGTGTGGCTTACAAACAACATACCAAGGCACAACTTCATAGCATGGCTGGCTATTAGCAAGACATTGAAAACTTTAGACAAACTCAAGAAGTGGGGTATCTTACAACTCTCAAGATGCCAGTTTTGCAGTGCCCATGATGAGAATGAAGATCACATGTTTTTTGAGTGTGCCTATGCAAAATTCATATGGATGGAGCTATACAAGGAACTTGGGTACACAAAAACCAGCAGCAACATGAAGGATGAAGTAGACTGGAGGATAAATCACACTATAAGGGAAACTCTGTTAACACACAAGCTAAGAAACTTGCTTTCAATGCAATTTTTTTTACTACCTGTGGAGGGAGGGAGAGAAATGAAAGAATACGCAATGGAACAAAGAACTTGGCAGTTAACATTTTGCACACAGTTCTAAAAGTGGTGAAGGAAAAGCTATCATACAAAGCATTGGATCTGGGGGACTCACCTACCAACAGGGCATTCATTGATAGACGGAGAGTGAAAGTTAACTGGAAGAGACCATTACAAACCAAATCTAAATGGAAGAAACCTCCATAAGGATACGCATCTCTTAAAACTAATCGTTCATTGAGAGACAAAGGGGGTTTTGGAGCTGTACTAAAGACAGATGAGTGAGATGGAATAACAGCATGCACAGAATGCACACAAAAGAAGTCAGTGATCATCCATGAGCTACAAGGAATTAATGCAGGGCTAAAGCTTGCCATTAAGTGGGGTATCAAAAGAGTTGCGCTAGATCATACTCTAGAAATGCTGTGTGTATATCCAACTTGGATGTGATCCACCATGGGATGCCAAATATCTCCTAAAATTCATTTTTGAAATCCATAGGCCAGTTGGAAGTATTTCTGATTGTTCACACTTTCAGAGAAAGCAACAAAGTTAAAGACTATCTATCAAAGCAGCAGACTGTTGAAGGCTATGAGGAGAACCTCCCAATTGACTTCCACCCTGATCTCAAGAAATTGTGTCAGAATGATGCAGCCGGGGAAAGAGTATGTGAGAACCAATTGAGAAATGCTCTCTTGTTTTGTTTCTTGCTTAGTCACTTTTGTAGGTGTAAGGCCCTCTCTCCCCTCACATGTAAGGAGTAGGGAGTTGTCCCCATCTTGTACAGTTGTTTTTCTTATCTTTGATTTATAGTATATGGGGCTAGGGCCCTCTCATGTTCCGAAAAAAAAGGGGTTCAATTTAATCAAATCTTTTTATACTCTTACCCAAACGCAGTAAGTCAGTGGATCAATTTCAAGAAGAGCAATCTTTATCTAGGCAGTATGAATGACACTTGGAAGAGATAGTTTGATGCAAAGTAGGCAACAGAAGCACACATTCTTCGATCAAAGACAAGATTCAACAAAAGGACTCTAAATAATCAAAACTGTGGCTTTTTCTCTTGAGAACACAAAATCCTAAGCTTTCTTCTCACAAACATCAACTCTCTAATCAAAGACTTAATTTAACCCTTTTTAATGAATAATGGTTTATTTAATGCACAAGAATATTTCCCTTGTCGTTAATAATCTACAAGTACCCTCCCTTCAATCACTCCATATCACAAAGAAAAGCGAAATTTTTTCAAAGATTCTACCGTGGAAGAATTTTGCAGTCATCAAGTCAGTCTTATATTAAGCTTCCAATTAACTCCTTTCTGACTGATGCCATAAAAGATGCAGCCCACCTGATTTTCTTTCATTACATAGTGGCATACAAGGCTGCATTCCAAAACCAACAACTCTCCCAAACCTAGCTTTCCCTCCTCTTTGTAAACTTGATCTAGTATGGGCTTGAAGCACCTCTCCAACTTCAAGTGTCCCAATTCGCACACTACGACGATGCAAACTTTAACTGATATGAGTCACACATGCGACATGCACGACGGAGGACATGATTCTCTTCTCTCCTGATGACTTCATAGACTAAGATCTTCTAACTTTCTCTCTCTTCTTCATCTTCATCAACAAAAGCCGACCCCCTTCTTTATTTAGTTTTTATTTTTGAAAGTATTAAATCAGTTTTTATGTGAAACATAGCAGAATACTACTAAGAAACTGTCTTGTGGTCCTCTAGTCTCACATCATACAATCATACCTAGCTCTTTGTAGGACGACTTCTCCTGGTATTCAAACCTATCTTTAAGTGGAATTTAGAGTAGTCTGGTGTCGTTTATGGTGTGGAATTCCTACTTCAAGTTTTCATGCAAGTGCCTACACACACTAATCATTGCTCACAAACAATAGTACTCAATACTTTTCTTAATACTCACAACCATCACCTTCAACTTACTTCAGAACAAACTAACACGTACACAAACTCCTAGGATTAAACTATATATCTTCACTTGAAAAATAATAAAATGACCCAGTGGTTAAAGTGTAAAAAGAACAATTAAGAAAAACACCCTTTTGGACATAAAATCAGAGGAAAGACATATCAAACTCCGTCGAATCCATTGTAACCCTATCTATTACGCAACACATTTAACTCAGCCGAACACATACGGAGTTCTCCTTTTTAAATTTCGCTAAATTTTCAATATTTCCACCTTTATTCATACCCTTTTAGTTCTATACCACTAATTCTTTGGCATTCAAATTGTTAAGCAACAAAAAAAAAGAAAAATCTCCATTGGAGATATTCTTCAACCTTAGCACTATACTCAATTATTTACTCTGTCAATTCGTTTTCGATTAAATAAAATTTGGGTATTTCACTACCCAATTCAGTAAACAATTAGGGATATATATTACACCAAATCCCACTCACTAAACACATATTACACTTCAAATTAAACATACCGTTTGATATAACATAAACTAATAAATGAAATTTTCATACCTGATTTGGGATTTCCGGAATCCGAGCTCCCAAACTAATAAACCAATAACGCACAAACAAACAAAAAATCATAAATTTGGAAGCAATGCTGTTGAGAACAATTAGGGGTAAAAGAGGAGATGAAATTGACCTTAGTAGGAAGGACTTGAAGAAAGCTAGAGAAGGTTTGTAGAGAAGTGAAGGATTTAAGGTGCACTGTTCCACAAACTGTTTCAGTACTGCAAGTTTATCATCCTCCATTGGATTGGATTGGATTGGATTGGTTGGATTGGATTGCTTGATTTTTTCTTACTCAACTTTGAAGTGAGAGAGAATTGAATTCGATTTAAAAAAAAAACACGCAAATTCTTTATTACCTTAGAAAACTTGCTAGACAAACAAGGAATCGAACAACATTTGCAGAACCCCTCTGAATGTAACTGGCAGCTGGATTACACAACCCACCCAAATGGCTACTCTTGTGACTTTCTCTATAATTTTGCTTTCCAAATAGCTCTTTGCACAAATGCCCATAATTTATTTCGGATGATTACTTTTACCACCGTCAATATCACGGCCGGCTCGGGTCGGCACTACAGTGCCCGGAGCACAGCGGAATATGAGGCCGTACGGTGTACATGCACATGCGCCCGGCATGCACAAGCCTTCTTCACTCAGCGCCCAGTAAAATATACTCACGGATGTTAGAGTGACATCCAGATAATCCTGGATACTCATGAGTCGTCAAATATGTATTCGGAATAGGCGGCAACGCTGAAGGTTCCCTCAATAATCCCTACAATATAATCTCCCATGACTAGGCATGATGTACGAATAGCACACCTGTCCTGTAGCGGATCAGGTAGCTCAATATGCCAGGTTCCAGATGTATATATATGTATATATGGGGAACAGATTCGTGGACACTGTTATTTGGAACACTGTATAAACCGATATGAGTGGTTAAGATAAGAGAGGAAATGGCAATTAAATTTTTTATTTTTTTTAAAAGGTGGAAATTAGGTGTCAAATAACAAATATCTCTCTCTTCAACATAATATATTTCTTTCCTCTCTCTCTCTTTCCACTATCGACTCACTTGGGTTACGAATATACAGAAATATCGTCTCTCTTTCTCTTTGCCTATTATATACCGTTCTCTCCACCTTTCCAAATCGCCTGCTACAATGGTAAAAATGCGATAATAATGTATCTCTCACTACTCGTGACGTAACAAATTGAATCACAAATCGAATCATGTATCTCTAATAAGCAACGTTCTTCATAAATGATGAGTAATTGTTTCAGTAAACCTAAGTTCATGACATTGTAGAATGCATATTACACACCATTAACAGAACCTCATCGACGGTGGGTGTAGAATTGTTGAATTATTGATATCTCATTAAATTGATGAGCAGTGTCTTCTGAAAGAATATTGTCGATTAAACAATTTCAAAATTACTGTACTTGAAATTTTCAAAATCAACAATATTATGATTGAAATTTTCGATATCAACAATTTCTGAATATATGGGGTAGTCTGATAATGAAAGAAAATGTTTTTGTCAAAGTATGTTTATCCATATTACGAATTAAGTGATAATCAACAATATTGTGATTGAAATTTTCAAAATCAACAATTTATGTGATAATCAACAATATTATGATTAAAATTTTCAATATCAACAATTTATGAATATATGAGGCAGTCTGTTAAAGATGTACCTGGAATGTCATTATTTATAAGAAAAAAATATATTTTACTTGATTAAGGTTTGATGAAACAATAATTCAACATCATTGTACTGTTTCACTTTGAATTTGGTAGGATGACCAAGGTATATGATGAATGATGTTATACATGGAAATTGGTCTAAAGTTATCGGTGAAAAGTCACCATAAAAAGAAGCAAATGAATGCACATGAGGGGTATGTTTCAAAAAACCTTAATGTCCTATTGATCCTTTGTTGGTAGACCTACCATTTAAGGGCAAACAATTTGATACCGTAGAGGATGCTAGTTTATATTACGAACAATATGGAAGATGTCAAGGCTTTTCCACCAAGATTCGAAATTCTAGTAAAAGGAATAAGTCTGAAGAAATAGGTAGAGTACAATTTAGTTGTTTGAACAATGGCATGTCAAAAAAACCTTGGGATAGTTTCAGATACGGGTAAAAAAGATGGGAACAGAAGATCTTCTGAAAAGTGCAGATGTAAAGCAACAATGAGCATTAACTGGAGAGACAAACTCAAAAAATTTGTTGTTACAAGTGTTTCCGATTTTCATAACAACAAACTTGTATTACCGCACAATCATCATTGTATGAAGGCTAACCGATTCTTTCTAGAACCAGCCAAAAACTTTGCAGAGACCTTTGAGCTTCACACCATCTCATTAAGCAAGGTACTAGCTTTATTCCCTAACAAAGCATTCAGCAAAAGAGACTGTTACAACCATAAAGCCAAAATTCAAAAGGAACGTATCTCAAGGGGTGATGCATAGGCATCATTGGATTGGTAGTAGATAACCAAACCTATCCATAAGATAACCATCCATGAAGCTCAAAACATTGAGGATTTCGTTATTCTTAAGTTATATGAATTGTACTTCATTCAATAGGTGGTTCATGGAAACTACATATGTGAGACAACGTTGAATATGAATAAAATTCAAACCATGCATTGGTTGTTTTTCTTTCCTTCTTTTTGTGTGTGAATTTACAATGTCTTCAATAAGTATTTTGTAGATTTGCATTACACTAATGTCTATGAATTGGTGACACATGTATAGAATCAACAATTTTCGTTAGTCTAAAATGATCGAATAGGTTTAGAGTCAACAATTTGCACCAGTCTAAAATTGTTGAACAGATAAATAATCAACAATTTGCATTAGTGTGGCTGTGTTGAACAGGTATAAAATCAATAATTTTACCAAACATATAAAAAATAAAAAAGTAGCGACTAGAGAGTTTAAGGTGACCAAGTTCAAGATCTCATCTGGTTTTAATGTTTTTGATGCCCTTGAAGAAAGTGGGCTGAATTTACGATTTCATGTAATTTGCTGATTTTGAAATTGGTGATACATATACAAAATTGACAATTTACTGATTCTGAAATTGGCAAACAGGTATAAAATCAACAATTTCCATCGTTCTAAAATTATCGAACAGGTATAGAATCAACAATTTCATCAGTTTACAATTGGTGAACATGTATCAACAATTTGAAGTATTGTGAAATTATCGAACCGGTATAGAAGCAATAACTTTTATAATAGCCTAATTATGGGATTCAGACTTAGCCTTTACACCAAATGAATTTAGCGTGGAAAACCTTTGAATAGTAGGCAATGAACAACATGATAATTTAGCGTGGAAAACCTTTGAATAGGTTAAAAACTACGACCTCTCCTGAGGATTTTGAGAAAGTGATGATCTTATTGAGATTGCTAGTTTATTATAGTGAGCGTTCTTAGAATATAGGGTGATAGAGTAGGAACTCTTCTATGGTGAAATGTTTCATCCTTCATCTGCAGTTCTCCAAATTTTTTTATAGGTCCTCTAATATGACCGTTTGACGACCATAAAGTCTCTTAATTAATGATGGACGTTACAAAGTGAGTGTGAGATATTCTTTGACCAGATTGTGTAACGTTCTGACCTTTGCTGCTATATAACGACTATATTGCTGACTGTGTACTTTGCGCAAGTTGAACTGTTGGTGTAGAGGTCAAAAGTAATGTCTCGAACTGAGGAAAGTTTGGTTACGTCTTTAGTAGTACTTCATGTATGCTGATGAAATCGAGGAAGAAGCTTGAGTTCAAGATAAGAAATAAGCTATTATAAGATGATTATTAATCAATAGCATGAGTGTCGTTAGGGATGAGTAGTATTGGTTGAAAAACTTATGTTGTACATGTTTGTGATTGTACTACGTGCTCTATTGTTGAGGTCAAAAGTTTGTCTGTAGTTCAAAGATGAGGCATGAGCTCGAGATGCAGAATAAGCCACTACAACCTCCCCCTCTCAGCCAACAGTAGGAAAATTATTGTAGGTGAGTGGTATTTGTTAAGAAGTATCATTAAATGTTATAGTTATATCTGAGGTTCATTTCTAATGTATATTCATGAATCTCTGTTGGTGTCTGTTGGGTTTCCTAGAACCAATGACTGTAGTCCAATATTGTTGCCTGGAGAACCCTTTTGACGTTAGAAATTTGGAGAGTCTACTTTAAATGTTGATCCGTGTATAAAAGAGGACTCGGTGTTGAGTGATAGAAGTAAACCCTTCATCTCTGATCTCTGCCCTCTTTGTTTACTGTGGTAAAAATGGTGACGATTAGGACTCAGGCCCAAGAGTCTAGGATCCGGAGGAAGATGGAGGAATTGCGTATCAGGTATTTTGGATATCAACCGTTGCATCTGCCTACTCCAATTCCTGTTTCTCTCACCTTTTATTGTATTTCTTATGAAGAAGTGATGGAGGTAGAGGATGATTACTACCAAATGGTACGTTTCCATTACCTTTTGACATTTGTGGCGGAATGTCGTAATGGTCTTCGGCTGCTGGCAAAAGAAGCTGTTATAACTGAAGATGAAGCGACAGGCGTTCGACCGAGGGAGTCTCGACGATATCCTGCTAATGAGTGGGTTTTGTTGAAAAAATAAGGCCTTCCGTCTGTCTTTAGCATGCAGGGAAGTGAGGAGGATGCAGAGGATCATTTTTTTCCATGGACCATAGCTCTTTGGACATGAAGAAGATCTTTCATCTGTGATGCTTGTTTCAGACTTCCCTGCATCTTGCAGCATGGGATCAAAGTTTGGAATCTTCTTCTTCTGTTGACTGTCGTGCCAAGAAAAGGATTTCAAGCTAATACTTGATATAAATTGTAGTAGTCTGTAAAATCTCTGTAATCTGTTGTATCGTATTTTGTAAGGGAAACTTTCGAACTAAATGAAATATTTGTGTTTTGTTATGATGATACTTCATCTCGAGCTTGTTTGTTTCATATTTTGTTTGCAACATAGGCGTTGGTAAGATAGATGTTTAGGTATGAAGGGAAAAATAGTAGTGAGAGTTAAGGTAAATTAAATTTAGAGAAAGTCAAGCTGTGGATGTGAACTTGGTGTCGCTTTATGCAGGCTGTGAGACAGGGTTAATGTGCAGTTGTATGTGGGACTGCGGAGCTAGCTGTCGTCTTGTTTGTTGCCATGTACAACATTTGAGGGGATATTTGGTATTATGAGAATAATGATTTGTCACAATATTCTGTATAGATATTCTACTACTCCAGAAAAATATTTTACTTAGGAAAATTTGTATGGTGACTGATTCTGCAGAGATCTTCCTTTGGCTATAAGTAGGAATTCTTTGCTGTTGTTCTTTGCATTATTTTGGAGTTGTTGTGTTCGAGCATGGTGAGGACTCGTTCTCAGCGTACACAGCAGGCGTCGGTTGACCAGTTTCATATCAAGGTTGTTGAACTTCATGAACATTATTTTTGTTACTTGCCTTATGATGTTGTTCTTATGGAATGGCCATTGAATCTGGTCAGATTGGATGATGAAGGCAGGCGTGTCAAACATGATCGCTTTGTTTGGTGCAATATTTTTTGTAAGTCTCTGTTAGATCCCCGGGTGCGAGAACTAACTGTTCAACAGTTTGCATGCGATAAGATCGTGGAAAAAGATATAAGGGCAGCAAATGGGGAGTTAATTATGTGCGGGCAACCGAACCATCGGGGCTGCTTTAGATATAACTGGGGAGCTCGGTGAGCTCAAAGTCTTAAGACTTGTTAAAAGTAATCTGTTTGTGAGAGTATTATGTGGTTGAGTTTGAATAAATGTAATATGAGAGATCGTGAGAGAATAAAGTACGTGATATTTCAATTTGGTTGAATAAAGTATTATGTTTTATTGATTGTATACTAATACTGTGTATGACAGCTGTAAGATTTTCACAACTTTATGGATATCTTCGAATTTTGAAAATTGAGCTATTTTAGGAATGTTTATACGATCTTAGTAGAGTATAAGCAAGATGATTGGTCATTTTGGTACTGGACTGAGAAGAGGTATAAGATTGGTAATGGTAGATAATAGAGATAAACGTGATGATGACAAATGTTATCACAAAAGTCATGATGATGTTGTGAAATGAAAAGACGTGTCTGTAGCAACAGTGGAGATGACAGACACGTGTAAGAAGGAGCCATCATTTTATAAATCGAGAGAGAGTATAAAAACTCGTCTTTTGTTCCCTCATAAATTGTTTACAGTTTTAGAGATAGAGAAAATGGTACAAATATTATTGTCAAGGAGAGAAGGCGTTTGAGTGCTGATTGTGATTTGAAAAAGAAATCTTCATCGAGTGATAGGAGATTTTCATTGAGACGACGAGAATGCTCATATTCGAAGAGACGTCCGGGTAAAGCAGAAGATTGTTGTTTGGCAAGTACAGGTTGGTGATGGAAAATTTTTGTCTGTTTAATTTTGTGAGTAATCTGTGTTATGTAGTAAACTTTAGTAATATGTATAGTTGGTTTTAATATTTGGGGTTTTAGGGGATTTTGAAAATAAATATGAGAGAAGGCCTGTAATGTAGGAATTATGCTATATGTTTTGATCCGAGATAATACGTGTATTGGAGAAGAAGAGGGAAATTTAAAATGATTTGATTTTGGCCTATTGTTTTGGGAATTAGGAAAATAAGCGTGTTGACTGGGTAGAAGGTATGTCTGTTTGTACTGTTTGTAATATAGCGATAATGATAAAATATATCTCTGTATCTGTATGTTCAGTATGCGTTCTAAACCTAGTATTCCTCCTAGCAAATTTGTAGTGTCGTCCAGTTCAAAGGAAACATCGTCTTCAGGAAGGGGGAACGAGTGTAGTGTAATGGAGGAAATTGTTAATAGTGTGGGGACGACAATAGAGGTGGTGGGGCCCAGTAGATCTGAGGGTGTAAAGAAGAGGGAGGACGAAAGGGAGAAAGAGAGAGTCCTTGTCATATTCCCAGAGGGGGTGGATGCAGGGAAAAAATCCTTGTCAAATAAAAAAATATATTCAGGAAAGTGGGGGAGGTACGTGGAGGACCAAGGTCTCTGGTTTAGAGCTTATGTCTCTGAAAAAGGGGAGGAAACAATGTACTATCAAGTTCCATGTTTGGAAAAGTAGAAAAAGGGACAGAGGTATTAGTGAGGGGGTGAACCTCTTGTATTATAATGGGTTTGGGTTATCAGGCCCAAGTGGGGGATTTCTATGTTTCTTGAATTAGGTCGCATACGGCCTAAGAATTATGCTGACCTACTTTCAGAAAGGGGTTATGAATGCGTTACAGTGCTGCCCTGCCCAGTTGAATGAGAATGTGTATGAGATGATGAGGGTATATGAGGCATTGAACAAAAAATGGAGGAAGGGAGAGAATGTGAAGCAGTTCGCAGCTGAAGATGTTTTAAAGTTTTACAAGTTTAAGTATATGGAGAGTCAGAGTAGTGGTTACCTATATAATGATTTGGCTAGGCCGAAGTTCTTTGATTTTAAATTTGCGGGTAGACCATGGAATGATCACCTGGTGTGGGTTGAGGGTAACTGTTTGCAGGTTCCAGATAAGCCAACGCTCGAGCTGAACTATAGATATTATAATCTGAGTAAGTAATGTTGGCCAACCTTTGAATAGTCAATAACTATGTCCGCATGCTGTTTAACTGATGTTTTGTTCCTTTTATTGGCAGAGGCCAAACCGTTGGCTACTCTGGATAAGACCAGTCTATTTGATTGTGTTGCTCACGATCAGGATGAGCTAACGGAGGTACTCAGTAAATTGGGTATCCGAAGATACAAAAGAGTAGATTCGGTAGTGTCAAAAGTTCAGCGAGCTCAAGAAAAATGAGCTATGGCCGAGGGGAAAGCTGTAGAGACCACTGCTGACTTGCTTAGTCCTCCACCTTTTGTACCTTAGACGACCAAACGGTTCACTCGTAAAGTTCTAAAGCCAGCGCAGCAAAGTACCTCTGTTGTTGGGGTTGTGCCCACAGAACAAAAGATCGCAAAGCCTGTTGCTGGTGGCGTGCAGGAAAAACTTGAAGTAAACATGTCTGTGCTTGGAGACGCTGATAAGAGTTTGTTGAAGAGAATACGGCTTTTGGAGGAGGACAGTCACCGGACTAACCCTCATGCTGCGGCCAAGATGAAAGAGTTGGAGCAGAGATACTGTCATATGGCTGGGACGAACTCGCAGCAGCTCGAAGATGAATATCTCAAGCATACGTTCGCGGTATATGGTTGAAAATTGTTACTTGATGTAACCTTCGAACTGAGTGAAACTATTGAACTGACTTTTCCTTCTTTTTTGTATTAGTAACTCTCAACGCTGATGAAGGGGGAAAGATAATGCCTATACAAGAGGGGCCAAGAATTTGATGCTCTGACGGCAAAGTTTGAGGCTCAGTCAGCTCGCGTGAAAGAGCTCGAGTGTGACCTTTAGTTGGAGAGGGAGAGGAGGGCTGCAGATGCTACCGCAGCTATAGAGAAGTTCAGTGAGTTGTCAAAGCATGACAAACTCATGTCTGATGCGGTTGCAACAGTCTTAGTAGAAAGGGACCACTTTATCAAATCGTACTATTGTTTTGGATTGAGTGCTGATGATGTGGAGCTGACCCGAAATGGTAGATATGCAGAGGTTAAGTTCCCTGTTGAGGAGGAAGAGATGGTTAGTGATGCTGCTAGTGTGCCTGAGAAAGCGTCAGACCTTCCTCCAGGCAGTACTGAGCCAGTCCATACTCTAGAGAAAATAGTAGACCCTTTGTTGAAACATACGAAAACAACTCCCTCTCCGGAGAAGGCGCTAAAATCTCCTTCTGAGGTAGACATCAGCAAGCCCCTTTAAGCGTTCTGTAGTATCCTGTCTTTTGTTTTTCAGCTCGTTTGATTTGGAAGAGATAGTACTCTACATAATCATACACTGTTTTCATTTTGAGTGATGTTTTGAAATATGTTTTCGTGAATGATTATATTGAAACAAGATATCTGTAATCTGTGTAGGAGATATAGCGTTTGAGAAAAATAAACTCCGAATTGGAGAAGTCGTTGAGTAGAGTAAGGGACTACGTGTCCTGTATTCAACAGGTACTTAACAAAACTGAATATGAGAAAAGGCAATTGAAGTTGAATTTATAGAAAGCATTTAAAGAGTTATATAATCTGTAATGTAGATATGCTAAAATAAAAGTAAATAGGGACGAGGTGTTAAGAAAGGAAGAGGAAAGGGGGATATTAGTTCGAAAGCCAAAATAACTGACTTGTTTTAACAACCCAAGTGATAAGGCAAGGTGTCGTCAGAGTATACTATTAACTCTGACTTTGTATTTTGAGGTCAAAGTAGATAGTGAATGAGGGTTAAAAGAGGCTTATATAGAGCTTTTGAGGGAGAGAGGTGTAGTGCCGGACCGAGCTCAAGTTATGTTTTTAGGTCAAAAAGTACGCAATCATTATAGTTTAGAGGCAAAAAAATGTTTTGCTCGAGCTGGTGTGCTTGTCGCATGAGGTGATGCAGAACCTTTATCTGATGAGTTTAGATTTATGTAGGATCAGAGGGCCATGAGAATTGTATTTTTTAGGATAAGGAAATAGAAAATAGAGGTTCAAAAGTAATTAGAGGGTAAATTAAGGGGATTACAGGACAAGCTATGGCAGCACGAGGAGAAAAAAATGTCTTTAGCAACGCGGCTGTCGAAAGAAGTGCCTATTCGAATGAAGATAGAGGCGGATGTGAGGGTTTTAGGTGTGTTACTGAAAAACACGCATCAGTGGTTGCACAAAGCACAAATAATACAGAAGGAGCACCTTCATCCCTTGCGAGCAAAAGTCTCTTCTCGAACAGAGCATGAACGTCACAAAGACAGTGTTGTCGAATTTTATGGGGGGGGGGGAACTAGCTAAAGTAGAGAAAAAAATTTGGAAGTTCGTGACGGGATGTGGGAAAGATTTTGAAGTGGAAAATGCCAAGCCAGAAAACCTGTGATTTACCTGAGGTGAAGGAGGAATTGTTGGTGAATAACCCATTCCTAGGTCATGGGAGAAGTCATCAGAAGAGGAGGAGGTCAAGAATCTGATACCTTGAATGCAGCGTAAACAACGGCAACCGGAGGTTGTGATCTTTACCACGCCGGCAGATGTGCAGGTGCCGAATAGGAAGATGGTGAGAAACAAGCGGCAGTCGTCTCATGTCCAGATGAATCGCAAATTGAGTACTCTTGTCTTCTTGTAATCAGTCTTTTGTACTATTTGATGAGAAATGTAATTTGTTTGTTATTAGAATAGAATGACGTATCTGACTTACTCAGATACCACTTTCTTGATGTAACCTCGTGAACTGTTATATATACTATATTGTTATGAAGTACTATTATAAATGTAATCTATTATGGTAGGTTGATTTGGCTACTATACAAAGTTAGTGTGACGCGTTACGTGTCAAGAATGAACAAATGAGCGTTGAGCTAAGATCGACTCAGGGTGCCCGAGAAAGTGCTACTGAAGCAGAAGGAAAATTGAGGACGGAGATGTCGGAAGAACGAAATGCAGTAACCCTCCTTACTGATACTCTACGAGAGAAAGAGGCAGTATTGGCTGTCAGTTTTAGAAAGATAAAAAGTTTAGAAGAAGAGATAAGACAAAAGGGTGCTGGAGTTGGAAGTAGCTCGGACTATCTACGCAAACGCAAATTACAGAACTTCCGGTCGCGTTAGAGGTGGAAGGAAATAATATGAAAGAGTTGTAGTTCCAAGTTAATAAGCTCTAGGCGGAGATAAACGATGTTCGAGTTCGTGCTCATAAGTATGAGGTGAGGTCGTCAGAACAAAATGAAGTCATAAAAAAGGATTATAACAAAATATGTGAGCTAGAGCGGACTGTGCAGTCACAGTATCTGGACATATTGGAATACCAGTCCAAAAATGACAGACTTTGAAGCGCGAATATGAAGCTAGATGAGGATCTGTTGCGGTTGGAGATAAGTTATAACACGAAGAGGGTAAAATGTGTAGGTTATGAATTGTCGATATCTCTGATTTATCATATGGACGAGTTTATGACAGTGCTGGAAGCTTAGAATTTGGATGTGTGCCAGGCAAGGCGACGAGTAGACGATTGTTGTACACAACTGAAAAGCACACTGAAGGAAGTGCAGCATAAGCTGAGCAAACTCCTTCTCAGTAAATAGGTGAAAAATGAGGCAGGTTATAGTCATAAGAGAGAGAGATGGTTGCAGTAACATCGTTCTTTACGGCTGAACTGAAGATATTGGAAGCTGAAAGTAAGAGGATATGTGATGGTCTGATGGCCCAAGGTATAGAATGTGTGATGGAGGTAATCCGATCTGAGTATTTAGAACCCATTATTTTTAGAATTAGATTATTTAAATAGAGAATGGTTAGAGAGGGAAAGAAGATTATTGTGGGGAGGCTGCCATAATTTATGAGTCGGCGGTTAGCTGGAGGTGTTGTACGAGATGCAGCTAGTCCCTCTAATGAGGGTAACGAGTTAAGTGACAGCTTTAGTGAAGAATGTGGAATGTGATTATGTTGTATGTATATGAACAAGGATAAAAAATAAAAATTATGGAGGTATAAAGAAATAGCTAAGGACGAAACAGAGAACTATACTAACCGTGTGAGGTACCAACGATAATGTATGCAAAGTAGCGCGATATGCGATCGGTTCAGCCAAAGTGGTAAACGGTCTGCAATGTATGAGATGATCAGTTTGGCCGAAGCAACAAACGATCGGTAATGTAGTTTAGATGATCGATTTGGTTGGAACAACAAATGATCTGTAATGTATTTTGATGATTAGTTTGGCCGAAGCAACAGACAATCTGTAATGTTTTAAGATGATCAGTTTGGCCAAAGCAACAAATGATCTATAATGTATTTGGATGATCAGTTTGGCCGAAGTAACAGACGGTCTGTAATGTACTAAGATGATCAGTTTGGCCGAAGCAACAAATGATCTGTAATGTATTTGGATGATCAGTTTGGCCAAAGAAACAAACAATCTGTAATATGTTAAGATGATCAGTTTGGTCGAAGCAACAAACGATCAGTAATGTATTAATATGATCAGTTTGGACGAAGCAACAAACGATCTGTAATGTATTTAGATGATTAGTTTGGCCAAAGCAACAAACAATTTGTAATTTGTGAATAAAAGAACTTATTGGATATATTAGAAGAAGTACTGTAATGTAGGATAACCGAACACAAGCATTTCATTGTTGTAAGATTGACGTACAACGAATGTGTTAGATAGATCGATTTGGCCAAAACAGCAAACGATCTATAATGTATTTAGATGATCGATTTGGCCAAATCAATAAACAATCTGTAATCTGTGTATAAAAGTACTTGTTGGATATATTAGAAGAAGTACTATAATGTAGGGCGATCAAACACAAGTATTTTATTGATGTGAGATTGAGTGAAGGAAAGTATACTGTGGCAGCTTTGTTATCTGCAATACAACTTCAGTCTCCTTGTGTTCCAAGAATTAGGTATATGCTCGCCATGCTCTGTTGTAAGGTCGTAGGAACCGAGGCCGATTTTTTTGATAACGACAAAATGATCTTCCCAGTTTTTGAATAATTTCCCTGCGTTGAGCTTTTTGTGATGTTTATAAATATCTCAGAGGACCAGATCCTTGATTTCAAACTCTCTATGCCGAACGCATTTGTTATAAGATCGGGCTAAAGCTTGGTGGTATCTTCCCAAATTCATAACTATTTTGTCCCAAGTATCCTCGATCCAATTCATATTATATACCAACTAGAATTCATTTTCTTCATCGGTCATGGTATGGTCGCGAATAGGGTGATAATACTGAGTAGGGATGATTGCATCGGTACTGTAAGCCAAGAGGAACGACGTGCATCCAGTTAAAACTCGGGGAGTTGTTCGATAAGCTCATAACACATATAGTACCTCTTCGATACAATTTCCCTTCTTTTCTGTGAGGCACTTTTTGATCCCATCCACGATAGTACGATTAGTGATCTCGGCCTGACCATTTCTTTGTGGGTAATACAGATTTAAAGAAGAATGTATGATATTGTGTTGATTGAGGAATTCGACGACTTTGGAGCCAACGAACTAGGGTACATTGTCGATTCTGATGAGATGAGGGTAGCCGAAATAGATGATGATGTTTTTCCAGTTGAACTTGATGACCTCATCTTCTCGTGTGCGGCACAGAGGAACTGCTTCAACCCACTTAGTGAAGTAATCTATTACGACTAAAAGATGTTTATATTTTCTTGGTGCAGTGGGAAATTCTCTGACAAGGTCTAGGGCCCATCTTTTAAATGGCCATACAATCGTTGCTGAAATAGAGTTCAAAAGCTAGAACTCGAATTTGGGGACCATGACGTTGGCAGGCATCGTATTTGCTTGCGAGTTCGATTGCTTGTACTTTTATTTTAGGCCAGAAGATGCCTTGGGTAAGAGCTCGATTGGCTAGAGATCTTCCTGCTACGTGGGAACCACAAGTACCTTCATGTAGTTCGTATAGGAATTTTTGAGTTTCTTTGTGGGATAAGCATTCAAGATACGACCTTGTGACCGAAATCTTGTATAAGAGACCGTTTCCACAATGTAGTATTTTACATTATCGAGTATGCATCTTCTTTCAGTGGGGTCTTGAGGGAGTTCACCGTCAAATTTGTTTTTGTTCCCAATATACGTGAAGAAAGGTCATCTCCAATCGTCCTCATTCTCTTCAACACCCCTAGTATTAACATAATTTGAGCTTATGATGTTAATAGTGAGGGCCAATAATACTTCAATCTTGAGATATCGAGCTTTTGAGCCAAGGACTCTTGCGAGATATACGAGGAAATCAGAATATCTATTTTCTCCGTGCGACAAATGTTTGATAGAAATTTTCTAGAATCTACTCATTTTGTCGGCTACTGCGACTGCGTAATCTATCATTTCTCCATTCTTCTGTAATTTTTTCGTGTAATGGTTGACAATGAGTAAAGAGTTTGTATATACGGACAAATCGGATACACCAATCTCTAGAGCCATATCTAGACCGTGAATCATTGCCTCGTACTCGACTGCATTGTTGGTAGCTTCGAAATTCAATCAGATTGCCTTTTCGATTCTATCATTAGAAGGTGTGATTAGCATGATTTCGATGCCTGATCCTGTGGGTCCAGAGGATCCATCAGTTAAAAGACACCATCCCTTTTGAGTTATCCAGTCTATTTTTTCTTAGACCTATTCTTCATGAACTTCTGTGCTGTCTTCTGCCCAATCAGGATCTTCTACGGGGAAGTTCACAAGGAAATTTGCTATGGCCTAACCCTTTTCAGAATGTCTAGTTCAAAATGAATGTCATGCACGCCAAGAGTGATTGACCATTGCTAGACTCGTCTGGATTTTTCTCGTTTGGATAAGATTTTACGCAAAGGGTTGTTGGTCACTACTCGTACTGAGTGGGCTTGAAAATACTGTCTCAATTTTTGCGAACTGTAGACGAAAGCTAAAAGTAATTTCCCGACCTTGCTGTATCGGGATTCTGCTGAAGTTAGAGTTTTACTGATAAAGTAGACAATCTTCTCATCAAGTCGAATGAGAACATAACTCAATGAATCTTCAGTAACTGCAAGGTAAATGGTGAGTTCTTCCCCTTTGCTAGGTGTACTCATCACTGGCGGTGAACCCAAGTAAAGTTTAAGTTGCTGAAATGTTGCATCGCACTCTGCTGTCCATGCGATCTCGGTTAGGTTCCTGTTTAGTTGTCCCCTCACATAATAAGTTAAATAACCAGCGATAGTGATCAGACGATTTTGAAACAAAATAGTTTATTGCATTGCCTGCAAACTTCTGGACGTTCTTCTTCGTTTTCGGAGAAGGCATAGATAATAATGTGCGAATACGATCTGGATCAGCTTCAATACCGTACTTGCTGATTATGTGGCCCAAAAATTTCCCTGACTAGACTCTGAATTGGCACTTGTTAGGGTGTAGCTGCATCTTGTAAAGATGGAGAATATCAAAAGCCATGTGCAAATCAACTATATGGTATTCCTTCTTAAGACTTTTACACATCATATCGCCTATATAAACCTCCATTATTTTCCCAAGGTGATCTTTGAACATCTGGATCATCAATCGTTGATAAGTAGCTAAAGCATTCTTGAGACCGAATGGCATGACTTTGTAGCAGTATAGACCGTGTTCGGTAATGAAAGCTATTTTCTCTTTATCGTCAGGTAGTATAGGTATTTGGTTATATCCTGATGTGGCATCCATCATAGACAGGAGCTCGTGTCATGATATAGAATCGAGCGGGTTATTTATGACAGGGAGTAGAAAACTATCTTTTGGAGTATGTCCGTTCAAGTCGGTGAAATCCACACACACCTTGATCTTCCCGTTCTTCTTCGGTACTGCTACAATATTTGATATCCATTCTAAATAATTGGCCTTTCGGATAAAACCAACTTCGATGAGTTTTTCGATCTACTTGTTGACTTCGCCTCAAAATGTTGGTGCTAAAGTCCTATGTCTTTGTTTGATAGCTACGACTTTTTCCTTCTAGTTGAGTTTGTAACAGGCCAGGTTTGGATCGATACCTGGCATCTCGTAAAACGTCTAAGTAAAGACATCACTATTTTCCTTAAGGAACTAGATGATAGTGTCGCGCTCTGCTGAGGGCAGATGAGTGCCAATATATGTCCCACGCTTGGGTCCACTAATTTCAACGTACTCTGTAGTTTCTCCGTTGGGCAGATGTTACCCTACAGAGTTGACTGTATATTTCTTTGTAATGTTTCATGTTTTCTTCTACAATTGTTATGCTAGTTGATATTCGGAAGGTTCTGGTTTAATGACGACTGAATTTTTGCACGCTCGTGCTAATTTCTGACTTCCTTTTATCTCGTAAACGCTACCTTCCCATTTAAAATGTAATGCCAAGTGATAGATTGATGGAATAGCGTGTATATTATGTAACCAGTAACATCCCATTATCCCTTGATAACGGGATTTTGTATTGACAACGTAAAAGACAATGTCAAGTGTTATCAGTTCTGCGGTGATAGGAAGTATAATTTTTCCTAGACGCTCCTCCTTAGATCCATTGAAACCGCAGATATTATCGTCGTTGGGTTGGACCTTATTAGCCAGACCCATCTGGTCGATCATGCTCTGAAAAAAGAGTTTGATAGTGCTGCCGGTGTCTACCATCATCGTATGAAGCACCATATTCTACATTTTCAACATGATCACCAAGGCATCATGGTGAGGATAGTTGACATGCCGAATATCGCAATCATCGAAAGAAATCCCAGTTTGCTGAGAGTTGGATACTATAATTAAACGTGCTTCTTTTTCTTGCATGGATAAGTTGTGACATTAGGCGACACGCCTTCGTTTGCTCCTGCTTGATTCTTTGACGACCTGAGTCTCCACGAGATGGCAGAGTGAGATATGGTACAAATACTTTTTGGCTACGGGCTCCTCGACTTGTACAGCTTCGGTGGGGTTTTTGTAAGTCCTATTTTTATAACTCTCCACGTCCACTATGTATTGGTGTATTCGTCCATCTGTGAAGATGTATTCCAACAACCGTTGTAAGGCAAAACATTATTTTGTCTCATGATGTCGGACCTTATGGTGGATGCAGTATGGATTGTTCTCGATCGGTTGAAGGTACTGTGCATTGTGGAAGAATCTGTATTTCTGCAATATAAGGTAGATGCTGGCTATAGTCACATTCATCTTTGGAAGATAAGGTTTTTGCAAGTTACTCTCTTTTCGAGGTCACTCGTCGCTGGATTAGGTTTATATCCTGTCTCCTCCTTGGTCTGGTGTCCAATTAAAATTGGAATGGTTAGACTGATCTCGAGCTGTCAGTGTTGATTTTTGAGGTTTCTTCCTATCATACACCATCCACTCCATGTCTATATATCCGTTGACCTTTTCAATCATGTCTTCCAATGTTGTTGGTTTGTTGAGGATGAGGTACACCTTCGCCCGGCCATCGACGAGTAAAGCGTTGGAGAAAGCAGAAATAGTAATCTTTTGGTCGAGTCGATCTACTTTTCGGGCTAACTCTAAGAACTTTTTGGTAAACATCTCAAGTTTTTCTCCTGGCATTTGTTTGAGGCTAAAAAGAGAATATAAGTTCTCATTATTATCTCAGTTATGCGAGTAATTCTTGACAAAGAGTTTGCACAACTGTTCAAAAGTTATGATAGATCCTTCAGGCAGTGTGTGAAACTATCGCAAGGGTTCGCCCGACAAGCTAGTATGAAAGAGCTGGCATAGAATGTGGCTGGACGTGGAATGCAGGCCTAGAGCGTCCTGAAACTCTTGAACGTATTCTACTAGATCAATTCATTTATACTTTTGGATCTTTTGAGTGTGAAACCTGGTGGGGGCCTCACCATCTAATGGCTCCTAGGCGATCGGGCTCTTCTATAATCTGTTGTGGATCTCCTTAGTCGGCGTATGGGCTTCGAGTAATTCTTTGATTCAATTTTCAACATGTTTCTTAGTGATATATTGTCGAGCAGCGATGGTTGGTCGTGTGATGCATCCTTCCCCGGGGTTATGGTCGCCACTCCCTTCACTTAGACGTTCCTTTGCCAGGACTCGAACCCTTTGAGATAGATTTTAGGCCTATCTAACTCCTGCCAGGACGCCATCTACTTCTTGTTGGATCTCTTGGATCGGGATGGACCCCATATCTTGTTGTTAATGGTTAGATCAAAGCGCACCTATTGCGTAAATGCCCTTCGGAGGAGGTTTAATTCTATCATGAACGGAAATCTGCGAGCCCTTAGGTTGTACGGCTTTGTTCTTCTGAGCGGCGACCTGCTGACCCTGTAAAACCTCCAGCGCGTCCTGTACACTCACGAGTTATTGTTCCAGGGCTGCACGCCTATCTGTTTCTGAGTTTAAAGTGGCCATCAGGTCTGCTAAAGCTACATTTTCTTCTACCAAGACAATCGGTGTGCACCGACCTGGAGGAGACATTCTGAGAAAAAATGATCAGTGGTGTTTGAGAATTTTGGCTCCCACAGACGGTGCCAAATATAATAGCCTAATTTCCAGATTTGGACTTAGCCTTACACCAAATGAATTCATAACGTTCAAGAACAATAGACAATAAACCAACAAGATGATTTAGCATGGAAAATCTTTGAATAGATTAAAAACCACTAGCTCTCCTGAGAATTTTGGGAAAGTGATGATCTTATTGAGATTGCTTGTTTATTACAATGAGCGTTCTGAGAATATAGGGTGATAGAGTAGGAACTCTTTTATGGTAAAATATTTAATCCTTCATCTGCAGTTCTCCAGGTCTTTGTATAGGTCCTCTAATATGACCATTTGACAACCATAAACTCCCTTAATGATGGACGTTACAAAGTGAGTGTGAGATATTCTTTGACCAGATTGTATAACGTTCCGACCTTTGCTGTTGTACAACGGCTCTATTGTTGACTGTGTGCTTCGCGCAAGTCAAACTGTTGGTGCAGAGGTCGAAAGTGATATCTCGAATTGAGGAAAATTTGGTTACGTCTTTAATAGTACTTTCTGTATGCTGATGAGATCGAGGACGAAGCTTGAGTCTAAGATACGAAATAAGCTATTATAAGACGGCTTTCAGCCAATAGCATGAGTGTCGTTAGTGATGAGTGGTATTGGTTGAAAAACTCGTGCTGTACATGTTTGTGATTGTGCCACGTGTTTTGTCGTTAAGGTCAAAAGTTTGTCTGTAGTTCGAAGATGAGGCATGAGCTCGAGATGCGGAATAAACTACTAATATTTCCACCATTGCTAGATTGTTGAACATGTTTAAAATCAACAATTTCTAACATTGTTAAATACCCGAGATTGTGCATATTTTACTTTATTATTGAGTTTTCAAATACCCGAAATCACATATAGGTTAGTAATTTCTCTAATATAAGACACCCGTTCCCAATAAAATTAAAAATTAAAATTAAAATACCCCCCCTCCCCTGGGGTAGGTCCAGTTAATAGAATTTTTATTTACTAATTTTGGCAAAAAATTAGGCTCTGAAAGTCAATTTTAGTTTCTAGACCGGTCTGACTTGGTCTGGATTAAGGTCTAGACCAGTTTGACTTGGTCTACCACGTGTCCAGCTACAATGTTACCACGTATCATTACCCTATGAAGACACGTGGTAGCTGCTGGATATGACACATATCATACATTGGTTATACCACGTGTTAAGACATTGTGGAGCCACGTGTTACATATTGGCCCTGCCATGTGTTGATACAGGACTGTGCTACGTATCAGCACGTAGTTAGTCCATGTTAGCATTGATTTTTTGTGGGGTCCACATGCTACATGTCATTGACACGTCAACATGTGGGGTCTACATGCCACGTGTTACTAACACGTCAACAGTAGGGGCCCACATGCCATGTGGTCCAGCCACGTCAACACGTATGGGGTCCGCGCATACCACGTATCCTTGTCATGTCATTACGTATGGGTCCCACGTGGGACCTCCCACGTCAACACTATGGGTCATACTTCCCTGCCACGTCACCAAATCGATATGGGCAGTTTTAAGTTTGATTAGGTATGATCTAGGTCTGATTTATTGTAACTAGATATGAATCGCGTCTATAACGTCAACATTAATAAAATTAAAAATAAAATCCTAAAGGGTGATAATGTCATCGTGAAAAATGCCTCCAAGAGCGGTTTGGGTATCTTAATTCAAAGATCCAAGCAACTCAAAATCTCCGAATTGAAACTTTCATGGCTGGTGTAACAAACCGATCATGCACCATATGTTAAGGCTCTGACCTTAAAATTGCGTCTAACCAGCCCATTTTCTTTTTTAAGTGTTCCTTTCGGCCAAATTAGACACTGCTACCACCGGTGAAATATTTCAACTGCGAGTCCGTCACGAAACTCAGGCATGTTATAATTAGATTCTTAAAAAAAAAAAAAAGGAAATCTATTTTAGAAAAACCGAAGAGAAGAAAGAGTTTTTTAGACTTATGTCCTGATATTTATATGGATATTTGACTTAAGTCCTGCTATTTAGCAAAAAAAAACAATTATAGTCCTTTATTTATAATTTGACCCTGGTCAACTACAATTGACCGCAGTTGACCCGATTAAAATCTAGTCATTTTGTAAAGACTAAAAGACCCTTATAGCGCACGTGATTAGCACTAGTTTGTTCTTTCTCTCTTTCTTTCTTTCTTATCTTCTTCTCTCTCACTGTCAAGTGTTTTCAGTTTGTTTTGTCTCTATTAAATTCTCTTTGATAATGGTGAAGAAGAAAAAGAACTTGAAGAAGAAGGCCAATAAGGGGAAGATGAAGATGACCTCACCACTATCTCTGATAATGGTGAAGATGAGTACCCTCCACCTGAAAAAGGGGAAACAATATTGAGACATATTCCCCTCCTAAGGTATGTACCCTCCATCTCTGTCTCAATGAGTATGATTTGGATACCTAAATTAGGGTTTATTAACAATTAAATTTTTTTGTAGGGTTTGTAATTAAATTGGGGGTTTCATAACTTATGGTATTTGTTACTCAATTGGTTTTTTTCTTAGGATATTAGTACTGATTTGAGGCATTGTTGTGTTGTATTGGGTTAGGTTTTCTCTATGCGGGCATTCATACGATTTGAGGCATGTTTTTATTAACTATGGGGGAAAGTAGAGTAAAATGAGTCCTACAGGTTGGATTGACAGTGATTATACAGGGGGGAAGAATTTTAAGTATGGGATATTATGTGGGGAGGGGATAACTTATGAGAAATATGTGTGAGAGATTGCAGTCAAGGTTAATGACCACCATGGGGCGGGGAATTACATTCCAGAAGGGAATGTAATAAATGTTATGTGTTTGTACAATAGGTTGCCTTTTATTGTCAGATGTACAGATGACTTGAGGAATATCTAGGCACAGGGTGATGAAAGTTATCCAATGAGAACATATTTTTACATTAAGCCAGCAAATGTAGTAAGAGAGATGGCCGATGAAGCTGGGGAGTATATTCTTTTAGATAAAGATGATATAGATCATATCATATCCCCAAGAGAGACAAAAGAGAAGAATATCACCTCAGTTAAGGCCACCCCAGTTAAGACCAATGCTAAAAGAAAGGGAAAAGCAGTGGTAATGAGTCCTTCCAAACCTAATAAAGCTGCCAATTAATTAGCCAAGAGACAGAAAACACCAATTGTTAATAAAAAGAAGACAACTAAAAAATCTAATATAAAGTTGAAGAAGAATGTTGTGATCTCATAAGAAGAAGAGTTTGATGATTTATTTAAAGTTTATCATAGTGACAAAGAAATTGACCCAGAGGAAATAGATGATTATGAGACAGAAACTCCAGTGAACATTATGGCAGAAAGTGAAAGTGAATGTGATGATATAGATGAAGAACAAAAGAGATGGGTTAGGTATGCCTAAGTTGGGATTGATTGTTTGGGGGCTGAGGATGGTTATTACAACACCCACTCATCTGATGATGAGGATTATGTTTCTACTGCTGAAGATCTTGAAAGTGGTAATGAATTTGAAAGTGTTGATATTGAATTGGATGATATTTACATTAAAGATGAGAATGGCAAAGTCAAAGCACCATTAACAGTTGGTTTCATAAAACTTGAGGTAAGAATGCAATGGGAAACTGTATATGAAGCTAAAGAACATATGAGAAGGTTTGGAATTTTAAACTACTTCACATATATATGAATCAAGAATGGCATTACTAGACTGACGCTAAAGTGTTCACAGGAAAAGTGTGAGTGGCTGGTATTTATATCAAGAAACAATGATGGATATACTATGGTTTTAAGACATGGCAACTTTCAATATTCTTGTGAAGGAAAGCTAGGGGTACAAAATATCTTGTGTAATGCAGCATGGGTTGCTAGAGAAGTTGAATCATTGGTTAGGAATGTTAGGGCAATGACTCCCAAGGTAATTAATTAAGGCCATAATGAAGACAAAGTATGGTGCTGAGATTAGTTACTGGACTGCTTGGAATGCAAGACAAATCTACATAGAGAGTATAATAAGGTCTTATGCTCAGGGTTACCATGACTTGCCTTCATTGTGCGTGGAGATTTTAAAATCCAATCCTGGGAGCATAGCTAGAATCTGGAGAAAAAATGACACACTGCAATTGAATGGTACTCTTGTGGCTTTCAAGGCATCTTTGAATGGCTTTGTTAAAGGGTATAGACCTATATTGGGGCTAGATGGTTGTTTTTTAAAAGGGAAGTATGGAGGGGTTTGCCTATCTGTACTTAGTCTTGATGCCAACAATGGCTTGTTCCCAATTGGAGTGTACATGTACAAAAATGAATGTAAAGATAGTTGGTTTGATTTTCTTACTAAGATAGAACCTTACTTATCTACACACCCAGGAAAATTTACCCTTTTCTCTGATAGGCAGAAGGGGCTTATTGATTCAGTGGCAGAAATTTTTTCAAATACAAATCATAGGTTTTGTTTCAGACACATGTTTAAAAACATGAAAAAATACCACAAGGGAGCACACTTAAAAAGACTGTTATGGGGAGCTGCAAGAGCTTTTAGGTAGAATGAAAAATAAGAGTTTCTAAATCACCTTAGTATTGACATCCCTGGGGCAAATGACTACTTGGAGAAAGAACCATATGAGCATTGGTGTAGATCTCATTTTGATTGTACTGCAAAATGTGAACACATAACCAATAATTTTAGTGAGTCCTTCAATTGGTGGATCATGAAGATCATAGATATACCACTAACCAAAGTATTTGAGAGACTAAGTTTGATGCTTATGAAACTAATGTTTGAGAGAAGAACCAAAGCAGAGTCATGGGATCAAGGTAGTTTGGTACCAAGAGTAGTTAAACATCTTGAGTATTTAATGACACATTATGGGGAGTATGATATGGAAGGAGGTGACAAGAATGAATGGGTTTTAATCTCTAGTACTGGGTCGGGCAAGGTGGGTACTAAACTTGGAAGAGTGAACTTGCCAATGCATTGAGTGGCAATTGAAAGGAATGCCCTGTATCCATGCTGCAAGTGTATTAATCCCAAGGAGGCAATCATTGAAAATGTAAGAAATATATTTTCCTAATTTATTAAATTTCTTTATTTTTTACTTTTTTTCATTTGATTTCACTGGCTCATGCATTTTCATTTGATTTTCTTACAGTTTTTTTTACCATATCACTTTGTTGCTTCATATGTATCCACATATAGTGGTATTATACATCCAGTATCTGATGATACACACTGGGCCTCTGTAAGTGAAATTATTCTTTAGTGGTATTATACATATAGTATTATACATCCAGTACGTTGTATTATCTGATGATACACACTAGTATTATACATCCAGTATCTGGTATTATTCTTTAATGGTATTATACATCCAGTATCTATGTATTCACTTTGTTCTTTTAATGTATGCACATTCTTCTTTTTGTTTCTTCTTATGCCTCACTTCTAATTGTGTTATGTTAATTTCTTGCTTCTTATATAGCCACCTTATGTAGTAGATCCACCACCATTGCAGAGAGGGAGGGGAAGACCTAGAAAGGTGAGAATCAAGGGTGATGATGAGGTGAATAAAGAACAAAAAAGATGTGGGAAATCTGGTACTTTTGACTACAATAAAAAAACTTGCAAAGGTGAACCTATCCAAATTCAAAGGGCACCTGTACCTAAGGCAAAGGGTAGATTATCAAAAAATTAGCCAGAGTATACTTTAGTCAGTCACAGTAATCAGATGTTACTCAACCATAAACAACACCCATAACTGGAGGAAGGGGTAGTAGTGGGAGGGCATCCAATACTGGCAGAGGGAGGGGAAGGACTGGAGATGTTTCAAGTGCATCAAGTTCTGGCAGAGGGAGGGGAAGGATTGAAGGTATTTCAACTGCATCAAATTCATCAAATTCTGGCAGAGGGAGGGGAAGAACTGAAGGTACTTCAAATGCATCAAATTCTAGTAGAGGGAGGGAAAGAATTGAAGTTTTTATAATGGGTTCAAATGCTGGCAGAGGGAGGGGAAGATATATGCAAACAAATCACCAAAGGTTTGTAGATGAGTGGATGAGTACCTCAGTCCCTGTAGAAGTTCCGCAATCACAAGAGAGGCCACCACTGGTGATGCCACCCATGCCACCAAGGACTAATGCACCAGCAAATCGTTAAAAGAGATCCTTCAAGCCACCTAGGCATAACTGGAGGCTTTGAACTTTCTGTTAACAATGTGTTTTGGGGTATGTTGTTCTAGTATTTTTGTTGTAGTTTGTAAATGTAAAACAATGTCATTGTATTGCAGTTTGTGTTGTATTACAATTTGACAAATCATATATTGTGTTGCAGTTTGTCAATGTGAAACAATGTCACTGTTTATGAATATATTGTGTTACAATTTGTCAATGTGATCCAATGTTAATGTTTATGAATATATTATGTTGCAATTTGTCAATGTGCTACTATGTGTGAATTTCTATATGTGAATCAACTCTACATGTATGTGATGTTGTATGTGAAGAAACTCTATATGTGATATTGTATGTGAAGCAACTCTATTTGTGTTGAATTTTTATATGTGAAGTAATCCTACATGTATGTGATGTTGTATGTGAATTTCTATATGTGTAGTTTTTGTGGTGAAGTGCAGATTTTGGAATGGTGAAATACTTACGAGGACATAAAAAGAAGGCAAGAGAATGAGGTATACTACATAATCTAATTTATTCAATTAAAACCATACATTCTTGTTTTCAAATCATTACATTCATGCTTTGAAACACATATCTCTTTTACATAGTTGTTTTTATTTTAAACTTCTTATTGAATTCATCTAGCCCCATCTCCACAGTGACCTTCACATTAAGCTTTTAATTCTTGCCTTCCTTGAAATCTTTTAAAATAGCCTTCAACCACTGGAAATTGCCATAAGTAAAATATTTCAAATACTTCTGCCCATAACTATGATCTTGCCTAGAAGTAAGAAGCATCATTGTCCCAACACAATCTTGTACTTCACATTTGGATTCTTTCTAAGGGCAATCTCTAATCCAATGAGATGAACCACCATACCCAAAGCACCCACTTCCAGAGGAGGTCCCAACAGAACTTCCAGATTGAATATTTGCATCAGATAACCACTAAAATTCAGTCCATTCTGAGTGTTGATACTTGAGATATTTTTTGTTGTAGTTCTTTGTTGGGTATGAAGTCATAATAAGCTTCCTAATGCCATCACAATAAGGAAACCTACATTTGGTGTATAGCCAATGGCAACAGTCAGAGGAGTAGCCTTGAAGGTAATACATTACACACTATAATTTGGAATAGCAACAACAGTCCCACATAAAAGACATACATTAGACAGTACAAAGTATAAAATTAAACACCCTCTATTCTTAAATATATTAGACTTAACCCCCTTTGTTTGTAAATAACATAAGCTTTAGTCATTTTTCTATAAAATTTGATTCATGGACTAAAAGCTTTATTTTTTTCACTTAATACTATAACTAAGCTTGCAGTAGTGCTAAATTACCTATGTTTGTGTTTCAGAACCACCTCCCATGGTTAAATTACCTTTGTTTATTTTTTGTTTCAAAATAGGAAACTTGGTTGAAAACTTGGTTTAATTTTGAAGAGAAAGCAGAAAACTTGGTTGAAACTCAAATTGGAGAGGAAGAGAATTGATTTATGGAGAGAGGGAAGCTTAGATTGGAGAGAGGGAGAGAGACATAAATGGTTTTGGCTACAACGACGAGCAACGGTCGACAGTTGTGCATCGTCAGATACTGCAGGTAAGTATCTCGAGGCTGTGATTTATTATTATTATTATTATTTAAAATTCTAAAAGGGCAAACTTGTCTTTAATATTTGTTGATTCAGTCAAATGTAGGTCAACTTGGTCAACTGCGGTCAATTGCAGTTGACCAAGGTCAAGCTGCAAATAAAGGAATATCTATAATTATTTTTATTTTTGCTAAATGGCAGGACTTAAGTCAAATCTATATTATAAATCTCAGTTTTGTCTTACGTGGCATCGTTTGTCCTACGTGGCATCGATTGTCTTACGTGGCGATGTTTATCCTACGTGGCAGTGCAAAAGCTTTTAAGTTTTTATTATTATTAACTATTGGGGTAATTTTGTCAAAGATTTTATGAGAATTTAGTACTCATTGCAATAACCAACAATTTTCTAACGTCTTCACCTAAAGCTCCTATTCTCTGCATCTCCTCTTAGCATCCTTTTCTTCCTTACAATAACGCTCTCCCTTAAACCTTCTTTTCTTCATCTCAATAACGATCTCTCCCTTAATGAAATTTATATGTATTTATGGCTTCCTCATTATCCAAATCTAAATCATAAAAACACTTTCCTCACCATTTTAAACTAAATTCCATCGTTTCTCAATTGCAAGTCAGTTGCTCTAATATGAATTAGAAAATTCCTCGCCTTAAAGCTCTCAAATGGGTTTTGAAATAATATCAGAGATTTGGTTTACAATCTAACAATGGTATGTTTCCATCCCATTATCATCCCAACTATTCATCTTATTCTGATTTTGCCCCTTTTATTTTATTTTTAATACCAAATTGGAAATTGGAAATTGGAACTTAGAATAGTTGCATGACTATGGATTGCTTTAGTTTTCCTCTACTCTTATGTGTTTTGATGTTGTTGTTTAGGGCGTTCACTTCTTTTAGTTTGTTGTCACTGATATTTTGTGTATCATGTTACTGTAATTCCAGCTTGTTTGTATTTTTATTTCGTTCTTTTCTTGGTGTAGTCGGTTGATAATTTCCTTTGTAATATTTGCAGTAGCATCTTTGTGATCGTCCGGACTATCGAAGTTCTCATCGTCTTCACCACAATTGGTAGCACTTTACATTTAAGAATTATCCTTAAGCTTTATACATCAAGCAACACATCTCTATTGCACCTAAGTTCTCATTTAAGGTATATGAGATTAGTTCTTATCTAACAGATATTTTCTTTGATTTCTTTCTCTTTATCTTCAAATTATAGTTTCCCCAAGCTAATTTTAATCCATCATATTAATTCCATTATTGAATATCTAGGTTTCGGGCATGCTGTTAAAATTTCAAGCCTATGCTCTTTGGAAATTGGCCGCGTGGTGAGATTTGTCCTACGTGGCATAGAGAAATAATGTTAAATTATGTCAATTAATTTTAGGCACATTTATTGAATATTTAACATCTATTGAAATATAAAACTATTCCTTCTCTTCACCTTTCTTTCTTCAGAATTTTCAGTGAAAACGTTTCTCCCGGTTGTATCTCTCTCTCTTCAGCAATTTCTTTAATGCTCATGTCTGGAGAATTCACTCATCAATTTTCTCATTTCAAAATTAAATCTCTGCCCATGATTTTTTTTAAATTGAAATTCTTCAATTTTCAGTTATAGGTTCAAATTCTCCGTCTCTCTCTCTCTATATCTCAAATTTTAACTCTGAGAAACACCCTTGGGTTTGTTAAAGTAATTGTATAGAAAATTAGTGAAGCAAATCCAACTCTGAGAAATACCCAAATGGCATTCAGAATGTGAGAGTTGGACCTGCATTGGAAGTACACCCAGATTGATTGAAACAAATTTTGAGTTTTCTCTCGGTATCACACCTACAATGGAATTCTCGACCCCAGAACCTGTTTTTGTTTTAATAGCGATAAAGTGAATCAAAAAGAGGAGTTCCAGCTTTGGATCCTTGGATTGGAAGTATTCTTCTTTTATGTTGTTAGCCATCAAGTAAATAAAAAGGAATATGAGATTTCTCCCAAAAAAGATCTATTTATTAATTTGATTAAATGGTGTAGGTTAATCATGTTTTAGTCAATTTGATTATTAGAGTTTTCTTTATTTTGAAGAATTTAGTGTTGTTTAGATCAAGTTTTATTATGAAAGGGCGTGTAATTTGAAGCAAGATGAATCAGATTGGAAGCTGCAAATGGATATCTTCAAAATAACAATCTTTTTAAGGTAGAATGAACAAGAATTTTTCATTTCCTCGCATGGCCTTGGGTTTTTATTTTTCAGTATACTAAAATGCATATTTTCCTCCTCTTTTCTCATTAAGGTGGATTTGGGGTTCTTTGCATTAACTTTGAGAGCCAGGTACCTTATTCATCGATTGTATCTGTAGCTTTTATAAGTCCCTGCATTGAGTGCAATTGAGTAAAATTATAATCTCTATTTGAACTTTGAAGAATAGATCTGTATATCAAATATGGTGAGCGCATAAAAACCAAATTTGGGGCTTTTATCATCCCATGTACCCAAATTATTTTCTCTATGATTTAATTTTGGGAATATTGCTCCAAACTTCTGTCAATATATTAGTTGTGTTTTCTTATTATTACTTTTCTATATTTTTGTTACTGTTTGTTAAGTTTACGACCATTCAATCTTTGTTTCTATGAAATTGTTGGCAGCAAATAGAGTTAGGTTTTTTCCCCTTAATGTTATTACACATTTAATGATCCAATTGCAAAAACCACCAACGGTGTCTTCTCATTACAGTTGCGGAGAGATGATATACCCGTATACTTTCTATTCATAGTAAAATAACTGCAAAAAAAGGAACACAAATAGAAATGGGATCTCTTCAGTTCCTAATGAGAAGAATAAATCTATATCTAAACCTAGCTAATCTTGAGTTTATTTCAAAGTAAGTTTTTGAGTACTACTCAAGACATGCTTTGGAAAACCTATATTACAACGACGGATTTACATTATGTGATTAATCCCTCCCTTTGTTTGTAGGATACATTTCTTAATGCCCGAGCCAAACATTAAATACTTAAACTTTCTCAACTGCTGTAGGATTTCACACAATTTATGTGAGTATTAGTAGTAGGTTCCCAACTTCACATATGCCTATTTTTTAGTTTATTTGAGCAATTTAATGGTCTATTGGTCTTTGATTGTACCAAAGGTGCAGCTTATCACCCATCATATGTATTACCATTGTGACTGATTTTTCATCACATAATCTGGTACCTTATATGAACCATATCACCATATGTTTTTTGGTTTTTGACATACTTCATTTTCTAGCTGAACAAGTTGTACGAGACCTCAATATTATGTTGTGGAATCCTCCAGCTTGGCCTTCCATACTCCACTCTTATTTTTGTGTTTCGTATATTAAAACTGGTTAAATGTTTTCACCTTGGATAAATAGATACTTGGACTGCCAATATTTTTAGTGCTTGGATGTACTTCTTTGTTGTACGTGTCTTTGCAAAGAGCCTATTAATATATAGGCTGCTACCATCATTCTTGGTAACCAAGATTTCCCTACACATTATCAGGTTTTTGTTTAAATTTACGATTGTAGTTTCTTAATTAATGTGGAAAAAAATGCTTAGTTATGAACTTCATTTCGAGAAACAGCTTTAGATTTATTCGTGAAAAGTGAGAAAAAGTGCATTCTATATTTGAAGGGCTGTACGAGATTTGAAACAGGCCGGTTTATGGACTTCATTACCAAAAGAAAAATGTATGGAGGAATATTATCTATTTTTGGGTTATGAAGATACCTAATGAATGTTCTTGGAGCTGGAGGAATATCTTGAAGCTTAGAGATCAGGCTGAAGACATCATCATCCATGTTATTGGAAATGGGAGATTTACTAACTTGTGGAAGCAGCCATGTCACCCTCTAGGTATTCTTCTTAAATTCTTTCACCCCCAAGTCTATTATGGCTCTGAACCTGCTCTTAGGCCTGCAGCTAAGGTTTGCGACTTGATTACTAATGGAATTTGGGAGGCCTCCTTAAACTTTTTACAACAACTTGATGACATCTAGGATCACCTGCCTGACATTCCCATAAACCATGAAATGGATGATGAACTGATATGGACTATTACAGAATCTGGGGAGTATACCATGAAATATGCTCACAACATGCTAAGAGATACTAAAGCTAAGGTCATTTGGTCCCCCTTAGTGTGGCTTCCCAGCAACATATCAAGGCATGGCTTCATTGCATGGCTTGCCCTCAACAATGGTCTAAAAACCCGCAACAAACTCAAGGAGTGGGGCATTGTACAAGTTTATGTATGTCCCCTTTTCTCAGCACATGAAGACAGTGATGAACATCTATTCTTCACCTATCCTCATTCTAAATACATATGGATAGAGATTCTCAGAGAGTTGGGATACAGTAGAATTACAGGTGTTATGGATGGAGAGCTGAAATGGTTTAGAGATAATTTCAAGGGGAAGGATATGGTAGTTACAACTAAAAAGATTTCTTTCAATGTTGTATTCTATTACATACGGAGAGAGAGAAATGAAAGAGTGCACAACAACAATAAAAACCTATTAATAACCACTCTCAGCCTTATTATCAACACAACGAGAAGCAAAATGTCTCACACTGGAGAAAAACTAGAAGATTCATTCAGATAGAAACAGACAATTTTATAGTAGATGGAATCTTGAGGCTACTTGGACAAGGCCTCAACCTGTCTATTATAAATGGCTTGTACCACCTGAGGGAGTGGTCATGCTAAATACAAATGGAGCCCTTACAACTGGGAACCTGATAAGTTCTATAACTGTTCATGAACTTCAGGGTGTTGACAATGGTCTGAAGGTTGTAATTAAAAATGGTTACAGGAAAGTCATTACAAGTAGTGATTCAAAAATAACTATACAACTTTTGGATAAGCCCCCTTAGGATGCCAGGTCTATCCTTCGATCCATCCTCAAATCTATATCACAACTTAAGGATTTCTACATTTCCATGTCTACATGGAGACTAATAGGGTAACAGACTCTCTTGCTAAACTCATTACCACTATTGGATACATAAAACTAAATTTTGTAGACTTCTCTCAGGACTTGTAAAAGATGGCCAATGAAGATGCTGCTAGGAAAATATATGTAAGAGTTTGAGGTTGTTTGCTTCAAATTCTCTATAGTACAACTTGGTGTGCTCCTTGGTCTCTAGGTATGTAGCTTGCCATATCAGAGTCGCCAAACCAAGTAGGAAATCGAAGTTGATAGTCTCCCATATCTCTGCATCCTACAGTGTTATGTGCTCAACCAAGAGATCTTTTTACGCGCCGTATATGGCATGCATAGATAACTGGTTGGAATCCTATGTCGGTGACTCCACCTTTCAAACTTGGGAGTGTTGGTTGATCCCTAATAAATATGCAGTGCTGGTAGATCCCTAATAAATAAGTAGTGATGTTCTTCTTCTTTCTTATTGAGTTCTTTATCCCCTTGCTTAGGCTACTCTAACAGATCCTTTAATCCGGCTACCTCCTAAACTACTTAAGAACCACTCCTTTACTCACTAAAAAAATGGTTTAACTCCACTTTTTTTAAATAACACCTCTTTTTGTTGCTACTTGAAAGGCTACATAGAGCTTTTAAACTCTAACCCACTAATTTATAACGGTTCAAAAATAGCTCTAACAGATTTTTTAACTATTCTATTTTTTTACGGCTTCTAAACTACTCATTTGTATTTTTTAACCCACTTATTTATAATGACCCTAGCCATATCTAAAGTAGCAACGATAGGCTTCAATCTACAGCCATATCTAAAGTAGCACCGACAAGTGCCAATTTATAACCACATCAAAAGCTTTTGTTTTTTGATGAAAAACTAAAAACCTATGCTTGTTAGTTTATCCTGTATCCTTAATCATTCTAAAGGAGTACTTTAAAACTAAAATTTAGTTTGTTTTTGTTTAGATTTGTTGCTAACCTCTCATTCTTAGTTTTTCTCTCCTATTGATTTGATGTTATTTGGTACTTGCAAATATTTTTTAAGGGACGGGATACCCCGTGTAACGCTTGGGCACACACCCAACCTGTCACTAATGATATATACCGTATGCATTGTGAAATTGACCAAACCAAATATGATGTCAGACATGAGGATAAAATCCTACAATTTAGTCTAAATTTAGTCTTTGCCAATGATGAGTATATCCAATATTTGCATAGTTTCTTGGGTTCTATCTGTTATTGTAATTTCAGTTCGTTCTCCCTTTTATTTTGTCATTTTCTTTATTGAGGCAGTTGATAATTTTTTGTATAATATTTGCAGCATCCTTTTTGTGATCCTCCTTAGTCTTGACAGTCGGATGTCCCATTATATGTACCATAATCGGTAGCACTTCACATTTATGATTTATCCTTAAGCTTCATAAATTGAGAAAAACATCTCTATTACACCTATGCTCTCATTCCAGGTATATGAGATTAGTTCTTATTCGAACAAGTATTTTCTTCAATTTTTCTCCCTTTATCTTCAAATTACATTTTTTTCTTCTGCTAATTTCGATCCATGGTATCATTCCATTATTGATTCCAGGTTTTGTGCATCCTGCTGAAAGTTTAAATCTAAAATCTCTGAAAATTCACAAAGGTATGCCATACCTCAATATCCAGAATTTAAGTTTTTTGGCTGCTTTGTTTCGTTTGCTCAACTTATAATGAGTATAATTTCAGTAACTCGATGTTTGTCATGGTTGTTATAATAGAGATCGGGACCTCTTAACCATCCTGTTTTGCATTTCAGGTATGAATTCCTTATCATCATTAACTTCTTACGTAGATTTTATATGAAGATTTTTTCCCACGGGTTTCTTATTTAAAGTTGGAGATGATGAAAATGTCCAACTTTCAAACTATTCTAAAAATTTGAAGAGGAAATGACTTGTTGATTAACTAAAATAATTTGATTGCAAAGGTGCCTTTAACCAAGTCTATCGTCGGTATTGATGTAACCTTTGATAGTCGTCTAGGTTATAACTTATTGTTGGGGGTTACGAATCCGTGCCAACAACCAAATGTCAATTGATCCTTGGTTTCGTAGGTCTGAGTTAATTGACTCTTGAGGGGAACCAACATAGGTACCCTCTGGAGTAGGTGTTTTGATATTCTTATTAAAGGAGTTAAGAGATAACGGGAGGTTGGTTGTTAGGATGTTATCGAGTTAAAGGGAAGTATGAAGATATTATCTTTGTGTTTAGGTAGTTGCGATGAAAGAACGCTTAGTTTTATTTGTTACTACTTATTTTAGTACGCCCTTGATGCTTGGTTCTTAAAATTTTATGTGCAGGTGAGACCCAATCATATCATTAGGGTGTTCAAGTTAGTTAAGGAAAAGAAAATTCTACTCATCACGGTTACATTAGGTGAAGCAGAACATCTAATGTCTCTAAATCACCAAGTGGGATCCTGGAAGCAAGGTCGTTGATAGTACCAAAAGGTAAGACTTGAACCAACATACTAATAGATATACTATTATTGTTATGGGAAAAATGGGTGTACTATCTTTCATTGCCTAAACATAGGAGACATTTACTGAGACAGTTATTTCATATAACCTTTTACAATTATTTTCATTTCACAAGGACTTAGCTTAAAATAAGGGTTGGGAATGGATTAACTCATTTCTTTGTTTTTTTTTCTCCGAAAAAGCATTACTTCCGTTTCAATCCAAAATAGACATTGCCTTCATGTAGCTAGCAATATGTTGACTAAATTATGAGATTGTGGCTATTATTTTCATACTCAATAGATGTCTAACACTTAAATTTTTTGCCTTATTTACGAGGACATTCAAATATGACTAATTATGATTATGAGGCTAAAAACATATGAATCTTTAGCTCAAATGGCACAACACTTGAGAATAAAAGTATTTATACCAAGAGATGGTTATATAAAAATGGTTTAATTCTTTATGATTTTGTGCAATTATCTTATTCAACATTTTTTTTTGTAACAGGTAAAGATTCTTGATATCCGCAACAGTTTTGGCTGTGCTATTATAAAGTTGGAGCACAGACAGGTGGTACACTCTGCCTATTTCTTCGCAATATGGGGTTCAAAAATCCTCACTACTTCGGACGAGAAAATTTAAGTTTTTGGATCCGGTGGAGTTTATTACCTTGATATGGATATGAATTATCAAACTGAAGAAAGGCCTAAAGAGTATGCGGAGATGATTGCTAATAATGTCCCAGGAAATTCCACACCGCACACAGCTGTGTGGGATCCAAAGGTTAGCTGTTGTTTTTTACTTTTTTATAATGTATTGTTGTGAACATTATATTAATTTGATCATTAAATCCCTATATACTTAGCTGCTCTAATTGAATGCTTTAACCTATTATTGAAAGACAGCTGCTTCACCATGCTTTTCCCTTTATCTATATCTCTATAAATTTTCATACCCCTTCAAAAGAAGATACCCAGTCAGAATTTAAGGAGTTAATGATCATCATAGAATTTGAGCACACTTCAATATCTTGAATCAAAAAAGTATAGCAAATCTAAGACCTTCAAGAGCAGCTGAGAGCAATCCACAATCTTCCTCATGGTTCACCCTTGAAACTTTAGAGTAAGCATAAATAGGAATGCCATTTACCAATCTGAAGATACCCCCAGTTTTTTTATTGTTTAGTATATCACAAGCAATATCAAGTATAACCATATGCTTTTTTTGATGCTTCCATCCTTCTAACAGTAACTTTAGGAATTTTCACCTTATGTTTTACCCCCTAATCATTGTATACCTCTATGTTAGCTACTCTAGAATTTGTAATCAGAGAGCTAAATTTTCTGACTGACCAGTTTCCTTATCTATATTAATGTATGTTACTATAAAAAACCTTAAAACCAAATCTTTCATTACATTAGAGCCCCAAACCTCAACTTTCACATCACCTACAATGTATTTTTTTCATTTCAAGGGCTTTACAACGATGTTTACATGTACGTGAAGCCTAGAATAATTTAAAATCTAATGCACATAACTAAAAGTGTTCCTCATTTATGCATTGATCTGCGATTATGAACTTAATTTGCTACTTGATATGTTAATGGGTTCCGACGTAAGAATCTAAATAATTTATTTATTATATCCATATCTTGACAAAGAATATGAATCTAAATAATTTGTTTATTGTATCCAAATCTCGACAAAGAAAATGATCCATTGAATTGATTTCTAAGACATATGGATCTAGCTCTTCCACGAGTTTATATCATCTCCATTCTTTACGCACCAGGTATTCATTTCTACCAGTAGATCATATTGCTTAAGACCCTAACTTCTTCCTCCAATAACTTTTCAATTCTAATCTTGCAAAAATGGAGAATAGATTATCAGGTCAAGATATTTCTCATAAGAGAGATAGATCTATAAGAAAATTTCATTCTTTTAAGAATCAAAGGTTCATTATAACAACTTCATGTTAATACCATACCGGTTTTTACTAATCTATTGTCGTTTCCGGGATCCATGGACGTTTCCTTGATGTTAAAGGTAGGTATGATACGTAAATATAAGTCTTCTTCATCATTGTGATCATAATATTTAGTTCATCATTGGGTTTTTCATTCCATTTTGTAGTAGTTCATTGTACAAAACTGAAAGATACATAACATATTATAAGATAAGACCCTTATGATTGCCTTGAATATGGAAACACAAAGTACCAAAATCTGCTCATGTAAAGTCTTGACCCCCAAGCACATTAATCATCTGCCTAGCAAAAAACACACATTGATATTCTCATTAGGACCTTATTCTTTAATATAATAGGTGGTGGCAAAAACCCTGTCTTTCTAGATGACTTTGTTTTTACCCTTGCCAAAGGAAAATGGGAGCTAGACGTTGTGTTTTGGAACAACAAAAGCTTCTCTAGCTATGATTTATTTTTACTAAAAGCTAATTTTATACAACCTGATAAACAACAAAGTAAAAAGCATTTTGTTGGTTTTGTTTCAATCATAAATCTAATTGATATCAATTTTAATCTTGGCTTCAATTAATTGTTCTTGAGGCTTGCGATGATTCTGCCTGCGGGCAGGTAGCTATATCGAATCTCATTATGATTGTATGTCTTTTTACAGCTGTTAATATATAATTTTATTATTACAATTTCTTTGCAGAAACTCGTGGGTATTCATTTCGCATGTATTATACAAATGCTAAAGTGAGTACATTATCTTCACTACTACGTATGTTAAGTTTTTAAGTTACAAAGGCGAAAGTGAAACAACAATGATTGTTGCAAAGTACTATGCAATTAAAAAGGTCAAGTTGCTTGCCTATAAGAAATGTACGACTAATAATGGCAACATACTAGATAATCTATGGTTCCAATATTTAATTTGATTTCTCTTAAGGTCTTAAAAGTGCTTTCATAATTTGAATGGAACACTAATAAGCAAAACGTGTTTTTTTTTATGCTATTATTTGCATTTGTGTTTCCTTATTTTGTCTCCCCCTTTTGTAAACTTTTGAAAAGTTTGTTTAATTTTTGGCAGGAAGAATATAAGGAAGTTGCTTGAGTGCAATGCCAATAATGTTGCATTAAAATATTGCAAAATGGTTAGCATTTTGAAGTTCCACTTCTTGAATTTCCGTAGCATTACTACAACTGATCTATGACCAGATAATGAGCTACTTTTTGGTTCTTCTACAAAGGCAGCATATCGAGTACATGTGGATCTTTTCATTAATACTTTTGTGCTCTTGAGGTCAACATGGAACCTCTTTCAAAGAATCAATTCGAGAATTAGTTGGGCTATCTTTCTAGATATGGCTATATTTGACTTGATGCAATAGGAGATGCAGCCCGCGAACATGTATGCACAACCAGAGACTATAAAGGTATAATAAAGATGTGGTTTTTTTTGTCAATCTGTACAATAATGATGAGGTTACCTTATTTCTTTGTTAGGTAGAATTCTTTTCTTTTGGCTATAATATCATATATTTTTGTCATATGATTTTTGTATACATTCTTTCACTAAAGCATTAAAGATATAGTATGACCATAAACTTAAATCATCTTTCATTTATACTAATCTCATTTCTTTTAGTATTGTGTTTCATGAGTGTACTTGAAATTGTTTATATTGGTTTATTGTTATGTAGTATTTAGCGTTATTAGAGCAATACTTGATTTTTTAGTAGCTCAAAATAGTAGAGCGCTTGGGTTGGAAATGAAATTCCATTTTTCTCAAGTGATGGTGGTTCAAACCTTCCAAAATCAAATATTTTATGGTATCATTTAATGGATTTATCTAAAATTAAGATATTAAGCAATCGTGTGTAAGCCTAAATCTATCCAGCATTATGAGCTTTAATTAGTTATGTCAACCTTAATATCTCTCATTTTCTAAAATTATACTAAATTGAGGTATTCATCTAAATTTTAATTTTGTATTGGTCTTTGTCATTTGTTTCACTTAACTTTCATGATTTTGCAAATTGAGAATTTATTAATTCTGGAAATGATAGAAACATTAGGAATACAATCTAAGGTAGTCATGAAAGTACTACCACTTTAGGAGTTTTCATGTTTAGATTGCCAATATCCTACCCCTTTTTTTGTATCATTATCATTTGGGGTTTTCATAAGAGTCCCTAAGCATTTAATCTTCTTTTCCGAAGTTCTTAACTCCAATTTCACATTTTATATGTTTTGTAGGTAGTGTGAAATATAATTTTCTTATATGCTTTCATATAATTTTCCATCAACTTGATTCGGTATGAAATTTCTCCTACACCTCATTATTTGCAAGAAAAGTATATTTTATGGTTATTTTTATGTATTTAGGTTAAAGCTCTTAGTTTTTCATAATTAATATTGATATTATGCACAACTTAAAGCCTTATTCCAACATACCCAAGATCTACCTCATATTATGATTTCTTTTAGGCTTTATAGGCTCGGCATGAGTTATATTTGACGTGGATATGTTGGCTTAATGCGTGGTTAGTATCAAGACTTTTTTGTTGTTGTAAACTTCTAAGTGAAATGCTTTATCTTATTCTATCACTGTATGACTGTTGTGTTATGCCAATCAGGTTTGATTCAACCTGATCTTCAAGCATGCATGTTTTTCAAGATTGTTGCAATAAATATTGGGATCTTTGTGATCATCCCGCTCTGCATCTCATGTATGAATACCCCACTTCTTCATTAATTTCTTACATGGGTTTTTCTTTGAAGATTTCTTTTTTTTTCATAACTTTATAGATAGTTATAATTAACTTTTCCACTAACACTCCTTTAAGGTATAGTACTCTTACACATTTGTGATTTCCATTATTTCAGTGTTATATTTTGTTGTAATTCAGGTGGCTTAATGGATTTTCTAGATATAGACTATCGTCGTAATTTTTTTCCAGTGTAATGATATGTCCATTTTATCCTTGACAATCTTTTATTTGACATTTGGTGATCCAGATAAATGCAATCTAATAAAAAGGCAGCATTGTGCATGTCGATAGTATATCCGCTCGATAATTTTTTCATTTGGGACTCCAAAAAGTAACAAAGAAGAAGTGCATTTGCCTTTCTACCGATATTAAAACCCATTAATTGGCTAAGCTCTTCTCCCCCAAATAGTTGAAACTATAGCTTCGTTATGCATGTGTTGTGGAAGAAGAAAGTTCACCTCTTGATCCAAGTTTCAGATCCAAGTTCGAAAATGAGCTAGAGATGGTGTGTAGATAGAACATTGGTTTAACTTAGTATTTTTTTTTCAGGGCCCTAATTGTCACATGGTTAAGAAAATTAGTTTATTAGACGCGTGAAATATGGCTTTTTCAGAGATGAAATATTTGGCTTGGTCTTGCTTCGTGTTTTCATGAATCTTGGTGCTTACTGAATTAATTTTGGCCAAGTTCACCCTTTTGAAATTCATGTTATTAATCATAGTCTACCTTGCAAAACAAAAATCAAATCTACGTATGAATCATGTAAGATTGGATTAGCAAAATCTATGAAGTACCTGATAAGTCTTATGGAAGAATAATTACTAAAATAAAAGAGTGGGAGATGAGTTCATTTGCAAGTTTTGACCATCATTTATTGCTGGCCAAACATAGTTTTTCTCTTTAATGTTTTTATTTAATCCTTAAATGAGTCAAAGATTGTTTTCTCCTTCACAATGAATCGATTTTGATGTACCCGACTTACCTGAGAATCTGTCTCATGCACTACATTCTTGACCTAGCATTTATTATAAATTTGATTAAATACGATACACATAAAAAAGCATGTTATATAAAAATATGAACTTGAACAAGGGGGAGGATTCGCCTACGCACCTCTTGTTGCCGCTACATGCCTACTACACTCTCTCTACACCGCCCATCTCTCCACATAACCAACTCTCTCTCTCTCACTCAGCTGCCTATGTGGCAACCGAAAATAATTCTCTTTCTCTTTCCACTCACTCAACTCACTTGCCTCACTCAACAACTCTCTCTCTCTCTCTCTCCACTCACTCGCCTCATTCCATTCAAATTTCAAATTTTACCCACTATATCTATCTCTTCTGGTTTCCCTCCAATCTATCCTGCATTCAATCACTCTCTCTCTCTCTCTCTCTGTCTTACTCATTTCTCTGTCAATCTCTCACTCATTCCTCTGTCTCTCTCTCACTCCCTCCAGTTAAGGTATAAATGAGGACTGCAACATGTTTTTCTTCTTTACAGGAACACGCAGAGGGTTATTATAATTTGGATGGAAGGGATCTTCTCGGTCATCATTGCACCTTTTCCTAAGGGAGGCTGTTGGTGATATTTTCCCTCTTGTTGGGGGTATCTTACCTCCTCTGACTTTTGGTGCCATCCTACACAATATTCAATAAAAATAAAGTCTTAAAAATTATCAAAGCAACAGGGCCTCGATAAATGAAGACTATTAAATTGTCGAGACATGATAATTTTGATAATTAATTTGTCAAATATAATTTATGTTAGGAGTTGGGCCCAAGCCCAAGCTAGGAACCTAACAGGGTTGGGGTGTCCTATACAGACTCCTAGTAAACCCATAGGCCCAATAGGGTTATGGGGAGAGTTAGAGTAGAATAGGGAATCCTTCTGGGTTGTTTATATATATTACTGTACTATGTACAAAGAACACAGTTATGATAATCAATAAATCTCTTTCTCTCTTGTTCATGCTTTCTTATTATTCTATTCAAGATTGATCATATCCCAACACGCTATTAGCACACAAGCTCTAGGAACGAGATGAGCAGATCTTTCCGTCTAATCAAAGATTTCACAGAAACCAAGCGATCAGGAGAAGAGGTATTTTACATTTTTTTATACTTATATTCAGATCTATAATATATCATAGATCAGCATGTTTTGAAAACCTATTTTTCTCTATTTTTATCGGATTAAAAACTAGGGTTTTTAGTGTTTTTTTACCCTTGCTGAAAGGTTGTTTTCGAACATGTATATCTTTCATTGTGGATAGAGGATGGTGGCGAGACAATATCAGTTGGATAGCCTACTCCGAGAGATTTCCAACGATATATGACACGTCTCTGGGAGATGCCCCAATCGTCGAGAATAATTCGTTGAAACTAGGCAGTTTCACGGCCAAAAACGACATTTTTTTGGCTGCTGACGTCATCAAAAAAGATATATTTTATTTTATTTCAAAAATATATTTTTTATTTATGACGTCATCCTTATCCATAGTGAGGTCATCAGTGACACGAGTCGAGGACGCGTGGCACGCTGACGTGGCATGTTCGGCATGCCGTGACACGCGTGGCAGTGACAATTACCGGAGGTGACACGTGGCAGTCGCACGGACTGTCACCGGAGACCTGCCACTGGCCTGACGCTGGATTATCGCAGAATTTTTATCATAAATATCCGCCAGTCGGTCGCCAGAATATTCTTCCCGGTGACCGGAATATTCCTTGTCGTCACTGGATTTGTGTACGTGTGTGACACGTGGCAGTATACGTGTGTGACACGTTATAGTGTGAGTGTGTGACACGTGTGCATATGTGACACGTGCGGGGAACGTGTGACCGAGTCAGACCGGTTCAGACCATGTCAACCCGGCCCAGGCCTTGACCCAGACCGAGTCAGACCGGTTCAGAACCGTTCCATACACTAAAGCGGCTATTAATATCCCAATTTTTGGTCAAATTGAGCCTAATTTTTTTAAAAAAATTCCTATTGACTGAACCTACACCTTGGGGGACCCATTTTGATTTTTTTTAAGAAAATATTTTTTAAATTTTTTGGGAAAAGGTGTCTCGTATAGGAACATTGGCTCACTTATATGTGATATAACTACATGGTGAATACCTATTTAAGTATCTTTACGATAGCTAATAGGGTATTACTGGTATGCCCCTAAGATACTAATTATCTTGATCAAGGATCACTGATAATACGAAACCAAGACAAATTTAGCATACAACTGTGAGTCATATCTAAATCATAGTTAATTGTTAAGGATAAATAACTATAGCTCAATTGGGAATTGACTTAGTCTTATTTCTAAGAACTTGGTGTCTGAAGAACTAATTTTTCGTATCTAGGTGCAATTAGATGTTACATGCATAACATTTAGAGGTATATAGACATTAATAGAACCTATAGTACCCTAGATTGCTAGCTCAAATATAGGCCTAATCAACCTATCTTGTGAACCAAGCTGACTTTGGGATAGAACCACTTGTTAGCTTATCATCTAATACCCCTCATATTCGTAGCAAATGGTTCATTTGGCTAGAATATACCTACATTTTTTTAGATCTAGAGGGCTTAGAACACCCTAATTCTCAGAATAAGGATAACACGCATCTAGTAGTTTTGAATAGCAATCTTGGCTAAGATTTTATTAAAACGCACACATAAAATTAAGATCGTCATTTTTACAGGGTAAAATTTGGGATTTAATTATTATAAAAGAATTTCATGAGTTTTAGAATATGAACAGGGTTCACCTATAATATGATTGGGAATTATTTTTTTAGCTTTATTCTAAGTACTATGATCTGTCTTACATACAATTGATATATTTTGTCTCTAATTACGATATCTATTTTTGCATTCTAGATGTCTGTGAAACTAAAAAATGTTGAATTTCCACATTATAGTTAATTACCTCACTAGAGCTAATTACCTCACTTGGTGCATTGACGCTGACTTATTCTTGAAGTCACTTGGTCTGTAGAAAACTATCGTCATTGGCAACAAGGAAGATCTCATGGACAAAGCAAGGGCTTTGTTTATCCTCCATCATCATATTTAGGATGACCTGAAGACTGAATACCACAACAAGGTTGAGCCAGCTGACTTATGAGCAAGCTTGCCAGGGCGTTATGGTCCTCATAAGGCCATTATGCTCCCAAAAGTGATACACCAATAAAACAACCTTAGGTTCCAAGATTTTAGGACGGTCGCTGATTATAACTCAGCAGTCCATAAAATCACTTCTACACTTGAGTTGTGTGAGAAGAAAGTCACTGATGCTGAAATGATAGAGAAGACTCTATCAACCTTCCATGCTAACAATATTACAATTCAGAGGCAATATCGACGAGGGAACTTAAAGACTCATGCAGTCTTGATTCAGGCACTGCTTCTCTCTAAGCAGAATGATGCACTTCTGATGAAGAATCATGCAATGTGGCCCTCTGGGAGTGTGTTGTTGCCTGTGTCAAATAAAGTTCCATTTTGGGGAAACAACTCTGCACGTCAGGGATGAAGATATTGAAGGGGAAGGGGAGGCTACCAGGGCTACAGGAAGGGTGGTAACCAAAAACCATTTGGCCCTAGGAGAGGTAAAGGATTTAAGATATACTAGACACAAGGCAATGCGAAGAAGGAAAAGAAGACTGATCAGGGATCTACTTGCTTTAACTACGATGACATAGGACACTAGGTACGGGAGTGCCTTACACTACGGGTGGCTACCGGTGACATAGTCCAAACCCACCAGGCAGTTGTTGACACTGACTCCGCCCCTCTAGAGTTTATAGCGTCAGACTTCTTCGACGACACAAATGTCGTCATGGATCAACATATGGAGTAATCCGTAATGATATCTCAGTAGACATGTGATGTCACATTAGAGCGAGCACTAGTAGTTTCTTTTCTAGATAGACTTGATTTACTTTTTGTTGTCAGTATTTTTTATTTTGTTGGGAACATATTATTTATATTTTAATAAAGTGCTCGTGACATACATGAGATTTCTTTTGTTCTAATATATTGTGATTACTTAAATTTATTGCTTGGGAAGTAGTTAAATTTAATGTATGATAGTTGATCTACTACATATAACCTGCCTAGGCTCTCTTTGCTCATTGAGCATGACCGATAATCGGATAAGTGGCAGCATATGTCTCAAAGACATTTAGTACCACACACTCGATCCTTTTGAGCTATGCCTATATTTCTTGTCTAACCTTGTGCATCGGGGATGACACGAATATCATTGGCACGACTAATATGATAAAATGCACTGAGTGCGTTATACTATTACTCTTTACAAATGCGATACAGGGTATCTAGTCCAGTTTATAAACTAGTAAATCCAACCAGATTTTACTGAGTTTAGAGAGATACATGATAATACTTATCACGTAATTACTATCGGAGAAAATGACGGACAGGGTTCTGTGCATTTACTCCATGTCTAAAGGTTAGAACACACTATTGGAATAGTTTCCAATACACTCCTCCGGATGGGATAATGAGAAGGATTATTAGGATTACATCTCAACTTTCCTTACATGGAAAAAAGATCCAGAGAGTGTACGTGTAACGATTGCTTTTGAGGAATGTTTAGTATTTCATCCTAGTATGACCAAGGTGGAGAGGGATCTCCAGCATTTGCTCCAACCGAATTCATGGAGTCCCATGTGGACATTTCCATCCACATAGTGGCATACTTGAATATTTATGGTCATAAATAATACATCTCAGAGATGGTTATAGGAATGCAACATTGGCACGACTTCTCACATAGATCATTCGATCGCAAGCTCAGTTCCTGGATTAACCGATCAAAGTCGATCGATGCGACTTGGCGGGGGCTTGGTAGTTGGACTCACATTTTTTTGATGATTATTTTATCGCTAAATGGGATAGATGATTGAGCATCGTGAGTACCCCATATCATACCCAACTCGGGATTAGCGGAGAACCTAATCAAGCGATTTCGAATACTCGTTAGGCCATTATTATTACGATCACAGCTTCCGGTTAGTGTGGGGGATATGCATTTTTGCGCCTACAACACTGATTAGGGTTTGTCCCTTAGCAAATCATCATTTTTTTCCCCAAAGTGACTAGTAACTGGGTCAGATCCCGGTGTCGCCCATCGACTAATATTTGGATGTTCCTTACAGTTACCAATCACACCATAATGCATGAAGATGGGATCCTCAACGTCGGCCTGGTATTATGTGGGTTATGATTCGCATTTACCACTGGATATTTGAACCCACTAGCGACGTATATCCTGCAGGGCAGATAATTGTCACTTTGATGAGATGATATTCCCAGCATTGGGAGGAGATATGACAGTCAATGTTGAGGATGTTTCCAAGAGGTTTTGGAAAACACCATCGTTGTCTCATCTAAATCCCTATACATAAGTTTGGTGACAATAAGATTTAACGGATTACAAACCTCCAATAGGTCGCAAATGATTTGCTAGACGCATTCATATGCACTATTGAAGTACCGTAAGTATATGTACCTGCAAGTAATATACCTATACAGCAGAACATTCTGGGGGAACTAGTACCGCAGCAGAATATTCCAGGGGAATTAGTACCGCAAACGAATCAGAGGTTCGCGCTTAGTGCAGAACACCGTTAGAAGAAAGTATTCTGAGCCGGGGAGCTACAAAATAAAGGACAAATATGACTAATGGTGTAGTCGGTTCATCAAGGATGGAACCACCCATTGACGAGGCAATAGTAGCTACGCGACCAGTTGATGTATTTTGAGACTAACCCGGTGTGGCACATACGTATGATAAATAATAAGATATCGATTTATTAAAAATACGTAATTGCACAATGTAGGATCATTCAGCAGAGATGTGTCGACAAGGTATTCATACTCGTTGGTGTGCTCGCCATTAAGGATGAGGATTCAGAGCCACTTATTGTAAATAACTGTATGTTGTTATGCATTGGCCAAAGTTGGCATCTGGAATCCAAGCGGATCTCAGCTTGCTAGCATAATACGAAATGATACAATTGAGCCTATCGGTCATAAATGGGAAAGGTACGGAAGCATAATTAACTAGGAGAAATAATTTGGTCAAGGCAAGACTAGTTGCCCAAGAAATCTTTGAGAGATATGGCATCGATTGCAATGTGACCTTTTACCCGGTTATAATGTTTCAGTACTGATCAGTCTGTCAAGTTGTCAAGGATAAGCTAGACATGCATCTGATGTAAATGTTGCGTATCTATATGGGAAACTGGATACAGATATATACATGAAGCAACCTGGGAAGGTAAAAGCTTTCGGAAGCAACCAAGCCCGACACACGTGGTGTGTACGTAATAAAACTGAAAAAGTTATTGTTGACTTGAAGTAATTAGGGCCCATGAGACATAGTAAGTTGACCGAGTATTTGAAGGTCGGGGACTTTGCAAATATCCTTATCTGTCCATGCATTCTTATTTAGAACACATATATTAGCTTCACTCATCATAACAGTGTACAAAATGATTTGGATATCATTAGACCTCCGGGGGAGATCGCGAGAGCCGCTGAATACCTTGTGAAGGAATTCGAAATACAAGACCTTGGGAAATCAAGAGTGTTTCGATTTGCAAATCGAACATCTTGATAATGGCACTCATACACCAAGCAATATTTATCAAAAGTTATCTAATACTTTGATATTGATGTAGTACACGGTGTTAAGTCGTTTATTGCGCGTCCAATACTTGGGTGTGGACAACGACATCTTCCCACCATCCTAATGGAAGGAGAAACTCCTAGGGCCATAGAGCTAGCTAGGAGGTGTTTTGCTATAGTTAGCTAGGTATACTAGACCCAATGACTCATTCGCAGTGAATTGTTGGGTTTGCCATAGTTTGGTTCCTACCCAAAGGCACTGGAATGGGATCAAGCACATTCTAAGATATCTCATCGACACGAAAGACTGGGGTCTATTTTATCCTCAACTTGGAAAACATAAAATTATAGGATACGCCGATGCAGGATATTTGTCAGATCCATATAAAAGCCGATCATAATCGGGTTATGTATTCTTGTATAGAGATACTACGATTTCATGAAGATCAGTGAAGCAGACGATGGTTACTACATCCTCGAACTACACAAAAATTCTTGCACTACATGAAGCCGGCAGAGAATGCTTTTGGTTGCGGTCTATGATTAACCATATCAACGGAAGTTGCGATCTGAATTCTATCTAAGATAAACCGACGATACTTTATGAAGACAATGCAGCTTGTATCTTCAAGTCAAAGGCGGATTTATTAAAAGTGACAAAATGAAGCATATTTCACCAAAGTTCTTCCACATACACGAGTTGCAGAAGACGAATAAAATCAACGATATTCAAGTCCATTCAGAAGACAACCTGGCTGATCTATTCACAAAAGCTCTTGCATATCCTACGTTCAAAAGATTAATTCATGGAATCGGCATGCACAGTTTACAAGATTTATTATTTAAGGGAGATCGACGTCAGGGGGAGTAGTCCCAGCCTGACGTGGATACATGCATGTTGTACTCTTTTTCTTGATAGTGTAGTTTTTATCCTAGGAGATTTTACTGGCAGGAGGTTTTAATGAGGCAACGTATACGCGTCCACAACCTATACAGGGCATATGATTGTACTCTCTCCCTGTACAGCTTTTTGTTCAAGGGGTTTTGTTAGGCAGAGGTTTTAATGAGGCAAGTCGTCCTAGTATGGAACACCCCAAGGGGGAGTGTTAGAAGTTGGGTCCAAGCCCAAGCTAGGAATCCAACAGGGTTGTGGTGTCCTATACAAACTCCTAACAAACCCATAGGCCCAATAAGGTTATGGGGAGAGTTATAATAGAATAGGGAATCCATCTGGGTTATCTATATATATCACTGTACTATGTACAGAGAACACGGTTATGATAATCAATAAATCTTTTTCTCTCTTTCTCTCTTGTTCATGCTTTAATATTATTCTGTTCTAGATTGATCATATCCCAACAATTTCGATAATTAATTGTCGAGACATGAGAATTTTGACAATTAATTTGTCATCCCATTTACTGGAACTCGATAAATAATTTCATAAAAATTGTCGAAACATAAACTTATCGACAATATATTTGTCGAATCAAGACAGAAACGACAATTTCAAAGCCAAATGGCGAGAGTAGTTTAAATTATTATTATTTTACTATTAAATTGTCGAGACATGATAATTTTGACAATTAATTGTCGATTCACTGGAACTCGATAAATAATTTCATAAAAATTATCATAACATAAACTTATCAACAATATATTTGTCGAATCAAGACAGAAACGACAATTTCAAAGCCAAATGAGAAACAAAGAAACACCCATTTCAAGACAATATATTTGTCGAATCAAGACATGTTTTTACTTTTTTAACCAATAACAAGAGAAGTCAATCTCCTTTTCTCAAGATTGGAGTTGTTTCTGAGCTCAAAACCACTACTCATAAGGAGAAAGAAACACCCATTTCGAGGAAGATAATCCTCTTTGAAGGCAAAATACCAACTCTGTCTAAAATGGAAGGAGTTTCAACCATGTCCCAGAAGAAAACTAAAAAAATTCCAATAATGGGGTTATTGAAAAAGCTTCCCAGAAAGATTATAACCGTTCTCGCCAATCTACCTTTGGCTATCGGTGAAATGTCTGCCATTGTAGCTCTTATGGCTATTGGTATGTTGTTTTGCTGCTTTTGTTTGTGTATCTCTTTATTAAATTTTGGTAGATGGTCAGTGGTTTACGTCTATTTTATCGTAAGATATCTTATGTTGAAAATTATTACAGTAAGTGTTGGTGTATGTTGTTACTTAAATTTTGTTTAGATGTTTGGGGTGTGTGTGTTTGTGATGTACTAGGCTTAAGGATATATGGGATCATACCCAAAATCTAAAAACTATGTTCATTTTCACATTCATCTTTTGTACAACTTAAATGTTTGTGATTACATACATTTCAAGTGATTTAGACATGTTAACTATTGGATTTATGTATGAGAGTAGTGCTCAGCTAATGCAATTTAGTGTCTGCAATTGTCTAAATCACTGGAAATGTTTTCGATCACAAACATTTTTGGTATACCAAGTGGAGCCAGCCTCAAACAATTCTTTTCTTCAATCAAAAAATCAAACACACACACACACACAAAATGGCAGACTCTCAAACTATTTTTCAATTGAGAACTCGCACACATACACTGAAAAGCTTTCTCTAATCAGAACACTCGTTACTCATCAATAACCAAGATGACCATAGGTACACAAACTAGTGAGAAAGAAATAGAAACTAGCAAGAGAAAGTACCACTATATATTCAGAAAACTATGAGTTTTGCCTTTTAAAAACTTATAGCAGTTTATGTATGTTTCTAAGTCCTGATGTATGCTTGAAAAAAAGTATATTATCACTAAATAATGCATTGTTTGATCTTATTTCTCTCACTCATTTCTCTGTCAATCTCTTACTCACTCCTCTGTCTCTCTCTCTCACTCCCTCCGGTTAAGGTATGAATGAGGACTGGAACATGTTTTTCTTCTTTTTGCAAGAACACGCGGAGGGTTATAATAATTTGGATGGGAGGGATCTTCTCGCTCATCATTGCGCATTTTCCTTAGGGAGGCTGTTGGTGGTATCTTCCCTCTTGTTGGGGGTATCTTACCTCCTCTGACTTTTGGTGCCATCATATGCAATATTCAATGAAAATAAAGTCTTAAAAATTGTCGAAACAACAGGCCCTCGATAAATAAGGACTATTAAATTGTCGAGACATGAAAATTTTGACAATTAATTTGTTGAGTAGATATAATTTCGATAAATTAATTGTCGATTCACTGGAACTCGATAAATAATTTTATAAAAATTGTCGAAACATAAACTTATCGACAATATATTTGTCGAATCAAGACAGAAATGACAATTTTAAAGCCAAATGGGGAGAGTAGTTTACATTTTTTTTTTTTACTATTAAATTGTCGAGACATGATAATTTCGACAATTAATTGTCGAGACACGAAAATTTCGACAATTAATTTGTCGAGTAGATAGAATTTCGACAAATTAATTGTTGATTCACTGGAACTCGATAAATAATTTCATAAAAATTATCGAAACATAAACTTATCAACAATATATTTGTCGAATCAAGACAGAAACAACGATTTCAAATCCAAATGGGGAGAGTATAATTTTTTTTTTACTCCAGCTTCATAGAGCACAAATGGGGATAATAGTTTCAATTTAAATTGCATTTCATATTATGAGGGAGAGTAGTCATGTAGAACAAAGGGAATGCCCACCATGAGAAAGAACAATTGGTCACCACCTCAAGAGAGAGAGAGAGAGAGAGAGAACAATTCGTCACCACCTTAAGAACAAGCTTTACCACATTCCCTTAAATCATTTGAACTACAAAATACCCAATTCGGCGAAAACTCACTCGAAATAACCCTACTTTGACAAGAAACTATAGTACATTTAACTAGTTTGGGTAGGCACAATTGGAGAAGAACGCGTTATTGCAGAAGGTTTATAAGAAGTTGGCTCTTGATTCAGAGCTTCTCGGTGCGAGAATTAGTGCTATGGATATGTTAATTGATTCGAGGAAGTTAGATAAGACTCTGCTAGTAGAGGTCATGTGTGTTTTCAAATTGGGAGGGCGTTGTATAAACAAGGGAAGATTGGAGATAAAGATGATTTTAGCGTTATGTATGTCGCGAGGATTTATCAACTGATGGGTACGTTTTATGAGGAGATGAATGAGCTTGTTTGTGTAGTGTAGCACTTGCTATAGTGGAGAAGCTCCCACGAGATTTGTTTCAAAGTAATCGGTGGATGGTTGTGCTTCCAACTGTGGTGGGGCAGTTGCTACTTAAGTTTGAGGGGAATGAGGAGCTAGTGATTTCGTATTTGGAGAGAGGTGATAAAAGAGGTGATTGATGGTGGGGTTAGGTTCCTTGAAAATGTCCTTAGGGTTACCTACAGTAGCCAGGGTACTGCGTATCTTAAGATGGACAAGATGAAGGCGGCAACACAAGTGCTTTTGAAAGCCAAAGACATCTTAGTTGCATCGCTTGGCCCGAATCAAAAAAATTTCATTTCGGTATGCTGGGACCTTGCTTATTCAGAAACTGGAAGGTACTTGTTGGCATCTTTTTCTCTTTTTTGATCAAGTTTAATATACCATTGATCACAGTTCTTGTATGTAATAAACTGAGATCTTTTCATTTACTGTGAAAATCGGAAAGAACTATGACTAATAGTGGCATGTACAAGATAGAAGGTGAAAACTTCAAATATTTCCACATAAATCTTTAGTTTAGAGTTAGGTTGAAATCTCTAATCTATTAGTGTCTAATTCAAAAAAATAAGTCTTTCTTAATTGCTTCAACTATGGTGGAGCATTGCTTTTGTTTAAAAAGAAACTAACTTCTAACTCCTTTTACAACTCAAACAAAATAGAAAGTCAGTAAAACAATCCAAATTCTAATTGCACGAAAGGAAATAGAATGAGAGAATAAAATTCAGGGAAGAGGAAAGAGAGGGGGAGGGAGGAAGTCCACTATGGGGTAGGTAGTGCAAACTTATAACCAATGACCTTGTCGGATCCATAATACTCGAATCTGTCATTGTAAGGTAAAAGGCGACACAGGGGATCACTCAGGATTATATGCTATTGGTGATCCTCAATGCCACTAGCGCTTCAGGCAGTTGTTCGGCTTAACCCAAAACCGCTTGCTCAAAGAGTGAATGGATCTACTTTCATTTTGTATGTGCTGGAGTTTTTTCATTGTTTCTTAGTTTGGTTGTTTTGCTCGAGATCCCGATGTCCGTAACTGATAATGCTACATATTGTTTGATTTAAGCGAATTTTACAGTTTTGGACTGTAACCACTGCCTCAAATGGACCCGTCCCGATTTCCCCCCTCTATGCCTAGAAAATTTTCTTATGGTGCTTGGTTTTTAGACTTTCAAAGATTTTTATTCAGCGGGGCCTTCCCCCTGAATAATAAGTCAGGCTGTACCTTACCTTATACGATATACAGTAGGGGCCGGTATTCCGCGGGTAGCGTTGCAGCAGGACCCTGCTCTCCCATTAGTGAAGGGCACAGTGTTACACCTCACTCTTGACTAGGAAACGGCGGATTAGAGCAAGGGAACAGGTATTGACCAATACAGAGAAGATAACGAACTATGTCTCGAGTTTGGGAACAGGGGATATCTGATTCATAGTATGCTAAACTAACCTATTCTCACTAACTAACTACTATTTGTGTTGGTTGTGGAGGGGGCGTATAGCAGGGAGTCCATGTAGGGGCGGAATTAAAGAAATGACTTCTCCATATAGACCTTGTCCTCGCAGCGAGGATACTGACACTACCGATCAAAGAGGTTTGTGCCTGGATTAACATCGCTGGCATGCGTTAATAGGAGTGGACTTCTCTTCATATGCAAACAAAAAAAAATTGAAATTGAAAGGACATGCTACCGCTCCTTAACAGGCCGATGTCCTAATTCGAGAAATTGGAAGGACTTCTCTTCACATCTCTGGCTTCATTTTATGAACAACTCATTTTGGAGAGCTTCATAGTAATAGAGTTCATATCACTGATGAAGTGTTTGTGTGGTAATTATCATTAGGGCATTAAAGAATTATCGATGTCCTTAGACATTTAGAGGACTTCTTGAATAAGAGACAAAATACTTTTACATCTTTTATATGTTTGAGAGTAGTAAATAAGGAGTGAAGATTGCTCAAGGCTCATCTAAAGAGGACATTTGAAGGAGGCACAACTTCAAAAGGAGGAAGAAAATATGCTTCCTTCTTTCCTTTCTTCTGTCCTTTCACTTTCTGTCTCCTAATTGTTTGCATTCAGTAATCTTTTCGAATTTATAGTCTTTTACTAAAAGATTAGGTCTGGAGTTTGAGTGGCACTCAACTCGATGTCATGAAATCCAGGACCAATATGTCCATTATTTAGAAATTGTTTACGATGCATGTATGGATATACCGGCTAAAAGTACTGTTATTTTTCGACATTCCGGTCTGATATTGGATGATCGCTTTCTTAACCTTTTTTATATAACCTCAAAATTGAAAATACTGTAGTGATATAACAGACCATTGTAACGGATATGTGGGCTGATTTACCCGGTATACACCAAAACTTAATCTGCTTCAACCGGTAGAATATTGGCCAATATATTAGAGATATATCAATTAATTGTTAATGGATTTTCCGATAGGTGAGAGTTTGCTATTGCCTTCTAGATGCCATCACTTGTCTTCTTTTCATTATATCTGTTAGTACTACATACGGAATACTTATGTCAGAATTCTTAGCTATATTCTTATATTTAAATTGTCATTTTTGTGTTTTATGTTGCCATGTTCCTTCTTCATCTTCTATCTCTGTGCATAACCATTATGACTGATAAATTACGACCTTACCTTTTCTCCCATCTTCTTTTTCTTAGTAATTTGAATAAATGTCATTAGGTCACCGTACTTTAACTTCCTGAATGAGTGCAGAATTTTGCTGGCAATGGACTTAATGCGGCAAGTCATTGAAGCTTTGGAAAGCCAAGGATCTAGTGCCGAAGAACAATGCCGAGGCTCGCGGCAATCTTCAAATGCTAGAAGATACGGCTGAATCATAAATCCGGAAACATTTCTAGCTGACGCTATGTTTTGACGTTGGATAATTCTAAAAGCTTCTTGTAATCCACCACGGTTTGGTATCCTCGGTATAGCCTCAACAACTTGTATCTAACACAAATGAGTGAAAACTCTTTTAGGTCATTAACCTTGATCAAGGTTGTATCTACTGAAGTGCAACAATATTAAACGTTTTTTGCCATTCCTAGTGAAAATGCTCTGATCTACACCATTCTTATGTCGTCTTATCTACTCTTTGTTTGTTTTACCTTCCTAATCTATGCAGTCAATGTTAGGTTTATAATGTCTGTCACTAATAAACCAAAATTATTGCAATTTTGGGATTATAAAGCACTTCAAATCTTAACTCAGAAACATGAATTATAATTTCTTTTGTATGTACAGGTAGCAAACTTTGGTAATTCTAGCGTGTTAGCCATAAGTAACTGCAGGTTGTAACAAACTTTCGGCCGAACACAATGTACGATTTAACACTAAAGGCCAACATAAACTGGGTAGAAACTGATTACGCGGAAGCGGAATAATCAAAGAAATACCAAGTATAAATCAATTTAGGGAGAAAATAGGTTCTCTCAAGAATCTTTACTTTCAAGTTCTAACGCAAATTTTGTATAAAATAAAAAATAAAAAAAACTGCTGGAAAATTAAAGAGAATCCCTCTTTATAGAGAGAGAGAGAGAGAGAGAGAGAGAGAGAGAGAGGCCAACTACTGTGGGAAACGTCCTATCTAGGGATGTGCTACATCATAAACACAAAGTTTAACGTGTGTACGTAGTAGAATCAGTCAAAAAGCTGTGCAATGTGCGAGCATGGATGGTGTTCCACCGTCGAGAAATATGACAAATTCTGGAGGTCAGAAGGGTTCGAGCAGCTGTGCAGTGAAAATAGACCCCGCTCCCTTTGGACAAAGTGAAGAGCATGCAGCGCATCCTTTACCAATTAGGTGGTGAATGGCGATGCCCTGACACGGGCAGGCCAAAAGTTCCCCTCCATGCAAGTGGCCCCTCTACAAATACAAGGCCTCAGAGAGGGGATTGTTTCCAAAACAAAAAAGCAAAAAAATATAGACATCAGTCTATGGTTTCGAGTTTAGATACAAGCCCTAAAATATGTTGTAGAGTGTAAATGTAAACAAGCTTTGCCAATGCGGAGATAATAAGAGATTTTGGCATAGGTTGGTTCAAGTGTTCGGGAGTTTGGTATTGGGATTATGGCATAGGTTGGTTCAAGTGTTCGGGAGTTTGGTATTGGGATTACCTACACTGGAAGTGTAATAACCTAATTCCGAAATTCGGACTTAGCCTTTACACCAAAGATATTCAGAGTGTCTAGAACGAACACTAGCACAAAATTTAGTGTGGAAAACCTTTGAATAGGTTAAAAACCACTACCTCTCTTAATGATTTAGAAAGAAAAATATTATTGATAGCTGCTAGATTATTACAAGAGATGCTCTGAATATTTTCTAGAGACTTTCTTGATCGGGAAAAGTCATTTTCTCTGTCGTTCTACGGACCTATTTATAGGTCTTATAATATGGCTATTTGACGATCATTAAGATTCTTAATGATAGACGTTACAAAATATATGTAAGATACTTTTTAACCAGATTGCGTAACGTTCTAATCTCTGTTGCTGAATAACGGCTTTATTGATGACTGTACACTTGCGTAACTCGAACTGTTGGTGTGAAGGTCGAAAGTGTTGACTATGACTTAGGGAATCTGATGATGTCTTTAGTAGTGCTTTATGTATGCTGATGAGGTCGAGGATGAAGTAAGAATCTGAGATGCGAAATAAGCTATTACAAGACGACTCTCAACCAAAAACACGAAGAACATCATGGACGAGTGGTGTTGGTTGAGAAACTCGTGCTGTATTTGCTTTCTGATGTTGCTATCTTGTTTCTGATTGTGCTATAAATGTGCCACGTGCTCTGTTATTGAGGTCGAAAGTTCATATGAAGTTTGAAGATGAAGCATGAGTCCAAGATACGAAATAAGCCACTTCAACCGCCCCCTCTCAGCCAACCGTACGAGAAACCTTGTGGGTGAGTGGTGTGGGTTAAGAAATGTTATTAACGCTGCAGTTAATATCTGGGAATCATTTCCAATGTATATTCATGAGTATCTGCTTGTGGCTTTTGGGATTCCGAGAACCAATGATTCCAATCAATGTATTTGTATGGGAAATCCTTCTGATGTTGGGAATTTGAAGAGTCGGCTTTAAATGCTGCTCACAGTATAAAAGGCATTCTGAGGTGAGTGCGATGAACCAAGTTTTCGTCTCTGATTCTCTTCTCCTCTACTCTTGTTTCTATATCGTGAAAACTTATAACTGTTGCGAGTATGGTGACTACCCGGTACCAATCTTGGGAGTTTAGAATTTGTAGGAAAATGGAGGAATTGCATATCCGGTACTTTAGATACCAACCTCTGCATTTGCCGATACTTATTTCTATGTCGTCAATCTATCACCGCATGTCATATGAAGAAGTGATAGCGGCAATGAATGATTATTTTTAGATGGTACAGTTTCACTACCTATTGACATCTGAGGCAGAGCGCCGAAATGGGCTTCGGTTGCTAGCAGAGCAGGCTTTTACAACTGAAGATGAAGCGGCAGGCGTTCGTCCGAGGGAGTCTCGCCGGTATCCCTTTAGTGAGTGGGTCCTTTATAAGAAATATAACCTTCTGCTTGTCTCTAACATGCGGGGAGGTGGGGGTTACGATGGAGGAGATCATTTTCTTCTATGGACCATAGATTTTAGCCATGAAAAAGATCTTTCATTTGTGATTTCCAGTTCTAACTGTTTCCTGGACCTTGTAACATGGGATCAGAGTTTGGAAAGTGCTTCAAGTTGAATCTTCTTCCTTGTTGACTGCTAAGAAACATATCGAATTGTGACTTGATATAATTTTAAAAGTAATTTGTATATTGTCTAGACTGATGGTGTATCTGTAAAGTAATCTGCTGGGTTTGTTTGAAACATTTTGTTATCTGTAAAGTATTCTGTAAGGGAAATTTGTGAACTAACAAAATAATTTCATTATGTTATCATGACTCTTTGTATCAAACTTGTTTGTACAATTTTCTGTTATAAAATATGAGTCTGTAAAATAGGTCTTAGTTGATCATGGGGTGTGATGAGGAAAATTGAGCTGTAAGGATTTTAGTGTGTATGGTGGTAGTGATAGGTGAGATTGGAAAAATGAGAGGAGTTCGAAAATGTGATGCAAGGAAGTAAATAATTTATGTAAGATGACTGGGTTGTTAAAAAAGATATATGGTGTTTCTGCGATCTGTGTCTTCGAACTGGATAAAAGAATGTCTTGAACTGTGGATAAAATTGAGAAGGGTTGTAGGTGTCACCGCTGGAGTTGCATGACTTTGATGTTGCCATCTACACATTTGTAGGTATAAAATTTGAGGAGATACTTCATAATATATAAACAATAACCTGTTACAATATTCTAGATCTTATGCTGATCTTCTATTGTTCTAAGAACTTGTCTTTAAAATATATCCTTCAGCAAAATTAGTGGGGTGATATAAATTTCCAAAGATCTTCTTGGTGGCTATAAAGTAGTGATTCTCGGCTGGTATGACTTGTATCTTCTGCAGGGATACATTTTCTGTGGAGGTAGTGTGATTAACCATGATGAGGACTCGTTCTCATCGTGCGCATCAGGCAGCAGATGGTCAGTTCCACATCAAGGTTGCTAAACTTCGTGAGCGGTATTTTCGTCGATTGCCTTATGATGTTGTTTTACCGAAATGGCCATTGAATATGAGGGACTAGATGATGAAGGTAAGCGTGCAGAGTATGATCAATTTTTTTGGTGCGATGTGTTTAATAAGTCGCTGCAGATTGCCACGATACGGGAACTGACTGTTCGACAGCTCGCGTATGACAAGATTGTTGAAGAGGATGCAAGAGCATCAAGAAGAAAGATAATTCTATGTGGGGAGGCGAGCCATCGGGGCTGCTTTAGATGTGACTGGAGAGCTCGGTAAGGTTGAAGTGTAAGAGCTCGTAATAAGTAATCTATTTTTAGTATTCTACGTTGGTACTCGAATAAATGTAAGATGAGGCATAGTTGATGCATCGATCTAATTGAATAAGAATAAACTATTCTATTTTACCTTTTGTGTACGGATATTTAGATGCCAGTTGTAGGTTTTAACAACTGTATAGATATTTTCAAATTTTGAATATTGAACTATTTTAGGACTGTTGTACAATCTTTGTTGAGTATAAAAGTAAGGTGATTGGTCATTTGTATCGTGTTGAGGAAGAAGTGCAGAATTTTTAATGGCAAACAATAGAGATAGACATAATGAGAGTAGACATTATCAGAGAAGTCATGATGATGCTTTTAGCCGAAAAGACGTGCCTATAGAGACTGTAGGGGTGACTGACACGTGTCTGAAGGAGCTGCCATTTTGAAAACCGAGGGAGAGTATAAATACTCATATCTCTCTCCCTCTTAAATTATCAGCAGTTGTAGAGAGAGAAAAAATGGTGCAGATCCTATTTCCAAAGAGAGGAAACGTTTGAGTTCTGAGTTTGATCTGAGAGGGAAAGGTTCATCGGGTGATATAAGACCTGTGGACAAGCGACGGGAGCAGTCATTCTTGGGAAGACGGTTGGGTAAAACGGAAGATTGTTGTTCTTCAAGTACAGGTTGGTGACATACGTCTCTGTTTGTTTGATTTGTTGTTACTTAGTAATTTGTATGTGTATCTTTTTGGATTTATGGGTACAGGGGTTTGATAAGGTAAAGGGCTAAGATCATTGAATGCGTGATGATATAATTTTGTTGTGTATAAGTTTTGGTATATGAATAGATTGTAGAGAGAGAGAAAATGCTTGCTTGAAGGAGAGAGAAAATTGAAATGATTGATTATTAGTTTTTATTTTGGGAAATTGCAAAGTAGACGTGTTGACTAGGTAGAAAGTGGGGTTGTTTTTACCGTATGTAGAGTAGGGATAATGATAAAATATTTTGTGTATCTATAGGTCCAGTATGCGTTCCAAACCTAGTATTCCCACTAATAGATTTGTAGTATCTTCAAGTTTGGAGGAAACCTTATCTTCGGGGAGGGAGGACGAGTGTAGTGCCATGGAAGAAATTGTAGATAGTGAAGAGATGACTGTAGAGGTTGGGGAAACCAGTAAAATTGAGAAAGTGAAAGATAAAAAGGATAGAGAGAAGAAAGAAAAAATATTTGTTATATATTTAGAGGGAGTAGATGTAGGTAAAGAATTTTTGAAATACAAAAAAAAATTACATGGGGAATGGAGAAGTTATCTGGAGGACCAAGGTCGCTGGTTTAGGGCCTATGTCCCAGGAAATGGGAAGGAGGAGGTATACTACCAAGTCCCTTGCTTGGAAAAGTGGAAGAAGGAGAGAGGGATTGGTGAGGATGTGAATCTCTCGTATTATAATGGTCTCGGGCTATCAGGCCCGAGTGATGGGTTTTTATATTATTTGAATCAGGTCATGTATGGCCTGAAGATTCCTCAGACTTTCTTTCAAAAAGGGGTCATGAATGTATTACAATGTTGCCCTGCCCAGCTGAATGGAAATGTATATGAGATGATAAGGGTATGTGAGGCACTAAATGAAAAATGGAGAAAGGAATGGACTGCTAAGCAGTTCAAAGCTGAAAATGTGTTAAAATTTTATAAGTGGAAATATGTCAAAGGTCGAAGTAGTGGTTACCTATATAGTGATTCATCTAGGCCAAAATTCTTTGACTTTGAATCTGCGGGTAGACCATGGAACGACCACCTCGTATGGGTAGAGGGTAACTGTATGCAGGTTCCAGATGAACCAGTGCTCAAACTGAGCCATAAATATTATAATCCCAGTAAGTAACGTTGACCAATATTTGAATAACCAATAACCTGTCTTCAAGCTATTTTAAATAATGTTGTGTTCATTGTTTTGGCAGAACCCAATCCTTCATCGGCGCCTGATAATACCAGCTTATTCGACTGTGTTGCTCGTGATCAGGTCGAGTTAAAGCAGGTGCTTGGAGAGATTGATATCCGTAAAGATAAAAGGGTAGATTATGTGGTACCCAAAGTACAACGGGCTTACGAGAAACGAGCTATAGCTGAGGGGAAAGCTTGTTTAACTGTTAATGATATCCTTAGTCTTCTACCACCTGTACCTCATACCACCAAACGGACTACTCAGAGGTCGAGAAAGTCAGCTTGGCAGAGTACCCCTACTACTAGGGTGATGGCCACAGAATAAGAGAACGCAAAGACTGTCTCTAAAGATGTAGAGGAGAAACAGGAAGTGAATGTTGCTGCTCCTACGAGATTGATAAGAGCTCGATGAAGATAAACGACATGAGGAAGAGGGTAGTTCTCGAACTAATCCTCATGCTGCAGCCAAGATGAAAGAGCTGGAGCTAAAATAACGTCTGATGGCTTGGACGGATCCGAAGCAGCTTGATGATGAGTATCACGAGCATACCTTCGCGGTATGTGCTTGAAATTGTTTACTGTCTTTGAATTCAGACTAAAAGCTATTGTGTTGAATTTGTCTTTATGTATTTTTTGTACTAGCAGCTCTCAATGCTGCTGAAGGGGGCAACGAAGTCTCTGGACAAGTGGAGCCAGGAGTTTGGGGATCTCACTGTAAAGTTTGATGCCCAATCAACTCGTAATAAAGAGCTCGAAGCGGAGCTCGAGCTAGAGAAAGCTAAGAGAGCTGAAGATGTTAAATCTGCTGCAGAAAAGTATAGAGTGATGGCGGATGATAATGACGTTATGTCAAAATCAGTTAAAGTACTTTTAGTGGAAAGAGATCACTTCGTCTAATCTTATTATGATTTTGGATTGAGTGAAGCTGATGTAGAGCTAGGCCGGACTGGGAGATATGGTGAAATAGTTTTCCCTTTAGAGGTCGCAAAAGGAGTTATGACTGATGCTATTATTTATCCTGAGAAAACATTAGAGCTTCCGCCAGAAGGTACTGAGCTAGTCCGATCGGCTTAAAGAGCGTTGAATCCTCTGTCGGAACATACTGATCCAGTCTATCATGTTGGGAAAACGTTGGAGCCTCCAACTGAGGTAGAAATCAACAAGAATCTCTAAATGTTCTGTGGTATTTTATTTTTGACTTTATACAGCTTGCTTGATTGGGATGTAATTGTACTTTGTATTGTCGTACACTGCTTGAGTTTGATTGATGCTTTGAAATATGCTCTTTTTGAATGTTTGTATGATAACAAGATATTTGTAATTTGTGCAGGAGATAGAGCGATTGAGAAAAATTAATTTTGAACTAGAGAGATCGTTGATTAGAGAGAGGGATTCCGTGGCTCATATTCAACAGGTACTTAATAAAACTGAATATGAGAAAATGCAATTTAAACTTAATTATGAGAAAACGTTTAAGGAGTTATATGACCTTCAGTGTAGATATGCTAAGATAGAAATAGAGAGGGACGAGGTGTTAAGAAAGGAAGAGGAAAGGGGGGTATTAGTTCGAAAACCAAAAGAGTTGACTTGTTTTAATGACCCGAGTGATAAGGCTAGATGCCAAAGTATGTTGATTGCTCTGACATTGTATTTCAAGGTTGAAGTAGATAATGAACGGGGTTTAAAAGAAGCTTACGTAGAACTTTTGAAGGAAAGAGGTGTAGTTCCAGACCCAACTCGAGTTATGATTTTAGCTCAAGAAGCACGTAATTGTCATAGTGTAAATGCGAGAAAGTGTTCCGCTCGAGCTGGTGTGTATGTTATATGGGGCGATGTAGATCCTTTATCTAATGTGTTTGGCTTTATGTAGGATCGAAGGACCATGAGAATTGTATTTTTCAGGATAAGAAAAAAACAAATAGAGTTTCAACAACAATTAGAGGGTGAGTTAAAGGAGCTACAAGATGTAACATCACAGCATGTTGAGCAAAAAATGTCTTTAGCGACGCGATTGCCAAAAGAAGTGATTGTTCGAATGAAGGTAGAAACTGACGTGAGGGCTTTAGGTTTATTACAAAAAGAAATGCGCCAGCGGTTGCACAAGGCGCATATAAAATTGAAAGAGCATCTGTATCCATCATGATTAAAAGTCGCTGCTCGAACAGAACATGAACGTCATATAGACAGTGTCATTGATTTTTATGCGGGAGAACTGGCGAGGGTAGATAATGAATTTAGGAAGTTCGTAATGGAATGTGGGAAGAATTTTGATGTGGATAATGCCAAGGCTGAAAACATGTAGTTCACTAAAGATGTGGGGGAAATTTTTGGTGAAAAACCCATTCCAAGGTTGAGGGAACTGTCATCAGAAAAGGAGGATGAGGAGGTCGAGAGTCTGATACCCCGATCGTGGCGCAAACCATGCCAGCGGGAGGTGGTGACCTTTACAGCTCCTATAGATACGCAAGTAACAAGTATAAAGAGTTCGAGAGATAAAGGGTTGTCCTCGCATATCTCGAAGAGGCAAAAATAGGGTATTCCTGGTTTTTTTTTTTTTTTTTACCGGCCCTGCATAGGTTTTAGATTTTTGTATACTGTTTTTTATGATAAATGAAATATGTTCTCTGTGATGATAAATTGAATGATGTATCTATATTACTCAGATACCATGTTCTTGATTTAAACTTGTTAACTGTAATATGTAATCTGCTGGTATAAGCAAACTATTATAAATGTAAACATGTATGACAGGTGGAACTGATAGCTATTCAAAGTCAATGTGACGTGTTACGCGTCCAAAACAAACAATTGAACGATGAGCTAAGTTTGTGTCAGGGGGCACTACAGAGTGATACTGAATTAGAAGAAAAAACAAAGGTGGAGATTTTAAAAGTGCAAAGTACAATAATCCGTGTGACTGAAAAACTATAAGAAAGAGAGGCTAAACTAGATGTTGAACTGAGAAAGAAAAAGGGATTAAAAGAAGTGATAAGGAAAAAGGGTGTTGAAGTTGTAGGTACCTCTGAACAAGCTAGCCAACCAGGGGCTGAATTGACATCCGCCAGAACTCAAGTTACAGAACTGTTGGCAGTGTTAGAGGAGGAAGGAAATACTGTGAAAGACCTGCAATTTCAAGTAAATATGCTTTAGGCGGAGATAGCAGATATGCGAACTCGTGCTCGTAATTATGAAGTATTGTGGCGAGTTGCTGATGTGATAATAAAAAAGATGGAAGAGGTTCACAGTCAACAAAACGAAATCATTAATAAGACTTAGAGTAAGGTATATATGCTAGAGCATACCATTCAATCGTGGGAGTTAGATAACTTAGAGTATCAAGCGGAGAATACAACATTGTGTGATGTTAATTCCAAGTTGGAGGTGGATCTGTTGAAGGCTGTGATAAGTCTTGACGATAGTACTAGAAATAGAAATTATCGTGATGCGGAAGTGGAGGGGGAAATGTCTATGGTTTTCCATATGGACAAATTCATGACAGTGTTGGGATCTCTGAATACTGACATGTGTAAAGAAAAAGAAATAATGGATAGACGTTGTGCACACTTGGAGGCTATGCTGAAGGAAGCTCAAAGTAAACTTAACGAGCTTATTCTGTCTAAACAGGTAAATAGTGAGGCAGGTGATGTGTACGAGAGAGATATGGCAGTAGTTATTTCATTCTTTGAAGCGGAGTTCAATAGATTGGAAGCAAAAAGTAGAACTGTTTATGACAAGTTAATTGCAAAAGGTGTGTTGTGTGAAATGAGTTTGGTTTGATCTGAGTATCTGGATCCCATGGTGTCAAGAATTGGAGCTCTTAAAGAGATTATGATTAAGGAAGGTAAACAAATTGTTGTAGGTAGGATGCTAGAGTTTATACATCGTCGTCGATATAAGGGTTGTTCAAGTAATGCTGAGATTTCTCCAGGGAAAAGTTCAAGTAAAAACTCTGGTGAGGAATGAGGCGTAATGATTGTGATAAGGTTTTATGTATACTAAACGAATACAGTAGATAAAGTGTATGAAGATAGGACTGTTGACAAAATAATGATTTGTACTAACCTTATGATGAACCAACAATAATGTATGAGTGGGATATCTGTCTATAGAATGAGTCCAAAGGTTTTCGTATAGTAGATGGTTACTGAGGCAACAAACGTAGAAAAACATAGAAGATCGGTTGGGCGTCAGCCATAAATGACCTATAATGTGATATGTGATCAGTGTTGCCAAAATAACAAACGATCTGTAATGTAATAGATGATCAGTTTGTCCAAAGTAACAAATAATCTTTTAATGTAATAAATGATCAGTTTAGCCAAAGCAACAAACGATCTGTAATGTATAGAGGATCAGTTTGGCCAAAGTAACAAACGATCTGTAATGTAATAGATGATCAGTTTGGCCAAAGCAACAAACGATATGTTAATGTAATAGATGATCAGTTTGGCCAAAGCAACAAACGATCTGTAATGTAATAAATTATCAGTTTGGCCAAAGCAACAAACGATCTGTAATATAATAGATTATCAGTTTGGCCAAAGCAACAAACGATCTGTAATATAATAGATGATCAGTTTGGCCAAAGCAACAAACGATCTGTTAAAGTAATAATGATCAGTTTGGCCAAAACAACAAATGATCTATTGATGTAATAGATGATCAGTTTGGCCAATGCAATAAACGATCTGTAATCTGTATATAGAAGTACTTGTTGGATATATTTGAAAAGTACTATATTATAGAGTAATTAAACACAAGTATTTCATTGGTATAAGATTGACGTACAAAGAATGTTTTTTATAGAGTATTGTATGAAATAGTAGAAAGTACTCAGATATATGGGGATCAAACATAAATCTTTCATTGATGTAAGATCGTCATACAAGATAAATTGATTTTAGAAAAGTACACTGTGATAGATTATTATCTTCGATATAGCTTCAATCTCCTAGTGTTCCAAGGATTAGGTACTCACTCTCCATGTTTAGTGGCGAGATCGTAAGAGCCAAGGGTACTTTTTCCAATACTGACAAAAGGACCTTCCCAATTTTCAGCCAGTTTCACAGCATTGACTTCTTTTATGTGCTTGGGAGCTTCTCGGAAGACGAGATCTTTGATTCGAACTCTTTATTACAAACTCACTTGTTATAAGATCGGGCTAAAGCTTGATGGTATCTTCCTAAATTCATGATTGCACTATCTCGAGTCTCCTCGATCCAATTCATGTTACATGCCAACTGGAATTCATTTTCTTCATCTGTCATGGTATGATCGCGTAATGGGTGATGACATTGAGTATGGATGATTGCTTATGTATCGTATGCCAGGAGAAACAACGTGCATTCGATTAATACCCGAGGTGTTGTGCGATATGCCCATAATATATGTGGTAATTCTTGGACCCAATTACCCTTCTTCTCTGTTAGGTGCTTCTTGATTCCATCCATGATAGTCTGATTGGTGATTTTAGCATGACCGTTTCCTTATGGGTAATATGGATTAGAGGGAGAGTGAATGATGTTGTGCTGATTGAGAAACTCTACAACTCTATAGCTAACGAATTAAGGTCCATTGTCGATTCTGATGAGATGGGGGCAGCCAAATCGAATGATGATGTTTTCCCATATAAACTTAATGACTTCATCCTCTCGTGTGCGACATAGTGGACTGTTTCTGCCTATTTTACAAAGTAATCCGTTGCTACTAGGAGGTGTTTCCTTTTGCCTGGTACAGTGGAGAATTCTCCTACGAGGTCGATGGCCTACCTTTTTGAATGGCCAAACAACATTGCTGGAATGGAGTTCCAAGGCTGGAGCTCAAATTTGGGGGACATGTCGTTGGCATGCATCGCACTTGCTTGCAAGTTCAATGGCTTGAGCTTTCCATTTTAGGCCAGAAGACTATTTGAGTAAGAGCTCAATTAGCTAGAGATCGGGCTGCTGCATGGGAGCCACAAGTGCCTTCGTGAAGTTCATGCAAGAATTTTTGAGCCTCTTTGTTCGATAAACATTCGAGGAACGGTCCTGTGACCAAAATTTTGTATAGGAGATCATTTTCCACGACGTATCGCTTAGCATTATCAAGCACGCGACGTCTTTCGATGGGATCTTTAGGGAGTTCGCCGTCTAACGTATTTTTAGTCCCAATATATGTAAGGAAAGGTCATCTCCAACCGTCCTCTTCATCTTCAACGCCCCCAGTATTAACAAAATTTGAGCTTACGATGTTAATGCTAGGGGTGGATAATACTTCGATCTTAAGATATCAAGCTTCTGTGCTGAGGACTCCTGCTAGATCGGCGAGGGAATCATAATGTCTATTTTATTCACGCGATAAATGTTCAATAGTAATACTCTTTAATCTACGCATTCTGTCACCTACTGCTGCTGCGTAATCGATCATCTTTCCGTTCTTCTGAATTTTGTGTGTGTAATGATTCACAATAAGTAAAGAGTCTGTATACACAGACAATTCTGAAAATATAATCTTGAGGGCCATATCTAGACCATGAATCATTGCCTCATATTCGGCCTCATTGTTGGTAGTTTAGAAATTAAGTTTAATGGTTTTTTCGATCCTATCATTGGAATGTGCAATAAGTGCGATTCTGATGCCTGATCCTGCAGGTCTAGAAGATCTATCAGTTAAAAGACGCCATCCCTTTTTAGTTATAGAGTCTAACTTTTCTTTAAACTATTCTTCATTAGTATTCGTATTATCTTCTTCCCAATCATGATCTTCTACTGGGAAGTCTGCATGAAAATTTGCTACTGCTTGATCATTTTCAGAATGTTATGGTTCAAAATGGATGTCATGTTCGTCAAGAGTGACCGACCATTGTTGTACTTAGGGCTGTACAAAAAAATCCGAAACCTGGGAACCCGACCCGACCTGACCCAAACCGGCCGGTTCGGTCCGGTTTACTGATCTGCCGGTTCGTTTCGGGTTTTGTTTTTAGAACCCAAATATAATCGGTTCGGGTTCGGGTTCATGTTTTTGTCTGGTTCAAAACCCGAACCGATTAATTTATATATATATATATTCACCTCACCTCACCTCAGTCCTCACAACTCTAGCCGACCTCTCTCTCTCTCTCCCTCTCCCTCTTCCCTCCTCCCTCTAGATCTACTCTTTGAAGATGCTCCCTCTTCCCTCCAACAGTCTCTTTCTCATATAAAATGTCAGATGTTGCTTCCTTCGTTTGGAGTTCAAGGTACCTTTTTACTCATTTCAACTCTTTACATGATAACCTTGGAGAATTTGTTGTTGTGCAATAATACAACAATTGGATATTCAACATCTTTAATGTACTATATATGTTCTTCAAATCTCTTCATGGTGTTGATTTCCTTCATCTCTTGATAGTATACTTCTGTGTTTGTTTTATCTTATATATTGGTCAGTGGTCATCAACAAGAATCTTTTGATTTTGGGGAGTTGGAACAAGCAATTTTGCTGCAAGGATTCAAGTTTAGAGATGATGAAGCTAAAAGAAGTATGTCTCTTTATCCCTTTTTCGTACTTCACTCACATACCAACTCCAAAAGAAAGAGAGAGATGTTTGAAGTAGTCACACAAGCCCCAAGGTGCTGGCTTTCCCTTTTCCAACAAAGTAATCATTCATATACAGGAAATTTGAATGGTGTGAAGCATCAAACATGGAAACAAGACCTGCCTCATCATGCCTTATACTAACTCTGTCCTTTTGGATACTTGAAAGTAGGCAAAAGAAAGAGACTATAAAGTCTTGTAGTCTCTACATGATGATCCTTCGAATATTTGCTTTTGTGATTCTTATTACAGCATTCTTGAATACAAGACCAGCTGCTACACTGGAAATGTTTCCATCATGGCCAATGAGATATCAGCAAACTTCCAAAGTAATTTGTTCCCCCATTTCACTAGCATAAAAATATCTACTTTTTATTTGTTTTGAGAGGATTGTGTAGTACCCCATGTGATTTTCTGATCTGGGGTTGTAGTACAATTGCAGAAAAGTTGGTATTTTGAGTTGTTTTCCAATAAATTTTCATGATTACCTATTTGAAGTTTGATGTATTTTTGTGATCTTGTTTTAGGGAAGTTCAAAGTCTGGAGGAGAAGATCAGAGTACTGATTCAGGATCTGCTCAGAACATATGTAAATTTTATTGAGTCCATTGATTTCTTATGTATTACTGTAAATTATGATTTGTGTTGATACTTCGAACCATCATGATTTAATACCTTCGTTGTGGTAAAACATAATGAATCAATCTTTTTTTATTTTTCTCTTTGCAATTACAACTTGAATTGTTTGGGTTTTTGTAGGGCAGACAAATCTCTTGAAGTCGTCGATCCTGGTGATTGGAGCCGGAGGGTTGGGCTTGCCAGCTTTGTTGTATCTTGCAGCTTGCGGTGTTGGTAAGAATTTTTTGCTTCACAAATTTGAATTCTAGATCTTGGACGTAATTCCAACTTTGCTGTAATACTCGTGAGTCGAATTTTCTATATTACTTAAGCTGGACAGGTACACCGTAGTCACCATTTCGTACATATATGAGCCTGTAACAGAACAATAACGCGACATCAACAGAACAATGTTTTCATTTGAACCTCCATGTTCAGAAAGATAAATGCATTGATTGATCATACTTCAATAAGATAGCCAAAATGTTGTTAATATATTCATTTGAATTGGATATGCTATATGCACTTGAGAACTTATATTGTTATGCTAATTATTAATGTTCGTAAAACTCATAATTCTCTGGCTTTTTCTCCAGGATGCTTGGGTATTGTCGATCATGATGTTGTCGAGCTTAATAATCTGCACAGGCAGGTAACTACGTTATTAGAAGTATACTACTCGGTGGGTGTTTTTGCAGTATGTTCCGAGCTTCTCTATATATTGTCATTGGTGTCAGGGTCTTTTACGACCCCTAATCTGATTTTCCCCTTTTTACCAGTAAACTACTGCTGGTTCTGGACTGCTGCTGCTGCTGGACTGTTGCTGTTGCTGTTGCTGTTGGTTCTGGACTATGGATTTTTGCTGTTTGTGGATTTGTTATAAGCAGTCATGTAAGCAGTTGTGGACTATGAATTTTTGTTGTTTGTGGATTTTTGCTGCTGCTGCTGCTGCTGCTGATTCTGGACTATGGATTTGTTATAACTTATAAGCATTAAGCAGTCATGTAATTGATGTTTGTGGATGGATGGGTTCAGTCATGTAATACTATTTATAAGGTGCTGTTATATTTATACTGTTAAGTAGTTATGTAATTGCTATTTTATAATTTATGAAAAAAAAAACCGAGTTCAGAACCCGACCCGACCAATTCGGTTCGGTTCCGGTTTGGTTCTTGTACATAGTCGGTTTGGGTTCGGGTTCAAATGTAGCTAACCCGACTAGCCTGGGTTCGGGTTCAAATATGGCTGAACCCGGCCCGACCCGACCCGTGAACAACCCTAGTTGTACTTGTCGAGATTTTTCTCGTTTGTCACTACTTGAACTGAGTGGGCTTGAAAATATTGTCTTAATTTTTGTAATGTGTATACAAGAGCTAAGATGAGTTTTTCGATCTTGGTATACCGGGATTCTGCTGGAGTAAGAGTTTTACTGATAAAGTAGATAGGTTTTCCGTCTTTTTATCAAGTCGAATGAGAACATAATGACTTAATGATTCATCAGTAACTGAAATATATATTACGAGTTTTTCCCCCTCGTTAGGTGTACTCATCACTGGCGGTGTACCCAAGTAACGCTTGAGCTCCTAAAATGCTGTTTTATACTCAGCTGTCCACTTAATCTCATGATCCTTCTTAAACTTCTTTATAGTTGTTCTTTCACGTAATAGGTTGAACAACCATCGACATTGATCTAAAGACTTCGAGACAAAACGATTTATTACAGCAATCTTGCCTGCTAATTTCTGTACGTCTTTATTTGTTTTTGGAGAAGGCATAGACAATAGTGCATGAATACGATCTAGATCAACTTTTATACCACGCTTACTGATCAAATGTCCCAAGAATTTGCCTGACTAGACCCCGAACTGGCATTTTTTAGGGTTGAGCCTCATTTTATAGAAACGGAGAATTTTGAAAGTAGTGTGTAAATCTGTAATATGGTCCTCCTTTTTAAGACTTTTACATAACATATCATAAATGTTGACTTCCATTGTTTTCCCAAGGTGATCTTTGAACATCTGTATCATCAATCACTGATAAGTGGCCCCAGCATTCTTGAGACCGAATGACATGACCTTATAGCAGTATTGGCCGTGTTCTATAATAAAAGTTATTTTCTCTTGATCATCAGGTAGCAGAGGTATCTGATTGTACCTAAATGCGGCATCCATCATGGATAAGAGTTTGTGTCCCACAGTAGAATCGAGTAGATGGTTTATGATAGGAAGCGGAAAACTATCCTTTGGAGTATGTTTGTTGAGGTCCGTAAAATCCACGCACACTCTGATTTTGTCGTTCTTCTTTGGGACTGCTACAATGTTCGAGATCCATTCTTAGTAATTGGCCTTTCAGATAAAACCAACTTCGACGAGTTTGTTGATCTCTTTATTAACTTCTTCTCAAAGTCTTGGTGCTAAAGTCCTCTGCTTTTGTTTGACAGCTTTGGCTTTATCTTTCAAATTGAGCTTATGGCAGGCCAGATTTGGATCAATACCCGGCATTTCGTGAAAAGTCCAAGTGAAGATATCACTGTTGTCTTTAAGGAACTGGATGAAAACATCTCGTTCTGCTGTAGGCAGAAGAGTACTTATATATGTCTCTCACTTGTCTCAATTGATTTCGACGTACTCTGTAGTTTCTGCGCTTGGCAGATGGTTTTCTGTAGAGTTTACTGTATAGTTTTCTGTAATGTTTCCTGTTGTTATCAATAATTACTATACGAGCTGTGGCTCTGATGACTGGTATGATGGCAACAAAAATTTTACATGCTTGAGTTAACTTCTGACTTCCCTTGATTTCATATATGCCACCATTCCATTCAAATCGCAACGCCAAATAATAGGTTAATGGAATAGCTCGCATATTGTGTAACCAACAACGTCCCATTATCCCCAAATAACGGGATTTTGCATTGATAACATAAAAGGCAGCATCAATTGTTACTGGTCCTGCCGTAATAAGAAGTATAATCTCTCCTACATGTTCCTCTTTATATCTGTTGAATCCACAGATATCAATGCCACCGAGCTGCACCTTGTCAGCCAGTCCCATCCAATCAATCGTGTATTGAAAAGTAGTTCAATAGTACTACGAGTATCTATTATCATCATGTGAAGCACCACGTTTCTCATTTTCAACATGATCACCAAAGCATCATGGTGAGGAAAGTTGATATGACAAACATCACAGTCATCGAAAGAAATTTCTGTTCGTTGAGAGCTGGATACGGGAAGTAAATGAGCTTCTTTATCTTTCATAGATAGGTCATGACATTGACCGATATGTCGTCTTTTGCTTCTGTTTGATTGGTTGACGATTTGAGTCTCAATGAAGTGGCTGAGGGATATATGGCATAAATGCTTCCCCTTGCCGGTTCTTCGATTTGTATGGCTTCTGTAGGAAGTTTGTAACTTCCATTCTTGTAACTCTCAAAGTCTACAATGTATTCATGCATTCGTCCATCAGTAAAGATATACTCCAACAGTCATTGTAAGGCAAAATAATGTTTTATCTCTTGATGTCTGACCTTGTGGTGAATACAATATAGTTTGTTCTTGATGGCTTGGAGGTACTGTGCATTACACAAAAATCTATCCTTCTGAAGTATAGGATAAATGTTGGCTATGGTTATTGTAGGGACTAGATTTCGCAAAGCTCGAAATAACTTGAAATCACTCCTTACACCAAGAACAACTATGACAAGAATTAAATAAGGGATAACACTTGACACAGGGGATTTAGGGTGGAAAACATGTAAATAGGTAAAAAACCACGACCTCGAGTGGAGGATTTTGTTAAAGTAGTATTATTGCTTGAGAGAGAGAGAGATAATCTGATTACAAGAGTTAATCTAAGAAAAGATAGCTAAAAATCAGATAATTGTATGTATCGAATTGTCTGTCCACCGTCTATTTTCCTTAGGAGCTCTACCCTTTTATAGACCCTACTCTCAGCTTGACATCGTGCTTGAACACGTTCTCCTGAAAGTGGAAGTCATGGGCAGTTGAGTGTGTAACTGCTAGCTCGTGGGAGACAGGTGCATGTTGACTTATTTTGTTTACATCTGTTGTGGACGACCCACGTTCTGCTTGAGTACGTGGTCGATGTGTAATCGTTGACGTGTATGTAACGTGTTTGTTTATGCGTGAGTCTGGTACTGGATAAGATCGAGTCTCCCGGAGCTCGAGGTATAGATGAGATCGAGTGTCCATAGCTCAAGGGATAAGTCCCTACAATCGCCCCCTCGCAACTGAAGTCACGTGTGGCTTTAGTTGAGAAAAAACCCTAAACTCGGAACCTGTGATGACGTAAGCGAGAGTTTGAAAAATGGAACGTCTGTATTGATGAGTGTATTGCCATTATGACGCGTGAGTGTTATGGGTAGACTTGTGGTTTTCCCGAGCGGATGACTGTCTTGGGAAACAACGTGCGTTAAATGCGGTATCTCTATAAATAGTCGTCAGATATGATCGTCGAATAACCTGCAACAAATCTTCACTCCAGAGAAAAACAAACATATTCATTTTTTTTAGGGGTGAGAAAAAAAAATGAGTTTTTGGATGCATACCTTTGCAACATCTTGGTTAAGATGAGTAATCGAGTGTATCATACCCGATTTTCTTTCATCATGGAGGAACCCCGGATACGGTATTTTGGCTATCAGAGTATAGAAACTCCCTTTGCTGTTTTGTTGAAGGAGTGTTGTTTGAAATATTTATGGGTATTATGTAGCGTCCGATTTAGCGGCTGGGGTGTATGCGATGCAAAATCTCTGGCCTCTAATGGTGTTCTAATTTCTAAGGTAGGAGTCCTCTTCAAGCTCTACTAACTCCGGGTTGGTGGGGATAAGGAGGAAGAGACGGCGGTAGTGGAGGTAGCGTATGGAAGATGGATCGCTTCCTTCGGCACAATCGCCTTTTCTTTGAATTCTTCCTCCAGGGAAATGAAGGGGAAATAGGTGTTTAACCTGTTGCAGTCTTGCATTTTTCGAGCTGTGGCTGAGGTTTATCTGGAAGATCAGTATTATCTTGGCAATGAGAAAAGAACTAGAGACCTGTCATCGTGCTTGAGAAAGTATCTGTAATATCGAGCTTCTAAAAGCTTGATTCTGTAATTGTAAAGCAACGATGTAGGGGTAGTCCTATAACGAACTTGTTAGATGAAAATCGAGGGTAGAAAAGAATATTTTGTTTGTTTCTCCCTAGCGAAAAGCAAAAATAGTCTACACGTCATCGAGTTGTAATAATATGAGAGTAAATAGTTGGTGGGATAACATACCTTATCCTACCTCGTAAACGACTCGAGTTTGACAGATGTAAAGATAAAGCTCGAAATGTAACCTTTAGATAACTTGATTAAGCACAAAAAGATAATAGTAAGTACTTCGATCCCGGGAAGAGTGGGTTATAGAAACTGAAATACGTTGCGTATAGTCAATCAAAAAATTAGTCTTGTAAACTGAACAGTATAAAAGTGTGACTTGTTCTTTAAGAAGGTTATTCATAAAAATGGTGAAGACTCGCTCTCAGAGGGCTGTTGAAGCGCGTGCGTTGAACGATTTGCCCTTAGCACTCAAGATTGATGAAATAAGGGAAGCTGTTTTCGGGCATCAAGGTTATGATGCGGTTCAGCTCGAGACCCGAGCAAACTACGAGGGCATGACTGATGTAGAAAGGGGCGAGGAAATGAACCGCGTGTACTGGTCTAAGTCCATGCGTATCTGTTGGCGGTCTGTTGAAGATCGCAAAGAGTTCGTCATGATGATGGCAAGGGAGGAGATCATAAATGAGGATAAGGATATCACCTCAGGGCTACTGAAAGCTTGTGGTTTCAAAGGGCACACCGGTTGCTTTAAATACAAGTATCTTGGATATTGGAGTGATTGACTGTTGTATTTTTGAATTTTTGAAATGTAACTGCCCGAATTTATTTGAAAAAACTCTGTTCACGAAAATAGGCTATGACTAGGATTGCTGTTGAAACTAAATTTTTGAATTTGTGTTGCTAATTGATATTGACGTTAATGTCAAGGTGTATAAGTAGGGTAAACAAAGGTACGTGGAATTTTAAAATAGATTATTCATAATCATGAGTTTGGGGCATTGTGAAAAGAGTGGGACCAAAAGACTGAGAGATACGCTAAAGTATAATATTTGGTGTAATGATGGGAATGTGGTTTCACCGAAGCGGTACGACATGCCTGACAGGTTCAAACGAACAGACGACTTGGTTCAGGAATCGAGGACTGTTTATTCGAAAACTCAAAACTGCCAGCGGTTCGGGGAAAGGTGTATAAGTACTCCCTCTCCTACCTCTCCGAATATAAAAAAATAGAAACATAAAAGAAGGGTTAGGGAGATAGAGATCTCAACTAACGATTCTATTACCGCCGAAGGAGGAAAGGATAAGAGGAAAACAGTGTCTAGGAGTCTCTATTGCGAACAGCGAGAGGAGGCTGAGATCGAGGAAGTTTTTAAGAAGTTGTAGAAATTGAGCAAACTGGTGCGGACCAACGCTGTAGACTCTTACTCGGGTGTTAAAGGTAAGTCTTTCTTTGTGTTTATAAGAGTTTTTGTATAAAAATCTTTATTGTGTTGGGATAAGGATGTAATCCCCACCCAAACACAAAATAAAAATAATAAGGGGAATAATGACTATGGGGCGAGAAAAATTATTGTGTCATAATTGTGATTGTAGAAGTGATCTAGTAGTGCGAGCTAATAATTGATATATATACCTTGACCTATCTGTAGGTTTTGTTGGAACAACTTTTTGTATAATAGATCATTTACCGTAGATAAGTATGGTTTCGACCTCCTGTTGTGCAAAGGCTGATGAAGTAGACCTAGTAGGGCGTTTATCTCCCATCATTGGAGTAGGGGACGAGGAGGATAATGTAGCAGAATTGGTAGAATGGCCTCGTTTGAAGGGTTCTCGAGTTGAGTACCCTATGGGTTGTAGTCGATTTATGGAGTTCTGTAAGGCCAAAAGTAGTGTAGATGGGATCTGGGGGCACGCCTTCGGATATAGGGGTAATTTCTTTAGAATTTGCAGTGTCAGACAAGGAGGGGATTACCTATATTTGCTGCCTGATTTGGCTAAAGAAAAGAAGTACAGGCGTTTGGGGGACGAAGTGTCCTTGGAGTACGTTCAAGGCGTGGAAGGAGATTTGAACTGATGGTTTTTGTTGTTATTTAGCCCATTTCGACTATGGTTTGACGCTGCCTTTGAGCAATTTGGTTAAGAGTGTTATGAATATGATTGGGGCTTGCCCTGTGCAGCTAAATTATAATTTTTGGGAAGTTATCCTTGTATGCGAAGCCCTTAATAAGAGATGGGCTGCATCTGGTAGTGAGAGTATGATTACTGCCAAAGATTTTTTGGAGTATTACTCTGTGAAGTATGTCACAACAACTGATGGTGCATATCTTTCTTCTAGTTCTTCAAGACCACGCTTCTTCGACCTGTCTTCAGCAGGGCGAGTGTGAAACGACAACCTTTTATGGGTGTCTGGTGAATGTCTTCAACGGTCTGATGAGGAACCCCTGAAACTTAATAATAGAACTATAACAAAGGGTAAGTATACTATTGAAAATCGAACTATCATTTGTATGTTGAACTATATTTTTATAGTTGATTTGTATCTTACGTGGCCTATCTTTTATGCAGGAATTAGTTGCAAAGTTTCGAGGAAGGAATCCTTCATAGATTTTGTTGCCAAGGAAGGCACTGAGCATGAGGTCGTTCTCAAAATGTTGGGATAAATAGGTTCAAAAAGGTAGCTAGTAAGGACGACAAGGTCAGGAGATCTCAAGCGAAGAGGAAAATGGCTGGGAAAACTCCAAGCTCTATGGAAGAGAATATGTTAACTCCTAAACTTAATACTCCTTTGAAGCTTGCGCGGCTTAACGAAATGCCAGATGGGCCAGTAGTCATGGCCACTGTGTCCAGCAATGTTGTACGAAATCTTGCGAAGAGGAAGGCCGTGAAAAGGGGGGCTGCTTCTCGTTCTGCTACGTCGGACAGTGAGAGGAAAGCAGTAAGAGGAGGAAGGTAACTCCTCCCGCAAAGTTACATGTGGTGTTAGAGGAAAGCGTTAAGATCGCTGAGGGGGCTGACTTGAGGCCGCGTTTTGAGGTTGAAACCGGTCTCATGGAGGAACAATGTTGAGTTAAAGCTCGAGAGAATGGGGTTACTGTTGTTGAAAATGAGTTTAAGAAGGTTAGTAAATATTTGGATTTTTCCTATTGTTTTGTCGTCTCGAGCTGACTTATTTCTTGTTGTAGTTTGCTCGTGCTCTGAGGGGGGTTCAGCTTGGTCTCCAGAATAGGTCTATTGAGCTGGAAAGGAGGATCTCCCAGCTCGAGGGAGAGAAAAACTAGTTTGAAGAGAGCTTGACTCGGGAGAGGGAAGCTTTTCAGTTGGAGCTGGAGAAAGAAAGGGAAGTTGTTGCCCTAAAGTTGAAGGAAGTTAGAGCCGAAAGTATAACTGAAGCGGAGCGATTGGTTTCCGCGTCTACTACTTCTCGGAACAACCTTGCAGGGAAGCTCTACCAGGTGAGGTATACAAAGCGGAGATTTTGGCATTTAGCGAAGGGAATTATGAGGAGAAGGAAATTGTGGATGAAGAGGAGGTTGAGGAAATGGAGGATGGTCTAAATATTGCTGAAAAGACCGTTGCCAATAATCAGGAAACTATTGATCAGGTAGGATGATCGTGCAATGTAACATCGGTTGTGAAACATGAAACTCGAGCTTTGTAATTTTATACTGTTGTTTGATGGCAACAATGTTTTTCTTATGAAACCCCGTATTGTAGGAGATAGAAAGCTTGCGCCTCAGAGTTGTGGACTTAGAGGGCCTGCTTGAAGTGGAGATAAACTCCTCTGCTGATTTGCAGGTTAGATAATTTAGATAAATTAATAACTAGATGAACATGAATTTAATAGAAAAAAGGATATGTATCTTGTAAGTTTGTTCTAGTTCAGGATGTTTATGTATGTATACTCTGCCTTACGACCAAAGCTTGTTTCTTGGCCGGTAGGCCAAGGGGGCACTGGCTCTCTTGAGCTTACAAGTGTTTGTTCTGCAAGTTTGTCAGTATGCTTCTGTCGATCTATTTCCCAATTAGGTACTGATGTTGTGAGTCCTTGCTAACTGTTATGTAGAAAGAGCTAGATGTTGCTAGAGAGAGAGAAGAGCAGACTCTTTTGTATAATGCTGAGTATGCAAAAGAATATGAGGCTTTGATCTCTCAGTATGAAGATCAATTGGATGATAATGCGAAGCTTTCTCTAAAGCTCAAAGAAGCTAAGAGCAAAGTCGAGGATAAGACTGCAACACTTTTGAGCAGGGATTTGGCTTTAAACTAACTTATTAACGAACTTGTTGAGTTAAAGGAAAGAGCGGCGTCAGGTTCTCAACACGATGATGAGTTAGCCAAATACCGTATTAAAGCATTGAATGATGAGATATCTAATATGAAATGTAACATTCGTGCTCTGAACGAGCAGTTGTTAAAAAGAGAGATCGACCTAGATACCGTGCGAACTAACTTGGCTGTGTCTGAGGCCAATTTTGAAAAATTGAGCAGTAGTATTATGGGCAAAGATTTAGAATTGCGTAACTCTGCACAAATACGTGATATTTTGATCGCCAGGTTAGATCGCTTGAAGGCTGATTTATGTCGTTTAAAAGAGAGAGAGGCTAATAGCAGGGCTAATTTAGTAGAGGTTTAAGCCAAGAATAAAAGTTTGGTCCCACGTCCACAGAAATGTGAGGAGGGTGGTGCAACGTGATAAGGAGATGAATGAAATAATTAATCAACTCTGTGCTCGAATTACCGAATTGGAGCGGGAATTACGTACACGGGAAATGAAGTATGAGAAGGATCTCAAATTGGAATTGGATAAAAGGGATGGTGAAATTACTTCTGGCGAGGGGAGTCGAGAGATGAAGGAATTCCTTCGTCAAAAAGAAGAGTTAGTGGAGAATATGCGTATTGACCTCACAAATTCTTGGCAGAAGTCGATAGACCTTACGAGGCAGATGAGTGAACGTATTGATCAATTAACAACGGAATTGGCTGAATCGAAAGCTCATCGTTTGAAGGATAACAAGCGTGTTGTTGTTACTCACCAATCCTTTAAGGAACAAGTAGTTCATGAGCAAGATAAATGTGACGGTGAAGCTTTGCATCAACGGCAATTAAGCGCATTGGTTGCATTTTTTGTTGAGGAAATAAAATTTCTGCAGGTTGAGAGGGATTTGATGCAAGGTTGCTTCTTTGGGAGGACTTGTGTATGTAAACTCACTATCTCGAGCATAGATCCAATTGGGGTTATGGATCGTGGTATTGGGGCCACGACTGCTGAAAAAATAGCTCAAGGGAGAGAAATTATTGCTGAACGATCTCCATAATACATAGCATCCAGGACTGAAATAGGGGGAAGCTCGAGTGCAGTCTCACCTACTCCTGCTGTGGGAGGAAGGTCGACTGCTTTCCCATCAAGAAAATCTAGCAAAATTAAAAATAAGTAGACTTGAATACTGATAACGAGTACCTTTTGTAATTAGATGTTGATGCTTCAATGACTGATTGAATTGATCAGTGTTCGATGTAGGCCCTTGAGAGGAGCGTTGTAATTTGAAATGTTAATATTGGAAACTAACATTTTCTTCGCCTGCAGTAGATGTTATTCTCTGGTTTGACCCAGCGAATTAGAAGAAGTCCGTGGGTGTAGAAGTAAGTATTATCTGTGCTTCAACCCTTAGACTTTAGGGAGGCTTAGCGGTATCGAGCAAGTTTTTTTTTTCTTACTCGTGCTTTAGGCGTGTTATCTTCAGGCTAAGAGGTTCGTTATGGCCCCCACCTTCGGATGTATGAGTATCCTCAGGAGTTAGGCTAGTATTATCTATGTCATTACCAATATTAGATGTTGGAGCTTATCGGCAGCGAGCAAGTTTTTTCCTCACTCGTACTTTAGGCTTGTTATCTTCAGGCTATGAGGTTCGTTATGTCCCCCGCCTTCGGATGTATGAGAATCCTTAGGAGTTAGGCTAGTATTATCTATGCTATTACCAATATTGGATGTTGGAGCTTATCGGCAGTGAGCAAGTTTTTTCCTCACTCGTATTTTAGGCTTGTTATCTTCAGGCTAAGAGGTTCGTTATGGCCCCCGCTTTTGGATGTATGAGTATCCTCAGGAGTTAGGCTAGTATTATCTAAGCCATTACCAATATTGGATGTTGGTTTTACCTTTAGGCATCGAGCTAGTATAAACTGTGCTTTAACCTTTGGGTGGAGATGGATGGAGATGAAGTGGAACTGTATAATATGGATTCTTGTGATAAAAAAGAGATTTCATTGATTGAAAAGAGTTTGTACATACATTGGAGGTGAAACCTCGAGGTGGATTGGGCGTTGCTGAGCGGCGGAGGAGCTGTTCAGCGTCGATATAGCTTTAATCTTCTTGTATTCCATAGATTTTGAATTTTATCACCGGCTTTCGTCATGAGAGAGTATGAACCCAGACCAGTTCGACCTATGACCATGAAAGGACCTTCTCAGTTTTCTGCTAGTTTCCCAGTATGTAGATCTTTTATGTTATCTGGGATTTCTCAAAGGACCCAGTCGTTGATAGCGAACTCCCGAGTCCGAACTCGTTTGTTATATGAATTTGCCAGTGTTTGATGATATCGTCCAAAATTTGTGATAGCTCGATCTCGTGTCTCATCGATTTAATTGAGGTTGCACTCCAATTCGAACTCATTTTCTTCATCTGTAAGCTCGTGGTCTCTTACAGGATGGTGATACTTTGTTGGGATCACTGCTTCAGTTCCATAGGGAAGTAGAAAAGGAGAGCACTGTGTTGACTTCTGGGGCGTAGTTCGATAAGCCCATAAGACGTGAGGTAATTCACGTATCCAGTTGCCCTTCTTCTGTGACATAAGGTGCTTTTTGAGACCATCCACGATGATTTTGTTTGTGATCTCTACCTGTCCGTTTTCCTGGGGGTAGTACGGGTTTGATGGAGAATGGATTATGTTGTGTTTGTTGAGAAATGCTACGACCTTGGCTCCAACGAACTGAGGACCGTTATCGATACGGGCCAAATGGGGACAGCCGAATCTTGTGATGATATGCTTCAAAATGAAAGAAATGACCTCTTCTTCTCGAGTTTTGCATAGAGGAACTGCTTCGACCCATTTACTGAAGTAATCCGTGGCAACACAGAGAAATTTCCTGTTACCAGGAGTATTAGGGAATTCACTAATTAGATCAAGTGCCCATCGCTTGAACGGCCAGTATACCTTACTGGCATGAAGATCGAGGGCAGGGGCCCAAATTTGGTTCCCATGACGCTGACATGGTCGCATTTCCGTGAGTATTCTTCAGCTTGCTTTCGCATCCCTGGCCAGAACACTCCTTGGGTAATAGCTCTGTTAGCAAGAGCTCGTCTTGCGGTATGGGATCCGTATGTACCTTCATGTAGATCTCGAAGCATCTTGTCGGCAAGTTCCTTAGAGAGGCACTTGAGGTATGGACCAGTGACTGAACGTTTGTAGAGATTGCCGTTTGGTTGTACTGTGTAGCGCTTTGAATTCTCGATGATGTGTCTGCTACTGTGGATCATCTGGTAGTGGCCCGTTGCATGAGTTATCCGGACCAAGATAAATAACGAATGGTTTTCTCCAATCATCTTCCGCCATCTCATCTCCCCCAGTGCTAATCACATATATTGTAGTACGATTAATACTGAGGCTAGAAATAACTTCGATTTGAAGGTGTCTTGATTTTGTACCCAATACTCTGGCTAAGTAAGCCAAAGAGTTGACATGGCGATTCTCTCCTCGAGGGAGGTATTCGGGTGTAACTTTGTGAAATTTGTTTAGCTTTTCTGCAACCAGAGCTGCATAATCGACCATGATGCCGTTCTTCTTGTAATGTTCTGAGTAGTGATGAACAATTAGAAGAGAGTCTGTGTAGGCCGAGATTTTAGTGATTCCGAGTTCGAGAGCCATATCCAGACCATGAATGAATGCCTCATACTCTGTAACATTGTTCGAGGCTTCAAAGTCGAGACGGATAGATTTCTCGATTCTGTCGTTGGAAGGTGTAATGAGAACGATACCAATTCCTGACCCTGCGGGTCCTACTGAACCATCGGTGAGGAGCCTCCACCTTTTTTGAGATATCCATGATGCTCGATCATTAAAAGATTTGGCGGGTGGAAACTCATCTGCTGCATCTTCGGCAAGATTTGGATCATGATCTTCCCAATCTAGATTTGAAACTGGAAAGTCTGCTAGGAAATCAACAACTGCTTGGCCCTTTTCAGAAATTCGTTGCTCGAATTTGATTTCGTCATTACAAGAAAAATGGGCAATTGCCACTGATGGCTTTTAGTTTTTGCCACAGTTTTATCAGTGGCAGACAAGCCACTATTTTATCAGTTGCTAATAATCCTTAGTAGTGGCCAAAAGTGTGAAAACTCAAATCTGCTAATGTTTTTGCTCCCGCCTCTGTTTTGGGAAAAATCAGAGCTCAAATCAGAGAAGAAACTGTGGCATAAAACCAGAGCTCAAATCATTTCAGCTCCCGCCTTGTTTTCATAGGCAATTTTGGTTCTCGAATCATAAGAGAAATTCCTTTATTCTCTCATCTCTACTTCACAAATTCTCTGTTCTGATTCATAGGTACCTCTCTCTATCTTTATGTCTCTTTCAATTAAGGTTTCGTCGAATTTCTCCGTTATTATAGTTTGATTTGCTCTCAAATGTTTCATTATTTGATTTATTCCAGTTTCAATCGAGATTTCATTAGCAACAACAAGTGATTCCTCAATCAAAAGGTATAATTTTGTTTACCCTAATTTTCATCTATTATTGATTTTGTATTTTCTTCGGAATATTAGGCGAGACTTTTTATGAAATCTTGAGAACCAGTTAAACCAATGTTTGTTCATTGAGACTTGGCAGCTTGTTGATTTGTTCTCAATCTGAACTTAATGCTTTCATCATTTATTTACACTAGTATTTTTCGTATTCGGTCTTCTTTTTAGCTATTGAAAATAATCTGTGCTCAGCCCGACTAATACCGCAGCATGGTTAGATCAATTCTACCGTATTGAGAGATGTTTGTGATGTTGTTTGTTCCAAAATAACAATGGGTGAAGGATATGTAGTTGTTGGTTGGGTTTAAATGTTCAATGCTTCAACATCATAGGAAGAGAGGTTACAATGGTAGAGTACATGTCATATTGGTAAGAGAGATATACAACCATTGAGACATAGTTTCCAAAGCACATCGGATAAAGACAAAATTCTGTAGAGTTTCCTTTTATTATATATAGGTGTCTGTCCTCAGTGTATGTCTGATGGATTGGTAAACTACCACATTTGAGAGTAGCAACGAAATCTTTATCATCGAAAAGTTCCCCAATTGAAAGTTTTGAGTTTTGTATCTGTAATCTACATGTGATTGTAAACTATGTGATTTAACTTTTTATCAGGGTGGTAGTGCAACAGTCAAAGTTTTCTGATATAGGCGTTTTCGAGCTACACACACATGCGCCCGCTCTCACATACCCAAGAAATGGGTAGTTTTGTATATGTAATCTACATGTGCTTGTAAACTATATGTTTGAACTTTTTTTCAGGGTGGTAGTGCAACAGCCAGAGTTTCTGAGTTACTTCTATCGAATGGAATAAAAGATTACTATTAGTGCATATATTTCGTTGATTATCAGGTATTAACAAACTTTACGGTCTTGGAATAAAGGATGTTAATTATTTCAATAAAAAAATGCATTCTTGTTTTTTCTGTTGGGAAAAATCCAATATATACTTGTTCTAAATAGTTGGTAGTTGCCGCAGATTTTTGATCGGCCCTGTCCTTTTTGACACTTAAGTTGTTAATTCTCACTTTCTTTTTTTAGATTTCTAATGCTTTTCTTGATACTTTTAGGGAATAAGTGATAGTTTCAGAAAAATAAATTTTTATTACTTGTGAGAAAACTGTATATGAAAGCCTTTTAATTTTTGAAAAGTGCTTTTCTTACACGGCTATTCTTACGTTCTTTTGCAGAAAGTTCTAATGAAAAACAACAATAATAAGCTCTAAGTTGTATAACTATTTTTTGTCTATCCATCTGGCATGAACTTAATTCTTTTATGCATTCTGAAATATGTAACAAGTTCTCTTCTCCAGATTTACAAATAGAGGTTTATCTAAGATTCCAGAAAATGAATATATTTCATGTTCAATGAGCTGAACAATTGTTGGTGCGATTGGTATATTTGGATGCAAATTCTCTATACTTGTGGATATGCTTGCTACAAAGAGAGCTGAAGTCGGCCCTAAGGTGGGAGTATACATGATAACTTCTCTCGGGGTTGCTCACCTTCTGATATTGAAACTGCCTTCCAGGTATGTTTTATCAAATGAAACATTTATTTTTTAGTTTTACATAAATCTTTCACATATAGAAAACAAAAGAATACAAAGAGCCCAAGCTAATATTGCAACTAATAAAAATTGGTACATGAACTAGTTGGATATCAACTAGGTTGGCACCCTAAGACCACACAATCATTTGCAGCTATTCAAATTACTTGAATCCAATCATGTACAGCTATTCAAATTACTTGAATCCAATCATCTGCAGCTTTCGAAATTAATTGAATCCATTCTAAACAACATCAGAAACATCGATAGCATTTAAGAAGCCAGGTGAACCTCAGTACCAAATGTGTTGTACCAGGAGCCAGTCTACTCCATCCTTTAGCTGTTTTGCTTTTAGATTTCTATCTTATCCTCCTTGAATGGGTAATCTGCTCATGAAGAAGTTCCATCTATGCTTCTTTCATTTGGTAATCAAGTTCCGAGGAACTGAGTTAGTATTGAAACCTGCAACAGCAGCTTGAGCTTCTCACACCACCCATAGATTTTGAAGTTTTAGCTATAAGGCTTTAACAATGGCTTCACTAATAGCCGTTTATTCTCCCGTTGAATCTGTTGAAGTAGACCCATGCTCATAACTGAAACACCAATAACAACACCTTCATTGTTCTTGAATTCTTCATAACTAAGGTTTCGAAATTAACCAGAGATCAATCTTTGGATCATGTGAATTGTAGAGTAATAGGTATTCATATCATAGCATCTACTGAATTTTATGTGTAGACTGGAAACTAATCTTGCCTTGTACATTTTTATATTAGAATCGGGTTATCTTGGTTGAGGTATTCCAGCATCTCATATTTTCTATAAAACATAATTTCGTTGTATGCCTTTGTTAAATTGCTCACATCCTAATTTGGGAGCACGTTTGAAGACACTTCAGTTTCATGCTGACTTGGTTATTGCCCCTCAATGTACGCTTTATTTTCAAAGGCTTGCCGCCAATTATTAAATTTTAAATACTGGCTTAATAGAATCCTCAGGAGCTATCAGTCGGGGGTGTATTTAAGTTATGTTTGTGAATCATTAGACATTTTTCTTTGAATAGGCTCTTCTCTCTGCTTGGTATGTTGTAAAAGTTGTATATAGATTTTTGCTTCAAAAACAATAAATGGCTGAGACATTTCTGGGTACGGGTCACCCCATTGTAATTTTTCTTAATTTACACAAATTGATGAACCACGCAAACTGATGAACCATTTAATGGAGCCTTACAATATAATCTTTGTCCTGTAGATGAACCAACTATTATCATGTAAAACATTATTTTCATTCCTACCTATTGGAGCGATACTATTCCTAACACGTGGATATACCACGATTACATCAATCTAAAATCATTCCATTTAAAAGTATTAATAATTTAGCATTTCAAGCTTAACATGCTTATGATCACCATTATTTGGATACTTCTAGTTATAGATATAACACAGTAAGTAGATAAGATGTTTCCTTGTTTGTATAGGAAACTATTTGGAAGCTGGTGTGTCTTTTGAAATGCATGCGTTGATTGAGGAACTTATTTTTAATTTCTATATGGTAGACTTTCAAATTACCACTTTGCATATGTAAAGTTCCCTGCAGGTTGACCTTGTGTTGAATGAAATAGTACGTCTCAAGAAGAAGTTCCTTCCGATCGGGATGTTTCAACTATCCTTGAAATGGAGCAGCGGGCCCATGAGAATGGATTGCAGGTGAATAGCATAAACTTATTAACTTGAATGCAATATTGTATGTGATAGACTCTCTCTTCAAACAACCCTCTAGTCCTGACTCGTGTAATATTTGTGTTTGTGTAGGAAAATTATTACTGGCCCATGAGTTTCTTCACTAATCCCTTCGAACATTTGTACCTTGAAGGCATCTTCATGGAAACAATTGGAAAGTTACATGTACAACAAAGAAGAGATAAACCAGGTAATAAATAACAACCTCTCTAGCTTATGAATATGATGCAGTGCAATAGATCGTTAAAGACGTTCTAATTATCATAGTGTTTGGCTTTCATATCTGAACCGACTTTGTCCATATCTTACTGTTTATTGCGGTTAACTTATGACTTATGCTGACTTTATATAAGAAGCTGTTTTCTATCACTAAAGTCTAAAACAATGTTCAACGTAGAAAGGCTAGAAAGCCACTATAAAGCAACACATAATTAAGAAAAGTTAACTCTTGATTACGAATCTGGTAGCTAAAATATTCTAGCTAAGTTTGAAGTTTATAAATGCTCTTAGAGGAGACCAAAGCTTTATCTTTAAGAAGCTCTTCCAATGATGAAAATATGTAATAATTTGGGGGAACTCCAGGAATAGGGAGAAATATGAGGGTAAGTTCAGTGTGATGAGAGGCATTAAGTGAAATCAAAGTAAGAATATTTGGTGAAGTTCCATGCTTTTACGATTTTTACATATCTTTGTTACTAACACGACACAATTTATCCATATAAAAAACAAATACCAAGTTTATTTATTGGGTTTATATATCACATTGAGTTTTAAGAAACACAAATTTAACTTATTTCCAAATTGCTTGTAGCTGCAAGCCATCCCTTCTTGCCGCGGCAGATGACAGCGGCGACATAAAGGTAATGACTAGTTTCAAGTAAATGTCCAGTTTACTATATTCTTCATTTATTTCATAGGATATGTTTGTCTCGAAATACATTAATTAATGTATTATTTATACTTACCGCGCTCCTGTAAAACACCCATCAAATTTTGTTTTATCTTATTTTCCTAGTGAACATTTATAATATTAGAACTTTTTATGGGGATGCCCTTTCATTGTCAGAGTTGCTTGACATTGAGATACTTACAAGACACTTAGTTTGAGCTACAGTAAAACATATATATATATTATTTATCTCCTATAAGTTAATCATATGATTGGCACCCTAGTGAGACTCGAATTGATCAAGTAAAGTTTACTTTACTTGTTCTTGTGTTTTAAAATTTGGATAGTTGGGGTCTTGGATGCATCTACTGTTTTAGTTGAAAGCGTTAGTACAAGTTCTCTTTATGAAAATGGAACTTTTCATTTTCTTCTTTTCTATTATATATGTAAAGAAGAAATCATGTTTGGTTGAATTTTCCACTACAAGAAAATTGGGCAGATGCCACGGTAGACGTTGAGTTTTTGCCATGGATTTCTCCGTAGCAAACTGCAACCACCTAAGCCGTGGCTATTAGACTGAAGTAGTGGCTAAAAAATTTAATATGCAAAAAACAATTATGACTTGAATGACTCATCAAGAAAAACTGTGGCGAATGACCAAAGATTGTCTTCTAGTGAGCACATAAGCTAGTAAATTGATATACCCTTATTGTGTATAAAGCCACACATAAGCTAGTAAATTAATCCACACAAAACTAAAGTCATATGGAGTTAGACATTTCATTTGTTATTTACGTTATTTTTGGATCTACATGCTTACATGATTTTCTCTACCAACTTATGGCATTGTAGGACAAACTAAAATGCTTGGTAGTTCCAACATTAACTTTAGCTATATTTTAGCAATGATAAAATGAGAATGAAACTTGATCATAATGTTTATTAGGTTGGGTTGATACTTCTTAATTGTTTCAGGTAGAATGGGTAGATACTTCTTATTGAGATTTATTTCCATAGTGGAAGTAGTTAGGTCAATTCTTACTTCTTAGGCAATTGAACATACCCTTAGCCAGGGTAATATTCCATAGCCCTCTAAGGTAGTGTGTATTCCTGTATAAACTTTTTTGTGACTCTAAATACATGAGAAATAAAAATGTTTCTGCGGAAATGTTGCATAGTATCATGAATTCACATTAGAGCCTACAATTTGATATCTCGATGATTTTGTTTAACAGCTAAACTAGATGTGAATGTATGTGTATTTACTACTTCATCTACACCCTTCTATGAGTAATAACACATTGTCTAACTACTTATAAATAGCACATATCTAATTACTTACATTGTTAATGTAGACCATCAAGGTTGTATCCTTGACAAAGAAGCTACAGCCATCAGTAACAAAGACTGGTGTTTTTTGTTTGAGAATCTCAATAGAGCTGTTGACGAAATTTATCTTCTATGTGAGTTGGAATGCGACTTGGACCAGATGAAAGAGGTTGTTCTTGTTCTTGAAGAAGCTAGATCAGATTTTAGAGAACTAAGAGCTAGAGTTGAAGGATTTGAGAATGTGAAAAGGTCATCTTCTCAACCCTCAGTAGACGAACAGTCGGTGAATGTGAAATCTGATCACCGAAGGCCTCACGCTCTATCTTGGGAGGTTAGCATGCTAAAGTTTTACTTGCATATTGGAGTACACTTGTATTACTTCTTTTTACTAGAGCTCGGCTAGACTTCAAAGTATTTTTTCACCATATATTTTAGCTTCTACTTTGGAATCTGATACACTGCACTTTATTTTTGCGGAGGACCTAACTCTGATCTAAATTTGATACTTTTTTGATATTAGTTATCGACATGCTTATATCAGATGCTACTTATAGCCTAATTGATTTACCAAATAAGCTACATTCTAGCCTGGTCTAAATATTCATTCTCTCATCTTATGCTTGCCCACTTTAGTTTAATCCTAGTAGACACAGAGGTTACTCGTACCCAAACTAGTAGTTAACTTGAAGGATTTGCTTAATAGGTAAAGGATATGCTTGCTAATGCCAACTAGTCTGGATGGTAAGGTCTCTAGGAGCGGTTACCAATTAAGGACCCGATACAAACCCCGTTATCACCAGTTGGGGTCTTCTAATTCCCGTGTCGTATTCCTAAAAATAAGGGTCTATGCTCAACTATACTACTATGAGTGGAAAATAAAGCTTTTGTGAGTGCTAGATGTAGCTGCCCATTCCGGTAATCGAGCAGAATGATATTCCAAACTGGAAATATTATGAGTTTTATCAGCCTTTTGACTTATAACTGGCACACTTCTTGTTACAGCTTGGTCATTTGATTTTAATGAATCTACATGGTGATTCTCAGCTTGTGCACCTCTAACTTTATCCTCTTGATCAGTACTTTTATCTCAGACAGAGTGAACTTGTGTTGATGTAGATGACATATTCAGCTGAGATTGAGTCACATCTGATCTGTTGAAAAACTTGGAGTGGATACGCCCAGTTTCTTTTTCTTTCATAGGCATGAACTTGGGAATTTTGGGTTCACTTTAAGAAAACTCCATAAGATGCTCTGAATTTGAGTTAGTATTCCCTTATGTAGGCTTCAAACCATGGAATATCTTTGGAGAGACACTTGCAATAGCAGTGTGACCGACAAAAGCATTTCCTTGCACAGATTCATTGCTAGTTACATCCCTCATGGAAAAGTCATTTTGGTTTTCCAAGTTAGTGTCAAATTCATTATCAGTGTTCTGTGTTCCTTGATCTTTTCGTACTTCTATGCCTGAGGAACAAACATCGTCCTATAATTCTGGAACTGCCTCTTGTATTGAATCATCACGAGATGCAGAATGCGTGGCTGTATTTGGAATAGTGCCTTGAGTCTGTTGTTGTTGACTGAACTGATATGTTCTTTTGGTAGAAGTACTTATTTCTTCCTCTTGAAATTTTGTTGTACCATGAGAAGCAGATAAGTTTTTAGAATTTGGAGACGTGGAAGGAGAAGTACCATTTCTTGAGTCAAAATTCCCTAGCCCACCTATCATACTTCTGACTTTTGCAGTTAGCACACGCTCCATTATAGGTGATTTTTTGATATTAGTATTCTCATGTGCATCGCTACCAGTAGCAAGGTGGATATCGAAACCTTGACTTTTCGCATTTTTAACTTGAGGATCAGGTTCCCTCCTCTTTTCAATTTTGTCAAATTTTTCCTTCCCTTTCAACAAACTTGAATCCAAATCAAAACTATCCAACTCTTCTTTTTTTTTCAAGAAAATTGTCAGAAGATAGAAACCCTGAGATTCCTTTACTTCTCTGGAAACTACCTCTTTAAGAATTTAATATCTCCTAGTTACTAATGCTAAATTAACTTTCATATGCTAAGCTAGACACTGAAGCTATTTTTCCCTCTGCTTCTGGTTTCTGTATCAAAGAGCAATCCTCAATGATAGTATTTGCAGATTCCGACAAAGAACTGCACTCCGTAATTGGAAATCTAGGCATACATTGAACATTATTCAGGTTCACTTCTCCGTAAACTTCAGCATCCTTCCAAGTCCAACCACCTAACCAACGACTTCTGAATCTGTCCAATGCAACCTGATCTTCATTTTCCTCATTTCTTGATTCCTGGAGTCGAAGAGGAGACAGTGTTTTCTTTTGTATAAAATAAAAGAATATCAACGTTCACTCCCTGATTTGTTGCTAACATTTTTGAAGTTGTCTAATTAGAATAGTATGACTGGGGTGTCAAACGCATCTCGGCACCCAAACATAGATCACCTGCAAGAAATTCAATTGACGAATCCTTTGATACTTTTGAGTCCATGGCAGAAGCATTTCCTACATCCCTTTGACTAGAAACACCATTACAAACAGCTTCTTGACCTTGAAGCTTTACGCTCTGAACTTCACCATCACATCCATGATAGTGTTCAGATACAGGTGTATCTAAAACACGGAAAACGTTCCAGAAAAATTACATCCCAACTTTATAATAGATTCGAACCACATCGATCATCTTGGCTACCAACAACCTGTGTAAGGGATAACCCTACATCTTCAAATGCGGCTGCCATTGTTTCCTTGTCTAAATCTTTGAGAAGCTCAGTCTCATCAGCCTCATGAGTCATACAACCAGAGATAATGTCTAGCGCATTTGGATACAACTCATTTCTAGTTTGTTTGACAGGTAGTGCAACTTCAAGTACAGTTGAATCTGGCAAAACTCCAAAATCAGAACCAGTCTTTTCTAGCTCAGATATGGCAAGTGCTTCAGATACTGTGATAGAGAGCTCAATTGCACCTTTTACATCTGCGTTTTTATATTTCTTTCTCTTGCTGTCTTTTCGGAGAGTAGAAGGCTGGGAATTCAGGGGAATTCTTGATATGGATTTAAACTGCATATCTACGTCATTGTTCTTAACTTCCACTTGACTTTGGAAGCTCTTATCCTCTACGTACTCTGAATTTTCGAGAGGCAGTTTCGTGGACAGAACTTTATTTGATCCGTGTCTCTGACTGAAGCAGATTGCAAAATGAATTTCGAGTCCTTATTGCATCTAGTTAGAGGAGGGAGCGTAGGGATGTAGCTTTGTTTTGATCTGCATAATGAAACTAAGGATATGTAGTCTTGGAACAAACTTTCTAAGCCATCTGCAAGTTCTTGGACTAAGTCGTCAGAGATGCCAATTGGGATCTCAAAGAAATCACCCACTGCTTCCTCGGCTAGCTTCAACATCTCCACTGAGGATTGTGTATGGCTCAGTTTTGGACTTTGGGTTCCACATCTCCGTTTCCTTAGCTCTATCAACACAATCCTTAACCTTCTTCAGCCTCTCATCAATCCATGTTTTCAAATGGTTGAAGATAATGGAATCAACTTCATAAGGCACCATCTCCCTTACGATCGCCTTTCCCCCGTCTTCACAATCAATGGAGTCCTCAGCCACCATCTGAATCAAAACCTTCTCTAGCCTTCCTGCTCTCTGTAAAACTCCAATCACTTCATTCAATAATGTGGAAACCCCATTTAAGTATTCTTTCAACACGGTCCCATAGCAATTATGGAGTGTCATTACAACAACTCCTGCTGCAATTGGATGCCATCTATTGAGTATGGGACTAAAGTTGTCAGGTATGCATTACATATTTGAAATTATGTACTAATAAATAAGTTGAAACTAATAATCCATGTTCGCTTACAAACATTTATAAATGTACTATTTCTTAGCTCTTCTTGTTCAAGGCTATTATATTTAGTTATGAGCATACTTAATAATGTTTACTGTATCTAAGAATTTATTGGATATCCACGTTCTGCTTATTAGCTATCCATGTTGTGTTTATTCTAAGAACTACTTTTGCTTAGTTCTGACTCTTATTTTTGCATCTGTCAACTTGCAGATTCTATGAGTAGAACGTTTTTCATCCTTTGGAGAAGCCATAAAAGAGACTGGGAACGTTTTCCATCCATCAACAGGCACTTCATGTTTGAACCTTCTCCGCTACACATTTTTTTATTATGTTCCTTTTTGTTTTACTTCTGCAGCCTTAAGTTTATTTCGTGTATTAATAAAAACTTGCTTATAATTTTTTTGTATATATTTGAAATAATTTTTTGTATCAAGTTTACTTCTGCAGCCTTTTCCTTATATTTTAGAAATAATTTTTTATTATTATTTATTATATGTTTTTGACACAAAATTTGTAGTGGGAAAAACAGACTTTTGCCACGGATTTTGTAGTGATAAAAATATGTTTTTGCCATGGAATTTGTAGTAGGGAAAACATGTTTTTTGCCCCGGATTCTGTAGTGGTTAAAGTAGGCTTTTGCCACGGATTTTGTAGTGGGGAAAATAAGATTTTGCCACAGATTATGCAGTTGTGAAAGAAGGCTTTTGCCACGGATTCTGTAGTGGTGAAAGCAGGCTTTTGCCACGGATGTGGTAGTGGTTGAAGCAGACTTTTGCCACGGATTTTTCAGTGGCAAAAAATAACTTTTTGCCACGGTAAAAATAGTACCAAACTTTTAGCCACCCCATCAACGCCCACGACCCTAACCACGGTAAAAACAGTGGCAAAAACCCTTTTACCACTGATATTTCGGTGGAAAATACCATTTATTCTTGTAGTGCGTGCTCCCCCAAACTGACGGACCACCACTGTATTCGTCTGGATTTCTCTTTCTTAGACAATACTTTTCGAAGTGGGTAGTTTGTTATGAATTTGACAGGATGTGTTTGAAAATAGTGTTTGAGCTTTTGTGTGGTGTAAACGAGAGTTAAAAAGTAATCTTTCAATTTTAGAGTACCTCGTTTCCGCGGGAGTAAGTGTTTTGCTAATGAAGAAGATCAGTTTCTCAATTTTTCCTTCGAGCCGAATGAGAACCGAGCTGAGAGATGCATCTGTAACTGTGAGGTAGATAACTAGTTCCTCATTGCCTATCGGAGTGCTCATGATTGGAGCCATCCCTAGGTAAGTTTTGAGTTCCTGAAAAGCTATTTCGCATTCTGGTGTCCAGTTGATATCTTCGTTCTTTTACCCTTTGCCTCGTTGAGTGGAACCTCTGAGTAGCATAAATAACCATCTGCATCGGTCCGAGGATTTGGATACGAATCTGTTGATTGCTGTAATCTTTCTTACGAGCTTTTGTACATCCTTCTTTGTTGATGGTGAAGGCATGTCCAGAAGAGCTCGAATTTGATCTGGATCTGTTTCTATCCCTTTCTTGCTGATAAGATGACCCAAGAACTTTCCCGAGTAAACACCGAACTGGCATTTTTTGGGATTAAGCTTCATTCTGTAGGATCGTAATATACTGAATACTGTAGAGAGATGAGGGATGTGATCTTCTTTCTTTAGGCTCTTGCAAAGCATGTCGTCAATATAGACTTTGATTGTTTCTCCCAAGTGTTCTTTGAACATACTTGTGACCAGCCTTTGGTAAGTGGCTCCAGTGTTCTTAAGGCCGAATGTCATGATCTTACAACACTAGAGACCTATTTCTGTAATAAATGTAGTCTTTTCATGATTTGCTTCCAAGAGTGGAATCTGATTGTACCCCGATGCGGCATCCATCATGGACAAGAGTTCATGACCTGCTGTAGAGTCGAGGATCTGATGAATGATCGGAAGAGGGAAACTGTCATTTGGCGTCTGTTTGTTAAGATCTGCAAAATCCACGCAGACCCAAACCTTCCCATTCTTCTTTGGAACAACAACGATATTAGAAATCCAGTCTGGGTACTTGGCTTCTCGAATGAAACCGACCTCGATAAGTTTGTCGATCTCCTTGTTCACTTCGTCTCTAAGTCTTGGAGATAACCTGCGTTGCATCTGCTTAACTGCTGTGGCGCCTTCGTGGATATTTAAATTGTGGCAAGACTTTGAGGGGTCTACGCCTGGCATTTCTTGGAAGTTCCATGCGAAAACGTCTTTGTTAGATTGGAGGAAAGAAATAAGGGCCTCTTTCTTTGTATAAATTAATTTCGTACCAATATAAGTACCTCGGTTAACTCCATCGATCTGGACGTATTCCACGGGCTCGGCTGGAGAAGATTGATCATCGAGGTGATCAGCCTTCTGCGATTGCTATGCAGCAATCTGGTCGAGAACTGGCGAGACTGTATTCTCGCAAGCTCGAGAGAGTTTCTAACTTCCTTTAATTTCATAAATACTATTGTTATGTTTGAAACAGAGTGCTTGGTGGAACGTGGACGGGATGGCCTCCATATTGTGTAGCCAACAACGTCCTAGTATCCCTAAATACCTTGATTTGGCATTGATGACGTAAAAAATAACGTCGATAGTGGAAGGCCCTACTGTGATCGAGAGAGTGATCTTCCCAACTCGTACTTCTTTGGACCCATTAAACCCACTGATGTCTGTCTCGCTTTGAACGACCTGATCTGAGAGTCCCATTTGGTCAATCGTACTCTGGAAAAGGATCTCAATCCCACTTCCTGTGTCCACCATCATGGTGTGTATTACGAAGTTCCTCATTTTGAGCATAATTACTAGTGCGTCATGATGAGGATACTTCACATGTCTTGTGTCGCAGTCTTTGAAGGAGATTCCCTTTCGATGACTGCTTGACTCTGGGAGGAGTTTGGCTTCCTTGTCCTGGACGGCAAGGTCACAGCACTCGCCCAACTTCCTCTGCTTGATTCTGTTAGAATTCGAAACCTGATTGATCTCGATCATATTGCTACAGTAGAGATGATATAGATGCTTCTTCTCTGCTTGTTCTGTTGCTTGAGTCACGTCACCTTGTTTCAGATAGCTCCCATCTTTATAGCTGGGAAGATTGATGATGTATTCGAGCATCCTCCCTTCCTTAAAAATGATATCCAGGAGCTTCTTCAAACCATAACAATTATCGGTGCTGTGGTGCTTAATCTTGTGATATTCGCAATAAGGTCGACCTGCTATTGGATCAAGAGGTCGAGCTGGACGGAAACATTTATCTTTCTGGAGAACATGATAGATCACGGAAAGTTTGGCATTCAACTTTGGTATAACTATTCTGGATGGTTTCTGCCACCTCTGATTATTGCCTCTTCCTGGTTCTGTCTTTGCTCGTTTAGGATTGCCTTGATCGCTCGAGCTGCGTTTGTTGCTGGAATCTGTAGAAGGAACCTTGGTGTTGTGGACTGCCTTTACGGGGTTATTCGGTTTGGGCATCATCCGTTCCAGATCGATGTAATTGTTGACTTTCTCGATCATATCTTCGAGAGTCTTGGGCTTCTTCAGGAAGAGATACTCTTTAGCTTTGCAATTGAATTGCAGAGCATTTGTGAATGCGGACACGGCTGTTTTCTGATCTAGATTATTGACCTTCCGAGCCAGTTCGAGAAACTTCTTGGAGAACTCCTTGAGCTTTTCCTCTTGTGCTTGTTTGAGACTTATAAGAGAATATAAGTTCTCTTCTTTGTCTTTGTTGTGGGCATAAGCCTTTATGAAGATTTTCTGTAACTGCTCAAAGGTATGAATCAAACCTTCTGGTAAAGAGTGGAACCAACGGAGAGGTTCGCCCTAGAGACTGGTAGCAAAGAGCCGGTAAAGGATGTGATTCTGATTAGAATATAAACTCAATTAATCGCGGAATTGTTGAACGCGATGGCCAAAATCGGTTCCTTTGTATTTGATGATCTTGGGTGTATTAAAACCTGTTGAGACATTCATATCAAATAATTCTTTAGAAATTGGACTACCTTGCAATTTATGCGAGTCATCCTTCTCGTCTAAAGCCGTTGTTTCGATAATCTCCCTGATACACTGGTCCATGAGCTCATGAGAAATATAATGTGAGGGATAGGAGCTGCTGGAACTACCGGAACTGCTGGACCTGTCGGAACCGCTTGACGTATGAGTCTGGGAACGTGGTTACCTGCTTCCTCGCTCATATGTTCAAGAAGCGAGGCTCGGTAAGGAAATCGTAGGACTTCCTCAGGTTGCTTGGAAGGCCTGCGATCTTTGCCGATATCTGTCTGCGCCTCCTGTCCCTAATGAATTGAGACTATCGGTGCTTGTGGATCCTCACAATAAATCCTGGAAATGTTTGTACTGCGTACTTCATGTGGCCCTAACCTTTCGTGAACAGAAACCCTTAAGGTCGCTGGTACTGTCTCGCGTTCTCTCAGAGCTGGTGGTGGTTGGCTGCTCTGTAATGCTTTCAGGGCTGTTTGAAAGGCTAGCATCTGAGCTTCTTATTTCTTTGTCTCCAGAACTCGAGCTTGACACTCTCCTTCTGACTCCTTCTCGCGGAGCTCTCGATCTGCCAATAGCAGACGCTCGAGCTGACTCCGCTTCTCAGCTTCGGCAATTAAGCTCGCCTGAAGTTCGGCAACCCGATCTAGCCCCCTTGAACTTTCAGGCTGAGCTCCCGAAGATTAACGTGTTTGAGCCATAATTGAATACTGCTTGACTGATGAGTATTTATCGTGGCTCTTAAGTATGTAGAAAACCGTGCGTTCCCACAGACGGCGTCAAATGTAGGGACCAGATTTCGCAAAGCTTGAAATAACTTGAAATCGATCCTTATACCAAGAACTACTATGACAAGAATTAAATAAGGGATAACACTTGACACAGGGGATTTAGCGTGGAAAATCTGTAAATAGGTAAAAAACCACGACCTCGAGTGGGGGATTTTGTTAACGTAGTATTATTGCTTGAGAGAGAGAAAGAATCTAATTACAAGAGTTAATCTAAGAAAAGATAGTTAGAGATTAGATAATTGTATGTATCGAATTGTCTGTCCACCGTCTTGTTTCCTTAGGAGCTCTGCCCTTTTATAGACCCTGGTCTCAGCTTGATATCGTGCTTGAACATGTTCACCTGAAAGTGGAAGTCATGGGCAGTTGAGTGTGTAACTGCTAACTCGTGGGAGACATGTATATGTTGACTTGTTCTGTTTACATCTGTTGTAGATGACCCACGTTCTGCTTGAGTTCGTGGTCGATGTGTAACTATTAACGTGTATGTAATGTGTTTCTTTATGCGTGAGTCTGGTACTGGATAAGATCGAGTCTTCCGGAGCTCGAGGTATTGATGAGATCGAGTGTCCATAGCTCGAGGGATAAGTCCCTACAGTTATAGTCATCTTGGGAAGACAGGGTTTTGGCAAGTTACTGCCCTTCTGAGGTTGTTCGTCATTAGATTTTGTCTATTTCCTGTCTCCTCCCTGATCAGCAGCACGGTTAAAGTCCTGGCTTATTGATTGATCTCAAGCTATCAATGTTGACTTCTGAGTTTTCTGTCTGTCAGACACCATTCTTTCAAGGTCGATATATCCGTTAACTTTTTTGATCATATCCTCCAAAGTTCTCGGCTTGTTAAGGATGAGGTACTCCTTCGCCCTTCCATCGATGAGTAAAGCATTGGTAAAAGCTGAAATAGTAATCTTCTGGTCGAGTTGATCTACTTTTCGAGCTAACTCTTAAAACTTCTTAGTGAATATCTCGAGCTTCTCTCCTGGCATTTGCTTAAGGCTGAAAAGAGAATATAAATTCTCCTCTTTGTCTCTGTTGTACGAGTAATTCTTAACGAAGAGTTCTTACAACTGTTCGAAAGTTGTGATAGATCCTTCAGGCAGTGTGTGGAACCATTGCAGGGGTTTGCCTGATAAGCTAATAGAAAAGAGCCGACAAAGAATGTAGTTGGACATGGAATGTAGACCTAAAGCGTCCTGGAACTCTTGGACGTGTTCGACTGGATCAGTTCCTTTGTACTTTCAGATATTCAGAGTATTGAACCCGGAGGGGACCTCGCCATCTAACAACTCCTATGTGATCGGACTTTTCTCTAATATGTTGTGGATTTCTTTAGTCTGAGTCTGAGCCTCAACCAATTCTTTGATTTGCCTTTCAACATGTTCATGAGTCACATATTGTCAAACTACAGTGGCTAGGCATGTGACGCGTCCTTCTCCAGGATTGTGGTCGCCACTCCCTTCACTTAGACATTCTTTGGCTGGAACTCGAACTCTTCAAGGTAGATTTTTAGGCTTTCTGACTCTTATAAAACCGCCATCTACTTCTTGGTGGACCTCTTGGATCGGGATGGGCTCCATTTCCTGTTGATGATGGTTAGATCAAAGTGCACCTCCTAAGTGATTGCCTTTCAGGGGAGGTCCTATTCTATCATGAACGAAGATTTGTGAGCCTTTAGGTTATACGACTTTTTTCTTCTAGGTGGCGATTTGCTGACCCTGTAGAACCTTCATTGCATCTTATACACTTGCTAGTTATTACTCCAGAGTGACACGTCTTTCTATTTCAGAATTTAAAGTGGCCCGCAGATCTGCTAGTACGACATTCTCTTATACTAGAACGATCGGCGTGACCTGACCTGAAGGAGTCATTTTGAGAGAAGATAATCAGCAGTTTCAGAGACAATGGGTTTGAGAACTTCGTTCCCACAGACGGCGCTAAATGTAATAACCTAATTCTGAGATTCGGACTTAGCCTTTACACCAAGGATATTCAGAGCGTCTAGAACGAACACTAGCACAAATTTTAGCGTGGAAAACCTTTGAATAGGTTAAAACCACGACCTCTCTTGAAGATTTAGATAGAGAAATATTATTGATAGCTGCTAAATTATTACAAGAGATGCTCTGAGTATTTTCTAGAGACTTTCTTAATCTGGAAAAGTTCTCTTCTCTGGCATTCTATGGACTTATTTATAGGTCTTATAATATGACCATTTGACGATCATTAAGATTCTTAATGATGGACGTTACAAAATATATGTAAGATACTCTTTGACAAGATTGCGTAACGTTCTGATCTCTGTTGCTGAATAACGACTTTATTGATGATTGTACACTTGCGTAACTCGAACTGCTGGTGTGAAGGTCGAAAGTGTTGACTATGACTTAGGGATTGTGATGATGTCTTTAGTAGTGCTTCATGTATGTTGATAAGGTCGAGGATGAAGAAAGAGTCCAAGATGTGAAATAAGATATTACAGGAAGTATGTATATTTTTTTTTCTTAAAAAGGACCGATTAATGCATAGACAATAGAGTTCAATTTTTTGAAGTATGTCACATTTTTATTTTCAGAATAAAATTAGATGAGAATCCATAAGTATCCAAAAGATCTTTAAATAGCCACAAAGTTTTTGCTCATTAGTTTGTTTCAACAAAGCTCTGGAAGTCACCGTAAAAGTATTTGAACTCCATATTAATAAGATGGATGTTATTTACAGTATAATTGAGGTGTGGGAAGAGTTGCAGGCCTACATAGTTAGAATAAAACTATCTTAGGCGAATCTCATACAAGTCATACATTTTGCATTGCGTATGTCTTGTCTTACCTTCTCCAAATAGCCCTTTTCTTTTCTGCTGGTGTTGTAATAGAGGTATAGGATTGCAGAACATCTTCTTGGTAGAACTAATAATGAGATCAAGAATCATTGGAACACTCGCATCAAGAAAAAATTACAAAAGATAGGAATTGATTCTTTAACTCACCATCCAATCTCATCGTCTTCTGCATCTGATCAACAACGACACTCTTGTATATCTTCTCTTGCCGAAACTAAATAAACCAAAGGATTAAATGAGTCAAAACAAGGGAAATATAACTTCAACTCATGAGGTTGAGAACACGGGTGGTTTGTGTGTTGATGAAGTACCTTTGGAATTCTACGAGATAATTCTCTCTTGTGTTCCTCAAACCTTTTCGGGTTCTTCTAAAATGCATGAAGAATTGTAGTTCCCAAACTTCGATTTGCCTTAATACTCAATTTTTTTCTTGGATGATTTCAACAGTTATTACCCAAGGATCGTTTAAAATTAAGGTTCTTGGAAATATGATTTATGACCCAATATTTTATCCCGTATGCAATAGCTTGTATCCCGATTATCTCAATTGAACACCTATTCTACTTAGCTAACAATATGTATGTCATCGCGATCACTAAACTATATACGTTAGGTTTATCACAACAGATACACATATTTGTCCAACTTAGGCAATGAAACTAAATAGTTCAAAGACTAGCAATTGATAACACTAATTTAACACAGAAATCCTACTAGGGAGCTAGAATTCAGTATATATAGAGAAAATTAAGTTACAAGTACATTTTGTGGGGCAGCCTGTTACCTTGGTCGTTCGAACGACCTTTTGACAACCCCCTGGAATTTTGGCCCAGGAGCCCAAGTCGTTCGAACGACTTCATATTTTGTTCGAACGACCTTTGTTGAACCCCCTGGAATTTTGGCCCAAACGCAAATTTCATTCGAACGAAATCTGGGAACTCTATTTTTTTTATGGTTTTTCAACCACTTGATTGCCTCGAGATTTGAGCGACTGTAAAGAGTTTCCCTAGTATATAAAGGGAAACTTGGTTGCTTTAGAGCATCCTTTGGTCAATCCTTTAATGAGATAAAATTGGGGAGGATTTCTCACTCAAGAAATCCTAATTGGGATTGAGTGATTATAATCGGGATCTTTAATAAACTTTATCTCTCTCTCTCTCTCTCTCGTACGGTGGACGTAGGAAATTTGCTGAACCACCTTAAACTTGGTGTTGTGTGTATTTCTTTGATTGTGCTTGTTTGTGACTAACCTAAATCGGCTTGGCGTTTTGACTTCCGAGCCTGCGACTAAATAATTGGTGTCAGAGCGAGGTTGATTCCTCGCTGGTGTGCGATTTTGAGGTAACTTAGAGTTTCTCAATTTTAATTTGGTTTTGATTTGATTAGATCATAAAAATTGAGGGAAGCATGGGAGATGAAGTTGAAGCTAGTTCTTCGACCCCTAAAAAAATACAATGGTAATGTTTAACAATGCAAAAATTAAAGTTAAAATATTCAACATCACAAATAACTTCGGCATGTAGCGATGCAAAGTTATTGATGCACTAAGTCAGCAAGACTTAGACGATGTATTGGAGGATAAACCGGATGACATAGAGGATAGTGTATGGCAGAAGATGAACAAGAGAGCGTGGGCCAAATTCGTTCTTGTCTTGCTCAATACATTAAGTACCTTGTGATGAATGAAACTTTCACAAAATAAATTTGGCAGATTCTAGAGGAGAAGTACTTGGTAAAGAACATCCAAAATTGAATCCACTTGAAAAAGAAGCTTTATCGCTTCACTATGAGGCAAGGAATTATTATGTCTGAGCATTTAAATAATTTTGCGAAGTTGTTGGCCAACTTGGCGAATCTTGAAGAGGTAGTTGGGGATGAAGATAAGGCCTTCTTGTTCTTGAACTCACTTTTGGAAGAATTTGAGCACTTTGTTACGACGATTACTTAGGGAAATAGTTCATTGAAATACACGGATGTGACTATAATCGTAGTAAACCACGAGTACCGAAGAAAGGAGAAACGAGAGACCAATAAGTCAATATCCGAAGTATTAACAGTTAGAGGAAGAACCTCGGATAAGAAGAAGCCGTTTAGAAACAACTCTTGATCGAAATCGAGATATCGTGGGGGAAACTAGAACAATTTGACTAATAACCTATTTGCGTTTTGCAAGGAAACAAGACATTGGAAAAATGATTGTCCCGCGCTTAAGAAGAAGAAAGCGAAAAAAATGGGTTCTTCTGTAAATTTGGCTCGGGACACAAATACGGGAGGTAAAAATTCTGATTTCTCTTTTACTATAACATCTAGTGCTTGCATTATTGATACAAAAGAATGGATTTTAGATTCGGGTGCTACTTATCACATTTATCCCGAAAGGGTTTGTTTTTTTGTGCCGCATCATGGGGATAGGTATCATTCGTTTAAAGTTGTACAATGGGCTTGTTAAAGAGATTGATGAGGTTCAGTTTATTCTGACAATGAGTAAGAACATTATCTCGACAGGGACACTTAAAGCGTAAGGCTACAAGGTTGTGTCTGATAATAAAGTAAAAAGGGTTCTTAAGGGAGCCTTGGTTATATTGAAGGGTCACAGAAGAAGTAACAACTTATACTATTTGGATGGTACAGCTGCTCTTAGTGAGGTTTCTACAGCAGGATGATAGGAGACCACTTCCAAAGATACCACACGGGCTATAACACATGCGTTTGGCGCATGCGGGAGAAAAGTCTTTGAAAGTTCTTGCAAACCGGGGTTTTTTGAAAGGTGTCAAGATGTACAAATTAGATTTTTATGAACACTGCATTCTGGACAAGTATACAAGAGTTAAGTTTGGCACTGCGATCCACCGTTCTCGTAGAACTCTTGATTTTGTTTACACTGATGTTTGGGGACCCTCCAAGAATGCATCGCCAGGGGGGAAACATTACTTTGTGTCTTTTGTAGATGACTTTTCTAGGCGTGTTTGGGTGTACACTATGAGGATGAAGGATGAAGTCCTAGAAATTTTTATGATGTGGAAGAAGTTGATTATGACTCAGACCGACAGAAAGATCAAGTCACTCTATTCGAATAATGGTGGGGAGTACAATAGTGATCCATTCTTGCAAGTATGTTAGGATGAGGGGATAGTTCGACACTTCACGGTTAGAGAGACATCGTAACAAAATAGGGTTGCCGAGCGCATGAACTGTACTTTACTGGAGAAGGTTTGGTGTATGTTGTCCAATTTTGGGTTGGGCAAGGCGTTTTGGGCTGAGGCTTTGACATATGCATGCTATCTCATTAATAGGTTGCCTTCGGCTATAATTGAGGGTAAAACACCAATGGAAGTTTGGTCGGGAGAACATGCTACAGATTATGATACTCTTTATATATTTAGGTATTTGATATACTATCATGTTAAGGATGGTAAGTTGGATCCATGAATAAGGAAAATTGTTTTTCTGGGTAAGAAGAACGGTGTGAAAAGTTATAAGTTGTGGGATACGAGAGAGACCAAAAGATCATTCTGAGTAGAGATGTCACTTTTGATGAGACTTCTATTATAAAGCCACATGGCTCTAAGTATACAGAGGAGACGACCAGCGGGGTATTGCAACGGGTGGAGATTGATGCGTCTTCACATTGGCCAGAAAGTTTAGAGGGGGGACATCTACCGGTGTGACAACGGGTGATGAGCCATTAGAACATGTTTCAAATGATGAAGACACGGATGAAGGTGGAGCATTTGGTAGTACGGTTAACGAGATTTCGGTGGTAGAGTCAATCGCAAAGAGTAAACCAAAGAGGGATATAAGCAAACCGAGTTGGCTTACAAAAGATATGGTGCTTCCAAAGGCGAAGGCCATTGTAGCCTCTGCACTTCTGGTCGTTGAAGAGGATGTGCCTTCCATCTATAAGGGGGCTATTTACGGTTCCGAGGCTAAACATTGGGATGGAGCGATGAAGGAAGAGATGTATTCTCTTTTAAAAAATAGAACTTGGGAACTTTTGAAGTTGCCAAAAGGAAAAAAAATGATCGGTTGTAAATGGGTCTACACTAAGAAACAAGGATCTCTTGATGAAGATATACGCTTCAAGGCGAGACTTATATCTAAGGGTCGCGCTCAAAGGGAAGGGATCGATTACAATGAGGTATTTTCTCCGGTAGTAAAACACTCTTCCATACGAATCCTATTAGCCTTGGTAGCGCAATTCAATTTGGAGTTGCAACAACTCGATGTTAAGACGGCATTCTTACATGGGAATTTGAAAGAAGAGATCTATATGACGTAGTCGAGTGGGTTTATGGTTGCGGGAAAGCAAGACTATGTGTGTAAACTGAAAATGTCGTTGTACGGCTTGAAGCAGTCTCCAAGACAATGGTACAAAACGGTTTGATTAGTTAATAATTGTACAGAAGTACAAACAGAGTCATTATGACCATTGTGTCTACTTACGCAAGCTACGCGACGAGTCCTTTATTTACTTGCTTTTGTATGTGGATGATATGCTTATTGCATGTAAGCACAAAAACGAGATTGATAAGCTGAAAAAGCAAATGGGTAAAGAATTTGAAAAGAAGGATCTTGGTGATGCGAAAAAGATTCTTGGCATGGAGATTTATAGAAATAGAGAGAATGGAACGGTGTACATCTCTCAGACTTCGTATATGAGGAAGGTACTTCAGAGATTTGACATTGATGGTAACACAAAATCTGTAAGTACGCCCCTTGCTCATTATTTTAAGCTTAAGGTTTCTATGACTCCAAACACTGAAGAGGAACGTGATTATATGAGTCAAGTTCCTTATGCTAGCGCGGTTAGTTGCTTGATGTATGCTATGGTATGTACTCGGCAAGATATTTTACATGCGGTTGGTATGGTTAGTCGATACATGCATGATCCGGGTAGAGATTATTGGCGAGCTGTGAAATAGATTCTACGGTATATCAGAGGTACTGTGAATATTGGTTTAGAATTTCGTAAACAAGATTCGATTGATCGGTTTTGTGTGGGTTATGTGGATTCTGATTATATGAGTAATTTAGATAAATGATGGTCTACTACCGGGTATGTGTTTACATTGGGTGGATGGTCGGTTAGTTGGATATCCACGCTACAGTTAACGGTGGTACTATCTACTACCGAGGCAAAGTATATGGCGGTGACTGAGACGATAAAGGAATCTATTTGGATGAAAGGCCTTTTACACGATTTTGGCATTAAGATGGATGATCTTGATATTTTCTGCGATAGTCAAAGCGCTATCTTCTTGGCCAAAGATCGGTCTCATTATCAACGTATAAGCCATATTGATGTACGTTATCACTTTGTTAGAGAAGTCCTAAAAGAGGGTGAGATTCTGTTGAAGAAGATTCACACCAAAGATAACCCGGTGGATATGTTTACGAAAGTTGTTTCAAGAATTAAGTTCAATCATTGTTTGGACTTAGTTCAAATTCTTCATGTTGATTGATTGGACTGTTTTGTGAACTACGAACGACTTGATCCACGGCGCTACGTAGGCAACCATTGATTTGGTACAGTCGATTTTGGTCCCTTGGGACATTTGGTTTGGTTCTTGGTCTTTTGGGACGCGTGGTTTGGATTTGGTCCTTTTTGAGGACGTTTGGTTTTGGTTGGTTTCCTTAGGCCGTTTGTATGTTTGGGTCTTTGGGGACATTTGATGGTGGAGAGTATTTGTTTGGTTTTTATGTTCAGCTCAAGTTTCGGTTTACTTGGTTGGGAAAATCTTCACTGAGGTAGAGAATTATGGGGCTGCCTGTGGCCTTGGTCATTCGAACGAGGCTGATAGTCGTTCGAACGACCTTTTGACAACCCCCTAAAATTTTAGCCCAGGAGCCCAAGTCGTTTGATCGACTTCATATTTTGTTCGAACGACCTTTGTTAAACCCCTTGGAATTTTGGCCCAGCCTAAAATTTCGTTCGAATGACTTTATATTTTGTTCGAACGAAATCTGGAAACTCTATTTTTTATGGTTTTTCAACCACTTGATTGCCTCGAGATTTGAGCGATTGTAAAGAGTTTCCCTAGTATATAAAGGGAAACTTGGTTCTTTTAGAGCATTCTTTGGGTAATCCTTTGGTGAGATAAAATTGGGGAGGATTTCTTGAGTGAGAAATCCTAATTGGGATTGAGTGATTATAATCGGGATCTTGAATAAACTCTCTCTCCCTCTCTCGCACGGTGGACATAGGCAATTTGTCGAACCACCTTAAACTTGGTATTGTGTGTATTTCTTTGATTGTGCTTGTTTGTGACTAGCTCAAATCGAGTTGGAGTTTCGGCTTCCGGGCTTGCGACTCAACACATGCATTTGTTATCTAATTAAGTCCACTCAAACTTCTAAGTGTATTGTCCAAAGTTCTTTTCTGGCGTTCTTCTCTATTGAAGTCGGTTGAGGCAGACATCTTCAGATCGACTAGTGATGTGCAGAAATAAGAAAGGGGAGGAAAATATTGATATTCTAAGATTCTAATTATTACAAGTTTTACTGCTCTTTATTTAAGAGAGAGTCACTAAACTACTTCTATTACTAACCAATTTGGGACTAAATGAGGATTATATGTGTAGATACACTATATACTTCAACACTCTCACTCACATTGATACGAACATGCTCGTATCAAGGTGGATGACAATAAGAGAGCAAATAGATAATTCATCACAAAGATGCAATCAGTCCTCGCTAATAAAAAATTAAAGCTTCCTCTGATAAACTTCCTTCCAGTATTTCCTTTTGCAGCAGCAAAAATATTTCAAAACTTCACACGTTACCCATGAAATTGGGGGTAGTAATATCCGATTTGCCATTTTTTTCCATACGTGGTTTCGTAACCAAAAGTTGTAAAATCGGTGGCAGCTACCGACTTACCCATTTTCTCACAAGGATAACATGAATATCTTGAATAAATACTAAGGAAATAAATGCACTCAGGTAAATGTGAAAAGATCGTAAAAGAGAGAATCAGTAGAGGAAGAGAGAATTACTAGATGTAGAAATGATCACTCGAGAGAGAAAAAAATACTTAAATAATAGATAATCACTCTAAGAATAGAGAAGCACTCGAAGAAAAAATCCCATGAGGAAGAAATAATCGTGGTAGGAAGAATTCAACATCTTCATCCGGTCCACAGAATATATGATAGAAAAGATCGCATCTAGTGATAGAAATATAGACCTCAAACCGCATTAGCAATGAAAGAAGTAAACAAATTATAGTGATTCAAAGAGAAATCATCAGAGAAAGCGATAAAAATCACCGAGACTTGTTAATTCTCTTTTAAAAAAACCTTAATTTTTGAACTACAGCTTGCGAACTAGGCGGAAAATAAAAAATAAAATAATCACTAGAGGAAAAGAGAAAATTACTCTAAGAAATAAAAATTGCTCGAGGAGTGATGAATTACTCGAGGAAAAGAAGCACCTCATGATCGTGGTGGAAGGTAGTTAACGCATTCATCGGATCCAAAGAGAGAAATCGCATCTCGGGACAGGTAAAAAAAATAGCTTTTAACGAAAAATAAGAGATAATCGAGTCCATAATTGATATAAAGAAAGAGCTTAACTAGTCAATAAGGTCAAACTAAGTTAATGGAGAAAACGAAAGTGAAAAAACAAAATAATGTTAGGTTGACTTCAAGCAGCATGGTCGTCGTTTCGAAAGCGAAATAATGTTAGGGTTTTGCTATTAAGAAGCAAACCTAAAAACAATAAAATCCAAAAGTTGGAAAGATTGAAAAAGAAAGAAAGAGAAAAGACAACATACTTTAGTTGTCCGATGACGACAAAGACCGTCACCGGTGGAAACATTAAACCCTCAAGCCTTATACAAGATCGAATAGCCTTTTATACCATGTAGAAATAAGAAAATGGAAGAAAATATTGATATTCCAATATTCTAATTATTACAAATTTTAATGTTCTTTATATAATAGGGATCACTAAACTACTTCTATTACCAACCTAATGTGAGACTAAATGAGGAGTATTTGTAGCCAAACTATATACTTCAACAATATGTAGGACGTGGAATGGACTTTGCATTCGGATTTCAAATGGGAAATTAGGTGAATGAATCAGAAAGCACATAAAGACCCAAAGTACACCTTATGGACATCCAAAAAGTTAGATAAGACACTCAAAAAATGAAAGCTACAGAAAGCCAACACAACTTATGGACATTTGCGGATCAAAACTTATTGTCAAAACAATGGACATGTGTGTCGCTAGAGGCAGAACCATGTTGACAAATCCGGCAGTAGTTTTCATTTTCCACCAGTTGATCAATCCCTCATATGCTAGATGACATATAGGATTCTTCCATGTTGATCCAAGTAAGTGTAAGAGAGGCCAGAGAAATTGTAAATCTGGCTGGACGGAAGATAGTGAATTTCTACGCCCAAAATTTTTCTCCAAGGGTTTTCCACGTAAATTTTTGGCGTCTTGGACTTTGTTTCCGCTTCTTTTAGTCCCTTTTCTTCCCCATAATGTTTAAACTGATTATCAAATTCACAAACTACCCAACATAAAGAATGATGGATATCCAGTATACACGAGCTCCTCTACATTACATACCTAGTGGGGTTCAGATGCTCGTACTCAATCTCTTAGTCAGCGTTCCGGTCGGAATGACAGATCATTCCACACTCTTCTTAAGGCTTCTTGTTCTTTTTTCTTTTTCTCGAGGATAATGATGAAAGGGATTCTGTCCCTACTTGAATGCATATGCACTCCAGTCATCCTTTCACTCTTTCAAACAGTACAATACAACTAAACCCACAAACTCAAGTACGCGTTTTCTCAATCGACATTTAGCATCAAATGCTGCATACTGTGGTGTCATGGTGTGAACCCCAATTGTTAAAATAAGACTTTTCTCAACTTTTGCAATATCCCCTTTGACATCATAAACCTAAATCTTTTTACTCGTTTTATATAATTATATTACTTGACTTTGTCATGCATAATGTACATGGTTTAAGCTATCCTCTCAGCTTTAAAGAAGAAGAAGAAGGGGATGGGATGGTGGGCTCTATGATCCACTAAGAAACCAATGAGAGCAACCGCCCCAATATGCACAAAGGAGCTATAGTTTTCTGCCACATTGTCATATCTCATTACTTAAATGGGGTTTGCGGCATTTGAACCTTTAGGCCTACAAACACTCTTATGGTTTTCGTGCCTATACTGAGAATAAATAATCCAAAATGGGTCCATCCTTTATCAACATATTCACCATTCCACTAGACCTTTCTGCTCATAACCATGCATCCAAACAATGATTGTAAAGGGAAGGTAAGATTTCTTAATTTATATGTGAAAAGAGTTGTGCCAAGAGATGGTTTGCAATTAGGTTGGTCTCTTACATTGTTTAAATTATAATAATTAGAGGTTGGATTATGGTATGTTTGGAGATAGAGACTGGGCCTTCAGTTGAATCCATAGTTTTTTTTAAGTCAAAATTGCGTTGTGGGGTTGAGCATCTCTTAAGGCTTAAAATGGAAGTAAAGGTATGTCGATGAGGTGGAGTTTTTAGAAGATGACATCTCAAGTGTAGGGTACATTGATTGCCTGAATGATTTATAAAGCACTGGGTGGTTGTCTCTATTTTTCTCCTTGAGTTCTCCCAATCTCTAATTCTCTCTGTCTCTACTTCTCATTGCTTTTGTGTGTGTGTCTATTGAGGTAGCTAGGATTTGGTTGTATTTGAGATGGGAAGGCAGCCTTGTTGTGACAAAGTGGGATTGAAAAAAGGTCCTTGGACTGCTGAAGAGGACAAGAAGCTCATCAACTTCATTCTAATCAATGGCCAATGCTGCTGGAGAGCTGTCCCTAAACTTTCAGGTCTCTTATTGGCAGAATATCTCTAAACATTACATATCACTACTACCTCTTTATGTCAAAAATGCAAACTTCATTTTCTTTTTTTTTGCTTTTTCAAATATAGTCTTTTGTGGAATTTAGAATGTAAGAGTACAGTTCCCTTGAAGGCTAAAATTTTGACGAGGAAACCTGTAGGGAAAAAAGTAAGATTAGCTTGATATGTCAGGTGTAGAGTACAAAGAGAGAATGGCATTAATAAGCAATCTCAGCATCTATTTTCGGTTGGTGTCAAGTTAAACTCAACTTGAAGTTTTGGGTAATGTCAGGGTTATTGAGGTGTGGAAAGAGTTGCAGACTTAGATGGACAAACTATCTTAGGCCTGATTTGAAGAGAGGCTTGTTATCAGAATCGGAGGAGAAGATGGTTATCGATCTTCATGCCCGTCTAGGCAACAGGTTCTCTCTCTCTCACTCTCTTTCAAGCGTAAACACTAACACTCATTTTGTAAAGTTTAGGGATGTATGATTGCATTTGAGGGTCTTTTTACAGTCTTGTCTTAAATATTTTATACGTCATATAACCATTTCCTTTCCTGATATCAGATGGTCTAAGATTGCTGGACATCTTCCTGGTAGAACTGATAACGAGATCAAGAATCATTGGAACACTCACATCAAGAAAAAACTAAGGAAGATGGGAATTGATCCTCTAACTCACCAACCACTGTCCTCCCTCTCTATATCTGATCAACAACAACTTTGCATATCTACTTCTACTCTTCCTGAAGCTGAAGAATATAAGGAAAGTGGCCTAATACAAGAAGAAAATGTAACTTTATTCGATAATGTTGAGAGAAATGATGGTTTCTGCATTGATGAAGTACCTTTAATTCAACCTCATGAGATGCTTGTCTCCTGTGCTCCTTCTTCATCATGTACATCTTCTGATTCATCAGGCATGCCTGGAGAGTTGCAGTTACCGGACTTAGATTGGTATAACGACATATCTTTTTGGAATGATTTTAACAGTTGGGATATGATTTGTGATTATGGAGAAAGAGAAGGTGCAACTGATGCTATTACTAATCAGTATCCAGGAACGATTCTAGACGATGATTCTTGGAAATTTGAGTTCTTGTGATATATAATTTTATTATGTTTGTTATTGGTGATTACAGAGAATAAAATTATGAATCTGAGGGAGACAATGTTCTTTGATTCCCAAATGTACTGGAATTATTATGGTCTCCGTTTTTACCTTTTTTATATATAAAAATAGAGAAATAATAAAAATAAAAATGAGAAGATGTACTTATAAGTGTTCTTATGTTCATAGTTATTAGTAAAGAAGGTGACATTGAGCAACATCAAAGTAGTACATAACATTACGCGATATTTGTTTTCTTCGCTTTCTTAATCAAAGATCATTAGACCCCTGGTATAGTATTAGGATGAACCATATTACAGGTTTTACTACAATAATACAACACAACAGCGCCCATAAACTCAAATGCGTGTTTCACTAGATGTTTTGTATGAAAACACACATACTATGCTGTCATTGTGAATCCTTGCTGTTAAAGACAATTCTTAAAGAGACTCTCATGAATAAACTTATGTAATTTTTTCAGTACGTTTCGACGTTAGCTAGGTTACTTCACATTCGTGGTAGGGACAGTGGATTCCATACTTGAATGCACTCCACTTTCTAACCTCACACAACCAAGCCTAAATGCGTGTTTCTATCAAGCATTCTTACAATGTCAACGTAATTGGTAAAATATACTCTTAGCAAGAAATTTCTGGAACTTTTACATTTTGAGAAGGAGAAAAGGACCCAAGGTTTGTATGCTAAACATATTTTAGGCTATCTACATCTGAGTGTCTTAGGGAGAAGAATAGTGGGACCGAGGATCCACTAAGGATCCAGCGGTCGGCCCTTACCGCCCCCAGCATATCCCTGAAAATTTCAGGGGATGGGATATGGTTTAATCTGCCACACTACCTGATATCCATCATGATAAATAAATGGTTTGAAACCTTGGCTACAATACTCTAAAGTCCTTCACGCCGAACATTAATAAACAACTTAAAGGGGTCCTCCTATACTCTCAGCCCATGATTGTAAAGGAAAGGTGATAAAAGTTCTGAAAAAAATTACAAATTTGAGATGGCGCTTTATAATAGTTAGTTATAATATTATGGGGTAATATATTCTGATGTTTTGAGATAGAGATTGAGTGTTACAGATTTGATTCTCTCACTCACTCACACTCTTTTTCCCACTATTGCTATTATGACTAATCTGTACTATATGTTGGTTGAGGATGGACTTGGGTCTGGTACTCTAGTCTGGTTTGCCTGGAGCCTGTTGGGCACTATCATAAAGAAGGGTCCCATTCTCATGTTTTTCTTATACGCGTGGTCCATTGCAAAAAAGTAATCCAAGACACAATCCAGATTTTAATGTTTTATTTGGGAGCTCCCTGTTTTGTCCCATTCATCTTTATCCTTCAGTGGCAAATGGAGCTCTCATATTCGTTTTCTATTTAGTGTCAACAGAGACTCCAAGAGTCCATGACTTATTGTTGGAATTTTTCAAAACGTGTACCTCATTTTGAGCCTTGAACCCATAACATCTTGGTCATCTATTTTATGTGACTCCTAAACTATAGCTTAAAGTTTAGTTTCATATTGTTTATAAACAATAAAAGAACTAAACATATAAGGTAGTACCCATGTGACATGTGTGTAACATGTGACATAGAGAGAGAGTATAGTTGTGTGAGTGTGTGAGGGGATTTTATACCCTATACACACTTGGACCTCTCTCAGGCCCGGCTTGAACTTGGACTTGAGATTGGGCAATTGGCTCTTCTGGCTCTCGAGGCCTTGGGGGCCCTTTGGGCTTGGCTCACCCTAATCTTTTTAACTAAAGTTTCATTGGGCTTGGGCTTGGTTTAATTCTTTGGTCTTCACTTTCTTCTCTCCCCTCCTTTAGGAGACCTAATCCTCAGGGACACGTCCCACATGATTTGAATAGAGAGAGCCGTTGGCAAACCTCTCTCTATAAATTAAACTTTTCACCACCTTTCTAAAACACACAGAAAACCATTCTTCCACTCTGTGTTTAAACTCTTTCTCTCTACTTTGTACAGTTTACTTGAGGTGCAAAATACTTGTTACTGTACGTAGACTTCCGGTACGAAGCTACCGTATCTGCTTGTTGTATCATGGGAGAGATTAGACCAGTTACCTGTACCCGATGTAGGTCGAAATACTCTTTAAAGAGAGTGCGACCCACGCCTCGAGCTATTGTTCTACTGTCTCTCTTTGTTAACAGGCGTTGTTCATCACGTGGTGTTAACTGCCGTTGCCGGTGTTGTTCTTGCTGTTGTATGCGCTGAGTTCCCTCCTGAAACTACAATCAGTTCTTCCTGTGTTGTTGTTTACATCCAACTGCTTGCCTAAAACTGATTATAATAAGTTCTACTTACTGCTAGTTGCCTGCGCTGCTGTAGAAACTACTTTCTGAAACTCAGAGTCAGACCTGCTGTATAAATGTTACTTATTGCCGGAGTTTACCAAACCAGAACTGAGTTTTTTTCACTACCGAAGCTGCTGTTACTTATTACTGGAGTTCCTATTGCTACTGAAACTGTTATTTCCTGTCGCTACAAACCAGAACTGATCTTGCTGTAAACAAGAACTAATCTTGTAGTCAGAGTTTTTTAGACAAATACCCCAACATTTATAATTATATTTGAGAAGTACCCCATGGTTTGTCAAACATTAGAAAGATACCCCACTTTAGCAGATTGACCACAGTCAACTGTAATTGACTCTCTTTGATTACAGTCAGTAGGATTCAAATGCTTTAAAATACCAAAGTACCTTTTGGTGATTTTACAACAAAAAAAAAAACTGCCTCTACGACAAATGCAGATGATGCGCTCTTACCCAGACGAGAATCCTAATATCTTCATGCTAGATAGTTCTCATGGGAGAGGGGTAGGTCATTCAAGAAATGCATAAATTTTCATGTTTGTATACTAGATTACTGAGAAATTTATAGGTTCTTAAGGCTAAAATAATGTAATGTTTACTAAAATTACAAAACATTGGTTTTGTGAGAGGGAACTATTTTCAGCTGCATCGAGATTATATGTTATATTGTAAAACTTTTGTGTTAGAGTTGTGAATGGGTTTTCATTACATGTATATGTCATATATTTTGTAAGACACTACTGCTAATATTTGTAAATGTGTTGATATGTTGTTGTTACCTCCCCAGGATTTTCTTCATTATAAGTTAATGATATAGGGGCGACGCTTAAATTATAGTAATTTAAGTGCTATTTAATAATATTGTATAGCGTGCGTTTATGTCAAGAACAACATTGAAAACAATATAACTTCAAGTTTTCTCATATTCATATACATAAAACTGTTTTGCAGTCTGATAATAATCTAATTATAATTTTTTTTAAAACCCTTCTAAACAACATTGATTGTGTGACGGTGTTATCTCTCATTCAAAAAATTGATCTGCCTTACTCTTTATACCGTTGTACTGCTATCACTTTGGACCGCCCAATATGGTTGGACTGTATTTTGCATATGAGGATCTTCGACTAAGACTGACGTCTTGTACTCATGTCATTACCGCGCGGTGTTCCTTTTACCGCCGCCTCCACTGATTTCCAACAACGGCTAGTTCCTCTGGTGGGTCCTTCACAACGGTTAGTTTTGGCATCACAACGGCTATATTTAGCTTTATATATATGTTGGTTGAAGATGATCTAACAACAGGTCCTCTACTTGAACTCAATAATGCCAAGTTTTTTAGCTCTAATACATGATTCTTTGGTGGTATTTGACTGGAATGAAGACTGCGCCCTGGCCGCGTCTTGGCAGTATTTTGTTGATAATCCACCTCTTCGACAACTCAACTTCAATCAGCTATGAAATGGAGTTCATATTTAATTCAGGGAGCACACGAAACTTCAATACCCTCCTAGAGATTTATACAACAGGTAGAATGTGCTTAAGGTTAAATGTGATGAGTTTTATAAGATACGGAAGAGTATTGATAGACGGGTCAGAGGTGTTCCACTAGCCTATATTCTCCGCGAAGCCAGAGATGAATGGTATGAGAAATACAACTAGCCGTTCCCGTTCGAGACTCCATACGATATTTTTTACCGAAACTACGTCCCGCCTAATCCTCCAACAAATTATTGGCTAGAAAACTATGGACGGGATCCGCCCCCCCCCCTCCCTTACTGAATGGTCCGAGTTTAATCCTTACATCAGCCGTGAATGATTAATTAAGTTTAATTGTATCTGTTTTGAGTTTCATTTCGTGCGTAGAACTACTATTTTAAGAATTGCAATTGCATTTCTATTTAAATTCAAGACTCAAAATAAATTGATTAATATTGATTTATATAAAGAAATGGGATATCAGGTCGTACAAGTACTTATATAGAGAAACAAAATTCTACAATAGAAATTATTCAACACGGATGTTTACAATCAAAGATTACGTCTACAAAAACATAAAAAAAATAACTATATCTACTGAGACGGGTCAATATCATCTCCAATACCCTATCCCTTGCGGCTACTGCCGATTCCCCTGGTTCGCGGACCATGTTCACGGGTCCCCTGCCTCGTTCTCGCGCCACCTCCAGGTGGTAGCGGCACCGCCCGTACCTCATTCCCCCTCCTCAGATGTAGGTTCTGAACATGACAAAGAAAATTTATTTAGATTTTGATAAAATAAATATAACGTTAAGAAATAAATAAATTACTTACATGTGAATATAGCTGGTCGTTTAAACTATCCATGTTCCTTATCAGAGCAACATTTTTATCAGTCAAGTCCTGGTTCGTCTGGGCGTCCCGCGCAGCCTCTGCAAGAGCGAGTCGCTGCATACCATGAGTCAGGGGCCACAACTCCTCTGTATCGTAGAAGGAAGACATGGGTGGCGGGTCCCTCAAGTGGTGAATGGGGAGCATCTCACGCCTCCCTGTCCACACAATATGTCACCCCAGGTCTGGCTCCTCCTCCTCGCCAGACAAACAGAAGTCCTAGGACAAGCTATGAACCTCTGTCGACGTAACCACCACGGGTGTAATACCAGCCCTGAGTGCAGTGGGTCCGAACAGATCTATATTCCCCATCCTATGGGAATCTATCAACAGGTGGCCTACCTCATAAGTTTTGTTAGCCCAGTATGAGGCGTAAGTCTCTCGCTCCTCCCTTATCACAAATTGGTCACAGTAAACGAAGCTGGCCTGTCTCATTACCAGTAAATCAGTTGGACTAAGATGTGGTGACATGTTAAGCGGAGGATCCAAAGGAATACCCGCAGTGCCAGTCAACTGCCTCCAACATCTATCCCCCAAGTAATACTCGTAGTTTCCATTTGGGACTTGAAGTAACATCCTCATACGGGACAAGAGTACGTACGTCATCTAAATGTAACACCGCAGATTCCGCCCAAGGTTGCTAGTTGATCGACTCAATAGTTCGGTGGTCAATGAGGTATCTGCCTAGAGTAAACAAATTTGCTGCCTGGTCATTTATTTTCTTCATATTCCCCTTTTCCCATGCTTTGAGGAGCGGATAGAACGTGAACTTAAGCGTTTCCTTAACAATAGAGTGACCAACCCCATAATACTCGTAGAACCAATATTGCATTTTGGAACAACATAAAAAATAATTATAAATTCTATTTAAGACGTTTATTGGAAGATATTTGATTTGTTGCTTGTAAGAAAAAAAATATTAGTGTACCTCAAGAAGTTAAGAAAATCCAGTGATGGCACCCCCAGTCGTGACTGCGGTATCTAAACCATGGTACAGGGAAGCAAGAACAGCAAAACCCTAGATTCGGCAGCTACGTCCAAATCGGCCACGACCGCGAGATATCCAAGCGGGACAGTGTCGTTGGTCGTTTGGAACCATAAATAGCCCATCATGAAGAGGATAAAAACACGAACAATGGTAATATCATCCTCCCGATCATCTGTGATGGTCAAGTACATTCTTAAATGTGAAATGCTGACGTTCCCACTCTTTGCATTAGAACTTTCGATGCGGGGGAGCAATTGCCTCACGTTGAATAAAACACTCTAGCTATCGTCATACGGCACCTCTGTAGGATATCTGCCGATTGTTAATGATGTTAGCATATGGAAATCCATTAGTGTGATCCCTATCTCTGCACACAGGAACATAAAAGTGTGCGTTGCCAGCCACCAACGCTCTGTTAGCGTATGAATTAGCCGATTATCAGAATTACCCAAGCGTGTATTCATAAAGCTCCTAAATATCTTCACCACGGGATCCCTTATTGTCGAAATTGTGGAAATATCCTTCCAAACTTTGATCACCGTAGTGAATGTGTCGTGCGGACGTATTGAATCCCAATTTTGTTCATTGGGGCATTTTGTCAAACACTTGATTAACGAAAAATAGCAAAATCACAATGTAAACAAAACTTACCGTGAGTTCCTTGCTAGTGTAATATATATGAGTAACCCCGTCTTGGAGGCCGGTAATAAACCTGGTTGGGTAGTTTTTTTGAGGTGGGTGTGGTATGTCTTGGGTTTGTTGTACATCTTCAAATTCTACTCTTTTTTTCTTTCTTTCGGACTCGACCGGGTTACGGCTCGCTCTGGATCTCTTGTCCCTCTAAACCCAGGTAATGTACTGGGGTATGGGTCTCCCTTTGATTTTGAGAGAGATTAATATTTTTTTCAAATTGAGAGAGATGAGGAAGTAAAATGATTATGAGTCGAGTTGGAGGGAATAAAATGTTAATAGTTGCAGCGGTGGTGTTTTGATTCGTTTAAAATATTATAAAAAAAAAAACACATTACAAACTCGAACTCACTGCTGAGAGAGGTTGGGTTTTTTGTGGCCCCCTGTCAGAGCCTACACTCAAACTTGCACTTTCTGCTGGAGTTACTATAACATTATAAAAGTCATTAAAAATTAAGCATATAAAAACCTATTTAATAGTTTTCCATTCTCTAAAAAAATTAAAAATTATTGTAGGCACACAGGATAGCTTGTGCCCAACTGCTAGTACCAAATAACATTACATCGTCAAGAGGGATTTCAGAGTACTTTAATACAATGAAAAATCACAAACGAATTCATTTATTCCTTGACTAACATGATTCATTGATACTTTATTGTCTGATACAAAACCCAAACATACTCTAGTTTTACAATGCTTTGCAATAAGATTACTGAAGATATTGGCCTACTGGATGAGCTCATATGATCTGCAAAGATCTTCATATTCCTACCTGACACACACTATCGAAGCAAAATGCAATCCCATTAGATGAGATTAAAAGGAGAATATGAGATCAATCAAGCTTTGTAAGGATTCATATGAAGAGCCTCCTTTCCTTAAACATAACTCTGTTTCCTCTTTCAAATCCTTGACCCTGGCAATCATCTCTTCCCTTTCTTCACCTTCCATTAACCTGTTGATGGAACTCTCTATGTCTCCTCTCTCTAACCGATTCTCCAAGTGCAATCCCACCCTCCATACCTGCATGATTTTATATATGCCAACCATAGATTTAGACCTTGCTCCGCATTCCATAAAAACGCCTTTATTTCCTAAATTTGTTTGTGTAAGAGTTTGGCACAATTCTTCAACTAGGAATAAAACCCACACCACAAAAAATCTTTCCCAAATCAGTGTGGAACCAAAACCTCCACAAAGAGGCCATGTTTTATGAATGGGTGGTAGTAGTGGCAGTAGTGCAAAATAATCCTCAGGCGTAGGTAGTGAAATGCTCAACGAAGCTCACCATATTCAATAGAAGATATACTTCCTGAGGTGGAAGGAAGAATTTTGCACTTCTGCCAATAGTACCACCCTTAGCCTGGGTGAATACTAGTGGCAATAGCATTAGTAATTATTGACTATGAATATTAGAACTATTCAATTATTTACTGAATTGAGTAAATTCTGCAGTAATTTACCACATATTCCTTTTTTAATTTGATAATCAGAACAACATAAACTAAATCAACCTAGTACCCCCAAAAAAATTGAGAATTTAGTTACCGAGCATACCTCGCTCACAAACCTCGCGTTCACTCTTTGATCTCCAAAACTAGGCGAGCACAGCATAGGGACCCCTTCACATATGCTCTCCAACGTCGAGTTCCATCCATTATGTGTCCAAAATCCTCCAACAGCAGGATGCGCTAATACATCTTGTTGAGGTGCCCATTGGACAATGCAGGACCTTCCCTTTACTATCTCAAGGAACCCATCTGGCAAAAATTGAAGCAAATTGTAGCAATCCGAAACTGAATCGGGTCGAACCACCCACAAGAAGGGATGTCCACTATTGGCCAATCCCCAAGCTATTTCAACAAATCCGGTTCGATCCATACCCACTATGCTCCCGAAGCTAACATAGATAACAGAGTTTGGAGATTGAGTATTTAACCATAAAATGCAAGTTGAATCTTGGGTTATTAAACTACTAGAAGAAGCTTTCACGATTTTATGGAAGGGACCGACTGGGAAGAGTGGAATGCCATAGTCATTCGTGATAGTAGCTAATGCTGATTTTTCAAGGGCTTCAAAGGAGTTTCAAACCAGTCCTAGAGACGCTTTTGTGTTTTGTAGCATGTTGAATAATAGCTCATACAGGACTGTTGAATCTCGTGTATTTATCGTCGGGAGGTCCTTAAATTTGAGCGGTGGAAGATCCGGCAATCGGTCCTCCAGTCGAGACTCTGAAACATGCAGATATCTATGTAATATGTTAGTTTTTCCTACTTATATTTGTACTTAAGCAGCTCAACAGCCATTCACAAGTCTACCGAATGTTCATCATTATTTCATGAAAGATAGATAACAACAATCGAAAAAATCATTAATGTAAAATCTAACTCTATTTGGCTATGGTAGTAATGGTACTATCAAATATTGAAAATTAAAGTGCAACAAGGGAGGCTTTAAGACGCAACAAAACATCAGAGTTTCAGACGCAACACCACCGCTACATCTTTATCGTCCTCCGGTTAGCATTTTTTGCCATGTTTTAATGCCAGACCAATATCCCATACATTGGTCCGATGTTCGGTTTCTTAGAAAGTCCAATCTGACATCTAGACCAATATCTCAAAAAGAACAAGTTCTATTTAGAAGAAGAAGAAGAAAAAAAAAAGGTAGCAATTGGAAAATCTGAAAATCTGGATATTGGGAGAATACAATTTGCTTAAAATATCCGAAAATCGAATAAACATGGGAATAACCTGAAAGAAAATCATTTAAGAATTGAGTTGATCACTTAGACCGACATATCAGCGATATTTTCAAAACCTGAAATCTCAAAATAAATTGGTGATGAACCAGAAAAATTGGTAAGAAAGAAACGTCAGCTAATTTGTTGAGAAATGGATTTGAAAAAGCTGAAAGAAAAACTAAGTTGGGGGAAATCATTCCAGTTGGGCCTATTATATATTTTGATAAATTGGTATGAATCTGATATACCCGGAAAAATTTCATTTTTTTTTTCATTTGGGGGTATTCTATTCGATAATCAAATGTGCTTCATAACCACCCATAAACAATTAATCATACAATAGAAAAACAACAACAAAGCAAAGATGATAAGGCCGCCTAGGTTACTGACATTTTGGCCTAACCTTTATAAGAAACCACCCCCACCTAAACAATCAGATATGCGTCGGCAGCGACACTATGTGGACATACTATTACTTCACATGACAAACTGAAATAATTATCTAAACCATTTCAATACTCGCCTTTTTCTCCCTCTTCATATATATATATATATATATATATAATATTTCAGCTATCTTTGAATTAAATCATGATAAATACATACAGTAGATTAAGCATTAAAGAAGCGTTACCTTGTATCGGAAACAGCCCTTGTTTTTGGAGTGCCGTAACATACCCAAAGGCAACATAAGATATAGCACTACTAGTCCTCAACACAATCCTTGGTAGCCCAACATTCTCCGCGACACCTTTAGTAAAGTGCATTATAGCATCTGATACCATACAAACAATAGGCTCAAATTTCGATAACAACCTAACCAAACATTCTTTAAGTGGGGTTACAGAGTTGTAGTTGATATTAGATATGAGAGCTATGACATCCTCGGAAACATCAGAGGAAGACGCGTTACCATCGAATATGGATTCGAAGGAGAAGAGGGGGTGGTTGGATGGGTTAGGGGAGTTGAAATGAGTGTGGACTATCGTGATTGAGAAGCCTTTTGAGTAGAGGAGTGTGGCTAGTTGTAGCATGGGGTTTATGTGCCCTTGTAAAGGGCAAGGGAAGAGAACTATGCGACGATGAAGGCGAGGAGGAGAAGGATCACTCTTTTGTTCAACCTCCATCAACAGATCTAGGAAGAGAATCACTCTTTTCCTCTTCTTGTTGGTTGGTGTGGTAATCAAAATCAGACTATACTTTGTTTCTTTTAATTACCAAACAATAGGATGCCCCGAACGACCGATTATGAGAGTTTAGTTTTTTGAAGATCGGAGGACATCTTTAACTTTTCACTCCATGAATAACTTAATATTGACTCTCTAAAAGCTTCTCCTTACAAAGGAGTTCAGATTCTCTCCACCTTCTCTAGTTTTTTTTGGCACCTGTCTATCCACCGACTCCATGTTAACTCCCTCCTCCTTTATGCCATTATCAGATTTTTCATTTGGTGCGGTACAGGGTCGCAACAGCTTCAGAGTATTTGGTCATTACCGAGTGCTACATCGATGACATCGAGCTTGCAAAAAAATCATGGATCCTTCCGGGTCAACATCGCACCACCTTCGACGTCTCTCCCATGAACTACACCTTTGAAGTTCATGCAATGAGTGCTGAAAAGCTATCTTTCCTTCTCCAGACCGTCTTCACCATCGGTCCACGTATGGATGACTTTGATAGCCTCTTAAGGTACGTGAAACTCCTCTCAAGACACGACTAATATTCCAACGATGTAAGAGAGCTTGTACAAGGTATCATTAAGGGAGGAACTCGTGTTCTCGCTGCGGGTATGACAATGCAACAAGTCTTTAAGGGTACAAAAGAGTTGAAGAAAGAGGTCTTTGATAAGGTTCAATTAGAGCTAAATCAGTTTGGGCTCTTAATCTACAATGCCAACATCAAACAACTTGTAGATGTAAGGGGCACGAGTACTTCTCTTATCTAGACCAAAAGCTTCAAAACGAGGCTGCAAACCAAGCAAAAATCGATGTTGCAGAGGCTAAGATGAAGGGTGCGGTTGGGGCTAAACTTAGGAAAGGACAAACGGTTCAAAATGCCGCAAAAATTGACGCGGAAACAAAGATTGTCATGGTCAAGAGGGACGGTGAGAGCAAACAAGAGGAGATTAATGTGAACACTAAGGCGAAGATTTTCAAGAACCAGAGAGAGGCTGAAATTGCCGAGGCTAATGCCCAGTTGGCCACTAAAAAGGCTAATTGGGATAGAGATACCAAAATGGCCGAAGTCGAGGCTTCGAAGGTCATTGCCCTTAAAGAAGCTGAGTTACAAAGAGAAGTCGAGTTCAAAAACGCTTTAACTCAGACCGAGAAACTAAGGGCTCAAAACCTTAGCAAAGCCACCATCGAAAACGAAATCAAGGTACTTCTAATTTACTCTATTTAACTCAATTATTTTATCAAACTTCGGACCCCAAAAATGTATTTTCGAATTTTTTTACGAGTTTGACAATTCAAAATTTTTGGGGAACAACTAAACTTATTCGACAAGTTTTGTAGATATTTCAAAATTATTAAACTTGTGTAGATATTATGGAAGAAAAACGAACGCTAATGAAATATGAAATATTTCTTCTGTAAGTGTTTTTAACATAACTTGTTATGAAATTAGGCGCACGAAGCGGAATGGGAGCTTTTCAAGAAGCAAAGAGGGGCAAACTTGGTACTCTACGAGCATGAGAAACAAGCGGAGGAATCTCTATATTCCAAGACAAGGGAGGCAGAGGCCCTAAAGAACCAAGCGGAGGCATCCCTCTTTGCCATGAAACAAAAGGCTGAAGGAGAACAATATGCAAAGTTTAAAGAAGCTGAGGGAGATCTTTACTCTAAAATAAAAAAGGCAGAGGGACTTCGTGCATTTGTGGACGCACAAGGTTTTTATGTTAAGACATTGATGAATTCCTTCGGAGGAAATTATACGGCAATGAGGGATTAGTTGATGATAAACAACAAGATGTTTGAGAACATTGCGAGGATTAATTCTGATGTTGTACGGGGATTACAGTCCAAGATTAGTATTGGGACTAATGGTGACGATAGTTTGGAAGGAGGTTTGGGCGGAGTTAATTCGGCTATGAAGGAGGTTGCGGGAGTTTACCGCATGATGCCACCGTTGTTTAACACTATGCATGAGCAAACTGGAATGACTCCTCCAGCGTGGATGGGCGCTATCACTGATGGATCTTAGTGATTTCTATCTTTTGATTTAACTTCGTAGTTATTTTTGTATCGTTATTGTTTAAGCAAAATTTAGACGATCCATGATAAATAATCGTGGTTAATAAGCGGTTTATTAATAAGTGTTTGCGGAACAAGTTTTACGCTGTTGGATTCACATTTTATTTGGGCGAAATTGATAAATCAGACAAGGGTCCATCTTTGGTCATCATGATTTCAAAGGAGAGAGAAAGATGTCTTTGGAATAAAAGGTGTTGAGATGAAAACAAAGCTTTTGGAGGGAGAATCCTTCGACCTTTCTATATATTTTTATTTTTTTAGAATAGTGATAAAAATGAAAAATTTGAAAATAACATAAAGGAGGGGTGACTTAACATGGAATCAGTGGGTAGACAGGTGTCAAAAAACTCCACCATGGTGGAGAGGATCCGCACTTCCTTATAAAGTACCTCACTCAGCTACTAAAATCTACCTTAGTGAGGTCCAATTTCAACAGGCGCCTAAATGTTGGGCCTCCATTTAATTCCTTAAAAATAATAAAAATTTTAATCAGGCTTATAACTGTTAGGCGCCTGATTTGAATTTAAAAATAAAAAATAAAAATAACAATTGGACACCTAAACCTTAGGCACCCGATCGCAACGTAAAAAATAAAGATTGCATCTTGGAAAGGGCTTAATCTTACTTTTTGAGGAGGAAAATCAAGTGAGTAAGATACTTAGAGGACGAAAATGCTAGTACTCAATAATCAAGTAAATAAGGTACTTTAGGAGAGATGCTCTAATATATTTGTTTGGTAAGAGGTGATGTCTACAAATACATCAACTATAATAATAATGTTTGATGGTGATAGAAGATTTGGGTAGATGGGAATTATTGGGAGGATGATCAAATTAAATGGTCAAAGTAGACTATTACACCAAAGATATTTTTTATAGTATATGGATATAAAATCGAGGCATGATAATGTGCAACTCACCATAGTAGTATTACTGCTAAACGGTGGGGAGACCGGTGGTACATTTTTTAAAATGCATAAAGGCGTGTCGTGCCTTCGTTACTACCCAAAAAAGACTTGTATAAAATTGCCAATAAGTAAAACATTGTTTTTATGTTTTTAACTCAACCATCTCAAAACTCATTCAATTTCACGAGAAAAATTGTAATTAATATTCTAGATTTTACAAAAATTAGCAACAATCCCCTAGTTTTATTAAACTCTAAAACCACATGTAAATCATTTCACACACCTGTATACCAATCAAAGAAAATTGGGCAATATTTTCCCTATTTTATAAGCTATCATTTCATAAACCTGCATAATAATTGCAAAAAATTAGACAACACTTCCCCAATTTTATAGACTACAAACAACCTGTAAATCATTCATAAATCTATATAGCAATCATTCAACACCACTATACAACATGCAAAAAAATACTTTTATGCCATGTCTTAAGTTTTTCATAATATCAAATAACTCTAATCTAAATAATGACATAAACGATATTGTTCAATACTACAATATAGAGAAGACGGAAAAAAAAACACGACACAAAAGACTAAATTAAAATATTACAACTTCAAAACTGCAACAATTTGTGACGATCTATCATTGTCCTACAGTTCAAATGATAATGACAAATGTACACCTGGTTTTCCCCTATAAGTATTGTAAATAAATTTATCAGTTATCTAAAAATTCAACTTGAATCTAAAAAATATGTGATGCTACTTGGTCTTCCCAAATAATGCGTGTATATAATTTAGCCAATTATACTACTTGGTACACACTTACACGAGACTATAGACATTACTAATACAAGCATGTATCCTTACTCAAATAACCGTTTACTAGATCTATGAACTCACCAGGTCTAAAGAATCTTTGTCAACCCTAATTAGTAGAAATGGAACATCCATCCTAGTGCATAACTGTAACGAAATAAACATTAAGCAAAGACATATACACATCAAAATTCATGCAGCAACACCTTCTAGTTGCATCTTCTGAACTAAGTGTGGTTAAATATTCCACATATAATGATAAATCTTTTATATGTGATATGTATGATAATCACCTGCCTACTTCGTTATCCTCCTTCGTTGTCTGATGTGATCTCAAACTAAAATGGGCTCGAACGGTTTCATTCATTAAGGCGTTCCACGACCCATTCTTCCAAACCTGAATGCCCGTGTTCTTTGTAAGTATTAATGACTTTCTTCAACACTGGTACAGTTGGCTTAAATGGCATATTGTGAACAAAAGCCTCCAGCTCATCCATGTAAGCCTTTATAATGAAAAGCTCAATCATAGACTCATAGTGTTCCAACTGAGGAATTACGTAGTACTCCGCACTCATTGATTCAAAATAATGCTTGCCCAAATCAACAAATCCCTCACTAATACAAGCATGCAAAGCTCCTTGAAAAGTTACATGGTCTGCCTTAATTCCTTTCTCCTTTATCAGATTAAAAAGTTCAAGAACCCTTCTACCCTTTTTTGTTGTGGACGCATCCCCAAATCATAGAGTTCCATAGAATCAAATTCATTGAAACTGCCTCTTCGAAAATGTTGATGACATACTCGATACAACGGCATTTAGAATACATTGTAGGAAATTCATACAATTAACTATGATCAATAACTGAATATGTAAAAGAGATTATACTAACCTCTTCTCCTACTCTCTAAAAATCTTCTGGTCTTGAGTGGAGTCTTCCCTTGGATTGGCTGCAGACCTCAATAAGATAGTTTTCTATGTTATAGCCTTCAAGAGGGACTTCCTCTCTATTTAACTTGATAGGGTTTGAGTAGTCTTCTCATTATACCCTCAAACCTTAATAAAGAGTAACACTAGGTCTCACCAACCTTAACTTGGTGTAAAAATTAGGCACAACCAATAATACCTATACGACCTATTAACATGTGTGCTCGTGAACCTGAAGTTAAAATATTGAGTAGTGCTGGAATAGATGGAAATTCTAACAATCTCCCACCCGGCGCTAACTCAATTTTTAAGAAAATATGTTTAGCCTGATTCACGGTTTTTATGAAAAGCGGATGACCATCCTTTGTTTTTAAAACCACACATGATAATTTGTCGAATGCAATACAACATCGAACTTGACTGTCACTCTACGACTATAAAGATGACTAACATGGTTCACAGATAATTTTGGGTCAGGCCTTTGAGCACATGCCTAATTCATAGCGTGAACATCGGGCTAGCAACCTCAATAGCTTTCAAGTGTAATTTCTTTACTGATGAAGTTTAGCTTGTGAATAGCAAATGTACACCTTAATAATGTACTGATACATTTCCATTAGTGTCATGCAGCATGCGTTTACCAGGCAAATATCATTTCAATACTTAGACAAACCGTCATGCGAAGACCATCGCTCATACTGAAATAAAAGCCAAAGAATGTGAAGCCTACCCATATCCTGCTCAAGCAAACTTGATAAACCTTTCAGTATTCTCTATAGACACTTGATACTTAGACAACCGTCAAGTTATGAAATTACTCGTATCTAAAAATTTATTGCAATTGCATAATTCAAGCTGAATATGTGCACATAAAATAACAGATCCAAATATAATAGCAGCTAAATAATCAAAATCAAATTTGAATGTCGACCAAAATAATAACCGGGAATAACTCCTACATGGATAAAGAATCATAGTGCAGTAACAGTAAATAAAATAAAATAATAACTACTCCCACATAAATGAGCGATCGTCAAAGAGACTCTAGCAAAATTTGAGTCAGAGTAGGCCAAAACTATGTGCTCATCTGATCTTCTATAAACAAATCTGTAATCTCTAGTCCTCTTCAAATAGTGAAGAACTTTCTTGGCTGCCTGCTTGTGAATAATAGAAGGGTTTTGTTGGTACCTTCCAAACATCCCAACAACAAAAATAATGTCAAGTCTCATACATATCATGCCATAGGCTTTCGTCTCTTGAAGAAATTGGACGTCACTGTTAACGAATAAAATATTATCGACATATAAAACAAAAATATAAAATGTCTCCCACTTTGTTTGACATATATACAACGATCTATTTTGCACTCGACAAAACCGTGGTTCGAAACCACCTCATAAAACTGTAGGTACCACTGCCTAGACGCATGTTTGAGACCGTAGATAGAGCGATTAAGCTTGCAAAATAGTTTAACCTTCCCTTCGGTCTCTAAACCTTCGGGTTAGTGCATATAAATCCCCTCGTCGGGACGTCTATTAAGAAAAGTTGTCTTGACGTCCATCTGATGATGTTCTAAGTCAAAATGCGCCGTAAGAGCCAAAATAATTCATAATGAATCCTTATTCAAAACTGGTGAGAAAGTCTCATCAAAGTTAATTCCTTGACGTTGTTTAAAACCCTTCGTAACAAGTCTCGCTATGAAATGCTCAACCTTCCCTTCACAATCATGTTTGGCCTTAAAGATCCATTTGTATTCAACTGCCTTAGATCCTTCAGGTAAAAGTGTCAACTCCCACACAGAGTTGTGAGACATAGAATCCATCTCCTCTGTCATGGCATTACGCCACTGATATGCAAAACTACTAGCCATAGATGTATTGAAAGATACTGGATCCTCGAAATCAAATAAATCATCTTCAACTGAATAAAGATGATAATCTGTAGAAATGGTTGAACGCCTCTCTCTAGAGGATCTTCGAGTAGGAGCAAGAAGCTGGGCTGGATGTGGAACGATAGGAAGCTGAACGGGAGCGGGTGAAAGGAAAATCTGAGTGAGAACCAGTACTACAATAGGGTCTAGAACCATACTCATCACAATGTCAATATCAGATAAACGCGGAAGCATAACAATACTGATCGAAATAACAGTTTGACTCCGAGTTTCAGAACCCTCCTAAAAAACCTCTCTATGAATAGTATTGGTAAAGTGGTCTCCCTCCTCTATAAAATGGGCCTGAGTACACTTAAAAATCTTCATGGGTCGAGAAGGATAATAAAACCAGAAACTTTTCGATCTCTCTAGAAAACCAGCAAATAAGCAACTTACAGTCCTCAAATCTAACTTTTTGATCTTCGGGTTAAACAATTTTACCTCTGCCAGACAACCCCAAACGCACAAGTGATTAAGACTAGGATTTTTCCTAGTCCATAGAGGATAAGGATTAACAGGAACAAAACTAGTAGAAACTCGATTCTGAATATAAATTGAATAACGTAAGCACTATCCCCACAAATTCATCGGTAAATTAGTATGACATAAAATGTTGCGAACCAGGTTCTAATAAGTTTGATTACGGCGTTCACAAACATCGTTCTGCTCTGGTGATCCAGGGATGGTGTACTGGGCTATAATACCATGATCCTTTAAATACTGGCAGAATGGTCCCGAATGTTGACCGCCTTGATCAATCTTACCTGCTCCTCAGGCCTTGCCGGCCGCCTGCTGATGAACCCTTGTGGAGAATTCAAAAATGAAAATAGTTGCCCCAGAATCTAACCACCAAGAGTTGGTGGGAACATCAACCAAATTAGATTCAAAGCAAACATAAATATGTGAACGCACATTTCCACTGCCGCCATACTTCAACGATAAAAAACTGAGATAAGTTACTGTACTGCCTTTCCTTGATGGAACCCTCGAACTATTTCTTAATGACATTTAACAGTTCCTAGTGAGAACAAAATCAAAATCAAGGTAGCCTAGGGTAATCTAGATTTTGAGCTTCCAGTTGGAGTAGTTAAAATCTGTCAAAGTCTCAATATTAGTCAGTTGGTTCTGGATCATAGGGTCCATAGATGCATGAACCAAAGACTTATATTAGGATGTACAAAAATTAAATAAATTATGCACGTTTAACTTGATCTGTAAAAGATCTATAATTTGATGTTTTTAATCTCGATCCTACCTGGGGTTAGGATGGTCGAGTCAGAGTGTATATAATATTTTAAGGTATTGACTTTTCACTCTGCGGGTACAGCGTTGTATCATCGAATCCCTCATTTGGGTGGTGATTTGACATACATTATCCTCAAGTTGGTGATCACTCGGGCTCAAGACTAGGCTGGTCACTTACAGTTTGACTCGAGACACTTCCTCACCTTTGGGCCGAGGGTTATCCTCATTTCCCCGTACCGTGTAACCTATCTTAACCCACTAATTAATTAAAAGTTTTTTAGCCTCATTTGGGTAGTCTAATTATTTTAAGTTAATTGAAAAGTAGTCTTAATGAAACTTTACGAGATAGTTTCAAAATTATGAGAAACGTTCAACTCCATGGACAAAATTCCTTTGGGTGTATTTGCCTATTTTATATCCCGTCTTCCTAACGACTATTTGATCTCACTTAAACCCCATTGGAGATCCTTGGGCATTAAATTTTTATATCATGAATGATATATTATAGCTTATGCGAGATATTATTGTCCAATTAATAATAAGTATTAATGATTTATTGTAATCCCTTAACAGGGTCGTCATATAATGGGAAATTCTTATACTTGAGTTTCTTTTGATAACTTTTACATAATTTTCTTTTCATGATCTATCCTCGCACAATATCTAATATATGAAAGTACGAGAACACATAAATCTCAAAAGCCTTAGCTTCAACCAAGTCCAAAGTAAGATCTATCAATAAATTGAAAGAATAAGTGCGGTTATCATAAAAATAACAGCGACATCATCTTTTCTAGCTCACATCAGACCTATTTTTATCATAACTATATGAAAATACTTAAAATAGATACATATAAGTTGATGTAACAAAAATCATAAAACAGAGACGTTAATGATACCATAGACGATATCCAAAAGCATCTTTATGCCTTTCACGGTCTTTGGAATGAGCCAGTGGCTATTAAACAGTGACAACCGATCCAAATGGCTTGCCCCACCGATCACCCCTACACAGGAACATCGACTTCCAGTCTGGATATTACAAGAACAATGAGGATATTACACCGTAATTTTTAGTTTGGTTTCACTTGAATAGCAAGGATATTAAACCCCAATATCCACAGTTCAACAATCAATCCCAGAACAACAAACCCAAATAATTGAAAACGAGAACAACACTTATATCAGTCAACCGGAGAAGGAACGACAACGCTACTGTCTCCGTTATCTCTCTTTGATACAATAACTGACTCAATCTCATTATTAAATTTCTCCAAACTCAAAATTAAAGGAATTTAGTTTGCAGAGTTCTCGGTGACGACAGGCGTCAGAAGAGATTCTAATCCCATAAGAACAAGGGGGAGATTCGTATGGTACTCAAATCTGATTCGAAAACCTTTTATTCCTTCTCAAATCAGATTAGAAAACCCTTAACTCCACAAGATTTAAAGGATGATTTGGATCTTATTCGGTACAATTTGAGAGAGAATAAGAGAGAAAAAAACCCAAAAAAAAATTATTGGGGAGTGATTGATATATATATATAGAGAGAGATAGAGAGACTCAGTTAACAGAACTTAAGAACTGGCTGTACTCATGAACAGTGAATTGGAGAGTACTCAAACAAAACCATTAAAGTATATGAAAACAACTTCTGACAATAATTTGTTATTTTCTTTCTCAAGTTAATAAATTAATCATAGAAAATTTGTATCCTAACGACTGATACCAATTGTAGGAAATTCATACAATTAACTATGATTAATAATTGAATATGTAAAAGAGATTATACTAACCTCTTCTCTTGCTCTCTAAAAATCCCCTGGTCTTGAGTGAAGTCTTCCCTTGGATTGGTTGCAAACCTCAATAGGATGGTTTTCTGTGTTGCAGCCTCCAAGAGGGACTTCCTCTCTATTTAATCTGATAGGGTTTGAGTGGTCTTCCCATTATACCCTCAAACCCTAATAAAGAGTAACACTAGGTCTCACCAACCTTAACTTGGTATAACAATTGGGCACAACCAATAACACCTATACGACCTATTAACATGTGTGCTCGTGAACCGGAAGTTAAAACATTATGTAGTGCCGGTATAGATGGAAAATCCAACATACATATCAACTAATGCCCCATTGACAACAACATCCATATCATAAGCATTCCTAAGCATGTAACAATGAATTAATTTGATTTCCTTGTGCAAGAGCAAATATATTTGCACAAGCTGTAAGAATGGTGCTAAAAGTGAACTCACTAGGGGTAGACTCCCATTGCATCTCCTCAAATATCCCCAGTATTTCTTCACTCAACCAATGAGAAATATAGTTTGTTATAAAAGCATTCCATGAAGCTTGTCCTTGCGAAGCTGACCCATCTCAAAGAAATAATTTCTAGAGCTTCTTAAGTTGCCACACTGACCATACATGTCGATTAGTGCATTAATGACGTAATCATACGAGTAGAATTCGCGTCTATTGACAAACCCATGAACTTGTTTTCCCAAAACAACATCTGATAAGCCTGAATAGACATAAAGAATCAAACCGAGAGTTACGTAGTCAATGACTTTGGTTGTTATACGCATCCAGTAAATGAAACTCAAGGCTTCTCCCATTGAAGGAACTCTATGTATCCTGACAACATTGCATTCCACGAAATAATATTATGTTCAGGCATAACATTAAAGAGGCTTAGTGCATCTTCAGATTTTCCATGCAATGCATACCCTCCTCCAAACCACCAAACTTAGAGCATCTCCAACAGAGTGGTGTTGTTAAGGTTTTCCCATACTCTTGCAAAAACCCCTTCCAACAGGAGTGTGGGGTTCAACATACTTACCCCCATACCCCTCCAAAGTATGCGAAACTTGAACTTGGGGAGGAGTATGCGCATACCGCCTAGGCGCTGAACCGTTGAGCGCCCAACACTTTTTTTAAATACAGCTGGCATCTCTCTCTCCCATCACAACTTCTCTCTCCTGCATAGGTGCTGAACCGTTGAGCGCCCAACTCTTTTTTTAATATAGCTGGCATCTCGCTCTCCTGCCTAGGCGCTGAACCGTTAGGCGCCCAAGAGAAAAAATGTAATTTGCTGTTGGACGAAAACAGTATGCAATTCTGGAATACCAGTATGGTAAACTGAAATTGCATACTCTTCTATTGGAAATGCTCTTAGTATACATGTCACTGAGAGAATTCTAAATAACTTGGCTTTCTTCAAAATCAACCTTAATCACAACTCCATGAATTTGACACCCCTCCTTCAACTCCAAAATACTTGAACAAGCCATAAGTGCACCACGAAATGTAAAGTCCAATGGCCTAACACTAGCAACAGCCTTGAAGAACATAAACACAGCCTCCCTCATCTCACCCATTTGAAGATACCGTCTCACAATCACATTCCAAGTAATCTCATTCAGGTGCTCAATCTTGTCAAACATTCTTCTCATATCACACATAATCCCACACTTCCCATAAACATCAACCTACAGACTCTCAAAAATCACATTCCCAACAAACTCATGTTTCACCACAACCTCTGTTAAAACACACCACATAATTAAATCCTCACATATCCCTTAACATGGACAGACTTGAAAGTCGAAATGAAGTTATGGGGGTCAAACCCCACAACCCCAACTTTAACCCCATGACCATTAGAGCATCTCCTAAAGTGCCTGACTGACTTGGTTAGAAAAAAGCCAAATCCAAGTCAGTCAAACTCTATTTTTCTCCAACAGTACCTGACTTGGATTTCTATTAGGCGTATAACACTTGGGCGCATGTTCTATTTTTAAACAGGCACCTAAGTCTTAGGCGCCCAACTTATTTTTTTTAAAATAAAGCTCCCAAGTCTGAGGCGCCTAATGGTCTAAAAGCTTAATACGAATCTGTCTTCTCTCTTATCACATTTTAGCCAAATCAAAATGAATCAAAAGGGGAATTCTCACATTTTAACCAAATCAAAAGGGAAAAAAGCTTACTATCCCAAGTATATATATATATATATATACATATATATCTAATTTAGGTAAATATTGTGATTTAGGGTATTATGATTGCATGATAGAATTTGCTGGATTAGTTGATAGAATTTGTTGGATAAGTGAAATTTGTTAGAATTTGTTAGAATTTGCTTTGAATTTGTTGAACAACTCTTTAACCCATATCCAGTTGAACTACTCTTGAATTTGTTGGATAAGTGGTATTAAACCAGTTGAACCTGATTTGAGGATTCTTGGTTTCTTTATAATCATACTTGTTTGATTCATTTGTTATTTCTTCTACTTGGATTATAGTGTTGTCACAAAGGGGTTTCAGGTTCGTTTGTTGGATTATAGTGTTGTTGCTTCATTTGTTCGTTTATGAAACTTTTAACTTTGCTTGGAAGATTATAGTGTTGTTGCTTCATTTGGATTAGTTTGTTTCCATATTATGAAATTTGGGGAATTTGTTGGAAGATTCAATACAACAGAAATCCAGTTTTCAACTTCGCTTTGTTTAATATGGTGATTCAGTCCTAGGTAGGAATCTTTTTTGTCACAGTACTTATGGCTATCATGAGCAGAGCTTATCCTTGTATCTTTGTTGTTATATGGTTCTTCCATATAGTCCAAGCTAATGCAATATAGCAGCTGCTTACTCCCGCAAGTATACCCCTTGCTTACCTTGCAAGTGAAAATTTTAATTAATTGGTGGTCCTTTGGGTGTCCTTTTCAATATTGTTAGCCATTATCCACCTTAAGGAATCGTTTTGGAGTATTTGATTCATTCTTGAATTGTCTTGTATTTCTAGTCTATAAACATCCTTACAAGATTCCTTACTATTTGTCAAGTTTTCGCTTAGTTTATATAAATTGGTTTTGTGGTGGTCATTATATAAATTGGTATTTAACTTTCATGCAGGATTTGACGATGTAGTCAGCGGAGGAAGAATACGATGGAACCGACGATGAGGAGGAATTCGAGTCTGATGAAGGCGAAGGATATGTTTCCCAAATGTGATTTTTATCGGGCAAGAAGCGGAAAATCACTTACGAAGAACTCAATGTCTCTACCGAACCTCCTCCACCTCTCCCACAAAATTATGAACCACGTGACTTTTGGTAACTCACACAATCGGATGGAAATGGTCATTTGTCCACATCAGTTGATACTAAATCGGTAAGTTGAAACAACGCAAATTAGTAAATTATTGGTTTTATACTTATTTCAAAGTATTTACTTCCTGTAGAATTTAGTTTAGATGTTCTTATTTATGTTTATTAATGCTGTTACAGGCTCAAGTTGAATTTAAATATAGATCGGTGTTAGTCAAGCTCCGCGAAATATACTTAATTCTTATTGAGGTACCTCACTTGAAGCAGAATTTAAAGGCTTCCAATTTGATGAGTTTATTTGATTACAAAATTGGGAACTCCGACAACCAAGTAATAATGTCGATGGTTGAGTATTGGTGGGCAACCACTCACACAATTTACCTACCTTGTGGAGAGCTAGGGATCACTCATAGAGATTTTACGGCGCATACCGGGATAGATATCGGGACAGGAGAGCCGATGGTATTGGGTGAGTCATACACGGAATATGGTAACGCCTTAAGAATTTTTCCCGATATGGAGTTTAAAGATTATGAAAAGGATGTATTAGTTTTGCTCACCTCCGGACTTACCTTGACCATACTAGAGTAAACATCAAAGATCTGGCTAATAGTAATACAATCTTTAGGGCATTTATGCTATTGTACTTTGGAGGTGTCTTATTTGGGAACTCGAAGAGTTGGGCTCGACAAGAGTTGTTGGGTCCAATTGTTATCATAGAAAAAAAGGGACCTACGATTGACTTTAGCCCCGCTATATTAGGACATCTCTACTACTGTCTTGACCAAGCATCGAAATAGGAGGTAAAATACATCGGCGGCCTTTTCCAGTTGATCGAGGCATAATATTTTTAATTAATAGTTCTAGTTATTTATTTTTTGTTTATTCAAGTTTATTTAGAAAATTAATATATATTTTTTATCTTCTGCAGTATCAGTGCTACGAGTATTGTCAGATAGGCCATCATATCTTGATAGATAATAGGTTGGATGATTTTTGGCCAAGGATGTCAGCCTGGCACATTAAAAGACGAAAACTTACAGGAAATAAGTCAAAACATCATCTAGCATTGATGAGGCAACAACTAGATTTGCGTACAATCAATAACATGCAATGAGACCCCTTTAGAAATATGAAGGATGCACTAAAGTGGGAGATAATCATCTCTGGTAATATCAGTCGTAAAAGAGTACTCCTGCAAAGACTATTTGGTGGATATGAGTGGTATCTTGGGGATCGTTGTTGGGCTCAACTAGAGCATCGGGAAGTGCCTTACGACCCTTCAGAGAAACTCTATTGCTTCCCGAGTCCCGATGTGGTTCGTTCCTTCTGAGCAGCGGGTTGGATCGAAGCACAACATTATATTATAGGTCACCATGTCGACTATGATGCCTACTGGAGGCATGTCTCACATGGTACACTTATGTCAGACATTGCGAGGTGTGGCAATATTGACATCCCAGGCCTTGGTACTTTGACAGCCGGAGTTACCTTTCCACATGTTGAGTTTCCCACTGGAGATTTTTCTACTCAGGAGATACAAATCTCTCCTCCACAGCTTGGTAATTACCCTAGATGGAGTTTGGGTCGCCACATGGAACCACGTGGCATACCATTCCCTCTATTGCAACGACCTCTACTGTAGACGTTCCAACAAGATATGATTTTTTTTGCTATGATTGAGGGTATGGGGAAATTACACTCGATAAGACGTTAGATTTGGATGCTCGACACCTTCATGACCAGAGTCATATTACACATTTGACCACGGACTTGAGGCGTGTAGAGTACCATCTTTCCCAATTGAATAACTATTTAGATGGAGAAGTAAGTTGTTTGAATCATTCAATATTTTCCATTTAATTAAGATTTCTAGTTTTAATATTGACTTTGTCTTGGTATGTTTCAGGGGGTTGTAGTCGATTGGGAAGATGACGAAGGTGAAGTGAGAACTTTTCAAGCGGGGACTTCTAAGGGGAGGGGTTCATGGGGAAGAACATCTCAAGGTGGAGCCGCTCATCCCCGACGATCAAAACGTACACGGGGATCTTTTGAGTAATTGATATTAGTTGTTTCATGTTAAGTCTAAATCAATAAGAAAGCATATTTTAAGTTGTTTCATGTTTTGGTTCTCACTTTAGTGAATGACATTGACTTTTATGTAGTTGTTTGTGATTCTCACTTTGACTGGTATAATAGTTTAATATTTTCATTGCCTAAGCTTTTGATTCTCACTTTTGATGTTTGGTATAATGGTTTTGATTCTCACTTTTCATTGCATAAGGTTTGGTATAATGATTTTGATTCAAACTTTTAACTACCTATGGTTTGGTATTTTTTCAAGCAGTTTAACCAAATAAAAAAAAAAGATTATCAGCGGCGCCTAAGACATAGGCGCCTGATTGAAAAAAAATTATCAGGCGCCTGTTGCGCTGAGTATTTTTTTTTCAAACGGTTATATTTTGTTCCTAACGGTTATATTTTGTGTCTAACAGCTATATTTTGTGAAGGGAATATATAGACCTAAGTCTTACTAGGCTCATACTATCCCATAACCAATTCTAATATTCTCTTATATTTTTAATTATCTGATGAATTTTAAGGCGGTTCTTGTTGTTTTGATCGAATCTTCATCAGAGGAGGAAGAGGAAAAGGATATCGATGAATCTTCAACCGATTATAGTGATGACGACGTTATTGATGTGATTAAAATGGAGATATTGAGCAATCAAGCCGAAATTGATGAATTACAAGAAGTGAAATCTTCAGGAACTCGTGTTGGTTTGGTTGTCGGGCATAAAACCATAAATCGCCCACGTGTATTCTATCATAAGCTACTTATGCACGACAACTTCCATGATAAAAATGTTTACGAAAGTGAACATTTTCATCGAAGATTCCATATGAGCCGAGGTCTTTTCGATCGTATTTTGAATACGGTGGTTGCTTATGAAAAGTTTTTTGCTCGAAAGTGAAATTGTGCAAATGTTTTGGGTTTATCGCCTCGTATGTTTGCATTAGGAGTGTCGGCGGATAGCTGTGATGAATATGCTCGGGTTGCAGAGAGCACAACAATTGAGGCCCTTACGAGATTTTGCAATGCGACGATCCAACAATTTAGTGCAGAGTATTTGAGATCGTCAACTCCGGACGATATACAACGATTGTTGTACGTTGCCGAGAAGCGTAAATTTCCTGGCATGCTAGGTAGTTTAGATTGCATGCATTGGGAGTGGAAAATTTTCCCCACGGCTTGGGCGGGTCAATACACGGGGTATAAGAAAATACCAACAATCATTTTGGAAGTGGTGGCATCTCACGATTTATGGATATAGCACTCTTTTTTTGGAATGCCTGGTTTCAACAACGACGTAAATGTTCTTGATCAATCACATCTTTTTTGAAATCTTTGTCTTGGTCGTTCTCCACCTTGAAACTTTGAAATCGATGGAAAACCATACGATATAGGATACTACTTGGCGGATGGTATATATTCGAAATGGGCAACGCTTTTTCAAACCTTAAGATTTCCCCGAGGTAATGCAGAGAAATATTTTGCCAAGCAACATGAGGCATATCGAAAAGATGTAGAACGAGCTTTCGGTGTTCTTCAATCTCGATTTGCAATTCTGAAAGGTCCAGCAAGAAGTTTGTCACCCAAAAACCTTGATAAAATAATGAAAACGTGTATAATTATGCATAACATGACCATCAGAGAAGAACGCAATAGGTACGGAGTAAGCTTACTGACCGAGCATTTTGTCCTAGACCCTAACCCAATTGACTTAAATCGGGAAGAAGTCACTTTACAAGGAAATATTGCGAAGTACGATAATATGACAAGTTTGGATAAGTATATGACACTTCGAAATGATCTCATTAAACATTTGTGGAAGCATCAGAGAAACAATTATATGTAATTTTAATGTAAACGCAACTTTATTTCAATTAAACACTTTTATGAAATTTATTTAAGAAATTTATTTCAATTTCAATTTCAATTTCAATATAAATATAAATTCAAATAGAAAATAATTAAAAATACAAAATTTCTCAACAAGATTCTATTATATAAAATATACCAAACTTCTTAAACAAGGTTTTTAAACAAAATATACCAAACTTCTTAAACAAGGTTTTTAAACAAAATATACCAAATTTCTTAAAAAAATGTACTACCAAACTTCTTAAACAAGAATCACCAAAATATACCAAACTTCCAAAATAAGATTCTTCAGCTAGAGCATCTTAGGTGTTATTATTATTAGCTTTAAACATTCTTGCCATAACCGCATTACGTTGTGCCTCCCAATAAACCCTTTGAGTGTCGTCCAAAGTAGACATGTCCATCGCCATCACCTTTTGATCGTTTTGGGCTTAAAATTGAGTTTTTAAATTCACCACGGCCTTTGTCTTCCTTTCTCTTAACTCCATAATACGAGCTTCTCTCCCTTCCTTCTTCTTATCTCTCTCATATATATACTTTTCTTTCTTCTTATCTCTCTCGGCAATATATTTTTCTTTCTTCTTCTCCATTCAGTCAAGGCGACTAATAAGTACATTTTAGCGTTCAATGAGAAGATTTTGTATTTTTTCATTATTTTCATTTAATTTAGCACTTTTGATACAGCCGGGACGTTCCGTCTCCACATCCGTGACAAGTACTGGAGAGTCGTTGTTCGAACTAATGGGTTTGTCGGAGTAGACATTTCTAGGCTAGAACTTGAAGTTTGCTTCATACGAACATTGCTAGCTAAAGTGTCCGGGTGTTGGTCTTGCAAGATTTTCCAACATTGATGACAACTTAAAACTTCATAAGCTTCTTTATACACCCATTTTCCTTTACCACGTGCTTCATAAATCATTTTGGTGGCATCGTCCTCTAAAATATATTAAAATAATAATAAAAATGCATGGGTTTGGTAAAAAGAGTTTATAATTTATTAGTAATAACGAATGTTGAATTACTTACCAAATTTCCTTGTTGCATACCGCTTATGGGGCCTTGCATCATATTTTTCAAACAAGTACCATAAACCTTACAAGCACGATTCATTTCCGACCAATGATTTTTCAAAGATGATACTGTACGCTCAACCCGTTCACCATACTGTTCACAGAAATCATGAAATACATCCAAAATCGAGTCCCAAAAAAATCAAGTTGTTGGTTGTTGGTTGTTGCTTTTGATTCTATCTCCGAGACATGAATCCAAGCTTTTGCAAGATTTTTGTTATGAATGCCCCTCCATTTCAAAAGCTGAGACCCCACCCCTCCACTGGTATTTTTCTTAGTCAAGCGACGTTTGCCTTTGCCTTTTTGTCCATCAACAACCCCAATGTCTTCGGATTGAGATAAGTTAACCAATTGAGATGCTTATGATTGAGATGATTGAGATTGTGAGGGATTAACGAATGGAGAAGGATGTTGGAATTGAGCGGGAAAGATGAATTGAGAGGGTTGTCCCCAATTATTGGGTGTTATGAACGGTTGAGAGGGTTGCACCCAATTGTTAGGCAAGTGAAATGATTGGAAGGGTTGTGATTGAGATGATTGAGGTTGAGGGGAATGAGTGAATTGCAACCAATTAGGTATGATTTGTTGTTGTTGTTGATTCAAACTACTCTCGGTAGTGAAATCTTTATCTTACGTAGTATTCATAGAACTCATCTATTAATTTCAATATAAATTAATAATCAAGAAAACTTAAAACCCTAGAATATTGTAATCTATAAAATTAAAAAGGATATGGTAAAATTAAACATGAGCTTACCTTGAGAGATGAAGCTTTAACAATTTCAAACAATTTGAGTGAAAAAGATAAGTTGTGGTACAATTGGAGGTGGTTTTTGTTTAAGAGGTCAAGAGAGGGAAATGACTTAGTTTTAGAAGCTCCAACGAATTTACTCAGTGGAACAGACGGTTAATTAAAAAAAAACTTAACTTAGGCGCCTGTTTTAAAACATAACAGGAGCCCAATCGCGACATTAAATTCTAAGGCTGAGTCTTGAAATCTAAAACTCAGCCTTGGATTTGGAGGGTGAAATCTAAGTCAGTGAGGCACTGTTGGAGGACGAAAATCCTAGGTGGCACCTTGGATTCCAAGGTAGTGAGGCACTTTAGGAGATGCTCTTATACTTCAACCATGCAAATACAAGTGAGAATCCTCTCAGAGGCATTTCATCAAACTGTTCATGATCATTACTTAAGCTACTGTTTCACAATGGGCATTACCTTCGATGATAGCAAAACCACTCTAATGAAATTGGAGAAGACTGAGATTTAGAGAGAAGAGAGAGGAGTGCAAAACAGGAGAGATCGAAAGGAGAACAATGAAAATGAAAATTACATTCTTTACCCTTCATGAAGAACTCCTAAAGCTATAAATAGAAGGGCATTTCAATCAATTCAAGATTTGGGCAGACGTAACTGACATCAACAACGCCATTTCGTGCCTTCTCTCACGCAAAGGGTCTTGACTATTGTCCACGGTGAGAAAGTTTTTTTGTTGATTCTTTGATTTCAAAACTAATTCTGTGATTTTGTACAAACATTTGGTTTCGAATTAACCCAAGCAAATCCATTCTGCTTACTAAAATTTGGTGCGGACACAATAGACATTCAAAGCAATTGCCATGGAACAAATGTATGTAAACCCTCAATGCCGCTCGAGTTCTCAAGATAAAATGCAACTATCATGGACCAAATTATAGGAACAAAATAATCTTATACTATAAACCTTCAGCAGCAAACTGTAGATCTATAAACTATAAGCAGGAATCAAACAAAGGTAATAGGAATTCATATACTGCTCACTGTCTGTTAAAACTCAGGACAAAACATTCGATGAGACCAGTGAGGTCCATACCAGTAAGCTAGAACCATGGTCAGAGAACAAAGATAAGAAATCGTCGGGTAACATGGGAGAAACAGAAGATGGGCATGGTACCATTAAAAACTATTTAGATTATTTACCAACATACAGTATTCCATCATTTCCAGTGGTGAAGAATTCAGGACTAACACCAAGTAAACCTCCTCAAAAACAACCACTTTAAAGACATTGCCTACATATGGCTCTACCAAGTGCTAAACTACAACTGCAATATACATGATATGAACTATATACACATCGGAGCCATTCCTTTTCTTCTTTTATATCATGTTAGCTTAGAAGTATGTTACAAGTAAATGGGAACTGGTTCTAATACTGCAGATTTCGAACTTGGTAGGCAACTGCTACAATGGGTTCTGGGCCAGTTTTGGATGAGTGGCTGCATAAATGGAAGAGTTGGGGTCTGTTTTTAAGTGGGAAAGAAGGTGTTGCACATCTATCTGTAAGAGTTCCGTTACTTTTCCACACAGAGTCAAGGAGTCTGCTTTAGGCTTACTTGAACTCTGTACAGGCCCTCCCTGCCCTTCGTACAAAACAGCATGGTGGCTGGTCAAGAAAATATAATGTACACAGATAAGCACAAAACCTCAAAGCTAAAAAAGGAATGAACGAAAAATTGAAGCCAGACCCACAATACTTGAGCAGATATGAGAACTCACAGGAAGTCAATGAGATCAGCTATTTCTGATACTTCAGTAGGTGAAGATGGCTGAGAGTTCCGTCCAAACACATCCGCCATGGCATTCAGTAGCAAGGCCAAGGTCTACAAGATGCAAAGTAAAAGCTAAATTTGCTGTAACGATTGAATACAAAAGATACTACATACGAAAATAGCCATGTAACATTTGTAGCAGTTAAGATATACACTAAGGAAGTCAATATTTAGCTGTCTGAGAGGATGTAGCACGTTTGAAATAAGATTGGTACAAAAAGATTCTGATAATACTTTTAGCATTTATGATATCTCGCAGTCAATTAAGTCAAAATTCAGTTACAAGTTTTTTATTTAAAATTCCTGTTAATTAGGAGCTATGTAAGATGAAAATGATATTTGAAAAAATAAATCATGTCCAGAGGTCTCGGACAGTCTGACATACACCTGTAGAGAGAGAAATGGGTACTTGCCAAGATCAGAACACTTCTAGACATATCCCTTAAAGGTACCAATTTTTTAGTCATGTTACGCAATTGAGGTTACTTCTATCATTTTTTAGAATTAGTTGACCATAATCAATGTACAGAATCGAGTATATCTGTAGCTGGTAATAAGATCCAGAATGCGAGAAAAATAAGCACATGAGAAAAAATACTACTTGGGATCGCATTGCATTTCCATCCTAGCTCTTAAAATGTAATCGCTCGCAAATGCGTTGCATATTGCCGTCTTTCATCGCATAATGTCGCTTTTCGTCGCATATTATCGTACTTTTTAATGTGTCGCAAATACGAGAAACCAACAGAATCACAATAGAAAGCAGAAAATGAAAATATTGCGCGAGTACGCGCTACATACTACGCGAAAAGTGCCATATGTAGCAGAATAATTGCTAAAGAACGATACGATATGGAAGTTATAATATTTGTAATAAGACTAAGATAGGTGATGAGAAAATAGATACTAAATAACCTTATTGCAAGCATAACGTAAAACATGATACACCTAAAAACCATTGATTACCATGAAACCAATAATTTGTCAGATATTGCTTGGCATAGTTGGATTTTCCATTTATGGCTTGTTAGCTATTAATTGGTACTGAGGGTTAGATTATAAAGTAATGTTTGCTAGTTGCTATTTGGAATATTTGGATATCTTAGCTAATCATTTACACTTTTGGATAATCTAAGTTTGATAGTTATGCTTTCTAAGTTTTTCTAAGGAATATTTTGATCATATAGATTTATATGCACATGTATTAGGAATATGTGCAATTTTTGCTTACTACCTGCATTATTCAGATTGGCAATGCAACATTTGCTATATTCGGAGTATTATCTTCTCCCTTGAATGCATCGCATTACTACACATATTAACTACCTTGCCAACATCTTATTCCCGTATTAGACATTGATGCGGGACCCAATTTCAAATTTACATAGAATAAACAGGATTTACAAAAAGTGCTTGTTTAGAAAGTTTTATTTTAGCCAATTCATATAAATCATGGCTTACTTCTACAATTAGAGAAGCAAAACAATTGTAGGTATTCAATATTTCAATCAATAAGAGAATTTGGGTAAATTTTATCTCTTAGCTATTTTAATATATTTTCAAATTAGGCTATTCTACCCATTTAATCAAGTAAAGTCAATTATATTCTCGATTAAGATCTTTTTCCTCGTTTAAATCAAGTAAGCTCAATTCTTTTACCTAGAATTAAGTAAAAAAAATTCCCCTAAAATTCGAGCAGTGAAGGTCGAAGGTTTGTGTTTGATGAAGAGAGAGTGATGATAATGAAGAGAGGATTATCAGGAGCCAGGAGGTGTTTATTTGATGAAGAGAGAGTGATGATAATGAAGAGAGGATTATTAGGAGCCAAAGAGTCGGGGTGTTACTCTGTTGTGGAGCTGGGTTTCAAGCCTTCAACTCTTGTCTTGTGGGCTTCAGCTTGGATGGAAATCAGCAAGCTGTTACTATTATTTTTTGATGTGGGTATATAAAAAAGGGAAATCTGCAAAAAAAAGTCTCTCCCCCCCCCCCCCCCCCCCCTAAATCCGCCCCTAGGTAGAAGCAAGCAAACTTTGCTCAAATGATTGCTACTAGTTCCAGTGATGATGCTACAAATGTGGTTGTTAATGAGGAAATCGAGGTCACGACTTCTGCTCAGCAGCAGATACCGATGACACAGCGAAATTAGCAGTTATCAAAGGCCTGAAAACTACTTTGAATGCATGATTGAAAAAAAAAATCATCAGACTGTCGGCGCCTGGTCAAAGCTTTTGCAGAGAAAACGGTTGATCTCTCGTGAAGAGCTGTCGCCTTGGCCCATGATCTAATGTTCTTGGCTTCTAGTTTCACTGATTTCAGTTTGTATAGATTAGTAGAACTTGTAATTCTGATGCCCATGCATTTGCGACCAGGGGGATGCCCTTGTTAATAACACTAGCAAATTAATGCTTTATAAAAACAAACACTAGTAAATCAAAACTAGGATTCTTACTGAAGAATACGAAAGTATAAGCTTCTTCCCGGTAACAATAACTACCCAAGTCCAACCTATATCTAGCCAGTTTATATAGGGGCATTATTAGAACAAAATTAAAAACAACAATGGCAATGAGGTGTAAAACGGTCAAAAATAGAAAATGAATTTTTTTTCAAAAACTTGGGTGTTTGTATTGAACTCCTAAGTCGCCCTAATGTTGGTCTTGTTTCATGTCCAACTTGGACGTCACCCAGACATCGTGTGCCCGAGTTTTGCCAGGTTATGCCTCATCTTATTCCCGGGTGGAACTCACTCGGGTAACTCAGATGGTTGCAGATGTGGATGGCCTCGGCCCCAGTTCGGAAGAAAAGATGTTTCATGAAGAAGAGAGGAAATAAGAAAATATTTTTGTGCTATTATTATTAGACATCGGGGCATCAAAGTAGCCTATTTGGTTATAGGCTACTAGGTCTGCCAAATCAAAGAATTTGATATCATTTTAACACATGCCACTTCGTTAACGCTTTGTGTCTGGCTCAAAGCTTTTTAACCAGGAATGAAAGTTGATTTACTGTCACAGTTTAAAAAGACGGACGCAGTGTGTGTTTAATGAGGCAGAAGCCGCATTGAGACGCAAGCCTCCCTTTTCTTTCATACAAAGTAATTTAGTTTCCTTTTTGTTAGGATCTTTATAAAAAGGACAACTCTATAAGGGTAATATAGGGCATTTTGAAGAAAATAATAACAAATAAAAAAGGTTACCAATATGAAATTTTAGGTTTAAGCCTCAATGAAAATCTTTATAAGGCGGATCGGAGGCATAAGCCTTAGCACGTGTTTTAAAACCATGGTTACTGCTAAAGACTTAAAAATGAAAAGGGAGAAAAGACATAAAGGCCTTCGAGATATAAAGCTCACTCTAACACCGCTCGTAAAAGTCATGACGGTACAACAAGTAACATTGGAACTTTTCAACAAAGAAAGCAGAAATGCGCAATAGTGTGAGACTTCGTGAAGAAGTCATTGATTTCATTTGGGAATAAATCTAGGGAAAACATAAGGAGTGCGGCTTTAGTTGATAGCGAGTAAAGTGACAATCAATCTTATTGTGCTTTGCTCAACGATAAAGTACAAAATTATGCATAATCCGAATAACACTTTTTTTGTTAGAATACATAGGGTTCTCGTAAGTCAGTGGAGCCACAATATTTCAAGAGTTCACAGCCATAACACGATATTCAGTCTCAACAGAAGATCGAGACACAATCTCCTTACTCAGGGCCGGTCCAAGTACCCGTAAGGCCTATGCAAAAATACAAAAGGTGCCTAATTTTTTTTTGTTTTGCTAGGACTTTAACACTTGACCTCTTACTCAAGAGACAAAACACTAACTAACTAAGCTAAGTCTGAAGCAGATATGTTATTTACCATATAAATTTTTTTCTAACCCTTGGGCATTTTTTTTTGGGCCCTTTTATTCTTGGGCCCTGTGCGGTCGCACACCCTCAGGGCTGGGCCTGTTCTTACTTCACCAAAACCTCAAAGAATGCCCACAACTAAAAAAAAAACTAGTAGTTCATCAACGATTTGTAGAATTTCCTGCCCTGTCAACATATGAACTAACCCGACGTACTACGAATGAGGATAACATAATCAGTAAGGTTGAAACAAGGTTACCCTGCTGTATCTTAAAATCCAAACGACAACTAATGCAGAGTAGTGGGAGCTGAAGTAATTTCGACCATCCTTGTAACCGCTTTTAAAAAATTTATAAAAAATTTCTGCTTATCTAGCAAAAATAATAATAATAGTAGGAGCTGAGAAAAACTGACTAGCAATATAAACAACATAAGTGACATCTGGCTGAAAATCATAGTCAAGTACACAAGACTACCAACAATAACCCGATACAGAGTAGGATCTTCCAAAGGTACACCATCAAAAGCGGTGAGATAAACATGGAGCTCAATAGGAATATTAATGGTCCGTGTATAAATAAATCGGGCTCTCTTAATATATTCTCCAAAGTACTTGGACTGAAACAAGTAGCCTTTAAGAGAAGATGCTTTCTCAATAACATGAAAATAACGAAGAGATCGTAGATCCTTCATCTCAAACCCAAGGTTTAATTGAAGCTTTAGACCAGAGCAGTATCATCACCATACACAACTAACTAACATAAATCAAACTCAAAATAGGATGCTGAAGAATATACACATCCATGAGAGACAAATGTAGGGTGTAGACAAGTTTAACGCAACTAAGGGGAACGATGTGTCATTAGTTGTTGGGACACTAATGATAGAGGAATAATCAAAAAAATAAATAATAAATGGACCAGTAACTTGGTTATATTATGTGTGGCACAACAATCAAAAATCCAAGTAGTATGACAACTATATGAGGGGTAACATAGGAGGTAGTGTAAGACTTATTATGGCCCACATGAGTAGGGTCCTTTAGTAATTATGGGTTTCTAATCATGATGATCCAAGTCCTAATAGGAAACTAATCCTATTGGTTAATGAGGTTAGGGTTTCCTATAACTCTCTACTTTGATGGAAAGTAATCCTGATTGAAATAGGAGACTAGGTCCTCTCTCTACCTATATAAGTGTGCCTAGCCCATCAACAAAAGCACAATCTCAAAGAGAAGGTTAAGGGAGAGAAAACCTAGTTGTCATCGCTCGCCGCCGCTGACGAACACAAAAGACATACCTCAATCAATCAAGCTATGGATCAAGGTATGTGATTATGTTTCCGCATTATTGTTAATCGTGATTATCGTATTAAGTCCTAGGTCCTTCTAGATCTAATTATTTATAGATCTTGTCATGTTTTACATGTGGTATCATGAGCTATGATTGGACTTTTACGATTTGTGTTATGTGATCTTGATCAAGATTAATTTTGGCAATTTTTTTTTTTTTGCTATTGATCGCCGGATCAAGATTAAGGTTTCTTCACCAGACATAACCGTGGAGTCATCAAGTATAAACTGTTTTTAATGAAAAACTTAAATATATATATTTTTAATGTTTTATTTTATTGTAAAGGCCTACATATACGTAACCGTTTAGTCATGTCATGTCATGTTATCTCATTAATGTAGATCATGCTTAGAGAATAATCATATTAATGTATATTTTATTTTTTTTAGTGTTATGAGATATGCACTATTGTGTACTTCGCATTTTTTAATATATACTAGTTTATTACACTGTTTAGTTTTCTATAAAGTTGTGTTTGTGATTACCGTTATTTTAGATCGGAAAAGTAATGCTTCGCATTATTATCGTATTAACATGCTAGTACATATCGCTTTAATTTTCCCAGCTTATTAATTCGACCATATGCTTTCATAATATGTTTTGACTATATGTATATCGATTTGAGATCTGTGATTTTGGCCGGTTGGAAGTCACCAAAGTGACCCAACTATTATGATGCATGGATATCAAACCGAGTATATAATACGATTTATTTATCCCAAAAAATAATGAATTCGCCCAAAGGTGGATTGACTTTTGCAAGACTAATAAATTGAAATAGGGTAATTGATATGTATTCTAGTTTGTGTTTGGAACTAATAACCCAAAGGTGAAGGATCTTACATATTTTGGCATACACTTTTAATTAGCCCTATTATATTACTATTATAACTATTTGAGTGGACATTTTATATATTGCAATTTAGACCCAAAGGTTGATTTGTGATGATATTATTAGTTCATCATCGGAATATAATTTGGTTTTAATTTCTTATATTATGACTATTTATTTATCTATAATTCATAGTATTAATATTTTGTGAGTTTTTAATTATTTTGCAAGTACCGAACCCTGTTTCGCTACATTCGCATGTTTCGTCTGTTCCAATTCTCAATGGAACTAATATTTCAGACTGGAGTGAACAAATTCAGTTTCACTTAGGTGTTCTGGATCTTGATTTAGCACTCTTGGCTGAAAAACCCGCTGATCTTTCTATTGAGAGCAGTGTGGATGAGAAGACTTTCCATAAAGCTTGGGAAAGGTCGAACAAGTTAAGCCTTATGTTTATGCGGATGACCATAGCGACTAATATCAAGTCTTCACTTCCTAAGTCTGAAAACGCGAACGAATTTTTAACATCTGTGAAAGAACGTTTCAAAACTGCTGATAAGTCTTTAACTGGGACTTTAATGGCTAAACTTACTACAATGAAATATGATGGTGTACGAGGCATGCATGAGCATGTCTTAGAAGTGACAAATCTAGCTGCTAAGCTTAAAACGTTGGGGATGGACGTGAATGATTCTTTTATTGTTCAATTTATTTTGAACTCTTTGCCTTCTCAGTTTGGTTCATTTCAAATTCATTACAACACTATTAAGGATAAGTGGAATGTGAATGAATTGGCCAACATGATTGTTCAAGAGGAGGCAAGGCTTAAGCAGCAAGGAAATCATTCAGTTCATCTTACAACACAAGAAGCTACAAAGAAATGGAGGAAGCCTGATAAGAAACGAGGATCACTCAAGGTAAAGGGGCCTTCTAATGTTACTAAGGCTTCTAAGACAGAACGCGACAATGAACGTAATAGGTGTTACTTCTGTAAAAAGACGGGGCATGTTCAGAAAGATTGTCAGAAACGTAAGGCTTGGTTCGAAAAGAAAGGTAATCATTTAGCTTTTATATGTTTCGAATCAAATCTTACTGAAGTTCCTTCTAATACTTGGTGGATTGACTCGGGTGCTACTGTTCATGTTTCCAATACGATGTAGGGATTCCTTACGACCCAGAACGCGGAACCAAATGAAAAATTCATATTCATGGAAAATAGAGTTAAAGCTTTTGTTGAAGCCGTGGGGACCTCTCGTTTATTCTTAGACACTGGACATCATTTAGATTTATCGCTTACCTTTTATGTTCCTTCAGTTTTTCGCAATTTGCTTTCCTTATCTCTTTTAGACCTTGATGGGTATTCTTTGCACTTTGGAAACGGTTCTTTCAGTTTATTCAAGAATTTCGTTTTTATTGGTTTTGATATTTTATGTGATGGCCTATACAAATTAAATCTTGATAACATGTTCGCCAAAACCCTTTTGACCCTGCATCCTAATGTTAGAACGAAACGTGGCATAACTAATGAAAATTCCTCCATCTTGTGGCACAGACGACTGGGGCATATCTCCAGAGAAAGAATGCAGAGATTAGTAAAAGACGGGGTCCTTCCGAACCTAGATTTTACAAATTTTGGTGTGTGTGTGGATTGTATTAAAGGCAAACAAACCAAAAACATCAAGAAGGGTGCCACAAGAAGTATGGAGCTTCTTGAAATTATTCATACAGACATTTGCGGACCTTTTACCACTCCTTGTTTTATGGGAGAAAAGTATTTTATCACCTTTATTGACGACTTTTCACGTTATGGTTATGTCTATTTATTAAGTGAAAAATCTCAAGCAGTGAATGCCGTTGAGGTATACATTACTGAGGTTGAAAGACAATTAGGCAAAAAGGTGAAAGTCATTAGGTCAGATAGAGGTGGTGAATACTATGGTAGATATGACGAATCGGGTCAGTGCCCTGGCCTATTCGCCAAACTCCTAGAGAAGCTTGGTATTCGTGCTCAATACACAATGCCAGGAACGCCACAGCAGAATGGTGTAGCTGAAAGGCGTAATCGTACTTTAATGGAAATGGTTAGGAGTATGATAAGTAATTCAACTTTACCCATATCTTTGTGGATTGAAGCTCTAAAGACCGCTGCATATTTATTAAATAGGGTTCCTAGTAAGGCAGTTCTGAAAACTCCATTCGAGTTTTGGACTAGAAGGAAACCTAGTTTAAGACATCTTCATGTTTGGGGATGTGCAGCGGAGGCTAGAATTTACAATCCACATGAAAAGAAATTGGACCTTAAAACTATCAGTGGATACTTTATTGGTTATCCTGATAAGTCCAAAGGATATAGGTTTTACTGTCCTACCCATAGTACGAAAATTGTTGAAACTGGTAATGCAAGATTCCTTGAAAATGGTAAAATTAGTGGGAGTAGTGAATCACAAAATGTGGTTATTGAGGAAGTTAGGGTGAAAGTCCCATTACCCATAACTTCTAATCATGTTGTTGTTCCTATGGTTCTTGATCAAATCGATAATACCGAGCAACAATTGGGCAATCAACCACTCCATAATGAGATTGTCACCAATGAACCGATAATAGAGGTACCACAAGAAATAGCACCACGCCGATTCCAACGGGAAAGGAGATCTGCTATTTTGGATGACTATGTGGTGTACTTACAGGAATCTGAATTTGACATAGGGACTATTAAGGATCCGGTTTCATTTTCACAAGCCATGGATAGTAATAATTCTACTAAATGGATTGATGCTATGAAAGAAGAGTTAAAATCAATGGAACAAAATGAAGTTTGGGATCTCGTTGAATTGCCAAAAGGATACAAGAAAGTTGGTTGCAAATGGGTCTTTAAGACCAAGCGCGACAGTAATGGCAATATCGAACGATATAAAGCCCGACTTGTGGCCAAAGGTTTCACTCAGAAAGAAGGCATTGATTACAAGAAGACCTTCTCACCTGTATCAAAGAAGGACTCACTTAGAATTATTATGGTATTGGTGGCTCATTATGATTTAGAGTTACACCAAATGGATGTGAAAACTGTTTTCTAAATGGGAATTTAGATGAAGAAGTCTATATGAATCAACCTGAAGGTTTCTCCGAAAAGGGGAAAGAAAATATGGTTTGTAAGCTTAAGAAATCAATATACGGTCTTAAACAAGCTTCCCGCCAATGGTACATTAAGTTTCACGATACCATTATTCCTTTTGGCTTTAAGGAAAACATTGTTGATCGATGTATATACCTCAAGGTCAGTGGGAGTAAGTTTATATTTTTGGTTTTGTATGTTGATGATATCTTACTTGCTAGTAATGATCTTGGTCTGCTTCACAGACTAAGAAGTTTCTCTCTAAGAACTTTGAAATAAAAGATTTAGGTGAGGCATCTTACGTGATTGGAATCGAAATCTATCGAGACTGAGCACGAGGATTGTTAGGGCTGTCTCAGAAAGCCTATATTAATAAAGTTTTAGAGAGATTCGGTATGGAGAATTGTTTAGCTAGTGATGCACCAATTCAGAAAGGTGATAAATTTAGTCTTATGCAATGCCCAAAGACTGAATGGGAACGTAAACAGATGGAAAATATTTTATACGCGTTTGCCGTGGGGAGTCTAATGTATGCTCAGACTTGTACTAGACCGGACATAAGCTTTGTCGTTAGTATGCTGGGTAGATAACAAATCAATCCAGGGATGGACCATTAGAAAGCTGCAAAGAAAGTTATGAGGTACTTGCAAGGAACGAAAGATTACATGCTCACATTTAGGAGGTCTGATCATTTAGAAGTGATCGGTTACTCAGACTCAGATTTTGCTGGATGCCCTGATAGTAGGAAGTCTACTTTTGGTTATGTCTTCCTACTGGCTGGAGGGGCAATTTCATGGAAAAGTGCAAAACAAGATAGTATTTCATCATCTACTATGGAGGCTGAGTTTGTGGCATGCTATGAGGCCACAGATCATGGTTTATGGTTGCGGAATTTTATCTCAGGACTTGGAGTTGTCGACTCTATTTCCAAGCCGTTAAGAATTTATTGTGATAATACCGCAGCAGTCTTTTTCTCCAAGAATGATAAATATTCTAATGGTGCTAAACACATGGAGATAAAATATTTATCAGTCAAGGAGTCTGTTCAGAAACAACGAGTGTTTATAGAACACGTAAGCACAATGCTTATGGTTGCAGATCCATTGACTAAGGGATTACCGCCAAAGACATTTAAGGAACATGTTCAGAGTATGGGTCTTGGGCGGATTCCATGATGCTTTTCTTTATAGTTATGGATTTTTAGTTAGATTGTTTTCTCTAGACATCTTATTGAGATCTTATTATAGTATGTTTCTGATATTTTCCTGTTTACCATTATGTGTACACATGTAGGTGATTGGATGAATGATAACAGGAAAGTCTTTTGACAAGACATTATTGATGGACCTTTTATAGGCTTATTTGTTAACGCCTATAAACCTCACTTATGAACCAAGTTAAATACAACACATGGAAGGAAATGTGTCGCAAAATTGCATAAGACCGCCATGACTCGCTTTAGTAAATTGTTTGATTTTGGCATTAGGATGACCAATACAGATAGTATGACTTGGATATATAAATCGTGCGCGTGTCAGTTATTTAATCGTTGAGCCCATTTTGAGTCAAAAAAATAAAAAATAAAAAATAAAAAACTAAAATTTTATCGAGTATGATTTTCAAAACTACTTCATATGGGCCAAGTGGGAGAATGTAAGACTTATTATGGCCCACATGAGTAGGGTCCTTTAGTAATTATGGGTTTCTAATCATGATGATCCAAGTCCTAATAGGAAACTAATCCTATTGGTTAATGAGGTCAGGGTTTCCTATAACTCTCAACTTTGATGGAAAGTAATCCTGATTGAAATAGGAGACTAGGTCCTCTCTCTACCTATATAAGTGTGCCTATCCCATCAACAAAAGCACAATCTCAAAGAGAAGGTTAAGAGAGAGAAAACCTAGTTGTCACCGCTCGCCGCCGCTGACAAACGCAAAAGACATACCTCAATCAATCAAGCTAGGGATTAAGGTATGTGATTATGTTTCCGCATTATTGTTAATCGTGATTATCGTATTAAGTCCTAGGTCCTTCTAGATCTAATTATTTATAGATCTTGTCATGTTTTACAGGTAGAACACCATGTGGATATATATCAGGATGCTAATGGAAAAAATGCTCCATCTTGGACGTAAAATCCGATAAAGATGTACGACTTTATGGTATTGTAGCTAACTGAGAAGGATGAGCGTGATGAGCTAAAGGCGCAGGTGGGTATTGTGGATATGGTGTTACAGGTCTAAAAATATTGATGTAGAGGTACTCCATATAACCGAGACTGTTGAGGACCTTTGTACTGCTTTGGAGATGTCAAGAGTGCTGATCTTCGTATTAGTTGTTGTCTTTTCGGCTACTAACATCTCCAATGGCATTTCAGATGACAAGAAGCACACTCATCACTAGGAGATTGAACAAGCCCTCCAGGTCTTACAATGGACTGAGAGGGTTCCAAGAACTTCGATACCGGCAGAAAACAAGAATTGAAAAGAGAGAACAATTTCACACTCTGTTGGTTATAACATTATTTTACTAGAGAGGACTTAGGTATAGTATTCATAAAAATTACAAAACAAACTAGAACGATATATGCTAGCAACATCACATTCCCAAGGGGGTCTCTATGTATTCACATATAAACCTACTCCTTTGCTCGTCAGGGAAAATTAATGAGAACTAGTGTACCTGCACATCCTTGTGCGTGTGCAACTTCCCTCATCTCTCACTCTCTCTCTAACGACAATATTTGGACCAACAAGAAGTATTACACTGATAATATTTCCTTCACTTTTACAAGGGTGTTTCAATAGCTGTAGACATTATACTAGTATACTGCTCCGCAGTGTGGACCGGCCCATTCGGGTTTTTTTTTTTTCAGTTCGTTTGTCAAGAATGAGCTCTTCATTAATGGTAATGCAATCTGGTTATTTGTTAGGAAGAAAGTTTTATAAGCATCAGTTGATTTAAACACCGTCTTAGGTGTCATATGCTTCATTCGAGTTCTCCATTGGACAAAAATCAAGTCCTATACTTGATTTGTATTCTCCATTGCAAAGAAATTGTACTGTAGATTAAAAATACTCCTGAAAGAAGTGGAGTATGTATAACTATTGGATTTTAGGATTGAAACAGAGATTCACGTGGAATTTAAGAGAAACGAAGATTTATTTTAAAGAAAAACTTAAAGAGGATAGTTTAATGGGAGAAAGCGTATTATGAGAGAGGAACAAGATACTTTTTGAGAGGAGAGGATACGTTGGGATGAATTCTTTATGGGAGAGAAGAAAAGAAGGTTGAATAGAAATGAGGAGAGATACTCGCAACTAAAAACCCTAGATTATTGGGGTTTCCTTTTAACAATACAAACATGGGCAACTTAAAACACTTAAGGGTAAACTAGGGAAAGATAAAAGCTTCAGCGCAGACTAAAGACTACCTCATGAAATTGAGAGACACTCATAACTACCCAAAAGTGAGATTCGGATCCATAGTTGATGCAAAAGAGACCTCCTAGGCCGGTCTGATTATCATGTATTTATCGGGCCAGCTACGCTTTGAGATGGTTTTGTTTTAGTATTGTGCGTGGAGAGTACCATCATTACCACTGTCACAACACAGCATAGTTACGGATAACAGCTGCCTCAATACAGTAACAGCGAAAAATTAGCCGAGTTTACGGTTTCCCCAGTTGTTACTGAAGGCGTGGGTGGTCTGCAGGTATATATTAAGATGCTATAATTTTGATATATTGTTACAAACACATAAACGGATAAACGTATGTAATAATTTACAACAATAAATTGGACACAATCTTCTTGTATTTCTTTATTTTTTCTATATTATGATGATTTTATATTTTGATCAGGTACTTCAAGCTTCTTAACATATGGCATGTATCTTCATGGTTACCCATTATCTTAGAGACTATGTTGAAGTAATAACTGAAAACTCCAAAATATCAATCATATGAATAGCTATATATATGTACATATATGTATATATAACAAATAAATAAAAATTGTTTACCTTCATAAATAATTGACGAGTAAAGGCTAGCCGAGGGAGTAATGGACCCATTATACGAAATGTTATTCTTAACATTGCAACAGATGTCACTGGTCTAAGATGCTTAATGATGGCATGTGTCCCTTCAAGCCACTCCTGAGGAAGGCTACTAAAGAAAGAATGCAGCAGGGCAACTACATTACCTGAAAACAAAAAGCATACTTAAGCTGCAAGAAAATATGACAAAATTGGTTAAAATGGTTAATTATAAGATAGGCATATTATATCTCTAAAAGCTACATTATCTGATCAGAACAAGAATATAGGAAAGAGAATGAGAAATTCTTCAATTCTATCTACAGGAACACTTTTTTTCATTTTTCAGTAGTGTCCATGCTTATATATAACAGAACCCATCAAATTATCGATCACCTACAGTTCAGATTTATAACCAGGCAACTTTGAGCTATTTATCTCTTCCAGATATGACTTTCTATCCACCTTCAATATTTTATTGAGACGGCAAATGTTGTTAGAAATACAAAGACATTTACTGAAGCGAAAAGCGAAACCAAAGCTTAAAAAAAAATCCAAGGAGGATCGCAGAAGCGTAAATCGGATCTGATCAAACTAGTTATCCACATCTAGCGTTAAGATCCTCGAGCCTCGCCCTTTTCAAAATCTTGAGGGTTGACTCCCAAGATTATGAGAAGGTAATTTATTTACATTCTCAAATTTTACTAGCTCTTAATTCCATTTGGTTCCTGAGGTCTACCCATAGAGGAACTTCACTATCTTTGAAAGTAAAAGGGTCTACGTGAAAAGTCTGGCTGTAAGACTACAACTATATCTAGGAAAAGCGTGATGGCTAGTCATAGTCACATCCAGCATAAGGTTTATGAACAGGAGACATTCTTTATGACTGCTAGTACTTGGTACAATTCCTACCTATATCTCAGAAATTTAAGAGATAAAAGAGCAACTTCATTAATTGTGGATCAAATACTTGAATCATAAAACTAAAAAAAATAAAGACTTGAAAGAAAGGGAAAATTTTTATAATATCAGAAGGATGATGATGTATAGTCACTCTAAGCAAAAAAAAAAAAAAAAGTTCATATAAATGACCGAATAGAAAATAGTTTGTTCTACCTTACAATTATGGTTTTAAGTTGTGTCCCCCATGAAAGATACTATCCAATGTTATTAAGATTTGATATATCACTCTCTTAAATTTAAAGTATGAGATTATAAATTCATATGAGGCTTGCTCTTTAGTATTGCTAAAAATTGATGCAACAAAAAAGAGGTATTTAACGTGTGTTAAAGAGACATTCTGAGGTCACTGATAAAAAACAGCAGGGTTTGAAATCAGGTTTAGTAATCGGGTACTGAGCCGAGCCGACCATGAACTGAACAGAAGTTTAAACGGGTATAGTTGATAGGTCTGGTTGACCTGTGTACTGTATTTAAAGGTCGGTTCACTTTTGTAAACTCTGACCAGTTCACCAACCAGGTTCGGGACCACGGGGGCAATCCGAATGAACCGACCCAAGGTAGTCTGATGCGCTCGCAAATGTGACAGATATGTTTAATGCGACCTGAAATTGCATCGCATATCCATCGCAACCCCTTGGTGCGACAGGACGCACATGTGTTGCATTTTGTCGCATTTGTCAATTTTTTTCGAATGTTATCGCATTTTCTAATGCAACGCAAATGCGAGAAACCAAAAGATAAACGATAGAAAACACAAAGGAAACTATTAGTGTGAGTACACACTAATATTCTGCTAAAAATACCTTATATAATAAACAATTGCCGCATCTGTTATACAATACTAATATATAACACAATTACAAGTATAAGCTTCATAATAGGATAAAGATAAGAGATACGGGAAACGATATACTCAATTACCTTATTCAAAGTAAAACCTAAAATGTGACATACATACATTCCAAGAACTCTCCTCTACCAGATGTATTAATTTGATATTTGACATATTTAAATTTCCTAGTTATGGTTTGTTAGTATATTTCCAAGTTATGTTAGATGGTACTTAGGAGTCGTTTTTTTTTTTTTCCTGATTCTGAACACTTATTCTACTTATTCTGAAGTCTGAATGCCTAATCTGAACCGTTAAAATCTTGTTTATTTATTATGCTGAATCTGAAGGCTGAACTATCTAATTGCCAAAATTACCCCGCTCAATCTTTTTTAACATGTCTTCTTCCGTGTTTAGAAATTAAAGTTAAGGATTAGTAGATTCTGGTGTCCAGTTAAAGATCATCTCAAAGGCAAAACATTTTTGAACTCATCCAAACCCACCATATAAAGGAGATGAATACTTCGCCCAAACTCCAAAATCTGATACTTAATCACAACTATATCAAGCTAGTAAACTTTAAGATGTGCTATGACTTGGGGATTTCTTTAAGGGAGCAATTAATTATAGATCTCAGGAAACAGGTTTTGTAGTGATGTAAAATTGCGAATCTGCGATGAAACAAACTGTTCTAGATTTCTAAGAATTTAGGGGTTTCGTTTCGAATGGGATATAGAGAGAGAGAGAACACAAAGAAAGAGATAGAACCAGCGGTATAGTTGGGTTTAATTATTTTCTCTTTAAGTTATGTAACAATCCCATCAATAAGTAGAATGGTATTCAGATAAGCTAGGATTTCCCACTTTTCTTAAATGATGAAAATGGGGTCCCATTACTAATAAGTCACTTGTTTCAAATAAAAAACAAACACAACTTATTCTACTTATTTGTGTTAATTAAGTCAAATAAGTAAAAAAAGCAAACAACCTCTTAGTATATGTAGATATCTCAGTTATTCATTTCAATTTTTGGTTACCTAAATTTGTTATTACATTTTGATAGGAATAGTTTGGCGTACTTTAGAGGCCACGTGCCTAGTTAGCGCATAATGTGGAACACCCCTAATTATATTTTTATGTTATTTGTTTCCTAGTTAATCTTGGAAAGGTATTAGAAAGTGAGGAACTCCTCTATAAAAATGGGCATGGGGTTAGTAGGGAGAGGAGATTGAGTTTGTGTAAAAAACCCTAGTTTTGGGTCTAGAAAGAGGTTGTAAAGACCTGTTTTTTTTTTAATTTACAGTAATTAATCAAGTTTTGTTTTCTTCTAATTCGTTTATTTGCTTCCGCGTAAGTGCATGTTTATCAATTGGCATCAGAGCCATATCGTTTTTTGGGTTTAGAAGATTTTTTTTTTCTTGTTAAGATAGTGGGAAACAACAAAAAGAAAATGGCATCAAAACATCCAACACAAGGTGACCGACTTCGTGATCTTGAGGACAAAGTTGAAACCTTTATGGTTGCTACGGAAAAGTTGTTAGGGGAATTTAGTGCCCAATCCAAGCAAACTAATCAAACCTTGAATTCGATCTTGAGAGCAGTCACGGCTAGCGCTACTAATGGCCAAAGGGGATTTGGCGCGGGGGTAATAGAGAGTGTAACGTCATCTAGAGGAAGATGAATTTCGGTGGGAGGGTTTATGCAGGATGTGAGGGTCGTAGGAGATTTTACAACAAACATGGGAAGTGTTGGGCGAGGTAGAGGATCTCCTAACCCAACAAATTTGGAGACCCAATTTAATGAAGAGGGAGCCGTATTTACGTCAAATAGCTTTGATGGATTAGACGTAGAAGATGCGGGGAGCGACCACAAATTTGGGAATTTCGAGAAACGGGGCCACATTCCTATTAGGGAGGATAATGCTCTCCCTATTAGAGAAATCAGGCCGGAATCGTCAACGATGGGGTCTTTACGCTTAAACCCCAACCGAGGAGAGAGTGTCGAAATCGAAGGCTTTGGGGTGCAGCTGGGTGCCCTAGGCTACTCTAGTCGACCTCTACAGCTGACTAGGACGGACGCTAGTGATCGGCAACAGGAGAGAGAGAGGCCGAAATCCTGCCGAATTGGGTCGTGCAACAACCAACAGCCCCGCTGCAATAGCAGCAGCAGCAAGTGGGAGGGCTTAGGGACGCGAGCGAAAGCTTGGGCCCAACCGGTGCAGGCCTGACCCGTACGGGCGCAACTAACCCGATCCAACAGGTCAACATGGAGCCCACCAGACAGGTCCAACAGATCTAAACCAGGCCCGAACAGCAGGGTCAGTTGAAACTACCAGATCCGGTCCAGCAGATCCAAACCAGACCCGGCAGGCAAGACCAAGCCCACCAGACCCTGCGGGGTCAGTCCCAGGGAGCCAGCGCAGACCCACCACCGTTCCAGCCAACCGTCGCAGCCCTATCGTCCGGCCAACCGCCACCGGTAGGTCAGTTACTGAGGAGTTTAGTGAGATGTGGGGTGATGACGTGGGATGAAGAGAGCAACCAATTATTCATCCCCTTGAATAGGGGGGGGGGTACGTGGGGCCCTAAAGTGCGCCAAACTATTCCTATCAACTCCCCCCCTCATTATATTTTTATGCCATTTGTTTCCTAGTTTATCTTGGAGGTATTAGAAGGTGGGGGACTCCTCTATAAAAAGGGGTATGGGGTTAGTAGGGAGAGAAGGTTGAGTTTGTGTGAAAAACCCTAGTTTTGGGTCTAGAGAGAGGTTGTAAAGACCTCATTTTCTTTTAATTTACACCAATTAATTAAGTTTTGTTTTCTTCTAATTCGTTTATTTGCTTCCGCGTAAGTGTGTTTCTTAATGAATATATTGCATATATAGATTTATATGCAAATATATTGGGATTATATGCAATTTTTACCTACTGCATCGCAATATTCGCAATAGCGTTGCAGTATTTGCAGTAGCAATTTTTTTCTCGAGATCGCATCGCATCGCAACACGCATCAACTACCTTGAACCGACCCAAAGTGGCACAGTCGGGCTGGCACCTCTACTCGTTTATATCATTTAGAACGAGAAAGTAAACGATAATTTTTTTATGGAGACAATACAATCTATTAATTATATATTATTGACTACATTTTTACGATCATATCACACCGTTATCAGAACATATCATCATGAATTCATAAATTATTTATTTTTTGGCATTGTGCAATTTATCAGAATATCTGCAAAATACTAACGGAATAAATGGATACCTATGGCTGTTGAGGTGTAATCTTGAGCAGCAGATGTTGGATCCAACAAAGCATAGCCAACAGCAGAGTCCAGTTCCTTGAGTGACTTTCTCCCATCAGTGAGCCACCAAGACTCTTTTATAATACGGGATGCTTCTAAATAAAGTTGCATATGAAAATCTGGGGGAAGCTGAGCAAATAGCAAACCACAAGCTTGGATGAACAAACAAGACAACTGTTGACATGTATAACCACTTCTCGAAACAAAGTTGGCAGCATTTATTCCAGATCCCGAGGGAGTAGACCGACTGGTGCCCAAGGAATCTGTGCTTCCACCTGAAGGGGAAGTTGCTAGAGCTGATGAACTTTGCCCAACTCCACTTGGTGCCCCTTGCATACCGTTGTTGGACTGAATCAGCGTTTGTTGAACATGAACAACTATTTGAACAAGTGATGATACTATTTGAGAAGGCGAAACTGGAAGTGAGAGGATTTCGATGACAGCAGTTTCAAGAACGAGCTGCGTATACGTTCCAGGATCTTGGTTTTGATAAAATGCTTTATGGCTATCTGAAACATTTGTTTGCCCAGACAGAGATGATGGAGGAGTTTTGACAAAATGCTTTGAAGTATCTCCCGTTGACAATGATTTGGCCTTACTATTTAAAGGGGGTATAACATTAATCACAATACCAAATAAAAGAGTTGCAAAGTAGTCTTGAGGTGGGCATATAGCAGAATTTGTTGAACCAATTTGCTGTGGAAACGACTCAGAAAAAGGAATCTGCAGCACAAATTAAATCTGATTGGAAAACGGGCAGAAGAGGAAGAGGACAAATTAGGATGAAGAATTACAAGCAACTTTACCTTGGAAAGATCTAGTACATTTAGTATGCGAACAATAAGCTGACTTGGAAGATGGCCATAAAAATATGCAAGAATATCACGGACAAATGTAAATCTTGTGGGATGGTAAGCAAGAAAAGGAGTAAATGTCGAAAGAACTCTATCAGCAAGATCTGCAGCGTCATTTTCTACAAGCCTATAAATGATTAATGGAATGACTGGAAGCAATCGTGCTGCAATATCATCAAAGAAAGGAGGATACCTGTAAAGACCATTACAAAAGTGACAAAAAACAAGTTACTTTGGTGAATAAAATCAAGGCATAAAACATAAAATTCTTTCTTAATTTACAAGTTAATAAAACATAAAATTCTTTCTTAATTTACAAGTTAATACGAAAAAAATACAGATCAAAATACACTATATAAGGGGTATACAGAGACTAACGGTACAGTGTTGAGATTATCTATGATTTCATTAGCAGCCCTGGCTATGAACTTCTCAGTTTTCATTCTAAAGCTAAATTACATCAAAATTTAACATAAATGGGATTTTTGCTATCAAATAAATAATATATCAAATGCTGTAAGTAACTCTTGGCATCCGTTTTATTTTCGAAGTTTTAAACACACAGGCCATGCAGAAATCTAAGACCATATTACCTTTCCTTCCAGGAAAGATGATTTCCAAGAGCTTTCTGCAACTCAGTGCGCTTGAAAATTCCACCCTGAAGCCAATGCTCATGATGCCCACGATTCAAACAAAACAATTTGATTCTCTGTTGAAGCTCTCCCCTCTCAAGTAAGTTCATCTGCAATGTGGAATGGTACAAATTGCATCACTAAGTACAGATTGCATCAGTAAATTACTTGTGTCACTTGGACCAGGAATATAAGTCAGCACTATTCTTAAGAAAAAAAAATCAGCTTGGAGTAAATGAGATAAATCTCAAAGAATATTTACAAAATTCATTCAGATGAGAACAAAACTTGTTGCGAATTAACGATTTAATTAGTTGATGGTAGAAACTATGGTGGTGGTGTTATCATTACAGTAAGCATGTCATTAGTAAGGACCCTAACATCATCAACAATATAATGTTTTTAGCAAGTCTCATTCTTAACTAGTGCAAAATTCTGAATCCTAATTTTAATTTTAACTATTGCATCTTAAACCTTTACGCTTCCGCAAAGATTATTTGCATCAAAATTGTTTAAATTCCTTTGGAGGTTTTTCTTACCACTGCTACAGTATTTTTTATTTAAGAAACATATTTTTTTCTCCTTCGTTTGTTTCATCAATGACGAAGGGAAGGGGATTATTGAAAACTCCATCTGAATTAACTCGTTTCAATAGGCTTAAAAGCGGCGATAAACAACATGAACGAAAAACTTGAGGTGGTGGAAAGCATGAAAGAAAAGCTTCCAAGTGTTGAGCAAATTAGAGAATTACGTGCAGACATCACGAGTTTGAAAGAGATGATGAAAGCATCGCCTGCCAAATTAATCACCGCTCAAAGAGGCTGATTAAGCTTCCAATATCTTGGATCCAACTAAGGTTCCTCAGTAGCCGATAGTAGTCAATGATCCTAAACTACAGTCTATGACAACGACAAACAGTCAAACGAGTCAACAACCAACGATCAATCTGACAAAAAATATTATGTTCCACCACACTTACATCCCCTGCCGATTAATCAACAGAGTTAAGACGTTCTCCTCAACGTAAAAGAGATGATTTTCGGAGAGTGGATACCAGAAGAGAACGAGACAGTAACAACAACTGTAAATGAGGTTATTATCGACCACAACTCGAGGGAGGTAAAGATTTATCTGCTTTTATTCGTGCTATTACCTCTATTCACCAAGACATCAAGCGACATATTGATGATTTTGATGGGATACTCGATCCGGATGCCTTTATTGATTGCATCACTCGAGTGGACAAAATTTCACGTATAAGAAATATAGTGATCCCAATTGAGTAATACTACTAGAAAAAAAAAACTAAAAGGCTATACGCTCACATGGTGGAATAATTTACAATTTACACACGTTTCAGACGGTTAACCACCGATTACCAATTGGTAGAAGATGCAACAGCCTTTTATCACCAAATTTATTCGAATTGAGTACGAAAAGCGAGAAGGATGTATTCATGTAGTTACAAAAATGTGCGACAATGCAAGTTAAGTGTAAAGGAGTACATAGATGAATTATATTTGACACACACTGGCCCTAATTTGCGTGAGACTTATGCCCACAAAGTGGGTACATACAAAAATGGACTCCAAAATTTTATTAGGGATGATCTCAAGTATGTAAGTCTTCCCAGGATGTTGTGAAGTCAGAAGAATTGCACAACCCCGCTACCTACTCAGACTACAACTTTAACAACTGTTGCTCAAGCATCATCAACAAAACTAGTCCTTGCTCGTGTATTATATATGACTGATACAATTACGTGCTTCAGGTGCAGTAAATCTGGACATATGAAGAAGGACTGTCCACAATTGAAGAACAGTATGGCACTTGTACGTTGCAACTGCCTTTGAGAAGATTTGGGTGAAGAGAATCAAGAAGTGTGCATCCCATTTCCTGAGGAGGGAGCACCCAACCCCTTAGAGCCTTAGAAATTTGTGGTCGGATTTTCTAAGAGGTGAGAGATGATATGTCACGGGTCTAAGGCCGTGCACCACCGTTCGCGGCTCGTGGATTTTCCCCAGGCTTTAAATTTGTGTGGCCCTTTTCTATTTTTCCTCTCTAGAAGATTAACTGGTTTCTACTATAGTTATGTTAGTAATATAATGTTTTTGGCAAGTCTTGTTCTAAATAATAGGGTTTAATTTCTTTCTTAATTAGAATAAATCTTTATTTTTAATGAGCTTTCTTTCCCTATAAATAGAGTCAATATTACATTACCCTAAACAACGGTTTAAATAGATAACCAATATAAGATGCCTAATCATAAACAACTCAAGTTAGTATCAGTACGGTTCGTTCCCAAGAAGGGGAATTGTAATAAACCCCACACGGGTAGAATCCAGTCCGGAGTTAAAAATTATAGTTAGACTTAATCACTCACATAACATTGAGGCCATTTATAGGGCAAACAAAGTTCAACACTTCCATATAGGTGCACGTGGGGATAATATCAGATGTGCAGTAGAGCATCACAAATGTCCATACCAATGGTTTCCATCAAAAACTTCAAATTAGAAGCTAACTGAAGTTCGTAAAACATCTAGCCTATTCTAGACTCATATTGCACACTAAGTCAACTTATTGACTTGCTGAGTATAGAACATTGCACCATATTATGGTGCTCCATACTATCATACCATACACAAATTATTGGGAAGATCAAAAACTAAGGTCATCTCTCTTACCCTTTCTCTAAAGACAACCAAGTAGATTTACTGAAATCATTGTTCAAAGTCACGGGATCACAATCTCGGTTGCCACTGTCAATTCCAATCTGATCCAGATAAGGAGATCCAGCCCGAGTTGGTTGAAGACATTAATATAGAGTATAATCTTCACAAAAAAGTCTTCAGTGGAGGTTTGTGTCTCTTTATCCCATTCTCATTGTCGGACACATTCAATCAGCAGCCTTGATTTTGATCTCGATATTCAGGTTGGAAATGTGAGATACAAGACTTCGGTTAGTGGTTCATCAATTCTTCACATCTGGGGTTTCAGTTTCTTTTTTTGATTTTTTGATCTGGTTTGGAAAAAAAGAAATCAAAAGACGAAAAGAAATTACTACTCGAAATTAGTCCCATATAATGCAAGTTGACATGCCAAAACACAGATGATTTGGGCCGAGTTTGCCTAAACCAAGCCGATTCAACAACTTTTCAAGATTTTACTCAAAATTGAACTGGATCGGACTGGTCTGATCCCGAGTTGGTTGCTCAATCCAGCCTATCTGATCCGAGACTTTGAACCATCGCTGAGATGTTAGTCTGTGTAGTGATGCTTATGACGATCATTACTTGCACTTTCCCATTATACTCATCTTTTCTCAAAGCTAATTTCTATTTTAGGAAGTTCAAATAACATACCCTCAGTTTTATTGATTATATAGGGATTATTACTCAATTGTTTTTTAGTATACAATTATAGACTACACGCTTTAAGTCAGGACTCTACATGAGAAAAATGTGGCAATCTTCGTAAAGATATTTGACCCGTATGTTCTAGATTAGCTTTAAAGCTGACACTGAATAGAAGAAAGTGCAATCTATACTTCAGTTGACATGATTTGTTTCACTGCTTTATCACGAATTTTCTTGCTAGATGAGCATAGTTGCCTCTCTATATACAACTCTAAGAAGAAAATGAAAATATAAGCGAAAAAGAACCTTTCGTGCATTAAAAGCCAACTTGCTCTTCTAGAAATACAGTTAATAGCAATCTATAGTTCTCATAACCAACAGATCATTAAGATTTTAGTTTGAATGTCTTCCACTTGAAGTTCAAATATTAGTTTTAGAAACGTGGAGGCTATTTTTCAAAAATCAGTGTAATTATAAATTATACATTAAGATTTTGTTCTAATTGCATGCCTTAACTACTTTTGGGATAGAGAGAGATAACCAGGTATAGCATTGTTTTATAGTTATCTCACAGTAATCACTTTGCAAAATAGAAATAACAGATATTTAACAGTAGTCGTAAGCCTACCACTATGCGCAACGCATGGGGATCATCATCACGGTCAGTAATTGCCAGAAGCAAAATATCCAAAGGAAGCAGCTCATGTGTCCAAATAAAGAAGGCAATACCGGCGCTTGCTTTTACCAAAAGGTCCTGGAAGAATCGCCAAAATAGATAAACTATTTTAAAACAAAAAGCATTAAAACACACAGTAGAAGGGATCATACCACCATATAAACACAAGCTCTAAAGCACATAGAGACATACATATAGACACACACACAGACCCAGACACACCCACACCCACACCCATACATATATACATGATACAACCACATATATAAATATATACACACACACATGTAAATGGCAAGGATTGGAGACAGAAATTTTAACAACAAAATCAATAGCCAGCTTCTGAAAATCTATTTATTAAGATGATTACTCAAATATGACCTCACCAAGAAAATTTGAGTCGTCCATATTTTCAATAAAAATAAGATTTTGTGTTGTTAGGAAGTCCACCAAGAGATGGCCATTTTGTTATCTTCAGCACAAAATCCTATGTCAGTTCATCGGCACCTGGAGAATCATGGTCTAAATCAAATTTTATTTTGTTGGCCCTCTCGACCATCCTAACCTCCATCTTCTAGTGTAAGTTTCAGACTTTTACCATTTGTTTCATTATAATTAAATTAAAAAATTGTGGAGAATGAAACCATTCCTAATCGTTATAAACATGCAGAACCATTCCTCATGTATTCTTCCAAATAAACCATCAATACGAGTATCAGTCTAGGTATCATATTAGCTTTGCTATTTTGCTATGTAACATGGACACTCCATATTCCTAAAAAAATTTGTGTCCAAACGTGTCGAACACTCGGACACACCGACACTCATGTGGACATTTCTTGCTTAGATCATCAACTTTTTGACATAACTTTTAGAAAGTTTCCAATTCTTATACATGTTATTAGTTGTAAATCAACTCTTCTAACTAGTATTATTGTTTTATAATTGTTATTAGTTGTAAATCCATAAGCTACTATCGTAATTATATATTCATAGTACATTGACATATAATAAGACACAATACAGGAAACATGAAGAATGATATTATCTTATTAGTTATAAGGCGTGCCTGCGCTTTCACTAATTTTGAAACCGCCGTGTCCGACACCGACACGCGTACCCGTGTCAATGTTACATAGCTATTTTGCGAGACATATCCATCAGAGAATGTTCCAAAGAAACCTTGTTGTTTCTAGCATCTTAGTTGACCACACAAAGGTGATTAGACTGCCGGAGGGCATGGATGGTTCATGGAAGTTAAATGGAAAATAACTAATTGTTATCCTTCCAATACTTCTTTTCTTTCAATACTGTCCAAACCATCAAATTAAAGTAAGTGATTCTACCGTTGAAACAATAATATCTATTTGTTAGCTAAGTTGTTTACTCTCAAAACTGGAGTTGAATAATAGATTGAAGACTTGAAAAGGATAAAACTGAATGACTGCGAGATCCATCTACAAGATCCATATGGAGCATGGTTTAAAGAAGCCCTAATTTCACACCGTGAGAAGGTTTTCATATGGAGGCTTTTATGTCTTAACCGCCTCCAGTTTTTCAAACCTTGAGAAACTTGAGAAAAAAAAAATCCATCAAAACTGGAGATGCTAAATAGAAGGTAAATGATGAATATTATATATGGAGAGTCAATATTCAATACTTGGGATAAGGTTAAAGATGGTATCGACATTAATATTGGTAATGAGCGGAGGGTTAACTTTTGGCATGTGTGATTTAAGACCTCTGTGTATAATGTATCCTTCGCTCTATAAGGCTTGTGGTCTAAAGTTTGGGAAAGTGAATGAGTTTTACGAAATGGAGGAAGAGATGGCAATTTGGAACTTTCATTTTCGTAGGGATCCGTGTGGGAACTAGAGGATCTCGGGATTACGCTTCTAAAAATTACCTCGGTTACGATTTAATTAGGGAAAGACAAATGGAAATGGAAGTGGGCTGAGAATGGGATATTCACAGTGAGATCTATGTGTAGTCACTTGGTGGAAGGAAGAAGCACAAGAGGTGAGTATATTGGATTTTTGAAAGGGGTTTTATTTCTTCATTAAAATTGTGGTGGTGTACGTAGTTCAAGAGGAAGATTTGAACAACTTTTTGGGACCTTACCCCGTATATTATCGGATGGGTCCTATGGAAGGAGATGAATGATAGATACTTTAATGATAGGATTAAGACCGTGGACGCTATTATCCGTTATGCTCACGCGATGATCTTGTATTGGTCTTCTTCCTCAACTATCATGAAAGGGTTCGGTTTAAGGATCTTGTTACACGATGGAGAGAATTAGTTTTTGCAGATCCATTATAGCGATTAGGGATTTGTATAATTTTTTCTTTTGTTTCGCCTTCGGGTTGTAATCTTTCCACCTCGGAAAGTTTTGTTCCGTTATTCAATAAAATATTTTTACATTCTAAAAAAATATATATATAGATGGAGAGTCAAATGTACGCTTAAAATTTTGAAACAAAAAATTGGATCCTATGTATGGCATGAAAAAAAGTTACCTGTATGTTTCTGAAGTTGCTCAGCTTTTGCTAGAGTGACATGTGTTCTACACTGATATAATGTGTATATGCTTTGTACTGATATTGCATACAGTTTCGATATATAATCCCATTGATATGATGCACGGGTGTAGTGTGCAATTTCATTTACATGTCGTGCTCAATGGCCACATTTGCTCGCGTTATACAATTATCGTCCACGTGTTTGGCTTAAATTTATGCCACATGTCTGTGTGTGTGCGCGCTCAATGGCCACATGTACTCCGTGTTATACAATTACCGAAAAAATTACGTACTCAGTTCAAGTTGGTGGCAACCGAGGTGTACGGTCCATTTGATAAGCAAGATAGGTCAATGTTATTAAGTGTACGGATTGATCATAGAGAAAAGGTGGTACTGTAATTAACATAAGTACATAAGTATGAGGGAGTTCATTAACTTTCTTCATTTGTACGGGATGATTCATTTACCACTAAAAGGGGAGGAGTTTACAAGGTCAAATATCCAAACAACACAGTGTTTAGATGCATTGTTTTTAGTTTTTTTGCGGATAGTACCTGAAAAGATCCTTTCAAAAGGTTTCACAAGGATTTCGTCAGATTATATTCCGTGTTACTTGATTGCATCAGCCTTAAGCGTAAGGGCTAACTGGCATTGCACGTATCCCGTTACAGCATTTACCATTTATTCAACAACAAACATCGCCACCACACTCCCACACTCCCACCCTCCCTAAAGCTCTCTCTCTCTCTCTCTGGTCAGCTTGTTACCTCTATCTAGTGTAACACCTTTACATGTACTCTCTCCTCCCTCTTATTTTTTCTCCTCCTATGAATAATAAGAACAACAAATTGAGTCCCTAAATACAACCATCGTACCCTACCAAGTGTTTCAAACTTGTCAAAGAGCAATAAAAGGAAGAACCACTAAAGTCGAAAAAAAGAATAGAAATTTCAATGGGATACAAATTTAAGGACTAAGGGTAGAGATGCATTAGTTGCTCTCATGAATAACTTGAAGGAAAGTTATTTTAAAGAACGGGAGCCTTGTTCAGGATAATATTTATATATTTTACTATTTTTTATTACGTTGTTTTATATTAAATAACAGTCAAAAGTATTCTACTAATAACAAATTTCTATTTCAGTTTAACTTAAGTATTAAAGTCTGTAATTAAAAATTGGTATTGTTGTAGTGGGTGGGAATTTGGTATTGCTGAAAATCAAAGATTGGATTTTGTGGGAAAATAGTTTGGTGCCGAGATGAATTCGGTGGGTTGTAAGAATAATTAGGCAGTTTGTGGGATGTGTTGTAGATGTCGATAGTAGGCATATGGGTTTGATGAAGATGAAAAGTGGGAAAGAAAAATCGATTTTTTATTTTTACAATAAATAAATAGAAGAATGTTTGTCAATCTACAAGATAACCTACTTTAATGAGGTTTTGTCACTAATACAATTTCCATCCCTTCGAAAGGAAAAACTATATCCAAAGTTCCTGAAAGGTACCTAAAAATACAAAAAGCATTAACAAGCTGGCATGTACTAGAGATCAATCTTCGGTTGCGCAACTTTGAGACGAAAATGCTAGGACGGAGATAAAGCAAGGTGCCCTCAAAGACAAACAACCCGAATAACAAATCTGTTTCCAGATAATCCTCATTTATTATCCATGTAATGACTACTTACACTGATAGCATGGCAATTGGTTTACCTCAACTACCAACTAAACTTCTATAATAGGTAACAGTAATGTTATTTATTGTCACAATCTCGACAAGAAAAAAATGAAATATAAAAAAAATAAAATTGGTCATCTCAAAAAAAACTTTCCAAGGTGGAAAAATTCCGAAGGCAAAAACAAAAAAGAAAAAAACATTCGAAGACACTCAACATCACACCGGATTCACGGCAGGTAAATCCACCGTTCGATACCCACCTCTTAAAAAGCTTCTACCAAATGGCCCCACATCCATCTCACCGTGAATTTCCCATGCATTACCAACTTTCACTTCCATTTTCCACCCATCTGAATCGTAACTAAGGTGACATTTTGGATCACAAAATCAAGATCATCAAACTCCTTGCCAAAAAGATCTCTATGAAATGGAAATTCCAATTCGTTGTGTCCTCATCCATTTCGTAAAACTCCTTAGCTTTCCCAAGTTTTAGATCACAAGCATTAAAAAGATACGGATACACATGAGCCAATCGCTTCAAATCACACTGTACATCATACCAGAAACTAATTGTCTTCCCATTCCAATGTTCACTTCAATGCCTTTTTTAAACTCGTCATGTGTTGAAGATCGACCTCCATAACCCCACTCCATATGAAACGTTAGGCTTATTCGGGAGCCAAGCACGCTCCTCAACCCCAAACTTAACTTTAATCACCTCGGCCCCTAATCAATTCATCTCATTCCGAAATCTCCATAACTATACTCCAAGTAACGTCATGTTCATTTGTGTCAAAAAATTTAGTCCAAAACCACGAACTCCTTTTCCATACAATTTGCACCCTATTTTAGACATGAAGCTTAGAGGCTCCTTTACTGTCATCCCAAAGAAAATTCCTATGAACCTCAACAACTGGATTGTGAAATAAACATAGATTGTAAACTAGTTAAACTTTACAATGACAATGTAATCTTGAAAAGAGTAAGATGGCCTCCCTTAGATAACAATTTTATTTTCTACAAGGCCAGTTTCTTGTTGAAACGTACGATGATAATCGGATCCCCAATTCAGCACATTGCGAATACGCCTTAAGTACATTGAGGGCTCTACATTGCCTCACGTTAGCTAAGGGCCATAAGAAAATGACCTAACTCACGCTAGCGTCGAGCTCCGTAGTAGCGTACTAGGTTCAGTTAGGCTACTAAGCATGCCGCACGCTAGCAAAAGGACCCCGAAGTAGCCAAGTAGGATACGGTGAGGTACTAGGCTACTTCAATCGCACAACTAACTTGGGGTAAGAGGAAAAAGTAAGGGTGCAACTTTTTTCCGAATTCCAAATTTTCCGAAATACGATATGATACTTTCCAATTTCGGAAAACTATATTGATTTTCCGATTTCCAAAAATCCGAATACCGATTTTTTCCGAAATAATCGGATCGGAATCGGATATAGCTTTGTGATTCGGATTTTCCGAGTTTTCCAATCCGATTTTTTTGAACATTGTCCGATCCGATTTTCCCGAATATTCTTATCCAATTTTTAAGGTATTCTTTGTAGTTTAATGGTTTATTTTTGTTAGATGAAGATATGATGATGGCACCATGTAACCTAGTGTATGTGTAATGGTTGGATATGGTGATTTGGAAGCATTAAGTTTGATTTTACATATAAAAACACCAAAGATTCAATATTTCCAAATATATTATGTGAAATTTCCGGGTTTTTATCCAAAAATTACGAATTTTTCAGATTTCCGAAAATTCTGACTATTCGGAATGATTTTCGGATTTCCAAAAAATATTGGATCGGATCCGAATGCAATATTGGCTTCAGAAAAAAGTTAGAAAAATTCCGAAGACCCTCATTTCCGATCCGATCCGAAAACAACCCTTGAAAAAAACAAGAGAAGGCTTAACTCTAAACAATTACCGAGGTAGGTGGTAGGTAAGATTATTGTTTCAGAAACAAAGAACTGACTAACTTCCTAATGTCATGACCCATTTCAAACTGCATAACTTTGTTCTTCTCAATCTCTACCTTTTTGTTCCCTTTTTCTGATATTGCTATAAAGCTCCCACTTCTTCCGTAATAGTTCGAAATTCCAAGTTCATTTTACCGATCTTAGCCCTACTCCACACCTTCAACTTCGGCTTAAGAACTTTTAGAATACGCCACAAGATGTAACTAGGCGATCCTTCGAAATAGAAGGCGCTACACCACTCTTCAATCCAAGGTACTAACTCGTCGCTTTGTAGCTACCAGATTTGAAATCTAAAAGGAGAGGGTATGGCCGAATTGCCAGAATCAAGGAATGAATCCAAAAAACTAGAGAAATCTATAGTAAAGAAGAAGAAAGAAGTATTGCAACTCTTCGACATACTGATTTTTTTTTCTTACATCAAAAATGTAAGTTGTGTCAACATATACTAGTCTCTTGATTTCTTCAAAGAAGATGACTACACGAAGAAACAACTCGAATTCAAATTACGAAAGGGAAAAATACCCTAGTAAGAGATAAAACAAAGAAATTACTAGGCATATGTGTAGACCTGTAAGGGATGTCCATGCTGAAGTTCTGTATGAATCTGATGAAGAAGAACATCCACCATTGTGTATATATTAGATGTCACTTCATCAGGGGAAAGTTCTCTCAGGACACGTCCCTGAACCAAAACCAAAACCAACAGATTGGAAACAACAGCTCCACATTAGGATCACATCTGTTTTAATATTTCAGGAATATATAAAATATAAGAATAAAAACTCGGGAAATCTTACAAGATTTGCACTATTGATGCTATCAGGGTGCCCATGCATAAGCATCCAAGCACCAGCACAGAGATACTGCCGATGTTGAGGAAAGCTATGATTGATGTACGTCACAACGTAACCTGGATCAGCTGATGGTGAAAGCAGCTGTGTGCATTGATTTATGACAGTCGTTTCTACCTGTAAATAGGTAGTGAATATTTTATACATCAATAATGCCTTGACAAATGAACAACTGATGCAGAGAATAAAATTTTCTTAACACTTTAACGAAATAACTAACATAACATAGAATGAAATGTGTCATGACATGAACTAAACTAAAAGTGACAACAAAGACATTTATGCTTACTTAATTAGTTTTGTTAATTTCACATTAATGTTTCTTATTAAAAGAATAATGCTTTGGGATTGGCATTTTTTAGTTCGTTTAGGAGTTCAACTTTTTTAGGATAATTTAGACTAGATGTTGTAAACCCTAATGAGTATCCAACTTAATTAGTTGTCAACATTTTATTAATTATATTATTCCACCTTTAACAGATGAACAAATAAGGCTTCATCCAGTTTACAGATTGTATCCATCTTGGGCAGCATCCTCGAATCTCTTCCTTGTTGAAGCTAACATTATGAGTAATCTTCGAGAATTTGGTAATCCTAAATAACTGAAAAGCGCGATTCACTGATTTATAGAATTTTTTTCATATATAAATATGCAAATACTCACTTATCACTCTATGTTTAGACCAATATAGCGATATAGCACGGGTCCTCTACCCACTCGTACGGTTTCGTACTTGGCATCTTGGTTTTCATCCAAAGGGAGAATCCTTTTTGATTTAAAAGCTTATTAAATTAGAATTACTTGAATAAAGGGATTTCCCTTAAAGAAAATTTCATCTTTGAAAGAACTCTCTCATATATAGAGAGAGGACATAGGCTAGGGTTTTATTAGAGTTTTTCCTTGAGAAATTGTTCTGGGTTCTTGAAGATTAAAATAAAGGAGATTTCTACAGTTTAATATTGTTCTTGATCGAAGTTGCTTCGGCAACCTTGCTTTGTAACATATATGTTCTCAACGGGAATAGGGTTTTCGTAAAATCTCATGAAATCTGGATACAGATACTTTTCAGTTACATTATATTGGTAGGGTCTCAAGAGGCATCTTCTACATAATACATTATATATACAAAAAATATATTGAAGGTTGAGCTACAATATGAACCTGCTTCCAAGCTTGAATGGAATGACCCCTTTTATCCACCCGTCCGATTAGAGCATCACGGATAAGAGTAGGAAAATGGCGTAGAGTCTTCTCTGACCAAGTATGTTGACAGGTTGACATTATTTGCTCCAAAAGAGGTAGAAAGTAAAGCATGTGCTCAACCTCGCCGATACCACGGGTCTTAATAGTAATGGCAAGACTGATAATTGCTATCCTATTCAAAGTTTCTGTGAAGTCAGTTGGACCCTACAATAACAAAGAAAGCTTTGTATTTACTTCATCAAACTAATAAGACCTTAAAGATAAAAACTATCTCCCTGTTTCACCTTCAATTCTTTTTTCACGACAAAAAAGTCTCGTAATGACAACATAATGTTCATGCATAGATTTTCAGCCAATCTGAACACACGATGCTCTCCACGCTTTCCCTTCATCATGGATATCAATTTTGTCACATCCGACAGCAAATTCTTACTTTTTCCATGATACCTAACAGCGAACATGAAATTTCCTTGAGATATAGCCAAGACCAACTATTTCAATTGAAAATGTAAAAGCACTGTTTGGGCACACATTAGGGGATATTTGGGTCTTTTCTTCTCAATATATTTACTGGAAGCGTCGAAAACTGCTATGGAAATACCAATTTACAAACATAATCTCATCATCATAAACAAAAGAAAAGAGCTCCTAGGTCATTGATTGTCAGCTAGGTAACAACACTTCACTTATAAAAAATAAAACGTGTCCGACACTCGGACACACGTGTCCAACACTATTTACAAGGTACTTAACAATATTCTGCCATTTCCGACTCCCCGTACCCGTATACCCGTGTCAGACACTGACACTGATACTCGTATCCGTGCCATTGTTACCTAGATTGTCAGAAAACACCATTAGTTTATTCCAAGAATGAGTAGAAAGATCACCTGTACAGTGGAAGTAAGCGATAGTTTAGTATTTCCAGCAATAGAAGGGATACTCCCGATTTGCTCAATATGGATGGCGACCTCTGTGTCAATGTCTGTCATAAGAAAGATTCACTATAAATTAACAAAAGAATTAGTAACTAATAAGTGCCAGTAAATGAGTTATGACTATAAATTAACAAAAGAATTAGCTCCGACTAATGTAATCATACGTAAAATAAGATTGCAGACGATACATTATTTTCCCGGGAACAAACCATACATATGAGGCTGTGACTATATTTGAAAAAGTTGTTTGGTGGGCATTCATCTTAATCTTCACTTGAAATCTATGTAACATGGACACTTCATATTTGAAAAAAAAACCAGTGAACAAACGTGTCAGATACATTCTTCTTGACTGTGGGGCAACTCGAACAGGCATTCACCATTCGAGCTTTGGTGGCTTCATCCTGATGAATTGCTCCTTTGATGGAAAAGTGGTGGAATTCTTTCTCATTTGATAGGACGCCTAGATACGTAATGTGAAATAAGCTGAAAGATCTGAAGCCTAAGTTGAAAGAGTGGAGTAAGTCAAAACTTAGTAAACTAGAGCTAATAATTCAAACCCTATGGAAGAAGTGAAGGAGATGAACAAAATGAAAGAAGGTTGAGCTTCGAGTGATACTACAGTCAGGGAAAGAGGTAACAAGAAGGTTGAGATTCAAAAGTTATTGCTTTGGGAGGAAATTAAATGGAAGCAACGATTCAGGGTGAAGTGGCTGAAATAGGGAGATAACAATACAATTTTTTTTCACTTGATAGCAAATGGGTGACGTCAGATCAATAGCTTATCTAAGTTACGGATTGGGGATCAACTAGTTGATGATAATAACAAAATCAGGGAACAAGTTGCAGAGTTCTATTCAGGTTTGTACAAGAAACTTAACCATTGGAGATCCAGAGTGGACAGGCTAGAGTTCAACAATATAAGCTCAAAAGCAGGCAGACTGGCTTGAGAGGGAATTTGACGAAGTAGAGATTTTGGAGGCTTTGAAGAGTTTAGATAAGGAGAAAGCTTTGGGCCAGATGGTTACCCTATGCGAATCTTTTACATATGCTGACACATTTTTTGCGAAGACGTTATAGTTACAATGAAGGAGCTTCATCATAATGGTTTCTTTGATTGGAGACTTAATACGACTTCTCTTAAGTTTATACCATAGTCATTCAAATTAGGGGAACTAGAGAATTGTAGGCCTATCAATCCTATCGGTGGTGTTTACAAGATTTTAGCTAAGGTTTTGGCAAGGAGATTGAAAGAGTGGTGATGGGCTATGTGATCTCAAGATTCCAATGAGCATTTGTTTCCAATCGACAAATCCTTGATGGCATTTTAATCGACTCTAGAATGAGGGAAGAAGTGTCAGGTATTGTTTGAATTTCAAAAGGCTTGCGACCATGTTAGTTGGAACTTTATTTTATATGTTTTGGAGATGATGGGCTTTGGAGAAAAGTGAAGGGGATGGACTAAAATATGTATATCGACAACAAAGTTTTCAGTCTTGGCTGATGGAGTACCAGACCGGTTTTTCTCCAGTTCTAAAAGAATTCGACAGGGTGATCCTTTATCTCATTTCTTGTTCATTGCGGCGGGGGAGGCTTTGAGCAGGATGGCATCTAGAGCTAGTGACTTGGGCTTGATTCATGGGTTTAAGGTGAATAAAGAGACTCCAGAGATTACTTACCTTCAGTTTGCACATGATACTATCTTCTTTGGAAGACAAGATCAGGTTGAGATCGCACATCTTCGTCTTGTGTTATTGCGCTTTCAATTAACCTCTGGTTTACGTGCAAACTTGAAAAATAGAAAAGTTATGGGAGTTGGCAATATAAACAACCTTGGGCAATTGGCTCTTTCTTTAGGTTGCGGCATTAAAACTTTACTTATAACTTATCTTAGTATGCCTCTTGGGGCATCTTCACGATGTGTTGAGATTTAGGATTTGGTTATAGAACGGTTCAGTAAGAAGTTTGCTTTGTGGAAAAGAAAGATGTTATCAAATGAGGGCGGGTTGTCTTATACTTGTCAAGAGCACACTGTCAAGTTTACCTGTTTACTATATTTCCTAATTCCATCTTCCAAAGACTATATTTCCTAATTCCATCTTCCAAAGACTGTAACCTTTAAGTCGAAAAGGATTGTTAAAAACATATTATGGGATAGCACTGAAGGAGCACGTAAACTCCATTTCCTGAGATGGGAATGTGTATGGAAAAAGAATATGGTAGATTGGGGATCAAATTTTTCACCGAGATGAATACGGCCCTGCTCAGAAAGTGGATTATGGATGTTTTATAATGATAGGGATGGCTTATGAGCCGAGGTGATCAAAGCCAAGTTTAGGATGGGGAAACCACTAGGCTCCCAAACAAGCCTATCATTTCAAACGTCGAGGGGTTACGGAGGTCAATTTTTAATACGTGGGACAAAGTTTAGGAAGGTATCGATATTAACATTGGAAATGGGTAGATGGTTAGCTTTTGACACAATATTTGGTGTGATTCGAGAACATTGGCTTTAGTGTATCTTTCTCTTTACAATGCTTGTGATCTAAAGTTTAAGAAAGTGAGTGACTTTTACGAAATGGAGGGGGGCATATGGCGAGCTGGACTTTTCATTTTCAAAGAGACCTACTTGACAGAGAGCTAGAAGATTTCGGTCTTATGATTCTAAACGTCACATCAGTTACGATTTGGACGTGTAAAGATAAATGGAAGTGGAAATTGGTCGAGAATGGGTAATTCATGGTGAAATCTATGTGTAACCACTTGATGGAAGTTAGGAGCATTAGAGGTGAGTATCAAATTAGAGACTTCCTGAGCATTAGGAAGAAAGACATCCCCTGCATAGTAGCTTTCTTTTATTAGGGGATGGCTTGGGGCGAGCAACGACTAAAGATCAATTAAGACGAAAATGTATGAATGTGGAGCCCACATGCCTTCTTCGTGGTGTTGCAGACGAATCCATTTCTAATATACTATTACTTTGCCCGACAGCGATGGAGGTGTGAAATTATTTCCTTAATCATTTCAGGTATTTGAATGAAGTTCTATTTCTTCTTTTAAAGCGTGGTAGGGTAAGCCACTCAGAAAAAAGATTGAGACAGTTCTTTGGAATCTTATGCCTTATGCAATCAGATAGCTGAGGAATTATAGGCACTTTAATTAGAAGGTTAAAGACTGTGGAGAAGATATATGCAGATATTTATATTGGTCTACAACATTTATTGTCATGAAGGGGGCCGTTTTTGAAGATCTTGGGACACATTGGATAGTTTTTTATACGAACAAAACGCGGAAGCAACAAACTATTTAATCAAACCTAGGGTTTCCCGAGTTTTCCCCTAAAACTCACAAAATTTAAAGAAAAGAACTAATCTCCAATAGGAGATTCTCCTCCTATTTATTTCCCAAAAAGACTCTCAAAAAAGAAACTAAAATAAGGCCTACGTGGGCGCACGACCCTCCCTTGGTGTGCATCTACGATCTATCAACTCTCCCCCTCTAAGAAGAATTCGATCACGAATTCTGCAACTCGATACAATCCTCGTAAAAAGCTGGGTTCAAATTCTCAAAACTCTCTTATGAAATCCAAGAATCATCTTCCGCACCTTTATAAACCCATCGTAAAACGAATTATCTACTCCTCGACTCGTCAATCCTCTGATCAAGAATCTCATCAATATCCTCCCGAAAATGAATACCTGGGATATGTGAAATTGGCAGTGAGAATAAAGTTTGGCATTTACGACTTTGGGACGTAAACCTGGAATGTCAATCCCATATGTGTTTTCTCTTATCCCCTGAATGATAGTAAAAGGTCTCGTCATGCGTAGGAGTTTAGAAGCCATGCCTGTACGGCGCCCCTTCTCAATATAACATAACGAGATCCTCTGGCGAGAAAATGACCTCCCACCTATGCCTATCTATACGCTCTTTGACACCAGCATAAACGTTCTCTAGATGGATGTCGTCGTACCTCTTATGGAGTGCGCGGATAGCGTCGGCAAACTCTGTTGCACTATTGTAAACTAGTACAAGCTGAGGAATAGGAGCCAAATCTAACACTATATCTGTATTGTAGCCAGTCACGATCTAATAAGGTAATAATCCTGTCGAACTATTGACAAAACTATTATTATCAAACTCAGCCTGAGATAACGTGAAATCCCATTTTGTCGGTCTATCACCTGTAATGCACCTCAGTAAATCTCCCAAGTTGCGGTTAACGACATCTGTTTGCCCATTTGTCTGAGGGTGAAAAGTTGCGGAAAAACGAAGCTTGCAACAAAGTAACCTCCGTAAAGTGCCTAATAAATGCCCTGTGAAGCGCCTATCTCAGTCGAAGGTGATCGAATGTGGTACCCCATGTAAACGTACTGTCTCCCGAAAGAACAGCTGGGCAACGTGCGCAGCGTTATCCGTTTTGCTACAAGGAATAAAATGTGCCATCTTAGAGAACCTATCTACCACCACAAAAATGGAATCAAAACCCATAACTTTCGGTAATCCTGTCACGAAGTCCATCGATACATCTCTCCAAGGACAAGCCAGAATCGGTAATGCTTTATATAGGCCCATATTCTGTTTTCTCCCTATGGCGGTTGCACATGAGAATGAATGTGATGGCATCGCGTTGCATTGTGCCCCAGAAGTATTTCTCCCGCATTAAAGCCATCCAAAGTCTTGACCACTCTGAAGTGTCCCCTTAAACCCCCTACATGAACCTCCGAAATGAGTCACTCTCTCATGGAAGAAGACAGATTGCATAGGGTCGTCCCCTTGAACAAATAACCATCCTGTATAAAGTAATCATCAAGAACTTCATGCCTCTGTTTACAAGAGTCAGATATCGAACCGAAGAAGTCATCTCCTGAATACAACTCTCGTAACTCGCCAAACCCAAAAACCGAAGTCCGAAGAGTTACCCTCTTTTCCTTTGATATGCAGAACATGGAACTGAAAACTCTGAAGATAATTGAACCACTTCGTTTGCCTGTCCATAGACACCCTCTATGCATATGCCGTAGTGCGTCATTATAAGAATAAATGACGAACTCACGGTGAACCAAATAGTGTCTCCGATGTCTCAATGCTCGTACTACTGCTAACAACTTAATATCGTAAGTAAAATAGCGTAGTTGAGCACCATACAACTTCTCACTAAAATAAGCAAGAGGTCTCCCCGACTGAGATAGTGTAGCACCTATACCCGTTTTGCAAGCATATGTCGTAACCTCAAACATAGGACAAATCTGGCAAAACCAAAACTAGAGCTGTGGTAAGCTTGTGCTTGATCAACTGAACGACGGACTCAGCCTCTGCAGACCACTCAAAGGGCACGTCTCCATAAGAGACGTGATAGGTGTCACAATGTTGTTGAACCCATCAATAAAATGCCAATAAAAGGTGGCCAAACCATGAAAACTCCGTACCTATGTTGTCGTTGTGGGTACTGGCTAGTTCCTGATCGTCTGTACCTTCTCATCATCTACCCGAATCCTCTTAGAAGAAATTACTTATCCCAAAAAGTTTACCGAATCAACCATAAAAGAGCATTTCTTGAGTTTTAGAAACAACTTATGTTGTCGAAGTGCCTGTAATACCCTCTCAACATGTACCATGTACTCTTTCGTACAGCTATGAATTAGGATATCGTCTAAGTACACGACCATTAATCTCTCCACAACACAGTCATGTAAGACCTCTGTCATTAATCACATGAAAGTAGACGAAGCGTTAGTTAGCCTAAAAGGCATTACCAACCACTCGTAGAGACCGTCCTTGGTCTTAAAAGCTGTCTTCCACTCATGACCTAGTCGCATACGAATCTAATGGTTCCCATTCTTAAGATCTAATTTGGAGAATACCCGCTCCCCATGAAGGTCATCAATCATATCTTCCAACCTCGGAATCGAAAACATGTACTTTAATGCAATCTTGTTGACTATTCTGCAATGAACACAATTACGATAATTCCCATCCTTTTTAGGGACTAGAAGTTCTGGAACCGCTACGGGTGACATACTTTCCCTCAACGCCCCCTTCTCGCATAGCTTAACGACCAGTCTCTATTATTCCGCATGCTCAGTAGGAGCCATACGGTAATGGGTAAATGGGGTAATGGTGTGCCTGGGACTAAATCGATAGCGTGTTGAATGTCTCGCAATGTGGGCAGCTCCGGCGGATCTGGCTCATGACAAACATCTGCAAACTGATCATGTAACGGACATAACTCTTCTAGAACTGCGGTAGAGGGTGTCGTCATAGTACATACTAAAGCATAGGCGACTCCATGGGCTTTCGCCTCTACTAGAAAACTGGTATTCTCAACCACAGGAGTCCCAATTGGCGGTAAACATGGCTAGTTATGCCGAATTCCCTGCCAAGTAAAAATGTAGACATTGGGTCTCCCTATATGTATCTAGGCCTGCAAAAATAGCCCTTGGCCCGGCCCAACCTTGCCCTTACAAATTAGGGTTTCGGCCCTTTAAAGCCCTACTTTGAACATATAAGGGTTGGGTTGACTCGTCCCTTGCAACTAGTAGGGTGGGGCCAGGTTCTAATGTTTGCAGCCCTTAGCCCAACCCTTTCACACTTAATCTAGCTCTCATTAAAACCGGCCCACACTAAGCCTTGCAACACTGTAGAGAAGTAAGGCATATGTCTCCCTTTCATGCTTTTCATTATTTCTAATAAACTGATTAGTGTTTTTGTCAAAAGATATTGATAATATTCTAAAATCATCATGCACATAATAGTATCCTCATAACTGCCCATATTGATCTTTACCTAAGTACGATATAAGGGTCGAGTCGTATTATCCCTCTGTAACCAATGGAGCGTAAAGGCTTAGGATGTAGAGTTAACCGAAGATGTAATTTATCCGCCGCATCTTCCGATATTAAATTTTCTTTTAACCCGTTATCGATGATTGTCTCTAGCGCTTTACCCTTAAATTCGACCCTCGTTCGGAAAACACTGTGCTTCTTTCAATATTTATCCGTTCCATAAATTTTTTCGTTCTCTCTGTTAACCGACCCATAGAATGTCAACGATCGAATGGGTAATACTCCCTTTACCCGTTGGTGAGGCAAGGGATCTACCAAAATCGACTTACCGGCCTATCTCTTTCTCTCGTATGCGTTGCTGTCACGTCTATGTCGGTGTTGGCAGTTTTTGTGGCTGGTCCTCCCATACTAGGTATTACGGTCCCGTAGGGACTGATTTCAATAGTAGTCGGAATGTCCCTCTGTCCTACCAGAGTTCCAGTCGTCGTTGAGATACTACCCTGTGATACTGCGACTATACCGGCCACCCCGGAGCCCTCTCTCTCTCTCCTGCCGGTGCATTTTGTGAGGTTACCGGGCTGTTTCGGGAGATGCCGCAAAAAAATTCAACTCTACCGGTGTCGTTTTGGAATTTTGGGTGTCTCTTCTCTCCGATTGGCGAATTCGGGGTAATGGAATTGGCGCGGGTGAGGTTTTCTTGGACTAAACTTCTTGATGATTAGGGGTTTCAATCGGGCGGGTTTCACACCCCAAAATCGCGACCTCATTGTGGGATATTGATAGTAAACTTCCCAAAGTGTTATCGACCCCTCCACTCACGACATCAATCACTCGTCGAGCTTCTCTCTCTGTTGATTCTTCGTGGTGATTCATGCTCAAGTTTCCTCCATCGAATTCAATCGATCCCTTTTCCCAACCCTCGCTTCAATCTCCGCAATGCACACAATTCCTTAAACATAGATCGCAAACCTAAGACTCATCCAGGCTCCGATACCAAGTTTATACAAACAAAATGCGGAAGCAACAAACTAATTAATCAAACCTAGGTTTCTAGAGTTTTCCCCTAAAACTCACAAAATTAAAAGAAAATAATTAATCTTCAATAGGAGATTCACCTCTTATTTATTCCCAAAAAGATTCTCAAAAAAGAAACCAAAAATAAGGCATACGTGGGCACACGACCATCCCTCAATGTGCATCCACGATCTATCAGTTTTAGTTACCACGGATTCGGTGTGAGGTCGAGTCTTGTATTGCTTTTCTTTTCATTTGCCCTCGGGTTGTAATCTTTCCTACTTGGAAAATTTCTTTTTCTTGATCAATAAATTACTTTTACTTTCTTTAAAAAAAAAAACTAATCATTCTGAAAAAAGATGGCAGTAGTTGCACTTAGATTATGAATTAATTTTGTTTCGACACAAGGCATAGTCTTCCTCTTCCCCTATTTGTTTCTTCATCAATAAAATCTCATTTCTAAACAAGAAAAGTATAATAGAATTATTCCACAGCCTTGAGCTGAAACTTAGTTCACACTCAAAACAAACTTTTAGCAAGTTTTCATACTTCATACTGATCACCCCATTAAAGTAAGACGCAAAATCAAACTATATATATGATATCGAACTGAAAAGACCACACAAGTTTAATGTGTGCTCATATGAACACCCTAATAACTCAATATGTGAAGTCGAACTAAAAGAGAGCAATAACAATAAAAGTTTCCTCGAGGTCGTTTTGAGGTCTTACGAGAAAACCCATCTTCAATAAATCATTTGATAATGCGTAAGTTCAGTCAGGTCTATCAAGAAAAAGCTAATTGCAAATGTCAAGGCAAGGGAATGAAATTACACTGAAGTGTGAACGAAACAATGAATGAGGTTGAATCAGCAACAATCTTGTATAGGTTTCGACCATTGCGATGCTAGGAATGGCCTGTAACATGTGCCAAACAAACAATAACAGATTACATATACCCCAAAAATGTGGATACATAACAGTCAACTAGGTAATAATGAAACATGCCAAAAAAAATGGAACAACATAAGAAATTAGTTCTTGTGGAACCAAAAAACATTGATATGCTTATAAAAAATATAAGTTAATATAGTTCTAGAGCGTTGAACATACCAGAGTCCAGATCAATACCATGAACAAGCATGATGCCTAGATATAAATAAGTAACAAGAAAGAAGAGTATGACGCTTCATTTCCCAAAATTTAGGACATGGATATGGATCCTTCCGACTTTACTACCAATAGAGTCCGAGTATATTTGCATTCAAATCACACCAGATGCCATAATATTATTTATTGCAGGGTTGCTATAGTAAGATTCTAATAGTATTTCATTGTATACATTCCCCATGTGCATAAAATACTGGAAGGTGAACCTTTGAAATGTAGATCAGGCAGATGAAGATTTAGGGGGAAGGGGCCCTTCGCTAACATGAGGCAGAACTAGCAGCCTAACCTAGGTGAAAAAGCGTCGAACGCCAAAAAAGATGTCTGTCTCCCATGGAAGTATTGTTAGAGAGACTTGGGGGTCGATCAAGTGTGGATGGATGGCTGTGGATTCTCAGGGCTCTTCGGGAAACATTCTGGTTATCAGGGATAAGAAGATAATTAAAGTACTATAGGATCCAATGCTTGGGGTTTATTCTATCTCGCTTTGCTCTTAGAACATGTGACACCCCACTGGCTAAGCCAGAGAAGCGCCTGACAGTCAAGGTACTCCACAGAAACACAGTACACCTAGCCATGAGGTCGGGCTAATTCATCCCATAAAATGTAGTCTACACAGACTATCAAAATCTAATTTTAATTCTAACAGTTCGAGATCTATTAAACCAAAATAAACAATTCATATACCAATGAGTTAGTAATACAAAATAAAGATGAATTTGGTAATTACAACTCTTTACAAATTAACAAAAATTTACAAAAGACCCTTAAGTATGGACATTACAACCGCTATTGCAAATAAACAATCAGGTTGCCACTTTGTTCTCATCAGGCACTCTTCCCAAGTCAAAGTCTGGTTGACTGATCCACCTAAAATGTTATGGACGTGGTTGAGAAAACTCCCCAAAGTCCACGCAGTACCAATACACAACTGTACTAGATTTAAATAAAGCATGCTATTACAGAAGTCTATAGCATCCAAACAATCCTAGAGAATACCTAATATGAAAGGTGACTTCATGAGGACTACGACACAAACATCTAACCCATGTGCCCTTTAGGTCCCGATAGTCAGTGTAAAACTTTCATTTCCTTAAGAACCTTGACTAATTAGCAAAGTAGAAAATGATTAGGAACTCGACAAGAGTTAACCATTATCACATATGACTACCACCTAAAGATCGCCAGAAACAGAGAGCGTCCATTGCACCCCACATATTGGATACAACGGACAGGTGGTAAGCCCCCAAACCTATAACATAGGCCAAGAATTACCCCGCATCTTTCATCGACATCGCACGAGCATCAGGACTGGGTGTCAATGTTCTAACCACATAATTAGTCCAAAGACAATGAGGTGGGCGTTACCTCGTAAATCCCAGGGTAGAGAACTGTCCCAAGACCAACAAAAGTGGCATCTATGATTCCCTATTCATGGCAGGTTTTGCGCCATTACGAAATCGAGGAGCTAAACGTTCCTAAACTGGAAAATGCAACAGCTAGAACTCATGAGGCAAGCTTGAAAACAGAGTTGTTTGCCGTCCAATAGGCTACCCGAAAATCTAGCACTGCAATTCTGTTTGCCCTCAACTCTTCAATAGCTTATAGAGCTTAAGCGGTCCCTTCTGTGTGGTTTGCCTAATGTCGTGAAGCGTGCGCCTACTCCACACCGATTAGTTGTAATTCTTACCATACTGGATTTTATTAGGCGTGCGTGCGGTTTTAACTACCATTGTCATTTTTCATCTAACAAGACTGGCCAACAGCCAAGCATCATAAAATACATCACGACATTCTTCGATCATACCACTACTTAAGGGCGACCAACCATTTCGACAATTGACGAACCCTAGTCAAACGATGGTTCATGAGGCTTGAGTTATGTTGGCTACTTAGGACAAGTCACCCTCGTAACACTTATTTCTCCTGGACTAAACCACATTGTCGACGTACAGGACAAGAAACCAAGATGCACCCTCCACTTAGATCCTGATGCAAGCAGAATTCTTGGACAAAGGGCGAAAGGAATCTAGATCCCCAAATCTACCTAATAGGTCGTATCAAATGCACCAACCCGGCGCTCGTCATCCCTGATCATTTATAACCATGCAGAATCATTCCTTAAAAGGAAATCACTTAAACCACTACCACCGCCGCAGTCAATCCTTTTCAGGATTTCCCTCACGACACTCTAAATCTAGAATATTTGCCATATCTCAAACTTCTACAACGCCCATCTATATAGAGGATTCTATCGATATTAGGCGAGAGCCAAAATGCACAAAATATCCATTTCTCTCAATAGAACCTCCACAATATAATTCTAAGAACCTGATGCAACAAATACAAGAGATCTTAATACAAAGCATATATATATATAAGAGATAAACTAGGAATGTTGATGATTCTTGGTTGCAAATAAGAACAAAGACTGAGCAGGCATATTTAAGTTAATTATAAATATAATTGAAATCCGACTTGCTTGACGGGCTAAACCCTATGTCAAGCGGCGCAGTGCTCACTGTGAGTTGTTTAGCATGTTATATGTGTGACCTAGGGGAGCATATAATCTTATCAATTCTAGAATTTAGAATTCTACAATCAACGCTCCACACTCCTACGCGTCCACACCCGCATGTTATACCTCAGTATATGTAATTCGCTTTGCGTATCATTCCCGTTTTCCAAACTATCCTAAGACTCTCTACGAGTTTATAAACACTTTCAAAGATGAAAGCATCATTGTCGGACGAGGTGATCATCCGTCAAATTATCGTGTGTTGCCTCAGGATACACGAACGCATTCCTCGGGTTTACGAGCACTAATTTCAACATCATTCAAATTGAACCCTACCATTATAGTTAGTGTCAAAAGGTTGTTAAAGTCACGAATGACTCCTCGATACACGCGAATTGTGCGATTCTCAAAATACGTACCCAATTTTTAGATTCTCATTATCTTGAGATCTAAAGGTTGAACTTTGATGAATCGTATATCAACTCAAAGATAGCTCCGAGCCCTACAGCATTTATGACAAATCCAAAAGTAATTCAAAGAAGAAAATGGCCAAAATCACCAAAAACACTCCTGCCAGAGAACTCGACGAAAAGCACAATCGGTAACGCCTCGATAGACTCACCCAAGTGTTGGAAAACTCGAAAATCAACAAACTGAGGGTAAAACAAGGTTTTTATGACGATTACATAGAACATTGAGGAGGAACAAATTGTCGGATTGCCACCAAAACGCCAAACCTCTTTGAAGCATTAAACCCACCATTAATGGCTTCATTCATCATCTCCAAGCATTTCTTGTTGCCATGACACGTATTGAACCACCACAGCAGTCTATCGAGGCGTAAACTCTGCTATCGTTGCTTATGCGTAAACTATGAAGGTTGTCATCGCGGGAGCAGGAAAACGTGGTTTCATTATGGAGAATGAATGGGAGAGAAGAGTTTCATTGAGGAAAACGACCAAACTACAACATGCGTACAAACACGTGCAAAACACAACTTACACATACATAATACAATGATAATACATGCAACTCGATGCCGATAAAAAAATACTAAAATGCCTTTAAAACCAAGTATCGAGGAAAACCTGCCAACACTGATAATAATATCGACTTATGCTGAAAATATTGATTCTGGGTCGTTAAAGTTCAGTCTTCCTAAAATGAATTTCGTCCCGAAAATCCAATACTGGCCCAATTTCATGTATATGTCTATAGTGCTCTCTGCCGGGTCGTTTTGCTTACTTCTATGCCTTGGAACTCATTGCAATCCGTTAATTTTGTGCCATAATTTTTTATTTTTTTTGCCTTACTGAAGTCGCAGTCATGCTTTAGATTTACTAAGTATCTCCATTCGATGAGGAATAGGAAAAAGACGGATCAATAGCCTTGTCCAAGCTACATATTTGTGATCAAACAGCGGATGATAACAACAAAATCAGGAAGGACAATGTTGAGCTTCATTCGAGTTCATATAACAAGTAAGAAACCTCATCAATTGAGACCCAAATTAAAGAGACTGGATTTCGATAGTATTAGTTTAGAGAGTGCAGGTTGACTTGAGATAGTATTTGATAAAGAAGAGATTTTGGATGCCTTTGGTAAACCATATCATGTTTTAAAATTTGACATTTTAAAACAGGTGTTACACTAAAGTGTAGGTGATGAGAAGTTTATATATTTTTATATAAAACTTTTTGTTCAAACATTTATACAGAATCAAATCACAAATAAAAGAAATTTATAAGTAAATGATCAAAAGGTAATTCACTTATATGGTTGATATAGGATACTACATAGAAAACATAAATATTAACCCTTAACAATCTAGCACGAGATTTTCAGAGGAAGAACCCATTTGGGATAGTTTAAGACTGAGAATGCAGAAGGAATATAAGCTACACACCTGCCCGAGAAATAAAGATTCTTCCATTTGAAAAGCCAGCTTTAAGCATAGGTTGATTGAAAGGCCGGATAACAACGACATTGGCAATGGGTAGCATTCCCGCATCACCACTACCCTCTCACTAGACTGTATGTTTGATGCCGGTAGTTCTGTGATTCCTGATGAGGTCAGCCAATTCATTACTGCTTCACAAGCAGGCTGTGCCATTGTATGTGAAAGAACCCAAAACATCCCAATTGACCGATCATCCAAATTCATAAAATCCATCATCCGCTCTCCTGAAATTGAGTGGAATGTTAATAACTGTACAGAACAGAATCTTTTGCAAATATCCTTTTTCAAAGGAATACGAAAAATTGAGAGGAGTCTCAGACTGTAGACCCTACTAAAAAAAGGATATTCAACATTTAAATAAGAAAATCAGATTATCCATAAGCAATTTAATAGAAGGAAGTCTTGGGACCTAGTACCATTTGGAAACATTAAGACCATGCTCAGTTCTTTCAACTTAAAAACTATGTGTTTGTATATTATCAGCTTCACAAATACCATGCGGCATCAAATCATGGGGGGAAACGAAGTCTCAGTAAGGTACGTCAGAGTACTGTTATGTAAGAATAAATGTTAAGTTGGAGTAGAAAAGGAGCTGCAATATTGGGCGTCTCGTTACTATAGACATTGTGAAGAACAATTCACAAGAGTAATAAAGGCCAAAATTTATCTAAGATAGGCATTTTCCAGTCCCTTACCAAGCGTTGCATAATCGTTACCCAAGCACTACTCAGACAAAGTCCAGTTGTTACCAAGTTAATGCCGCCCAGTTTAAGAAACTTAAATATTTCTTGAACTTTGGAGTCAATTAACTCTTTATTAAGTAGGTTTCTCATTCAAAAAGTTTTTTATATATGGAAAGCTTATTTAGATTACAATCAAGAGTTATATCAAATTACGAAGCTGCTTGAAGTATTATTGTTATTTAGGATGATAGGTCCTCTAGGAGGCATTTTTAGGATTCAATCAACTATCAGTAAAGTTCATTGGCTTATTTTTAATACATCTTTTGAACTCTATTATAGTACACCTTATCTGTGTGCTATATTTTGCATTAATATCAAACTCTGCTATAGTCCAGTTGTTATCAAGTCCATGCTGCCCAGTTTAAAAAAATTATATATTTCTTGAACCTTGGATTCAATTAAATCCTTATTTAGCAGGTTTCTCGTGTAAAAAGCTATTTTATTCAGGGAGAATATATTTAGATTACAATTATGAATTTTATCAATTTACAAAGCTGCTTTCAAGTATTATTCCTAGTTTAGGATGACAGGTCCTCCTAGGATTCAATCAACTCTCAAGAAAGTTCATTATCTTCTTTGTAATCACTGTTCTGTTGTCCTGGATTCCATACTTCTACCAATTTATGACATTCGGAACTCTGCTACAGTCCCTTATCCTAATACCGTATCTGGCGATAATACCAGAAATAACTGACCAGGTTTCAACAGTATGGAAAAATCAATCAGCAATAAAGTTCTGGTTTTCGGATACAACAAATTTATAGGGAACTTTAAGTTTTTTGTGTTCTGAGTTGGAAATTTTGTTGCAGATCTATGAGTTTTATGAACAAATTTTAAATATGACGCAGGAGGATAAGACCCTTGGTGAGTAGTACAAAATTATTTGCAGTATGTCGGAGGAGCTGAATGTATATCAGCATCTTGTTCGTGATTTTTCAAAATTTAAGAGTCAATACAAGGAACTTTGTTTCATTAAATTCCTATCTTGTTTACGGCCTAATATGAGTATGCGCTATCATGGTTTCAGGAATGAGGCTCTTCCAACTCCTACCACTATCTTCGCGTAACTTGAGTCTTAACTAGAACAATCTTTAGAACATGGAGAAATAACCATTAATGCTCCAGCTAGCAATACTGAGATTTCTCCCTCTAAAAGGATAGTGCTCAGTATCGATATCAAGGTCTCGGTCTGCATGTGGTCATGGTAAAGGATGGTGCTTTCTAACTGTGGTCTTTCTAATAACAGTACGGTATTTATTGGAATCTCATTGGGAAACCAACACAGTATTGGGCTAATTAGGCAAGAGACCAAGAGACTCTGTCAAGCATCTCTAGGAGGATATGGTAATGTCGAAGAAAAGAATGCAGACACAGGAGCCACATTGGCAAATACAGGTAAAGATTTTTTCATATGAATAGTATGAGCCCTTGAGTCATCAGCTTGGGAGGGGGATCAACCAGTTATATCCAACTAAGTGATTTTTGACGAGCAATTCTCTGACTCAGAAAAAAACAAAAGAATAAATGACCACTAAATAAACACATAAATCTGAACTACGCCTGAAGGAATGAGGTCGCTCCTCTTAGGTACCAGGGAGCATCTCCACCTTGCGAACTAACTGCCCTTTCAAAACATTTGTCTGCAGAAATCTCCAAATAAAAGTTGACTTGACCTCATCACATAATTACAAATGAGTAGGAAGGTTAAGTAAAGAAAGATCTGGAACCTTAGCGACTTTTTTTTAATCAGTGCTCATCAGTTGATATGAATCTGGGACGTAAGTCTGCACGATAGTAAGGGTGTAACAAGTATAAAAGAGAAAAGTTACAGAATATAACTGATGAGCAAAAACAAAGAACTACCAGTGTTTCAGGAATTACAAAAATCTGTCCCCCCCAACTAATGAAATGTACCTTTAGTAACTTGTTTCCACCATTCATCTATCTGTTTGCCTTTCTGAAGCTGCTCGTGATTTAAATATTCTTTAAGTGAACTGTTGAATGACCAAATCCGCAGAGTTTGACTACTGCTTATAAAGTCAAGCAAGATACTTCCAGGACTAACATTAATAGAGTCCGAATTTTTATCTTCCTTGTGAAACAATAGAATCTTTCTAGTCGTCTCGATCTAACAGATATAATATAATGTCCATGTTAGTCAATAAATTTAATTATAAGAGAAAATTGACCACATAAAACTTTAGCAACTTGAAAAATATTGATACTAATATTATCAGCTCATTGTTTAAATGAATAAACGAGAACAATAATAAGAACCAAAATGACTAATAAATGATATCTTCCCCAAAACGGTGAAGATATCACCACATCACCTTGACCTCGTTGTGTATACTATTCTCCATGCTATTTATCTTTTGATTAATACGCTTTATGTTTAGGTTGTACTATAGTAAGAGATACAGCATCACCCCCCCCCCCCCCCCCACCACACACACACGCGCGCGCGCACCACAACCAAACTAACATAAACACGCCAACTCATATTCTTTATGTCAGTCAGCTGAGAATTGAGGCATCTCTTGGAATTAAGAAAGCAAGGGTATATCAAATACTATACCCTGGTCTTCACCAAATAAGCTAGGTAACGACACTTTACTTTAAAAAAAACGTGACCGACAGCCCAACACTCTGACGCACTTGTCCAACACTATTTACAAGGTACTTTTCTATTTTCTGTCGTTTCCGACACCCTGTACCCGTGTCGGACACCAACACCCGTATCCGTATCTTTGTTACCAAACAATTAAGTGTAGAACCTTTGAATAAAATATTAAGAGGCATTACGAAAGAAACCTTTTTCGGGTCTGTATTTAAAGCACTGGTCACAATTTCGATCCGAATAATTTGTGCAAGAAGCCACGTCACATGATTGCTTTGAAGAAGTTGAGGATCACCCTCAATCACTCGAGATGCAAGCTTGTCAACAAAATCAAGAAAATCAATACATCCACTCTTCATGAGAAAGAAAAATATGTCCGAAAAGATGAGCCACTCCTGCCAGCAATGTGTCTCTGTAAGAAATTGATTTACAAATCACAACATTAGATACTCAAATGAGATAGTTTGACATGCAAAAAATTTGGGGTGCATCTTAAGATAAAAATAAGTGTATCTAAATTTAGAGCCAAAAATAACCATTTACAGGTTATAAATTTTTAATGACGACAGAATTAGGGAAGAAAATTCCTATCGGTACTTAGCTGGCGGTCAAAATCTTATCTCAAGTTGTTAACAATCAATGCGGACAGCCAGACGTGCTAAGATTCACTGGGAATATAATGCAATGTCCTGTTTGTGCAAAAGTACACTAGGAAGGGTGTCCAAAATTGTGTTCTCCTAAACTCAGCACTACTAGAAACTAAAGAAAAACAAAATAAACTTGTTCAGTGGCCTCCGAAACTTTACTGAGGTCAGACCCCCAGTTTCATGCCCGTTACCTGTGCAAAGAGGGCATAAAATAGAATGAATAGCCACCCATAAATGACTAAAATGTCAGGTTAAGAACATTTAACATGTTGGAGACGTGTTAACAGTTTTCTCCAGTTTTAGTTCATGAAATCTTGTATGGACCACCCAACCTTCAGCAAACTGGTCCAGGACAGTTGGATTGGTTATGTCGATGGTGCTCCACTCTATGTCCTTAAAACTAAGCAGAAAAGACTGAAGCAAGATATCAAGTCATGGTGCAAGGAGGTTTATGGCTGTGTTCAAACTGCTATGATCAGCCTAACTTTAGAGATTTCCCAACTACAAACACAGTTAGAGGATGATATTGAAAATAATGAGCTTGCTGCAGCCATTGAACAAAAAAACTCAAAAAAACTTAAAAAAACTTAACAACCTTGCTGCTCAAGAGGAGAGTAAATGCAAACAGAAGGCCAGAGTGAAATGGTTAGCTGAGGGTGACAGGAATACCAGGTATTTTCACTAAAATTAAGCTTGCTAAAGGCCAGATTAGTATAATTGAACAAGAAGATGGTACAGTGAGCCTTTCAAAAAAAAAAATTATGGTACAGTGCTAGAAGACCAACAAAAAATCAAAGACTGTATTGTTGAAATCTATGTCAATAAATTTTCTGCCAACCAAGTTAACATTACAGAAGAGTTACTTAATCTGATCCCTAGAAGTGTAACTGATCAAGACAATTTGAAGCTCACTTGCCTCCTGAAGAGAAAGAAATTGAAGATGCAGTTTTCAAGATGGATGTCAGTAGCCCTCCAGGACCTGATGGATTTGGGGGAGTGTTTTTCCAAGGCTTCTAAGAATTTATTAGAAGAGGTGTTATAAGAGCAGTGAAATCTTTCTTCAAGGAAACCACATTACCAGCTGGTTATAATTCTGCCCACATTGTTCTTATGCCAAAAGAAAAAAAATGCCACCAAGCCTAAAAGCTTTAGACCTATATGCTTGAGCAAAATAATCACAAAGCTCATGGCATTCAGACTCAAACTGATTGCAGGTAAGATTATAAGCAAAGAGCAGGGTGCCTTTATACCAGGAAGGAGTATCCAATCCAATATAGGTCTTGCCTCAGAGATGGTTAATGAACTCAGTACCAAGAGGAGAGGAGGAAATATGGGACTGAAGATTGATATTACACAAGCCTTTGACACACTTAGTTGGGAGTTTTTGATGGCAGTCCTCCAGCAGTTTGGGTTTAATGTTACTTGGTGCAACTGGGTTCACAAGGTTCTGAGCTCAGCTATGATCTCTATACTCATTAATGGGGGCCCATGTGGCTACTTTCCAGCGACTAGGGGTCTTAGACAGGGAGACCCCTTATCTCCACTATTATTTGCTTTGGCAGAAGATTTGCTTAGCAGAGGGATAAACAAGCTGATTGATCTTCAACTCCTATAGCCTATGACCTCTATAAAAGGAGTGAGAGGCCCATCTCATCTCCTTTTTGCAGATGACATTTTTATATTTGCCAATGGGGGTGTGAGTGGATTAAGAAAGTTAAAGAATCTCTCCTACAATACCAACAATCCTCAGGAGAGTGGGTGTGTGGAAAAGAGTAAGCTTTATCTGGGGTGTATGTCTCCTAGCAGGAAGAGAACTATATCAGAGCTTTTTGCAATCAGGGAAGGAAGCCTGCCAACTACATATCTTGGTGTTCCACTTTTGCAAGGCAGAACTAAAGCTGGTACATTCAGGACTATTGTGGACAAAATCAGAGAAAGGGCTAAAGCTTGGGGAGACAAAATCTTATCATATCAAGGAAGAATAGTTCTTGTTAAATCTATCTTGAGTAGTGTCCCTATTTTCAATATGTCAATATATAGATGGCCATCCGCTATTATCAAAGAATGTGAAAGCATTATGAGAAATTTCATAAGGACTGGCAATCCAGAATGTAGAAAGATGGTGACTGTGGGATAGAAAAAGATGTGTAAACCCCTTACTGAAGGTGGGGTTGGGATCAGATCTCTTAACGAAGTAAACTCTGCTATGCTGATGAAAAGGGGGTGGGACCTTATACACAATAAGAGTGACTGGGCTACTTTTGTCAGAGCAAAATACTTCACACGCAATGGGGAAATGATCGAGTACTACAAGAAACCCTCCATCTGGCCTGGAGTTAAAAGGGTACTTCTGGACATGAAGGATAACATTTTTTGGATGGTAAGAAATGGTAAGAAGGTGTTTTTTTGGCATGATCACTGGATTTCTGAATCTACACTGGCAGACCAAGTCCCGGGCAATGATACTAATAATATAGTGACAGTGGATCAGGTTTTACATGATGGAGAATGGACTATTCCTGACAACCTCAAAATTATGTTTCAGAATATGGGAATTGTGTTTGATTTAGTTCTCACTGACACCACAGCTGAAGATGAATGCTTTTGGAAACCAGATTCTAGAGGCAGGTTCACAACTAAGCCAGCTTTTAATGAAGTGAGGCATAAGCTTCCCAAGGTATGGTGGTACTCCCTCGTATGGAAAATTCCTCTTATGCCTAAGTACAGTAACTTTGGCTGGAGACTTATGCATAATGCACTCCCCACAGATAGTGAACTCCAATATAGGGGCATAACCACTGTCACCTGTTGTCATTTCTGCAAAAAGGGTCCAAAAACTATTTCTCATGTTTTCTGGCATTGTGAGTGGGCTACAGCCATTAGAGACTGGGGAATACAGTTGTTCACTCTAAATGGTGGCATTACTAACTTTTAAAGGATATGGTGGATCTGGCTAGCAACCAAAGCTCAATGATAAAGGATCATCTCCTTGTATTACATCTGGTACTATAGAAACTGCATAATCTTTAAGCACCTTTAAGTTCATATATTCAGCCTCAAGCAAAAGATTCTACAGAAGATCAAAGCATGTTCTTATTTAATTAAGTCCATTATTTTCAACACTACAATAGACCTGCAGATCTTGAAGAATTTGAGAGTCACGGGTAGAAGACAAAAGGCTCCATCTATCCAATCATGTGTATGGATCCCACCAGCCCCAGACGAAATCAGAATATGTTGTGATGGCTCCTCTAGTGGTAATTCTGGATTGGGAGGAAGTGGATCAGTTTTCAGAAACAATGGTGGAGATGTAATTGGGGTACTCACAAAGAACCTTCATATGACCACTGCTTTCTTTGCAGAATGCACAGCTATGGTGGAGGGTATAGCAAAGACTCAACATCTCAACATACCAAAAGCTTGGGTCTCATCAGATTCTGAAGCAGCAGCACAAGCCTTTCAGAACGACGCAGTTCCCTGGCAACTTAAACCTCTTTGGCAGATAGTTAAAAATGGCTTCACAAGGCTGAGGATTCCCCCAGGATGGAGGGAACAAAATTTTTCAGCTGACATAGCAGCTAGAAAAGCCAACAGAATGCAGGTGCAACAGTTTGGCATGAAGGAAGACCCGACTTCCTGTATAAAATTGAAGAACCTTATATGGAATATTTTAGATTTACCATGTAATTTTCTCTAGAAGCTGCAGATGATTACAAAGGCCATGGGGTGCCAACCTGGCTCGATTGTCATGACCCTTTAAGATAATGCTTTTGCTTCTAGGTTTCTTCTAGGACTTTCTAGAATTTTTGTGCTTTATCCTTCTCCTCTATGTATATTTTCAGAAAATTTATAAAAATCTTGCTTACCTTGTTAAAAAAAAAATCATTATTAAAGTACCAAGTGGGATACTACCCTAGGATTCCTCTTTTATACTCCTATTTATCCTAGAACCCCCTTTATTTAATCATGAACAATACATATGACATTTTAACCTCCCACAATACACCACAGATCATCCCACATACATCAAATATCAAAAAGCTCCTCCAGAAAGTCGACCTATCCTGATAATTAATTGGACCATGCACTCGTGTCAATGGATATTTTCACAGTGAAGTGAGATGGAATAAGCTCCTTATAACAAATTGACTAGAACATTAATTACACATTCCCAAATTAAGCCAAAATACGCGTTAAAGCGCCTACAGAAAACAATGACGCCTTCCCACACTCTCTTGACCCCAAATCATCCTAACTGTACTCTAGATCCATAAGTTAGAGTATTGTTTTTGTACTAACAAATTATAAGGTTTGAATTTCCTCATAAAAATTAACATCCATCATTATCTTCCTCGTACCCAACCCTCCTCGTATTCCACATAATTATTTTAATATTCATAACTAACCAACATCATTTTCATGTCTCCTCCAATTCACTACAATGTAATAAAATCCAAAACTAAGTTCATAGAGTCTAACCCAACACATCTTTCATCATCAGAACTATCATCAATCGCATCTTCAAAAGAATTCACTACCGCCCCTACAGAAAGTACCTCCCCCCATCCCATTCACCACTCTCATAGCTTAAGTAAGTTCTTTCTTCTCCTCATCTTCAGTTAAAAAAAATAAAATTTGATTACTTTTTCCTTCAACGATATTAAGAGCAAGAGTTGGCATACTGGAATTGCCTCTCTTTTGACATACCTTGTAGTTGCTTTTATCTTCTTCTTAATAAACATCTCCATCCCATTACAACTTTCCCTACAACTTTTAAGACCTTCTAAATCCTTATTTATTCCATATGTCGAATCAATGTTAATCAATTTAGTATTTCCCTTACGTTTTTTTTTTTTTTGGTGCAAAAGGTAAGCATTTTTTATTTTTGCAAAAGGTATTTTTCTTAAGTAAAGCACCTCTTCGGTTACCCATCTATTACCCTCTGATTTGGTTAGTAGGAGTACTAATTTAGCTGACCCATCACATGTACCTCTTCATAGTGGAAGCAATGAATCTATGAAAGGATCGTGAAAATCCAACGATTCGCGAAGACTATCAAAGCATTATTCAAAAAGATATAACACTTAAAAGGCCTTTTTCGTGATGGCGGACAAGGTGAAATATGCTTTGAAGTGAAAAGAGTTACACAACTCGACTACGACTTCAACAAGAGTTGCCCAATCATCATCAAAACCCATGCAACAACGGCTGCCTCAGGTACCCCTAGTCTTTTTGAGCCTTGAAATTTTGGGATCAAATTTTTCAGAGGGGAGAACTGATAAGTATGGTATTCCCCCACCCGTGTTCGTTCTTTTATCTCTTCTCTTTAGAAAATTCCTTTTTATTTTTATTTTAATATTTATTTTATTTTAGAAACTCTCGTAAAAGAATTAGATTCGATTTTAGAACTAAATTAAATAAGAAACTCCAGGAGTAGAAATTAGGAAGGCTTATTTTATAAAAGCCTAGTTAGGGATTTAGTTTTACATGGTTGTTGATTGAGTTTTTTAAGATTTGGTTTAGTAAAGAGATCAATAAGTTAGTAGCTAATTTATGTTTTCTTAATTGTTGCATTTACAATTTGTACACTTTCGCGAAGATTGTTTGCATGAGACTAAATGAATAACCATTAAAATCTCGTGTCCTTATCCTACCCGAGTTCCCCAATGAAAGTCACAACTAGTTTTCTCTAATAAATTTCTCAAACAACTTCACTTTGCCACTGGAGATATATTTACAAAGAACAAAGCAAGCAAATTGAGGAAAAGTTTAGGAAATCCATAATCAGTATAAACAAAAAAAAAACTGACATTGTACTAAAATAGAAACTATTGCCTGTATTAGTCATCTTTAGCAGTTCAATTGTCCTGTCAATCGCTGCCTCGCAAATCATTTCTGAAGAGAAAACGGCACCAGGAGTTGGTACTTGTTGAGCATGAGGCCTATAACAAGGAGCAATAATAAGAACACGTCTCCACCAGTCGGGCGATGGTGTAGCAACAAGAGCGTGTCTTAGACAACGCAAAGCTCTTTCCCAGTCCAGACTCCCTCTTTGAATAGAAGTTGCAAGATCCTACACAACCAAATATAACAATTCTAATCACACCCTGCGTACTGACTTTGGAGAAACTATGCACCATACGGATTAACAAATTTTACTCTCAAAGGCCTTCTTAACGTGCATGATAACTAACTACTCAATTAAAACATAGATAGATTTGCTCTCCAATATGTTGTGTGTGGGTGTGTGTGTGTGTGTGTGTGTGTGCGTGTGTGTGTGGGGGGGGGGGGGGGGGGGAGGAGGGAAGGGGAATTGATGTCCACCCCTATGAGATGTGACATGGAAAGATCTAGACAGGCTTGCTCGCCAAGTGATTTTGAGGCCGACTAATGGAACTAGATAAAAATAATAATCACGCTATACTTCCTAAAGGTAGACATCAAATTTTGTTCTCCAACGCCGGAAAACGAAATTCTTTTGTTTACTTCATTGATTGATAGGGTCACTTACTGCAACCTCAAGTGGTGCTAATGGATAACCTAAACTCGAAGTGTAATGTTACTTGAGGATCCATAAAAGATAACGATATTATGACGATTACTTACGCAGTGTGCTCATTAAGAAATTAATGAAAAGGTGAGACGTGAGAAATATGTATTTCCTGTTCGGAAAGGTTTGTGACTCATCTTTATGATTCATGAAAAGAAATTGTTTGCAACAAACAACCTGACTCGACACATACGAGTAAACATGAGGCAGTAATATTGAATTGATTACAAATAAAAGTAAGAAGATGAACAACGTGACCAATTATCAATACACTTTACTTCAAAAAGGTAGAAGTTTAACTCTACAAGTAAAAATTGCATTGTGTGGCCAGACCATTGCAAAAAACACTGCTATTATCTCAGTTTTACTTTTATTTATAATCAACTCAGTAGTGTTGCCTTATATTTACTCGTAGTTTTGAGTCAGATGGTTCGTTACAAGCAATTTCTTTTCATGAATCATGAGATGATTCATATACCTTTCTAAACATAATGACCAGTTGATCCCAAAAAGGTAGAAGTTCTACTCTACAAGTAAAAAAAATGTACCGTGTGCCAGACCATTGTAAAAAATCACGGCTAAAATGATTATTTGTACCAAATATTTATTCAAAGAAATAGCTACAAGAAAGCAATCATTGGCAAAAGAAGAAGAAGACATCACCTCTCCATGCAACGGTTCTCCTAGCACACTAGGGTATGTGATTGGTGAATATCGTGTGTTTGACGAAGCTTCGCCAGAGATACTGGGATAAGCTTGAGATAGAAAACGATGAGTTCCAAATGTGGGGCAGTGAAGGTGATGATCCAACATTTGCATGTGTGCAGCTACCATATCTCGTCTCCTGTGGATCTCCAAAATAATTGTAAATAAGGCTTCATCGTCAGGTATGTTTTCTATAAACTGCAAGCCACTGCGAAGTAACTCATAGAAGGGCACGCGACACTTGTCCTCGTCGACCAACAGCCAAATCACATCCAAGCAACTGTGCAACCATTCATTTAATACAGTATCAGGCTTCCAAGTCTTTGCAGCAGATTCTACAACTCCTTGTTGTCTTTGATCCCAATTAACCAACCAATTTAACATGTTGGAGAAAATATCCGCATGAGTAACTGGCTTTAAATTGGATTCAAGACCAGATAAAATTATCTTGCAGGAAAGTTGTCTCAAACAACTAACAGAGTAATCTCGTAATACCAAATGGTCAGGTGACAGAGTTTTACAAGACAACGAATCAGTTGAAATTTGGGCAGGCGATCCAACACCAGGATTATGAACCGTGCTCGAAGATGGAATTACACCGGATTGAGATACTTGACTACTCCCATGTGCAAATGAAACCTCAGCGGATGAAACCGAAGAAAGGAGGGAAGGCAAAAATGAATCCCAGTTTATATAACCTATCCTGCACAAGCTTCTTAAGGCGAATAGAACAAATTCTGCACGGGGTGCATGACTACTACATTGAACAACTAAACCAATAAGAACTGATTCAGTCACCACTCGCAGTTGCTCCTGATCCTGCAACAAAAAGAAAAAGACAACCCTAATCAAACGTCATATTTAACAGTAGACAGTAGTCAATATATCAACTTAATCGTGATCTTTAGCAGCACTGATTTGCTCTGGATGGTCATAACAGTATAAACCCAAATGCCCGATACTGTGAAACAGTTAGAGACACTAAAAATATTAAGAAAATAAGAAACTAGGACGAGATGGTTACAAGTGATAATGCAATTGAGAAAGCACCCTTTAAACATGTTGAGTCCGACACTCGAATCACTTTAGTTCAAAACATAGTGGGGTGGGTCCGATTCTAAGAAAGTAATTAATATTTAATAATCATGATTAAAAGAATCGCTGATGTCTCACGGGCCCCACGGTTATGAGGGTCACCCACCATCTCACGGATTGATGGGTCCCCTAAGCCACACATGATAGGCATGCCTATCTTCTCTTTTAGAGAATTCTTTCTTTTAGGCTTTAATAGTTAATTTTATTTAGTAACATTGGTATTTAGAAAACTTAAGTCCAATTATATAAGGGTTGTATGTTACTAGTTAGGCTTGGTTTCTAATAATGTGCTAGATCTCCTTCACCTTTAAAAAAGGATGACCTAAGCTTGATTTTATTTTTGAAGTTGGTTTTGTTAGAACTTTTGTTTTCAAGTTTGAGTTTAAATTAATAAATTTTATGAGTTTTCTAGTTTCAATTGAGTGATCTCTATTAAAATCATTGAGTACGAAAAGATATCTTGCTTCCGTGGATCGTTTATATCAACTTAGAATCAAAGCAAGGTAAAATTCTTGGGAATACTTCTCTCCTCTTTTTGTTATTATGGGTAAGCAATCCACTAAGAAACCTACAACGGGGGAGAAAATTGATATGCTTGCATCATCAATTAGTGATGTCGTATGCTCCATGGGTGAGATGACATCATCGGTGAAAGAGATGGTCAAGTTAATAAAGACTATGATTATGAAGTCTAATAATCATGAGGTGCAAACCACTCATATTCGTGAGATCAAGGAGTAAGTTGAAGGAAGCGAGAACACTCCACCAGGTCTCCTACGACATGCTCGTCGCACGGATTTCAATCCTATGAGGTCACGGTAAAATGAGGTAATTGGGCGCGGGAAAGCGAGTAAAGACAAGTCGTGTGTGCTAGATTCATAATCAGAATGTGATAGTTATAGTGTTACAATAATGGGTAACTTGTTTGCCAATTTAGGGGATCCTATCATTTTTTACAATCCCCTTGCTTTTGTCAAGGAAATAGTCTTACACAAGGATGATATGTTGTGCAACACAAGTCCCATGGTGACCAACGAAGGTCCCATATTCAACCAACCCGAAACACTAGATGGTTTTGCCGCTCTAAGAACGTGGGTACATACCAGTTGGGCTGTACACTGCAGCCAAACAGGGACCAAGCCCATCAAGCCGGCCTGAGCCGCTCCGAGCCAACTCTAAGCACCAAAGCAGACCAAGCCAGCCAACTAAACTGATCCCAACCAACTCAAGCCGATCTAAGCCAAGTTAGCCACTTAAGCTAGAATCAGCTTAAACGAGCCAATTCAAACCAACAGATTCAGCCCATCCAAGCCCAATTCAGTCCAAACCAAACAGTCTAAGCCTATTATCAGGTGAATCTAACCGGACAGCGAAACTTAGGACACAAACCCTGAACTCGGGTACGAAGCCATATATTCCAAACGAGCCTTTTTTGGGTCAAAATTATCCATAAGTACAACTCGTATTCCGTCGAGAAACTGAAAACTATATCCCACTAATAGTTATTGACCCGAGTCTTTAAATAGGCATGGACAAGATGATGTTCACCCTGTTTTTGATGACGATAGTAGTTACCACTCTCCACTATAAACAAACAATCGTTATGTCCCACCAAATGAGAGGCCAAGGACGGGGTTGTGGTCTTAAACCCCCGGAACTTGGAGCCGGTATCCGAGTTCACAATATCAAAACCCTGGGCAGCAAAATCGGGTCTCACGCTACTATAAAGAAAGGGATAATTTGGATTATGCATGTAACCAAAACGGAGGTCATAATGAAGGTAACGATCTCGCCTCAGCTTTAATTCAGTTTTTTACAAAACACAAGCCAAGATATCAACCTAAACTTACCCAAGTTTGACGGGAACTAGACCAAGATATAATTGAGGATTGGTTAAATACGGTCGGAAAACTATTTGCTTACAAAAAGTATGGAGACTCTAAACAGGTAGAGACAAAAGTGGCGTACTACGCTCTTAATTGGTGGGATAACACTCAGAAGTCACGATATAACCAAGGTTACCCGGGAATTAGTGAGTGGTCTAAGATGAAATGTGAGCTCATTCACAAGTTTGTAAATGTACATATGAAGATAATAGCTTTACTAAACTCCAGAATTGTCGTCAGAAATTGTTAACGGCTGAGAGTAAACGATTGAATTTTACCTTCTTTCCTCTCGTGTAACCACAAATGAGTTTGAGGCCCACAAAGTCAATAGAGACGAAAATGGCTTGTCTAAACGGGTACAAGATGAACTGGTTATACACAACATCTTACGACTAAAATACTTGTGCAACAGCTTATGGCTTGTCTAAGTCACCAGAGAAGGGCACCACTCTTCTCCTCCAGTATTGCTATCTTTCTTCCTAGGCAGCTAGGGCTCAGGATAGAATAAGGAGTAAGTTGCAAGAAAAAAGATCACCTCTAGGGTTCCCTTGGCTCTTATTTGCAGGCTCTATGGGCAGGAACCAGGGCCGGCCCTTGGGGTGTGCAAGGTGTGCGACGGCACAGGACACAGGGCCCAAGAAAAAAAAATTGCTTCAGCCCTAAAAAAATAAATTATGCAAAGCCCAACCCAATTTCGATTTGGGCAATTGGGCCTATATTCTAAACCAACTAAACCAGCCCAACTTCTCATTCTCTCTCTCATTCTCTTTCTAATCACTCTCTGACTCTCTCTTTAGTCTTTAAAAACAAAAATCTTTCATCTCTCTTTTCTCTGTACTTGGCAGTAACGGCTAGTAACATTAGTTTCTTGGTTAATTGGTTTGTTTATTCAATTGCTCGCTCTCTCGGTTTGGAGGTCTCTGATTGTATGCTTCTAAGTTCTAAAATCAAAGGTTCATTGTCTCTAAATTTTGAAGGTTTTCAAGAATTCAAGACCAAAGTCAAGAATTATACTGTGCTCTCCTCAGTCCTCACTGTCCTTAATCCACAATTGCTCTCTCTGATGATCTCTATCTATTATTATTTGCTATTGTATTTTAATTGATTAGTATTTAATTTCTAGATTTTACCATAAAATGCCTCCTAAACAATTAAGCAGAAATGATAAATAATAATAAAAAAAGGAAGAGAATAGACGTTAAATTCATACAAAGTCAACGAGGAGCGATGGAAAATTTTATTTATAAATCCCCGGACAATGAAAAAAGCTTAGGTCATGAAAATGTAGGATTGAATGATAATGTAAATGTTGGTTTGAATTGTAATGAAAGTGAAAATGTTGATATCGGTTTGAATGACAATGTAAATATTGGTTTGAATTGTAATGAAAGCGAAAATGTTGATATTGAATTGAATAGTAATGTAAATGTTGGTTTAAATAATAATGAACAACCAAATACTATAGACATTTATGACCTAAGGAATTGGGATAATCTTACCCAAAACTCCATAGATGAATTAATAATAAATGGAATTGGAAGACGTTTCTCTTCAACGTATTATACTCGTTATCTACTGAACGGCGAAAAACATGATAGAAAGTGGCTTGTTTATTCACAAGATACGAATAAAGTTTATTGTTTTTGTTGTAAGTTATTTGCTAAAGGACCCCGAGTAGGTAATTTAGTAAATGAAGGATTTAAAGATTGGATACATCTTAGTATTAGGCTTAAAGAACATGAGTTGAGTAATGAACATATCATGTGCAAGACTTATTGGATTGAATTAAGAACAAGATTGGAATCAAATCAAACAATTGACAAAGATCTTCAAAACTAAATCAACAAAGAAAAAGAAGATTGTAGGGCGGTAATGTGTAAAATAATTTTCGTAGTAAAATATCTTAGTAAGCAAAACTTGGCATTTCGTAGAAAAAGTTAGAATTTATGAAGAAAATAATGAAATCTTTTTAAGCTTAATAGAAATGATTGGAGAATGGGATCCAGTGATAATGGAACATATTCATCGTTTTCAAGCAGGTAAGAACCCGCATAACAAATCTATAAAAACAATTCATGATCATTATTTGAGTCATAAAATTCAAAATGAATTAATTATTATTTTATCGTCCAAAATGAAGAGTGTGATCATTCAAACTATTGAAAAAGCAAAATATTTTTCGGTAATTCTAGATTGTACTCCAGATTCTAACCACAAATAACAAATATCTTTAATATTACGATGCATAGACTTGCTGACGAGTCCCGTAAGAATAGTAGAGTATTTCTTAGAATTTTTACATGATACATCAGGAAAAAGACTTTTTGAAGAGTTAGAAGATGCACTAAAGATGTTTGATCTTAGTATTTATGATGTTAGAGGGCAAGGGTATGATAATGGTTTTAATATGAAAGGAAAATATCAAGGTGTTCAAAAAAGATTACTAAACATAAATCCTAGAGCTTTATATATTCCATGAGGTTGTCAGTCTAAACTTGTCACTTTGTAATATTGCAAATTGTTCTAGTAAAGCAAGAGATTTTTTTGGAGTGGCACAACGTATTTATACCATATTTTCTTCTTCGACAAAGCGATGGGACATTTTGAAAAATAATATCGGATTCGGTTTAACTCTCAAATCTCATTCAACCACACGTTGGGAAAGTTACATAGCTAGCGTAAAAGTAATACGTTATCAAACTCATGAAATTAGTGATGTTTTACTTGATTTAGCTAATGATAAAGACTCAAAAACAAGTATTGAAGCTAATTCATTAGCGAGACATGGACTAGGCAATTTTGAGTTTTTAGTAAGTATGATTATTTAGTATGATATATTATATGTTGTTAACTTAGTTAGCAAAAGGTTACAAGCTAAAGACATGCCTTTGGACATTGCTATTGAGCAAATAAAATGGTTGCAAGGATATATTCTAACATATAAAACAACGGGGTTTGAAGATGCCATAGCTACTGCCAAAGAAATTGCTAATAAAATGGCTATTAATCATATATTTGTTGAAAACGTATTATTCGTAGAAAAAATCATTTTGATGAGAATGTAAATCATGAGACACCAACACTAATTCCGTATTCACCTGAAGATTTATTTAGAAAACATTATTATAATTTTATCATTGATCAATTTCTTGGTTCATTGGATATTATGTTTGAACAATATCAAGAATATGAGAATATCTTTGGATTTTGGTTTAGTTTAGCTAAGTTAAATTCATTAGATAATAGTCATTTAAGTGCACATTGTGATAATCTTGAAAAGGTTTTGAAGCATAAGAGTTTAACTGATGTTAATGGAGAAGATTTGTTCCGAGAAATAAAAGCCTTGCGCACAATGTTACCAAAAGAAACAAAGACCACTTTGGAAATATTGATTTTCTTGAATAGAATTGATTCTTTTCCAAATGCTTGTATTGCTTATAGAATATAATTAACGATACCGGTTACAATCACATCTGGAGAAAGAAGTTTTTCAAAACTAAAAATACAAAAATCTTACTTGCGGTCGACTATGTTACAAGAAAGACTAAATGGATTAGCAATAATCTTTATAGAAAAAGATTTGTTACAAAATCTTGATTATAAGAGTATAATTAGTGAATTTGCATCTAGAAAGGTTTGTAGACAATTTTTTGAATGATATTTTGTAGTTGATTTTAGTTAATACCTCATATTTGTATGAATTTGACGTCTTTATTCCGTAAAATATTAACTAATTTATAGTGCTTTTGTTTGTCCTTTTGAGGTTTGCATTTGAGGAATTGATCGAAGATATTGGTAATTTCGAAGTCGATAAAGGTGTTTTGCTTGAGTTTTGCCACATTGAAAAGGTATTTTCATAAATGTACTATGACAACTATTATTTAATATACTCCAATTTGTGTTTTCTTTAAGAGTCAATATTATACATTAAGATGCATGCGTTATGTTTAATACTACAAAAAAAATCTCAAAACAAAAATAATAATAATAATAATAATAATAATTAGTAAAAGACCCATTTTTCCCCCTTCGCACAGGGCCTTATAAAGGGTAGGGCCGGCCCTGGCGGGAACCCTAGATGTTATCCTATGATGCCCTACTTACAATGAAACTATCCCATTAGGGCACCCGTCTACGACCTGCCACGTAGAAATTGTTGTTTGGCATAATCTAATATGGGCTCAGGGGCATCTTCTACGACCCCTTCGCAGGTCGGGTTCATCTATACGTTTGGCTTTCTAGGTGGGCTTTAGGGTTGTGCTCAGTTTACGAGGGAGGGCTCATCAAGGAGACCAAGCCCTTAGTGGACCGTTGGGTTACAGAGATGCATATAGTTTCTAATTTGTAATAATTTCCAACATACCATATCGTATTTTACTATCCATGTTACAATATACATCAAATATTTATACTCTTATTTACTGATAATATAATGTCAATTCATAAATCCAACACTCTACACCCGTAATCGACCAAAATGTTTTTCGCAGTAGGGCTGGGTCTCCAAAAAGATATATCAAATTATCAACTTACATAATTTAAGAGTTAAGTTAATCAGAATGTTTAAGACTTACTTGAAATTGAGTCTGAAGTTGCTCAAAATCAATAAGAAACTGTTCATTTGGTGGAGGAAGATCTCTATTAAAAGCAGTGACCCTCTTTTGCAATTTGTTCCTGTTTTAATTCCAGAAATGATCATAACATTAACAAGGAACAAGTTAATCAACAAAATTTTCAAATTGTAAAACATGGTGCTAAATGCGGCTTAATTCTGATTAAGTTTCATAATACTATAGAAAAAAAATCAATAATCATAAATGGTAAAAATAAAAAATGCTACAAGAGAACAATAAGAACAAGATACTCGCCTCTCCACACAGAAAGACCAAAAACTTCAAAAGGCAAAGAAAACTGAAACTCAAGTAACCAGCCAACCCTCATCCTCTAAGAACCATCAAGGCTTCTTCCAAGGGTGCCGCGATATTGTAGTGCCGACGTTTGCAAAGCCACCATCTCCGTATTTACAATAACTTGATTCCTAGTTCTAGCTCCAAAAGATAAATATGTCGTGAAATTGGATCAATTCAAGCCCCATTATCTTAGTAACTTCGAACTCAAAAACATTAGCAAGATTTTGGTTACTAGACTTCAATTGGTTGCTCCTAGTATTACTGCTTCATAGCAATTGCAAGGTGGGCATTCATCCTTGGCAGAAAGTTTAGCCTTCAATGAGAGATGAATGAACTGGACATCAAAGGAGAGGTAGGAATGCATAAGCTGGACATCACTCAAACTTTTGTAACTTTTACCTAGAATATTTTTCAGGTAGTGCACCAAAGATTTAGCTTCATAAACACTTGGTGTACTTTGATCTCTACCTTGTTGAAGAGTGCTCAAATTTCCATCTCAACTAAGGATACTCCTTGTGGACTATTAGAACAATAATCGAAATAAGCATTTTCAAAAAATCCTTCATCAACTCCATAAGATCTGCTTTAATAATGTCCCAACAAAATTTGAAAAAAACCATAGAGAAACCATCAGGCGAGACTTATTTCCATTCATCCCTCGAATCACCTCCAGAACATCATCCTCCTCAATACAAGCCTCTAGAAGAGTGGCCTCATCAGCTGAAATCCTATCAAACACCACTCCATCCAACCTAGGCCTTACGTAACTATCCTCAGAATAAACTTTAGAATAATATTCCACTAACACCTTCACGAATATCTCCTTCATCTTCCAACAAAATCCCTAACACCTCCACCTTACTCATTATGTTAATTCTATTACGAGCATTAGCCACTTTGTGAAAAAACTTTGTATTGTTATCTCCTTCTTTCAATCACTGAACTCCGGACTTTTGCCTCCATGATATTTCTTCCAATTTAACCACACCAAAAAACTTACTTTTCAAGGTCTCCCACATCGTAACATCGGCACTAACTAACCGGCCATTCTCCTCCTTATCCAACTCATCAATCTCATCGAGCAAAGTCAATTTTTGCTTCACGAATATTGCCAACTAGGTCTCTATTCCGTTTAATAACTCACGAATGTTGTCAACTGTCCCTATTCCGTTAAATAATTTTACTCTTCAACAGTTTAAGTTTACTCCTAAAAGTTGTATCATGCCTATCATCCACCACGAACAAATCCCACCAATCTTTGACCTTCTCCTTGAAACCCAACACCTATAACCACATATTCTCAAATTTGAACGGATTAGGATGACCTTTGACTAAGCCGCAATCTAAGACAATCGGAGAGTGAGCCGAGCAAGTTCTAGTAGCTACAGTTTGAGATAGTTTTGGAAAAATATCCTCCCATTCTCCGTTGACCAAAAAATTGTCCAGTTGACAAAGAACTAGAACTTCCTCGTTACTAGACCAAGTAAATTTGCCATCAGATAAAGGTAAGTCCACAAGAGAGTTCATATGAAGAAATTCACCAAAGCTGCATATACTAGAAGTAATCCTCATAACTGTATTCCTCTAATTCAAAAACCTACTCACATTGAAATCCCCTCCGATGCACCAAGCGTCTACCCCAAAAGAAATATTTGCCCTCTCTAGCTCGTCCCAAAAGTCCTACCTTAAGCAAAGAGAATCGACACCTATAAGATGTCAAGTTTTACGATGAACAGAAAAAAGATACACGAACAAAGAGAAATGACAAGTAAAACACAATAATAAAAGGAGAGACACCAAATGATTATCAAACAACGACAATGGCCGGAAGCGAGAAAATCCTAGCCTGTCTTCAAGATCAGAAAGGCTCTGATATCAAGTTCAATTCAAGAACGAGTTTATTGAATAATGAATAGATGATTATAATACCTTAAACATGGATTTAAATAGAGAAATCTAGTAGTCTTTGTGGGAAATAAGTTGCTACTAGATAACTACTAAATATAGATAAAAACTAGAGATAGAAACAAATCCTACACACTTAATCTCAACATACGATTTGGTGCATCATACGCCAGAATATTACGTGTCCCAAACACTCGCAATAATCCTAATCACAATCTCCAATAGTTACTAATGTGGACGACCCATTTATATGGATTTGAAAATCAGATTTAAAGGAAAAATCTTTGGCCGAGTCAGCTTTTGATCTGGTAAGAAAGAAAAACTGATTTTCTGGTGAACAATCTCGCTAGTCTACATAGCTCCTCCCCTAACTAAGAGGAGTGGAATAATAATCCACTCCTGCTGCTCCTCCTTTCAGTCTGCACATTTGGAGCAAACAAATTAGGCGACAATTTATTTCATTGTGGGACCTTATACAATATAATATGCCACAAATTTGGTGCACCACTTTTATCACTGCAACAGAAGTAGAAGAGCCTTGCTTCAGTATATTGAAATTATAATGATCGATTTAATCGAGTCCATGAGTTTATCTTTTTGGTCATCATTTCCAATAGGTGTGCAATTTTGTTCAAGGAGAGGCAATTCAGAGTTTTAAACCTCTCCACTAGCTCAGAATGGATCCCTGGGCACTCCGCTTAATGGCCATGGCCTAGAATATAAGTAAAGTGTATGACCACCTCTTCTTCTATTGGCATTTGTAATAACTCTCCGACCTACAGTGGCGATTTAAATGATTTTTCTACTAGTTTTCCGTGTTTGCACCATTTTATCGAATAGGTTGTACTTCGGTCACCTAATCACATCCAACCAGCCGACTTGTTGTCTCAGAGAAGCATTCTAACTCTCATCAAAATAACACAGTTTGAGATATCCACTTATTCGATAAAATGAATAACACAGTTAGAGGGTCAACCTGAAGTTCTCTCTGAAATTTACTCTGCAGGATATCAGCTACCTTGACTTTCTCAACCCTAGGATATGCAGTTTTGCTCCAACCAGTTATAATGGGCTTAAACTCGTTCAGCAATGAGTAGGGTGGCATCATGGAATATCATTTGTGCCCCCAAGCACTGGCAACAGTCTCAGAAACTTCGGATGGTCATACCCATTATTTTAAAAAACGCACTAAGGCTTCCTCCGCCCCACTGCCTCATAAATATTTTTGCACTGAGGCTTAAATCTCAAAACTAGTTTCTAACCATTTATTAATTATTTCTAGGGGGGTTTAGTAACGATTTCTACAAAATAATCTTCTAGAGTTGTTATTTCTTTAACAATCCTGACAAAAAAAAAATCATTAGTTGTTGTGAAAAAAAAAGTGATGATTACGCCTGCCTTCCGCCTCACTAAGCACATACTGCCTCCTCCTTCCCTATTTAATCCTTGGTCATACCAGTTCTCAAAGAACCTAAAAGGTGGCTTTCATTGAGAATCATTCTTCGACCAAAATTCCACAACAAAATTGCACTCTGAGATCCCCTCGGTGAGGAGCTCAGCTTGAGCATTCTCGAGTCTAGTAGGACACCCCAACCTAGTCTAGTGAGCCAGCTATTACTCACCAAACATCTATTATTTTCCCATAATCCTTCTGGTGGCAACCTCTTTGTTATTCCACGTGTAAAAGCAATGTACTACTTGTATGTCCAAAATCGTAAGTGTAGTATATAACCCTTTTGTACTCTCTTCCCCAAATATCTATAGTAGCTAGTTAAGTTACTAAGATCTTCAAGCATTACCTGCGGGTCTACACATTCTTTGGCAATGTCATAAATGTCTCTCAATATGGTTTTCCTGTTCTTCCTTGTGTTCTTTCTGTAGAAAAAAACTGGCTAAACAGGTCACTAGAGAGCTCACCTTTCTTTAATTTCAGATGGAAAAGTTGATCATCAGTAATTAAATGCTAAACTTGAAAAGCTGAGGGTCCCCAGAACACAAATTTTTTTTTCCAGGTCTATATCTGTGTTACTCAAACTCTTTTCTCCTGCTTTCGCTTTTTTATTTCGTCAACCGGCCTCACCATCTTAAGATTATTATGAGGGATCAACTTCCTTGGTTCTACAAAATCACTGAAAGCTCTGCAATTCCAAGCCCCAATCTGATATTTGGTGATGAAATAGATCACATATCTCTATTTTCGGGCATTATGTTGATATGTTCTAAGTATGACAGGGTTTAAAATAATTGTACCAAAGAAGTCTGAGACAAATTTGGTTCTCTCTGAGCTCATCGTTAATTCATCTACACACCAAATCCTATAAGAACAAGTACCTCGTACAATAAGTATGCCTCCACACTACATGCAATTGAAACAAGATTCTAACTTGCACAGATCAAGATAGCCTCCACATTAGCAGATTATCTCCAACGGCAAAAATACTAATCTCCAACATGATTTTGGCACTCAAAATGAATCTTACTGCCAAAATTCAAAAAAAATGCAGCTCTAAAGACAGTATCATACAAAATGATCTTATGGTTTTGTCAATCATAACGAGATTTAAACACTTTCACAGTACCAAAATAACTAACTCATTAAGGTATGAAGAGTCACATACAATGGGGCGAAAAGTACTAATGGGTATCAAAAAATTCTATGTTAAAATCAGCGGCGGAGCTGATCAAGGTCTCATTGCATCCTACTGTGTTCTACTAAATAGTTGCCAAAAATCCTGGCTTCCTATAAATAAAGGGAATTCAAACCCAAGATTGAAAACCAAAAAAAGAACAAACGGGGTAATAAAGGGTTACTGTAAATTACGCTAGATTGCACATATTGGTTCTTAATAACAAACAAAGAAATGTAGAGACAAGATAAATGGGGTTTTGGGTAAAACTTACGGTGTTTCACGGACAGAATCATCAGTCTTTCTAGTCGAATTTCTCTGCAAAAAAGGTTTCAGAAACGTAAATTAGTAGAGAGAGAGAGAGAGAGAGAGTGAGAGTGAGAGTGAGAGAGAGAGTACCCCCAAATAGAGGTTGAAGAGATCGATTATAGCAGTTCTTGTGGGGTGAAACTGGTAAGCTCTGGGAGCAGCAGCAGAAGCTACTGCTCTGTGGTTTTGATCCATCGTTGCAGTTTCTGGCTACTGTGACATTCTCAAATGTGCAACTGTTAATTTGATTTTGTGGGAATAGTGCGGGTCGGGTGCGGGAAAACGCGACCTGTCTCCTACACTATGGGAGATGGTGCAACATCTAAAAGGGTTAACGATGCTCGCATCAATGTACAATGCCGGTTCGACAGTCGTTAACTCGGCTTATCGAGCTGGCTCCTAGAGTCGAATATCGTATATGCGATGTAGTGGTGTATTCCGCATCTCGAACTTATGCTTCATCTTCGAACTACATACGAGCTTTCGATCTTTCCAACAAAGCACATGACACAAAAAGTATCAAGACGGCAATGTTAGAAAGCAAATACAACACAAATTTCTCAACCAACACCACTCGTCCACCATTAAGAATATTAATGGTCGTCAAACAGTCATATGATGAGACCTATAAATAGGACCAGAGAACTACAGATTAGAGACAGACAATTCGATACAGAAGGATCCCTACTCCATAGATTCAGAGTGCTCATTGTAATAGCTAGCATTCTCAATAACATTTCTCTATTTCTAAAATCCTCAAGAGAGGTCGTGGTTTTTAACCTATTCAAAGGTTTTCTACGCTAAACTTTTGTGTTAGTTATTATTAGCGTTCTGATTACATTTGGTGTAAAGGCTAAGTCTGAATCTCGAAATTAGGCTATTACATTTGGCGTCGTCTGTGGGAACCGAAGTTCTCAAACCCATTGTCTCAGAAATCGCTAATCATCTCTTTTTAGAATGTCACCTACGGGTCAGAACACGCTAATAGTTCAAGCAGAAGAAAATACCGCGATAGTAGATTTGCGAGCAACCTTAAATTCTGAAATAGAAAGACGGGTTGCTTTGGAGCAACAGCTGGCACTGAAGGTTCTACAGGGTCAGCAAGTCACCTCCCAGAAGAACAAAGTCGTGCAACTTGAAGGCTCGCAAATTTTCGTTCATGACAGAATATGACCTCCTCCGAAAGGCAATCACGTAGGAGGTGCACTTCGATTTAACCATCATCAACAGGAAATGGAACCCATCCTGATTTAAGAGGCCCACCAGAAAGTAGATGGCAGCCCAGCGGGAGTTAGACAGATTGAAAATCCACCTCGAATAGTTCGAGTCCCAGCAAAAGAACGTCTAAGTGAAGGGAGTGGCGACCATAATCCTGGAGAGGGACGCGTCACCAGCCCGACCACCGCAGCTCGACAATACATAACCCATGAACATGTCGAGAGGCGAATCAAAGAAATGCTCGAAGCTCAGACTCTGACTAAAGGAATCCACAACATATTACAGAAGAGCCCGATCGTACAGGAGCTATTGGATGGCGAGGTCCCCACCGGGTTCCATACTCCGAAAATCCGTAAATACAAAGAAACAGATTCAGTGGAGCACGTGCAATAGTTCCAAAATGTTTTAGGCCTACATTCCACATCCAACCACATTCTCTGCTGGTTTTTCCCTATCGGAGAACATCTGCGATGGTTCCACACATTACCTGAAGGATCTATCACAACTTTTAAACAGCTGTGAAAACTTTTCGTCAAGAATTACTTGTACAACAGAGACAAAGAAGAGAATCTATACTCCCTCTTCAGCCTTAAGCAGATGCCAGGCAAGAAGCTCGAGACATTCACTAAGAAGTTCTTGGAGTTAACTCAAAAAGTAGATCGACTCAACCAGAAAATTACCATTTCGGCTTTTACCAATGAGCTACTTGTTAATGGAAGGGCGAAGAAATACCTCATCCTCAACAAACCAACAACTCTAGAAGACATGATCGAAAAGGTCAACGGTTATATCGACTTGGAAAGAATGGTGTCTGACAGACAAAAACCCCATAAGTCAATAGTAACAGCTCGAGATCAGCCAGCTAGCCATGACTTTAATCGTACTGCCGATTAGGGAGGAGACAAGAAACAGACAAAATTTAACAACGAGCGACCTCGAAAGGAGAATAACTTGCCCAAGCCTTACCTTCCCAAGATGAATGTGACCATAGTCAGCATTTATCATATACTTCAGAAGGATAGTTTCTTCCGCAATGCACAATATCACCAACCCATTGAGAACAAACCATATTGCATTCACCACAAGATCAAACATCATGAAACAGAACACTGTTTTGCCTTACAACGGTTGTTAGAGTATATCTTCGTTAATGGACGAATGCATGAGTACATTGTGGACGATAAAAGCTACAAGAACAGGAGTTACAAACTTCCTACAGATGCCATACAAATTGAAGAGCAAGCAGGAGAGAAACACTTATACCTTATGTCGCTCTGCCACTTCGTTGAGACTCAGATCGTCAACCAATCAAACATAACTAAGAGAAGAAGGGTCAACCAATGTCACGACCTGTCCATGAAAGACAAATAAGCTCGTTTACTTCCCGTTTCCAGCTCTCAACGAACAGGAATTTCTTTCGACGACTGTGATGCTCGTCATATCAACTATCATCACCATGATGTTTTGGTGAACATGCTAAAAATGCAAAATATCGTGCTTCACGCGATGATGATAGATACTGGGAGTACTATCAAATTACTTTTTCAAAGCACGATTGATCAGATGGAACTGGTCGACAAAGTATAGCCCAGTGACATTAATATATGTGGATTCAACGGATTTAAAGAAAAACGTGTAGGAAAAATCATATTTCTTATCACGACAGGACCTGTGATACTCGACGTTGTCTTTTATGTTATCAATATAAAATCCCGTTATTCGGGTATAATGGGGCACTGTTGGTTACACAATATGCGAGCCATTCCATCCACCTATCATTTGGCACTACGATTTAAGTGGAATGGCGGCGTATACGAGATTAAAGAAAGTCAGAAGCTCGCTCGAGCATGTAAAAATTATGTCGTCATCATTCCAGAATCCTCAGAGCCACAACTGGTATAGTAATTGTAGAAAGCAACAGGAAAAGTTATAGAAAACTATCCAGCAAACTTTACAGAAAACCAACTGCCAAGCGCAGAAGCAATAGAGTACGTTGAAATCAGTGGCAAAATACAAGGAACATTGGCACTCTTTTGCCAATAGCAGAACGAGATGTCCTCATTCAGTTCCTCAAAGACAACAATGATGCATTTGCTTGGACATTTCAGGAAATGTCGAATATTGATCCCAATCTAGCTTGCCACAAGCTTAATTTAAAAGACAAAGCTGAAGCTGTCGAACAGAAGCAGAGGACCTTAGCATCGAGACTCCGAGAAGAAGTAAATAAAAAGATCGATAAACTTATCGAAGTTGCCTTTATCAGAAAGACAAATTACCCAGAATAGATCTCGAACATTGCGGCAGTCCCAAAGAAGAACGGCAGGATCAGAGTGTGCGTGCACGAACCTTAACAAACATACTCCAAAGGACAGTTTTCCACTTCCTATTATCAACCATATGCTCGATTCTACTGTAGGATACGAACTCCTGTCCATGATGGATACTAGAGCTGGCAAAGTGACCCACGACCTGCCAACCCGACCCGACCCAACCCTATTTTTGGCGGGTTAGGGTTTGTCCTTAATAGGTCACGAGTCATTTGTCCCAAACCCATCTAACCCATTTAATAAATCGGTCGGGTTAGGGTTTAGTCTACGTAGTTTGGGTTGACCCATGACCTGTTTAAGACCTTAGGTTTAATTGTAATTTTATGTATTGAACTACCCTTTTAAGTCTTTTACCAGAGTTTAAGTTTAGGCTTAGGGTAACAACAAGTCGTCATTCGTCAACCACTCAACCTTACTCCTCACTCTTCTCTCAGCCACCACTTCAGCCCTCCACTCCACTCAGGTACTTCTCATCTCCTCCTCCACAGCATCCACGACTCCACAACCTCCTCTTCTCTACTCCTCACTCCACACTCCACAGTCTCCACTTCTACTTCACTCCTTGTTGCTGTTGATTAACTTGATTTTACACATCAATCAACAAATTTTTGGACAAAATCAATACCAGATCCCATGTGAAGTTATTGTTGCTGAGAAACCCATGTGAAGTTGTGAAGTTGTTGATGCTGAGATTTGTTATTGATTGTTGCTGCTGAGATCTCATGTGAATTTTTCATGAAAATTCATCTCCTGAGAAACCCATTTGATCTCTGAGAACCCCACCACTCTGCTGTTATTGATTGATTGTTGCTGTTATTATTGAGATCTCTGAGAAAACCCATCACTCTGAGAAATCTATCTGCTATTATTGATTTATTGTTGCTGTTGAGATCTTTGAGAAACCCATCACTCTGTCGCACTCTCTAACTCATCATTTTCATGAACTGTTATATATAACTACTGAACTGTTATCTGTTTATCTGTGTGTAATGCTACTGAACTATTACTGTTGAATTGTTAATACTATCTGTTATCTGCTGAAGCAGCTAAACTGCTATCTGCTATTTGTAATCTGTTTGGAACTGTTATCTGTAATCTATTTGGAACTGTTATCTGTATTTATGTAATTTGTTTAGAACTGCTATCTGTAATCTGTTTGGAGTTGTTTGGAACTGCTATCTGCTAAATTGTTACTGCTATCTGTTATCTACTGAAGCAGCTGAACTGTAATCTGCTATTCTTTGAATTGTTAACTGTAGAATATGAATTGAATACTAAATAGGTTGACCCAAACCCAGGTCGGGTCGGTTTGACCCGTTTAAATCAGGGTCAGGTTTAGGTTTGCATATCTGACTCATTTAGTTAAACAGGTCGGGTTTGGGTTTGCCTATTTGACACACGAACCCGTTATGACCAGACCCGCGTAACTCAAACCCAACCCGTTTGCCAACTCTAATGGATGTCGCATCAGGATACAATTAGATACCTATGCTACCTGTGACCAAGAGAAGACAACTTTCATTACAGAATATGGCTTATACTGCTATAAGGTCATGCCTTTCGATCTCAAAAATGCTGGAGCCACTTATTAACGGTTGATGACATAAATGTTCAAAGACCATCTCAGAAAAATGATAAAAGTCTACATTGATGATATGTTGTATAAAAGCCTTAAAAAGGAACACCATATTACAGACTTGCGCACTACTTTCGAAATCCTCCGTTCCTACAAGATAAGACTAAACCCTTAAAAGTACCAATTCAGGATCCAATCAGGAAAGTTCTTGGGACATTTAATTAGCAAGAGAGGTATAGAAGCTGGTCCAGATTGTATTCATGCTTTACTGTCTATGTCTTCCCCCAAAACAAAGAAAGGTGTACAGAAGTTTGCGGGCAAGATCACCGCAATAAATCGTTTTATTTCAAAGTCGTTAGATCGATGTCGATGGTTGTTTAATCTTTTACGTGAAGGGACAACAAAACAGAAGTCTAAAAAGGATCCCAAGATCGAGTGGACAACAAAATGTGAAGCAGCATTTCAGGAGCTCAAACTTTACTTGGGATCACCTCCAGTGATGAGTACACCTAAAGAACGGGAAGAACTCACAATGTATCTTGCCGTTACCGAAGAATCGTTAAGTTTTGTCATCATTCGACTTGATGGGAAAACAGAAAAACCTATCTATTTTATCAGTAAGACTCTCACTCCTGCAGAGTCCTGGTATACCAGGATCAAGAAATTGTTCTTAGCTCTCGTATACATATCGCAAAAGTTGAGACATTATTTTTAAGCTCACTCGACTCGAGTAGTGACAAATTACCCTTTACGAGAGATCTTATCCAAACAGGAAAAGTTCAGACGAATAAAAAAATTGTCGGTCACTCTTGGCGAATACGACATCTGTTTTGAACTACGATACTCTGAAAAGGGTCAAGTAGCAGCAGATTTCCTCGCAAATTTCTCAGTTGAAGATCATGATTGGGAAGAAGATAGTACAGATAATAAAGAGGAACACTTCGAAGAAAAGTCAGACTGGATAACTCAAAAAGGATGACGTCTTTTAACTAATGGATCTTCCGGACCTGTAGAGTCAGGTATCAGAATTGTACTTATCACACCTTCCAATGACAGGATCGAAAAAGTAGTCAGGCTCAATTTTGAAGCAACCAACAATGAGACCGAGTATGAAGCAATGATTCACGGTCTAGATATGGCTCTAGAGATTGGAGTCTCCGAATTAATTGTCTATATAGACTCATTACTCATTGTGAACCTTTACATAGAAATGTTCCAGAAGAACAGAAAAATGGTCGACTACGCGACAATAGTAGCCGATAGAATGAGCAGATTCAAAAGAATTACTATCGGACATTTACCACGTGAAGAAAATCAATATTCGTACTCTCTCGCGTACCTGACAGGAATACTTGGTACGGAAGCTCGTTATTTAAAGATTGAAGTATCATCCACCCCCAACATTAACATCATAAGCTCAAATTCTATCAATACTGGGGGCGTTGAAGAGGACGAGGACGATTGAAGATGACCTTACCTCAAGTATATCAGGACTAAAAACACATTTGATGGCAAACTCCCTGCAGATCCCACGGAGAAGAGGCACGTTCTTGATAATGTTAAGCGATACATCGTGGACAACGGTCTTCTTTACAAAATTTCGGTCACTGGACCGTACCTCAGAAGTTCCTATACAAGCTCCATTAGGGGACTTGTGGTTCCCATGCAGCATGACGATCTTTCACAAATTGAGCTCTTACTCAAGGAGTCTTTTGGCCCAAGATGAAAGTTCAAGCCATTGAACTCGCAAACAAGTGCGATGTCTGCCAAAGACATAGCCCTCAAATTTGAGCTCTAGCCTTAGAACTCTATTCCAACAACGTGTTTTGGCCATTTAAAAAATGGGCCCTCGACCTTATAGGAGACTTCCCCACGGCACCGGGCAAAAGGAAACACGCAACGGATTACTTCATAAAATTGGTAAAAGTTGTCCCTCTATACTGCATACGTGAAGACGAAGTCATCAAATTCATCTGGGAAACTATCATCATCCGATTCGGTTGCCCTCATCTCATCAGAATCGACAATGAAACTACCACATGTCCTGTGGGCATATCGTACAATGCCTCAGGTATCAACTGGATGCACACCATTCTTACTAGCGTATGGTACAGAAGCAATCATCCCCACTCTATATCATAACCCAATATGCGACCATACCATGACGGATGAAGAGAATAAGTACTAGTTGGAATATAACATGAATTGGATCGAGGAGACTAGAGACAGAGCAATCATAAATTTGGGTATATATCACCAGGCTCTAGCCCGATCTTACAACAAGCGGGTTCGTCCCAGAGAATTAAAAATCAAAGATCTCATCCTACGAGAAATTCTTAAACACAGAAAAGAAGTAAGCGCTGGAAAACTGTCCAAAAATTGAGAAGGGCCTTTAGTTATTATCAAAAAAGCGGCCTTGGTTCTTACGATCTCGCCACTGAATATGGAGATCGAATCCCTAATCCTTGGAACACGAGGAGATTGAAATTGTATCGCCGATAAAAATCCATTACAGTATACTTTTCTACAAATCAATCTATCATCTTGTATGACTATCTTACATCAATAAAAGACTTATGTTTAATCTAAATACATCTGAGTACTTTATACTAGTTCATACAATACTCTATCTAACACATTCATCGTACGTCTATCTTACACCAATAAAATACTTGTATTCGATTGCCCTATACGATAGTACTTTTCTAATATATCTAACAAGTACTTCTATATACAGGTTACAGATCATTTGTTGCTTTGGCCAAACTGATCATCTATTACATTATAGATCGTTTGCTGCTTTGGCCAAACTGATCATCTATTATATTACAGATCGTTTGTTGTTTTGGCCAATTGATCATCTATTACATTACAGATCATTTGTTGCTACGGCCAAACTGATCATCCATTACATTATAGATCATTTGTTGCTTTGGCCAAACTGATCATCTATTATATTACAGATCGTTTATCACTTTGGCCAAACTGATCACCTATTACATTACAGATCGTTTGTTGCTTAGGCCAAACTGATCAACCACCTATTTCCCTCTACGATCGATAACCTCTGGGGACTATCCTATACAACAGATATTCGACTAATACGGTATCGTTGATATAACAAAAGGTTATTATAAATCATCATTCTAGACATTCTTATTTTTATACAATATGTGCTCTAGTATACATAGCGCATCCCCACAATCGTTACTCCTCGCTAGAGCTATCACTCGAGCTATGAAGGTCCCGCAACGTCTGGTGCATAACCCATGTACAGCCGTTGAAGCTTAAACTCTGGCATTTTTCTAGTAACAATTTTCTTTACATCTCTAGCCATACGATGTCTCAAAACTCCAATTTTGGCTACCTTGGGACCTAGATAGTCACACTGTATCGCCTCCATGTCGTACTGTGCACATTTTCTAACGACAATGTCATGTACCAGTTTGCTTTCTTTTTCCAATCTCTGGAACTCTGACCCAAAGAATGAAATTACTACTGTCATATATCTCATACACATCACCTGCTTTACTTTTACATGCTTAGACATAATAAGTTCGTTGAGTTTAGTTTGAGCTTCCTGCAACGAAGTCTTCAAATGCTCGCACTGCTTCTCTATTAGACGTTTCTCATCCATCACAACAAAATTTTGAGACTCTAGTACTGTCATGAACTCATCCATATGATAGATCAGAGACAGTGACCCATCATGTTCTGCTTCACAACTCTCCCATTCTACCCTTCTTTCATCGAGATGTATCTTTGCCTGAAATAGGTCAGCATCTAACTTGTGTTTGCATCCCGTAATTTCGTATTCTCATCCAGGTGTTCTAAGGTATTTAACTTCAACCCTTGTATGGTATGCTCCAGAGTGACTACTTTATTCTAAGCAGTATTTATGTTTTCGTTCTGTCTATTACGGGCCTCTTCCATCTTCTTTATCAAAGCGTCAGCGACTAGTCATAATACTTCATACTTAGAAGCGCATGCTCGCATATCAGCTACCTCCACTTTAAGCACATTCACTTGGAATTATAAGTCTTTCACATTCTTACATTCCTCCTCTAATTCTGCCAGTAGTTCTAAAATTCAAACTCGAGTTGATGTCAACTTTGCTCTCTGCTAGCTTGCTTGCCTTGAACTACTTGTAAATTCAACCTCTTTCTTTCTTATAATTTTTCTTAGCTCCTCTATTTTTCTCAGTCCGTTGGCTAGATCTGCCTTTTTCTTCTGTAGATCCTCAGACAATCGAGCTCCAATGTCTCGCTCTTTCACAATCTCCACCTTCGTTCTTTCTGCTAATTCAGTAGCACTTTTTAATGCGACCTGACTTGAACTTAGCTCAGTGTTCAGTTGTTCGTTATGGGCACGTAAAGCATCATACTGACTTTGAACAACTACTAATTCCACCTGTCATCACAGTTTATATTCATAAACAATTCGATTGTACAAACAGATTACATCTCATAGTTAACAAATTTAAAACAAGAACATGATATCTGAGTAATATCGATACACTGTTTCATTCATCATCACAGAAAACAAATGTCATTTATCATTAATAACAGTATACAACGATCTAACACATATGCAGGGCCGGTAAATAAAACTGAGAATACCCTATTTTTGATTCTTCAAGGAATGAGACGACTGCCATTTATCCTTCACACTCTTTCTGTTCGTTAATTATACATCTATCAAAGTGTCAAAGGTCACCACCTCCTACAGACGTTGTTTACGCCGCGCTCGGGGTATCAGGCTTTTGACCTCCTCCTCACCCCCTTCTGAAGGCAATTCCCTCAACCTCGAAAGGGGTTTGTCACCAAAAAAATTTCCATCACCTTTGGTAAACCACATGTTTTCAACCTTGGCATTTTCCACATCAAAATCCTTCCCACATCTCGTCACAAACTTCCTAAATTCGTTTTCTACCCTAGGAAGTTCTCCCCTATAAAATTCAATAACACTGTTTATATGACGCTCATTTTCTGTTCGAGCAACGACTTTTGCTCGCGACGGATATATATGATCTTTCAATGTCATTTGTACTTTATGCAGCCGCTGACTCATGTCTTTCTGTAATACACCTAAAACCCTTAAATCCGTTTCTACCTTCATTCGAACAGCCACTTCTTTCAACAACCGCATTGCTAAAGACATTTTTTGCTCTACATGTTGCAATAAGTCATCCTGTAACCCCTTTAATCACCCTCTAATCACTTTTGAACCTCTGTTTGCTATGTTCTTATCTTGAAAAAATACAATTCTCATAGCCCTCCGATCCTACATAAAGCCAAATATATCAGATAAAGGTTCTACATCTCCCCATACAATAGACACACCAGCTCGAGCAAAATACTTTCTTGCCTCTAAACTATGACGATTACGTACTTCTTGAGCCAAAAACATAACTCGAGCTGGGTCCTGAACTACACCTCTCTCCTTCAAACGGTCTAAATAAGCTTTTTTTAACCCTCGTATTTTACTATCTACGTTGACCTCAAAATACAATGTCAGAGCTATTAACATACTCTGACACCTAGCCTTATTACTTGGGTCGTTAAAACAGGTCAACTCTTTTGGTTTTCTAACTAATAACCCCATTTCCTCTTCCTTCCTTAACACCTCGTCCCGTTTTATTTTTATTTTAGCATATCTACATTGAAGATCATATAACTCATTAAAAGTTTTCTCTGAATTCAACTTAAAATTCATTATCTCATATTCAATTTTATTAAGTACCTGCTGAATACGAGCCACAAAATCCCTCACTCTACCCAACGATCTCTCTAGTTTGGAGTTTGTTTTTCTCAATCGCTCTATATCCCTTATAGAGTACAAATATGTTGTTATAATACATACATCCAAAACAAAAATGTTTCAAATCATCACTCAAACTTCAACAGATACAGAGTACTATCACTTCGGTATCACACGAATTGTATCAAATCAAAAGCAAAATACCATAGAAGGTTTAAAGATTCTTGCTGAGCTTTACCTCAGATGGAGGATCCCATGTTTGCCAAATCGGATGGCTTGGGTCAACACGATCTGAAGAAGGATCCAATGTTTTTTCAGCTGCTCGGACTGGTTCAGCACTCTTTGGTGGAAACTCTACCACTTTTTCAGAAGAAACACCAGCATCTGCCATCACTTCCACTAGAGCCTCTGAAGGGAACTCTATCTCCTTGAACCTTCAAACCCGGCCAAGCTCCACATCAGCTAGAATCATTCCAAAATCATAATAGGATTGGATAAAGTGATTTCATTCCACTTTAAGGGCTTCAACCGATTTTGACATCACATCATCATGGGCCACCAGATTTGAGTATTTTGTTGCGAGCTCTGCAGCCGCTTTAGCCTCTTCAGCTCTATGGTCCTTCTTGAGATTAAGCTCAGCTTCAAGCTCCATTACACGAGCAGATTAGTCTTCAAAATTCTTCAAGTGAGTAAATTGAACTTTGAACCTCGCTGTAAGATCCCCAAACTCTTGGCTCTTCTATTTCAAACACTTTTTTACCCCCTTCAATAGCATTAAGAGCTTCCAGTACAACCATACAGAGTCAAAATTAGCATAATAATTTTCAGTTCGAATACAAAAACAATTAAGGACTTCAAAAAAAATGTACCGTAAAAGTATGTTCGTAATACTCCGCATCGAGCTACTCCAGATCCATCGCAGCAATCGAGTAGTATTTCAGCTCCAGCTCTACCATCTTAGATGTGGCATGAGGTTTAGTCCCGGAACTACCCTCTTCCATATGCCTTTTTCTTTTCAGCGAGGTATTCTTGACCTTAACAGGAGCAACTTCAAGATTCTCAACCACATAGCCATATATAGACTTTGCGATCTCTTGTGTTGTGGTCGCCCCCCAGTGACAGAGGCACTCTATCGAACTAGCCTCACGGGCTACCAGACATTCCACTTGGTACTCTAAGATACAGGTGGTGGCACACTAAGAACATCAACAACAGTCAAGATAGGTTTTCCCTCGGCCATAGCTCATTTCTCCTGAGCTCGCTAAACCTTGAGAGCTGCAAAATTTACCCTATTGTCTCTACGGATACCCAACTCACTGAGTACCTATTTAAGCTTGCCTGGATCTCGAGCAACACAGTCGAATAAGGTGGTATTGTCTAGCGTGGATAAAGGCTTGGGCTCTGCCAAAACAAGGAACACAACATTAAGTAACAGATCGAAGACAAGTATAGTTTATTTGAAGATTGGTCAACATTACTTACTCGAATTATATTATCTATGGTTCAGTTTGAGCACCGATCCATCTGGAACCTGCATACAGTTACCCTCTACCCACACAAGGTGGTCGTTCCAGCTTCGAACTGCTTCGCAGTCCCTTCCTTCCTCCTTATTTCATTAAGTACCTCACGTACCCTCATCATTTCATAAACATTTCCATTTAACTGGGCAGGGCAACACTGTAACACATTCATAACCCTTTTTCTAAAAGAAGGTCAGAGGAATTCTAAGGCCATGTACGACCTGATTTAAAATTTACAAAAACCCATCCCTCAGGCCTGATGCCTGAGACCATTAATATGAGAGATTAACCCCCTCACCAACCCCTCTATCCTTCTTCCACTTCGCCAAGCATGGGACTTGGTAGTAGACAGCCTCATTCCCTTTACCGGGGATATAAGCCCTAAACCATAGACCTTGCTTCTCCACATAACCTCCCCATTTTCCCTGTAATTTCTTTTTATATTTCAAATTCTCTTTCTCTATATCTACCCCCTCTAGGTATATCATAAGGACTTTCTCCCTTTATGATCTATCATCCCTTTCTATCACTTCCTCAACCTTACTGGGTTCCTTACCCTTTATGCTTTTCTCACCACTGTTTACAATTTCCTTTATCACACTACACTCGTCTCCCCTCCCCGACGATGATGTTTCCTCAAAACTAGACGATACTACAAATTTACTGGTAGGAATACTAGGTTTAGATCGCATATCAATCATACAATATACTTAAATATATTTTTTTCATTTTCTCTACATTACATACAAATAAAATAAACCCACCTTTTACCCAGTCAACACGTCTATTTTACAAATTTCCAAAACAAAAGCAAAAATCAATCATTTCAAATTTCCCCCTTCTTCCCCAAATGTATATTTTTTCCCTCTAATAGTCTATTCATATACCTAATCTCATATTCCCCATTTTTATTCAAGCACCCCAAAACCCCTATATTATCAGACATGCATATCAAATAAGTTACTATACATATCAAACAGATTACTAAACAAATCAACTGGACAGAGCTTTATATTACTAACCTGTACTTGAAGAACAACAATCATCTATTTTACCTAGACGTCTTTTCAAGAATGAACACTCCCGTCGCTTCTCAGACAATTTTCTATCACCCGATAAAGATTTCTTTCTCAAATTATACTCAGCACTTAAACATTTCCTCTCCTTAGAAATAAGATTGACACAATTTTTCTCTCTCTGGAACTGTAAATAATTTATGAGGGAGAGAGGGACGCATTTTTAAACTCTCCCTCAGTTTGTGAAATGACGGCTCCTTTTGACACGCGTCAACCATCCCTACTGTCTCTACAGGCACATTTTTTCAGTTGAAGGCATCATCATGACTTCTGTGATAACGTCTACCATTATCATGTCTGTCCCTATTGTCTGCCATTACACAATTCTGCGCCTCTTCCTCAAACACAGTACAAACGACCAGTCACCTTACTTTAATACCCTGCCAAGATCGTACAACTTTCCTAAAACAGATTAATATTCAAAATTTGAAGATATCAATACAGTTGTTAAAATTATACAATTGTCTTCTACAAAATCCGTACACAAAGATTAAAATAGAATACTTTATTTTTATTCAATCAAATCGAGACATTACATTCATTTATCCTTTCAAGATCCTTCATCTTATATTTATTCAAACCCAACCACAGAATACTCAAAAACAGATTACTTATTACGAGCTCCAATGCTTTGAGCCTACCAAACTCTCCAGTCACATCTAAAATAGCCTCGGTGAAGTGCCTCCCCGCACAGAATGATATCCCATCTTGCTGCACTGGCATCCTCTTTAGCAATCTTGTCGCATGCGAGCTGTCGAATAGTTAGTTCCTGTACCGTGGCACTTATCAATGACCTCTGAAACACGTTGTACCAGAAAAATTAGTTATACTCTACACGCTTCCCTTCCTTATCTAATCCGGTCAGATTTTACAGCCATTCCGGCAACACGACATCATAAGGGAGTTGGCAAAAATACCGCTCGCAAAGTTCAACAACCTTGATATGAAAACAACCATTTGCTGCCTGATGAGCACGCTGAGCACGAGTCCTCACCATAGATAAACTCACCACCTCCACAACAAAATTATCCCTGCAGAAGATATAAATCAAAGTAGCCAAGATTCATGATTTTATAGCCGCTATGAAGATCTTTGTAAATATCACCCAACTAATTTGGCCAAAGGATATATTGTTTAAAGAAAGTTTACGGAAGAGCAACATATCAACTTCAAATGCAAAATATTGTAACAGGCCATTCTTTCCATAGTATGAAATATCTCATCCGCTTTTGTATGAGAAAATATACAAATGGGTAACATACAAGATCACGCAAATCCTGTAGTAGTACCTGCAGATCAATGCCCACCCTTTCTCACAGTTCGAAAAATTCTGTCACCCAATTTGAGTACATATATCGCAGAAAAAAATATCAAATTCTATCTTGCCCCATGATATCTAACTCCTATTTTACAAATAATAAACTACACAGACAAGTTCGCGACAAAGAATCATGACCTCGGAACAAAGTTATTTTATTAATTCTAAATTTTCTTTACATGATACTTTACAGATAACAAAATATCCTCAATAATTACAACAGATTACATCATTAAGTTACAGTTCAAATTACTTTTCAGGAATCAGCAGAGAAGATGATGAAAAACTGAAGTAACTTCTAACCCCTGATCCCATGCTGCAAGATCTAGGAAACAGCCAGAACTAGAAGTCATAGATAAAAGATCTTCTTCATAGCCAAAATCTATGGTTCATGGAAGAAAATGATCCCCTGCATCATCCTACCTCTTCTACCATAACCCCCACCCCACATGCTAGAGACAGACCGAAGGTCCTACCTTTTAGAAAGAACCCATTCACTTGCAGGATATCGGCAAGACTTCCTCGGTTGAATGCCTGCCGCTTCATCTTCAGTTATAACAGCCTCCTCCGCTAGCAAACGAATCCCATTTTGGTGCTCCACCTCAGATGTCAGTAGATAGTGAAACTGCGCTATCTGATAATAATCATCACCCGCTTCTATCACTTCTTCATATGACATGCGGTGATAGGTAGGCGATGTAGGAATCGGTGTCGACAAATGTAGAGGTTGGTATCTAAAGTATCAGTTACGTAATTCCTCCATCTTTCTACGAATCCTAGACTCCCGAGATTGGTTCCTGGTAGTCACCATACTTTTAACAATCAAGAATGGAGAAGAAGAGAGTCAGAGGCGAAGACTTGGTTCCTCACTCTCACTTCTGAATGCCTTTTATACTATGATCAACATTTAAAATAGACTATTCAGATTCCTAACGATATAAGAATTTCCCATGCCAAGAAATATTGGTTATCAAAAATCCAAAAGGCACAAACAAGATACTTATGAATATGCATTAGAAATGATTCCCAGATTTTAACTACAACATTAATGACACTTCTCAACCAACACCACTCGCCAGCAAGGTTTCTTGTACTGCTGGCTGAGAGGAAGCAATTGTAGTAGCGTATTATGCATCTCGAACTTATGCTTCATCTTCGAACTACATACGAGCTTTCGATCTTTCCAACAAAGTACGTGGCACAGAAAGTATCAAGGCAACAATATTAGGAAGCAAACACATCATGAATTTCTTAACCAACACCACTCGCCCATGAGGTTCCTCGTGCTATTGGTTGAGAGTCGTCTTGTAATTGCTTATTTCGTACCTTGGACACAGAGCTTCATCCTCGACCTCGTCAGCATACAGGAAATACTACTAAAGACATATTCAATATTCCTCAGTTCGAGTCATAGCTTTCGACCTCCATGTCTGCAGTTCGATGTACGCAAGTGTACAATCATCTAGATCCGTTGTACAACAGCAGAGGTTAGGATGTTACATTATTTGGTCAAAGAGTATTTTACATCTACTTTGTAACATCCACCATTAAGAATTTTAATGGTTGTCAAATGGTCATATGATGAGACCTATAAATAGGACTAAAATAATACAGATTAGAGACATGCAATTCAATACAGAAGGATCCCTACTCCAAAAATCTATAGATTAAGAGTACTCATTATAATAGCTAGCATTTTAAATAACATCTCTCTCTTTCTAAAATCCTCAAGAGAGGTCGTAATTTTTAACCTATTCAAAGATTTTCAACGCTAAACTTTTGTGTTAGTTATTATTAGCGTTCTGATTACATCTGGTGTAAAGGTTAAGTCCAGATCCTAGAATTAGGCTATTGTATGTGACATATGTTGAATCCAAGGGTAGATACTACACCAAGCCGGTGACGTAGTCTCATCTCGGCCGTCTACCGAACACGATCTAGGGTTCTACATGAACGTTTCGCTGAGCCAGCTCCAGCTGGCACTATTGCTAAGAATGTACCAACTTCAAGCCGATACTGTAGGTTGTTCAAGCCCATTAGAAAGTAGAGATACATTACAACTACTCTCCAAGTCAGGCTACAAATGAGAACGTACGGAAATCATAAGAAATCACAAATACCTTGAAACATACTCATCGAACGAACCAGGCATAACCTGAAGGGCATTATAATTATCATCACTAAAAATCTTAGTTCCATAAACAACGAGTCTTATCAATAAACCACCTTGAAACATTACTATAACCCTGTGTCTATGGTATAACTCATGTCATTGACTAGTTTTACACTTCAATTAGCATCAACTGAGTGGGTTATTCCCCATTGAACATAAAGTTCAATAATTCAATAATAGTTTACGACTTCGATCCAAAATGAGTATAAACAAGTAAGCGAACATAATTTACCGCTATGTTTTTATTGTTGTATTTTGACAATTGGTGGAATATTGATGCACTTAACATATGCATACAATAAAAATCTTAAGAAACTCATCGGTTGATCCCTTAAGAGTGTCAGAATGTCGGTATCATCTTGCAAAAGGCAGCAAAAGTAAATGTTTAGAAGAGAAATTGGTGATGTCAATCGATTGAACAAAGTAATCTCATTTATGGTTTCTAAAAATATGAGATGATGGTGTTATGGAGAGAGAAAAAAGATAAATGTGCATGGGTTTTGTTGGATCTAGTTGCAAAAGATAGGAGAAATGGGGTGTAATAGTGGAATTATAATCTAGAATTGTTGAATCTATTGAAGATGAACAACTGCTATCCATTTCAAACTTAACTTTGGGTTTCAAATTTCTCGTGTAGCAGCAAATACTTTTAACTGTTAGGAGTTGGGTCCAGCCCAAGCTAGGAGCCCAACTGGGTTGGGGTGTCCTATTGGACTCCTAATAAGCCCATAGGCCTTTAGGGTTTATGGATAGAGTTTGAGTAGGTTTGGTAACCTATATTGTAGGATTATCTACTTTGTATTACGTACAGAGAAACAACTTTCAATCAATAAGAAATCTATCTTCTCTCTATTATTCTTAAGATATATAACTGGTAGTCTTATATATATTATTACTCAACACGTTATCAGCTCGTAAGCTAGTGGATCATGAGGAGAAGAAAGAACTCTTCAATAAGCGTTTTCAAGGAATTTTTAAGATCATGAGAGGTATTTTAAAGATTTTAGAATTTATAATCAATTTCTCTCTAATAAATGTTTTAAGATATCTAAATATGGATTAGTAGCATTTTTTTCTATTTGTTACGGATTAAAAATAATTAATTTTAGTAATTCTTACCCTTGATAAAAGGGTTGTTTTCAAACCAAAATTACTTTCTTTGTGAAGATCGGATAGAGCTGAGATCACTTTGGTAAGAAAGCATAGCCCAAGATCTTTCCAACGGTATATAATACGTCCCGGGGAGATGTCCCAATCGCTGAGAAACTCATGTTAAAACTAGGCAGTTTTACGGCCAAAAATGGTATTTATAGGTTATATAACGTTAGAAAAAATAACATATTTATTTTTAATTAATTTATATATATTTTTTTAATAATTATCTATTAATGACATCGTCATTATCCTTTGTTGACGTCAACAGTAGCACATGGCATGCTGACGTGACACTGGGTCCACAGTACTGACGTCAGCAGTGGGACCAGCTACTAGAATGACATATGGTAGATACATGTGGCAGATACATATGATACACATGAGACACGTGTAGCTATCACATGTGTGACATATGTAGTTGACACATGTGGTACATGTAGAACACGTATGACTGGGTCAACCCGGTCCAGGCCTTGACCCAGACCTAGTCAGACCGGTTCAGAGACTAAAACGGCTATAAAAGACCCAATTCTTGGTTAAATTGAGTCTAATTTTTTCTAAATTCTTATTGACCGGACCTACCCCGTGGGGGGTGGGCATTTTTAATTTTTTTTATTGAAATTTTTATTTTTTATTTTTTTGGGAACGGGTGCCTTATATAGAAATAATGGTTCACTTATTTATGATATAAATAAATTAATTAATACCTATTTAAATATCTTATGATAGCTAATAGAATATTAATGGTATGCCCCTAGGATACTAATTATTATTATCAGGGATCACAGATAATACGAAACCAAGACTAATTTAGGATACGACTAGGAGTCATATCTAAATCAAAGTTAATTGTTAAGAACAAATAATTAAAGCTCAATTGGGAATTGACTTAAGTCTTATTTCTAAAAACTTGGAGTTTGAGGAACCAATTTATCATATCTAGGTGCAATTAGTTGTTACATGATAGCATTTAGAGGTATATAGGTACTGATAGCAACTTATAGTACCATAGAATGTTAGTTCAAAGATAGACATAATCAACCTATCTTGTGAACTCAATAGACTTCGGGGTAGGACCACTTATCAACTAAACATCTAATACCCTTCATATTCGTAGCAAATAGGTCATTTGGCTAGAATATACTAACCTTATAGAACTTTAGGGATTAAAATACCCTAGTTGTTAGAATAAGGAATGCAACATCTAGTAGTTTTGAATAACTGTCTTGGCTAAGACTCTATTAAAACACACTATAAGGTTAAGATCACCATTTTATGGGGTAAAATTGAGATTTAACGCTTAATAGGATATGAACAAGGTTCACCTACAAGTAATGATTGAGAATTACTAACTTGAATACTATGAATTGCCTTTATACAAATAATGTTTATCAAGTACTACTACTGGTATTTATCTACATGCATAATAGATGTTGGCAACATTTAGAACATCGAGTATTTCCTATACTGCAATTTTTATTTCAGGTACCAATAAACTTGACCTGTATGGATACTAAAATTCATCCACTATTACAAAATCTGGAAAAGACTATTATTGAGAATAATGAGTCTCTAAATAATAAAGTATGAGCTTTGTTTGGCACCCTCGCCTCCATAGTCAAGAATGCCTGATAATGGATTACCTTATACTATGAATGTATTATGCGACTGCGGTAAAAAAAATTATTCGGCTGTGCAATTTCACTATAATCTTACATAGAGAAATAGTTAAAGTAAATATAGATATTGGGAATATTCTATTATATTTTCTACACTTTAAATATTGTTCTTCCGAGGTAATTTTTGATAGATTACTGTGCAGGTAGACTTAATTCAAGTTTTCCTCATTTATGAGCTAAGCAATGAGCTACTGGTTAGGAACCTCAAGCTTATGCCTACTAAGTGTTAGTATATGAATGGGTCCATAATGTTGGGTCTAGTGATAGGTGAAGTTACAAATAGGGTCACAATCATGGATTAACGAGAAATGGTAACAATGGCAAGATTAAATTCTAGCCATCAGTAACCTGAGGCAAGGGGAACAAGAAGTTCACCAATAGACCAAAATGGAATTGGAAGAATTCTAAAATGGATACGAGATAGTCAGGCACGGGATTGTAAGGCACCTTATACGATCCAAAGAGATTAGCCCCAGACTTATCACGTGATCGCAGCTAGTACAAACCACGCTACGACAAAGTCTACAGCTTTAGATTCTGCCCATAATACCAATGCAGCATTGGATCAAGTTCTAAGAACGAACAAAAGTAAATTCTGAATAGATAAATAATGTCACCTAGAGAGTATTGCCAAGTAGTAACTTTACTTGTTGCATAGTAGTAGTTTTGCTTTATTAGTTCTATCATTGACTGAGTTGAGAACTCTTCAATGTTTAGTTTAATCGAATGCTCGTGACATGCACTGGTTTGGTATCTCATCTATGTGAGATTGTTCTTTGATTTTCTTTTATGAATTTATTGCTTGGGAAATTGTTAAATTCCATGTATAATAGTTGATCTACTATATACAACCCACATATGGATCTATCTGCTCATTGAGCATGACTGATAATCAGATGAGTGATGGCGCATGTCTAAGAGACATTAGTACCACGCACTCGATCCTTTTGAGATATGAATATATTTTTTTATCTAACCTTGTGTTTCAAGGATGACACGAATATCATTGGCACGACCAACATGATAGAATGTACTGAGTGCATCACGCTATTACTTTCTAAAGGTACGATACGGGGTATCTAGTCCACTTTATACACTAGCAAATCCAGTCGAATTTTACTGAGTTTAGGGAGATACATGATAATGCTTATCACGTAATGACTATCGAAGAAAATGATAGACAAGGTTATGTGTATTAACTTCATGTCTAAAGGTTAGAATATGCTATTGGAATGGCTTTTAATATACTCCTCAGGGTTCAGATAATGAGGAGGATTATCGAAATTATATCTCAACTTTCCTTAAAAGGAGAGAAGATCCAGAGAGTATACGTATAATGATTGCTTTCAAGGAAAGTCTATTATTTCATCCTAGTATGACTAAGGTGGAGTGGTATCTCCAGCCTTTACTCTAAACGTAGACCTATCTATCCACATAGTAGCCCACTTAAATATTTTTGGTCATAATAGATGTATATAGGAGATAGTCTTACGTTTGTCTATTATTAAAATCTAGAAATATAATATTAGCATGACTTCTCACTTTGATTATTTGATCGTAGGCTCAGTTCCTGGATTAACCGATCAAAGTCGATCGATGCGACTTGACGGGGGATTGGGAGTGTAACTTGCAGGCTTTTGATGATTATTTTACCGCTAAATAAGATAGATGATTGAGCATCGTGAGTACCCCATACCTTACCTAACTTGGGATTGGCGGATAACCTAATCAAACAATTTAGGATAATTGCTAGGCCACTATTATTATGATCACAACTTTCGGCTAGTATATGGGATATGTATTATTGCTCTCATAACACTGATTAAGGTTTGTCCCGTAGAAAATCATCAAATTAATTTTCTCCAAAAGTAACTAGTAACTGGGTCGGAGCCCAGTGTTGCCCATCGACGAATATTTGGATGTTCTATATAGGTGCCAATCGTACCACAATGCATGAAGATGGGACCTTCAATGTTAACCTGGTATTATATGGGTTGTAATTTGTATTTATCACTAGATATTTGGAATCTACTAGCAATGTATATACTGCAGGGTAGATAATTGTCACTTTGATGAGATGATATTCTCAACATTAGGGGGAGATATGACAGTCAATGTTGAAAATGTTTCCAATAGGTCTTGGAAAATACCATCGCTGTCTCATCTAGATCCCTAAACATAAGTTAGGTGACAATAAGGTTCAACAGATTACAAACCTTCAATAGGTCATAAATGAATTGCTAAACACATTCATAGAGACTATTGAAGTATCGCAAGTATATGTACCTGCAAGTAATATACCTACACAGCAGAACATTCTAAAGGAACTAGTACCGCAGCTGAATGTTCTAGGGGAATTAGTACCACAAACGAATCTAAGGCTCGCGCTTAGTGTGGAGCACCTTTAGAAGAAAGTATTATGAGCCGGGGAGCTGCAGAATATAGGAAAAATATGCTAATGGTGCAGTCGGTTCATCGAGGATGGATCCACCCATCGACGAGACAATAATAGCTACGCGACCAGTGAATTATTACGAGACTAGCCCACGGTGGCACATACGTATGATAATAATAAGATCTCGATCTATTAAAAGTCTGTAATAAGTACAACGTAGGATCGTTCAGTAGAGATTTGTCAACAAGGTATTCATATTTGCTGTTGTGCTCGCTATCAAGGATGATGATTCAAAACCACTTATTGTAAATAACTATGTATTGTTATAATTTGGCCAAAGTGGGCATCTGGAATCCAAGAGGAGCTCAGCTTACTAGCATAATACGAAGTGATATAATTGGGCCTGTCGATTATAAATGGGAAAGGTACGAAAACATGATTAACTCGGAGAGATGATTTGGTCAAGGTAAAACTAGTTGCCCAGGAAATCTTTAAGAGATCTGGCATCGATTGCAATATAACCTATTACCCAGTTATGGATGTTATAATGTTTTGGAATTGATTAGTCTGTTAAGTTATTAATGACAAGCTAGACATGTGTCTGATATAAATATTGCGTATCTATATGATAAACTAGATATGAATATCTATATGAAGCTACTTGGGGAGGTATAAGCTTCTGGAAGCAATTAAGCTCGACATATGAGGTATGCACGTAATAAAATTGGAAAGGTTATTATTGGCTTGAAGCAATCAGGGCTCATGAGACATAGTATGTTGATTGAGTATTTAAAGGTCGGGGACTTTACAAATATCCTTATCTGTCCATGCGTTCATATTTAGAATATAGAAACTAGCTTCAGTGCCATCATAACAGTGCACTAAATGATTTTGATATTATTAAAACTTCGGAGGAGATCGCGAGAGCTGCCGAATACCTTGGGAAGGAATTTAAAATACAAAACCTTAGGAAATCAAGTAGTGCCTCGATTTGTAGATTAAACATCTTGATAGTGGCATACTCATACACCAAACAATATATATCAAAAAAGTTATCTAACACTTCGGAATGGATGTAGCACACGGTGTTAAGTCATTTATTGCGCGTCCATCACTTGGGTGTGGACAATGACATCTTTTACCATCCTAAATGGGGGGAGAACTTCTAGGTCTGTGGTGGCATAGCTAGGAGGTGCTTTGCTATAGTTAGTTGGGTATACTATACCCAATGGCTCATTCGCGGTGAACTGTTTGGCTTGCCATAGTTTTGTTCCTACCTAAAGGCACTAGATTGAGATTAAGCACATTCTGAGGTATCTGATCGGTGTGAAAGACTGTGGTCTGTTCTACTTAAAATGGTAAACGTAAAAGTATAGAGTACACCGATATAGAATACTTCTCAGACTCACATAAAAGCCATTGTCATATGGATTATGTGTTTATGTATGGGGATACATAATGATTCTTGTAGATCGATTAAGCAGACAGCAGTAGCTACATCCTCGAACCATGAAGAGATTCTTGCACTTCATGAAGCTAGCAGAGAATGATGGTTACGCTACAAAATACATCTGCTGAAGTTGTGGCGTGTTCTATCCAAGATAAAACATCGACTATGTATGAAGACTATTCAGCTTGCATGATTCAAGTCAATGACAATTTATCAATGGTGACAGAACAAAACACATTTCATAGAAGCTATTTCATCCTAATAAATTATAAAAGGCGAATGAGACTGGTGTTATTCAAGATATTTTAGAAGACATCTTTGCAAACCTATTCACGAAGACCCTTGCACCCCTTATGTTCAAGCAGCTAGTATACGAAATCAGCATGCAGAAGATTTATTTATCAATATCTTAGGGAGATACATCTTAGGGAGATAGATCTTAGGGAGATCGCTGTCAGGGGGAGTTATCCCAGCCTGACGTGGACAAATACGGGTTGTACTCCTTTTCCTGATAGTACAGTTTTTATCCTAGGAGATTTTACTGGCTAGAAGTTATGATGAGGCAACATATACGCATCCACAACTTATATAGGGTATAAGATTGCACTCTTTCCTTGTACAACTTTTTGCCCAAGGGGGTTTTGCTAGGCAGAGGTTTTGATGAAGAAAGTCGTCCTGGTATGGAACACCTCAAGGGGGAGTGCTAGGAGTTGGGTCCAACCCAAGCTAGGAGTCCAACTGGGTTGGGGTGTCCTATTGGACTCCTAACAAGCCCATAGGCCTTTAGGGTATATGGGGTGAGTTTGAGTAGATTTGGTAACCTATATTACAGGGTTATCTACTTTGTATTACGTACAGAGAAATAACTTTCAATCAATAAGAAATCTCTCTTCTCTCTATTGCTCTCAAGATATAGAACTGGTAGCCTTATATCTATTATTACTCAGTATTAACCACATACGACAAATCTTTTTTTTTTTTTTTTGAAAAGACAATATTGATATTTTGAAAAATAAATCTATTTTAAGGTCTAAAAGCCAAAAAAGACAAAAAATGACATAGTTTCATAAAATATGGTTTTTATATTAGGTCCAAAAGCTAATTTTGTAAGGGTCTAAATTTGTAAGTCGAACAGTCTCTTACACAAAATATACTTAGAACACCCATGAAACAATTAATCGAAATAGACACAAAAATTGGGGTGAAAACCTTTGAATAGGTAAAAACTACGACTTCAGTTCAAGGATTTTGAAGAGATGATCTTATATTGATTGTTGATTACTAGTTATAATTGGTGTTCATTAAAAATAATAGATAGCTCTGTAATAAAAACTTGTATTCCCTATTTTTTAAGCTTATTTATAGACTTCCTCCTAGATTGTGGTAGTTAACCACGATCTCTTAGATAAGTGGAGTACGTTCTGGAACTGACGTCCCCAAGTGAATCTCAATTTTGTAAATACTTTGTATTGCGCTTATGTTTTGCATGATCTTTGTATGTGTACAGACCAATCCTGGTACATTAGGTTGAGGTCGAGTAACCCCTAAAAATTTACCCTTAAAGTTAAAATATGAATCCAAATAGGGCTCATGGATATTCCCAATGTAATATTGATGCAATCAAAATTAGGGGTGTAAATGGATTGGATATAATCCAAAATCTGATTCCTTTTTATGATATGGATGTCATTTTTTCTGATCCAAATCCAATCCAATCGGAATAAGGAACATTCAAAATAATTTCGGATTGGATTTGGATGGTGCTTAGTCCAATCCGATAAATATCCGATCCAAAGTTATATACCGATATGTTTATATTTTATTAATGTTAATGTTCCACAACTATTAGAAATATATTATATACAATAAGAAAATAGAGTATAATACATCTAGCTTTGTGGCTAAGTGGTACTTAGTTCTTAAAACCCATGAAAGGTCATGGGTTCAAGCCTTTGCATCCTCATCTTTATTCATCAAATAAAATTATGGTCGGATTGGATTTCGGATTCAGACCTCGGAAAATAGTTTTGGATCGGATCAGATATGGATATTACTTATAAAGTTTTGGATCAGATTTGGATTGCAGCAGATACGGTTCGAATCCGATCCATTGACGTTCCTAATTAAAATGGATAAGCCAAGTCATGGGCAAGCCAATAAAATATTGTCTTCCCTTTAAAAATTATGTGATGACGACCAAACCGCAAAATTAGATTCTAAACACCACAAAATAACCCTCTCTTGATTTCATCCCTTCTTACACGAAAAGGTCAAATCCTTCCCAAAATCCATACACGTGTCACTCTCACAACCGTCGAAATACATAAAACTTCTCCTTTCGATGATTCCAACCAAGATAATCTGAAAGTTTCAATTTAATGTAGCAACTAAACTCTTACCTCAAAATCATTAATTTTAAAAACAAACATTTCTCCAAAAGATATATATTACATCCTCGGGTATATGTATCAAGATAAACTCTTTTTGATGAGTCTCTCGAGGAGGGGAAAAACGAATCAGGGGTGTAAAATATTTGAATAATAAGAAGATAATTATTCTCACATTTCTCTTTTGAGGAGGGTGGTCCACGTGGAGAGACACGATGGCCAATCATAAGTACAGGCAACACACTTTTGAAGAAGATAATTATTCCTACATTTATCTTTTTAAATGCCTTAAAATCCAATGGATTATGTGTGGTCTCATAATAATACACGCTAACGTATTAAAATTGCTTAAAACCATACAAAGTAAAACTTATTACAGCCATGTGTCCTAAGATTATCACGTGCATGTTTTTACTTTTTTATTTGAATGACACGTATTAGAAAAACAACCCACTATCAATTGTTAGGTTACGGCTCAAAACAGACGAAGTCGTTTGAACAAGTCATAAAGTCGTTCGAACAAAAACTGCGGTGTTTGTTTTGTTAAGTACGTTTTGAAAGATATTTATTCTAAGGCGATGGTTTGTCTCGTGATGCGCACTTTGCTGATGACCTAATAAAGAGTCTATAAATATAAAGTGTAAGTTCAAAGCCTATATACAGTGTGTGAGTTAAAAAGCCTTTCTGTGAGAAACTTGAAATCTAGAAGAGATGTAGCTTTATGATAGACCTTTAAAGAGTTGATCTTTACAAAGAAGAAGGTGGAGGTTGTTCTCTTGGGATTTGATGGTGAGAGAGGAAGTACCTCTTGGTTGCTAAGATGAGAAATCAATGAAGAAAGAAGGTTGAAGAGTTTCAAGAAGAAGGTATTAGGTATGCAACATGGTCTTTGTTGAGGTAATCTTTGGATTCTGGGTGGATCTCTTGTTTTTCTTCTTCTCTTATAATTCTTGTTAGGGTATTATGAGATTAGAGAATTCCATGTTCGTTGGAATCTCTTGATGGCTTCTAATTGAACTTGGATACATAGTAGATTTCTAACTTAGTGATGGAGAGTAGCCTTAAGGTGAACCTCTGGTAAATATTATGTTTTGTGTGCATGTTAATTATGTTTATAATATCATGGTTGATTATTTGTATGCCATGAGGATAACGGATAAAGCCAAATTGCGCACGGGGGATGTATTCCGCACGTTCACCTCCAACATCAACTACTTCTCATCCTACTTATTTCCAAGTTCAAATTTCCCTCTCTTACTTTAAACAAATACCTCACGTCTTCCTTCAATCTCCCATTGCATTTGCAACCATTATTTCCCTCCACCCAATTAATCTCTCCCCAATATGTACATATATATATATATATATCTTTCTCTCTCTTTCTAGCTTCACTGTAAAGGTTAATGAAGGCTTTGTTTAAATTTTTAGATGCGCAATTCCTTGGGAAAGACTATTCTCCACGCCCATATTAACTCTTTTTCCATTTGCAGAACAACGATAAGTTCTTTACGTTAACTTTCTCACCCTCTCTATAGATTAAAGACTTATTGGCCTTACACCTAAATTGGTTTTATTGAGAAAGGGTTTTTGATTTTTTATCAGGATCAATTTTTGTTTTTTAACTCACATTTTTATTGGCTTCGGTATGCTTATGCTTAATTTAACTTTTGTTTTTACTGTTGTGAGATTTTTGGTTCAAGATTTTAATGACATAAATTAGAGAAGATATTAGTTTTTTTTTTTGTTGATGTTTCAAACGTTTGATGAGTACCCAAGGCTCTGTTTGCAAAGTACTTTAATTAGTTTTTGATAACATATTATTGATGATACTCAGGGCCATGTTTTCCTTATTTTCCATGTTTAATTGATGGGTACTTAAGGCCTTATTTGCCTTGGACATTAATTAACTTTTTGTGAAAATATTTTGGTTGATAACTACTAGGGGATTTATTTTCTGAAGACATTAATTAGTTATTTCTGAATTTTTTGGTGGTTCATGGATACTCAAGGACATGTTTGCCTAAGACATTAATTAATTTTTGACAATTATTTTGTTGTTGCTGATGTACTCAGGTCCCTGTTTGCCTTGGAACTGAATTGTTTTTGGACCAGATTTTTTGCTTGTGCAAGTACTTAAGGCCATTTTTTGAATGTGATGACTTAAGCATCAAGTTATCCTTTCGACACACTAAATTCCCCGTACACCCTGAATTGAAAAATGGAAAACACACCAAAAGTCAACTTAGGGCATACATGGAGACTACAACGATGAACACTGATGCATATTTTGTGTATCACTACCACAAGGCAAACGTGCAAGTGTTCAGTGGTAAAAAGATCAACCATTAAATATGTGCCAGTGTTTTGTGTGTAAAATATATACACAAGTATATATACAAAGGACATGATCACATCACGACTAAGTATTTCAAGTAGATGATGAGTTTTAGCAATATTACTTCAGACATTCATTTTTGTATATTGTTGTGAAGTTAGTATGTAAAATAAAGCAAGTTCTATTGATGAGTGTAAAACAATCATTATTGTAGTATTTATAGGTTCAAAGTTTCAATATTAATGGTTTACTAGAAATAACATTTGATGTGAAGATTTCATTCATTTGATCAATCAATTCAATCTAAAATATACACATTAATGCCACCAATAGAAAAACAAATTTAGAAATAAACTAGAGACCTCCTACAATACACGGATACCTATGTCATGGACGTGTTTTGGCTAAGTTGAATATCTTTTGAAGACTTTACGGAGGTGGTGCATTTGAAATATGATCAAAAACTTTAAGTAATGTTGCAGCATATCAGATATATAGATAGTACTAAAGGAGCATCGAGGTACTTGCTTGCAACTATGCATTTTATAAATTAATAGGTACTTGAATCCTAGCTTTGTATCATTGTAATGCCGAAGGTACGTGCTCGATCATATGAATAACACCGGAGGTGCATTAACGTTGTTGTCATGACTTGGTCATGCACAGGTAGATATGTTTGAATAATAAGAAATATTGATATTCCACATTTAACCATTCTACAGGATGTACCTCGCAAAAATTGCGCGCAACATAAAATACGGGAATCATTGGGGAGGCATATAAATGTCGAAGTATGTACATGAGTTTAGAGTGTAAATTATATAGACATGCATATATACAAGGTATATGATCGAACCACGATGGTATTTCAAGCAGATAACAACATTAAGCATATGAGAAATGAAAGAATCGGATATCAAAACATATTACTTAAGATTTTCGTATTTTTGTAGAAACTTGAATAGTTCATTTTCGAGGTACTTTTCTATTGATGTAAATATAACAATCATGTGGTTTACCATAATTTTCAATCTCTTTTGCAATTCTAGCATAAACCATATCAAATATTAAAAAGTATTTTTTGGGTATGATTATCATCTAAATACAGGTTTCTTCTATCTTCTAATAACTCCATACCATACATATAATCCCGTATAAAAGCAAAGAACATGTATCAGTTATATTCATAGTGCAGAAGACGCGTCATGATGTATATTAGTTATATTCATAGTGCCGAAGGTGCGTTGTTATGTATAAGTTATATTCATAGTGCCTAAGGCACGTCGTCGTATGCATCATGACTTGGTCATGGGTAGTACTAGTAAATCTCGATTTCATTATCTCCAAATCTCTGCAAAGATGGCGATAAGGGAGAAATATGTATTCATTGGGTCAATCGATGAAGCAAAAACGAGTACTCGATTCGTCATCTACGATCAATCTGTAAAGTCAATTGGTTCTCACCAGGTCGAGTTCACTCAGTTCTACTCACAAGCAAGGTAAGTATAAGTTTTAACACAACCCTTCTCTCGATTTCTCTCTGTTTGAAATTGGTTTTGGTTATTTGTGATTTAGGTGGGTAGAGCATGATCCATTAGAGATAGTGCAGAGTGTAAGGGTATGTACAGAGAAGGGATTAAACAAAGCAACTGCAGATGGGTTTAATATTGATAAAGGAATGAAAGCTTGTATTGACTAATCAGCAGGAAACAACCGTGTTTTGAAGCAAATCAAGTGGGCTTTCACTTTATAATGCCATTGTTTGGAAGGATAATAGGACTACTTCTATTTGCAGGTTTGATTTTTATTCACTTTTTAAGATCTGGGGTGCTTTTTATTTATCGATTTGATATAAAAATGGGTTTGTTTTATGACTTGAGGTATGGATTTTGTTATCTTGTGAAATTAGGGGGAACCCATGATTTTTTTTTTTGTAGTTTGATATTATGATCTTGGTTTTTGATTTTACCTTTTTGTGGCAAATCATTTTTAGCTACTGTAGGAAATGAATCATCATAAAGGTGCTTTTGGTAGCACTAGACATAAAACTTGTGCCAAAATCTATTTGTACAAAACATGAAGTAAAAATTATGTTTTATCTAATACCAGATTCACGCAATATACACGTGACACACACTAGCAGAAGTGACACATGTACTATGAACTGATGAAGAACGTGGTTCGAGCACTGCAGATGAAATAGAACAAGTTAAAGACACCTGTCTCCCGTGAAATAGCAGTTACAAGTACAACCGCCACTTGCCCTTATTTTTAGGAGAACGTGCTTTCGCACGTAAACGAACTGAGAGTGAAGTCTATAAAAAGATGAGTTCTAAAGGAGAAGGGACCAAGTTTTTCTAGCTCAAGGGATCATAAAATTGTAATCAAACATCAACCTCAAGTAATAAAAGTTACAATTACTAAATCATCAAGCCGAGGTCGTTGTTTTTACCTATTCAATGGTTTTCATGCTAATCACCTGTGTTATTTTATTATATTAATTATGTCACAGTTACATTTGGTGTTCGAGTTATTTTGAGCTACTACGAAATTAGTCCCTTACAAATCACGTATGGAGCTTGTGCAACTCAACTAGTAAATATAGTACCTATGAAAAAAAGAAAAAGAATAAAAGTATGGTATAATTATACAACTCATCCTTCTTCTTTTTTTAAGCAAAAGAGTAGGAATATATTAAACATTAGCGTAAATAACAGAGTTCAACAGCTTTGATGCCTCCAATGGCAGCAAACAAAAAGTAGAGGGGGAGTAGGCACCTTATTTGGCTAAAGCGTGTACCTCAAAATTATAAGATCGATTAATGTATTTAAAGCAAATTTTGACGAAGTGGGATGAGATAGAAAGCAAGTCTGGGGCTAGGGTCAGAGCTCCTCATGATAGGTCATCCGAGCATCTCTAGGCCAATCTGGAGTGCTGCTTTCATTCCCCTAATCACTGCGAGCGCTTCTACCTTTTCTGGATCGTTGCTCTAACAGAGTCGAAGCCTGCACAGAGCTATGAGATTTAGTAATAAAGCATGTTCCCCCCAGTAATTCTTTTTGTACCCAAGAGGCATCCACTGTGATAGTATGCCACCCCTCATGAACCTGGGGAAGGGCCATGTTGGTGGGTCTATGAACGGTAGTGGTGATGTGAGGGAGATGTAAAAAATAGCCCATGGAAATCTTGATAACCTTTGGCGGGTTAGGCTTGACTTTGTTGAAAATAAGCTCATTTTGGTCAATCCAGATGACGTACATAATGGCGCCAATCATGCTCCAAAGTATTTTTGTGTTAAGATCGTTCCTTTTCTGGAGGGTAAAAATGGTCAGAACCTTTTACATAGAGTCAGAGTAGGCCCAGTTGCGAAGGTTCGAGTTGAGGTTGAACAAGGCCTTAAATTTTCTAACATTGTTGTAAAAAAAGAAAACATGGGTGATGGTTTCGCCTTCCTCTCCACATCGTGGTCATATGGTATCCCAATTATCATCTTCATGCCATAGGTTCTGCTTTGTGGGGATCCCATTATGAAGGGCTTTCCAGAGGAAGAGTTGGATACAAAACAGGATCTTGAGATTCTAGATCCTCTTCTAGTTGAAATTGTTTGAAATAGGCTGGTAGGTAGGCTGAGGGTCATTGAGGGCATCCTCCATAGATGTTTGATAAAAAATTAATCGTAAGGATCCCATTATTCTCCTTTCTCCATTGAAGCACATCTGAGGCCATAGAGTTGCTTAGGGGGATCTCAAGAATGACATCTGCAATGTCTTTGTGGAAAATGGAGCGAATCAGATCATTCTTCCAAGTGTGGCTAGATTTACATATAAGGTCATCCACCTTAGAGAATGTTCTATGCGACAGTGCAGGACCCGCGGGTCTATCGCAGAGGATACCACGGATCCTGGTTCAAACCAGTAGTAAACCTTCTTTTCGCCCCCAATGTGCCAAATGAGGTCTGGCCAAATCCAGTTGCAGGCTTTGATGATCCCTTTCCAGATCTAGCAGTCTGAGGCTTTAGAGGAGGAGATCATTGAGGATACCTTAGAGGAGAATTGCTGCTTCATGTTGTGGGCCCAAGGTTTGTCAGGTTCTTTTATGACCCTCCAGAAGAACTTTGCCAGCATGGCCTGGTTGTGGCTTTAGGCAGTACGGGTGCCCAAACCGCCATTTTTATGTTTTTGGCAGGTCTTCTTCCAGCTGATGAGATGGGGCTTGGCCTTACCTGAGCTGTTGGTTCCTCAAAGGAATTTGGCATTCATGGAGTCCAGTTTTTTGTAAATTTTGATAGGAAAAGGGAATATGGGCATGAGAAAGGATGGTATTGCAGAGTTAACAACTTTAATAAAGATAAGTCTTCTTGCTTGGGATAGGTTTCTAGCTTTCTAGCCTTTAATGTGTTGATACACTCTAGTAATAATATCTTGGAAATTCAGACTCTTTGATATGTCAAAGATCAAAGGTGTTCCCAAGTATTTCTTACCCGCGGAGTCTTTCTTAATGTGGAGGATCATTTGGATAATTTTGTGGTGTCTGTGATGGCTATTCTTGCTGAAGAGGATGCAGGATTTGTCGAGGCTAATAGCTTGGCCAGATACGTTCTTAAAAGTATCCAGGGTGTCTTGGAGGGCTCCTGCTTCCTTCAGGGATGCTTTTGGCAGAAGATAAAGCTGTCGTTGGCAAAAAGGTGGGAGATAAGAGTGCCTCCTCTGACCGTCTTAATGCCATGTATCTCTCTGTTAAGCTCAGCCTTGAGTAGGATTCTCGAAAGGACCTCCGAACTGATGAGGAAAAGAATAGGGACTTGTGATATATGAAGGAGTCCAAGAAGGTGGAAATTCTTGGACGTGATATATATAATTGTAAAAGTCCTTGAGTCTATCTTCTTGAAGGATCAAGAAATAGTCCAAGTAGGTTTAGGGACCGAAAATCCACATCTATATTAGGGAGGGGTAATCTACGCTTGGCAACTAAGCAGTTGGAGCTCTATCACGGTGATGTCGACAAAGAAAGTAGAGCATATCCATTTTTGTTTCATGGTTGCAGGAATACAAAGGTACTGCTTCGACAGTTGTTAGAATATTTGATAAAGGTATATTGTTTAATCAATTCATTATGAGTAACGATCAATATTTTGTTAACGTTTAGCATTGTTTATGCTAACAATTGGTATTAGTTTTTTTAGGTTATACCATAATAATCATTTCTTAAACAATTCAATTTAGGTTTTACTTTATCGTTTCAGAGTAACTGCGAATCGTAGATCCACTAATATTATTTGTATATTATTAGCGATGTTTTAGTTTTAAAGAACAAGGATTTGTTCATTTTAGTCAAGTATAATCATTTCATTGAAATATACTTTTAAATCCAAAAGTTGTTAGAACATCTTCAGCAGATGGGAAGGTATCCCAAAATCACTAGTTGTCCTTTGATAAGTGGTATTAGGAAGTCCAGTAGAGGGGAATATGTTGGTGGACGCCTTTCCTCAAATTTGGGGGCCAAGTTTTGCTCGCTAAGGCAAAACGGGGTGTTGCGGTAAATAGTTTGTCGCGGGTATTTGACGGCGAAGATTAAAATGCAAAATACTAATCTAATGGCTCTCAACTCACTCTTTTATCTCTCTGGCATTTTTCTCCCATGTCGTTAAAATTTAAGTGTGTGTTTGGAAGCCTTAAAAAAAATCTTAAGAAACCATTTCTCAAGAGGAAACTATGTTTCTCATCTAAGTGGATGGAAAAACGTTTCCCAGTTTTTTGGCATATATTTTCTTTATGAGAAACACATTTATCATTTTATTTTGGTTGCCAAACACCCAAAGTGAGAAACTATTTTATAAATTTTATTTTCTCACTTGTTTTCTCATTTTTTTGGGTTACCAAATACACCCTAAAACTTTTTGTTCTTTCTCTTTATCTCAATTTCTCTGTAATCCCTCTCTCATCTCCTTTGGAACATCAAGAAAATTGGTTTTGAGTCGTTGAAATTAAGGGAGATCGGCAGGTTCATGATTCAAATTGAAAAAAACTTATATGCAGATCAAAATTGAGGCAAATACAAGGTGATGCAATTTAAAGGAAGAAGAAGCTCCAACATTGATAAATTTTGAAAACGTATTCGCCGCACATCATATAAGCATAAACATAATTTAACTCGAGAAAATTATTTCCTCTCCAAAAGTATTTCCATCCTTTAACTTGATCTTTTTCTTGAACTTTTCATTGGTTGCTATGATATCCATCCCAAATCTTTCAAACTTGATCTTTCTCTATCAGCCATGTGGGTCTAGTATGGTCAATTTAGTGGAGATAAAGGAAAGAAAGTCTATTACAATATTAACTTAACACCTTCAATGACAATCGAACTTTCGTTTATAAGATCTATCAAGAAAAATGTCCGTTGCTTCTAGTAAATATGAGTCCTTGATTCACTTAAAATCAACTTGTGTTCATTTTACTCCCGATAGAAAGCCAGAAAGATATCAGTGATTATACCAGATGTGAGACTGCAAGTCAAAGCTAATTTCAACACTAGTGATCGAAATTATGACCAATTTGAAATCAAAAACTCTGTAGTATTCTGACTGACTACACATACACACACACACACACACCAATTTAGAAATTTTACTTAATTTGTTGTGACAACTCGACAATGTACTAAGATTATCATGAACAATTTATTTAATATTTCACAAAGTTAAACACTAATACATGCACTGCCACCATAAACAATTTTTATGTTAAAATATTGAACAATTATAATTGACAGGTCGCATCGTAATTTTGTGGGTATATTTATTGAAAACCTTCCCGAGGCAACACTCGCCCACCAGGGCACCTAGGGGTTTAATGGCTTGTTACATATGCTAAATGCAATCGCAAGTACTATGAAAATGACTTAATGTAATTTTATTTGATTTGATTTTACTCGAGGACGTGCAAAATGATAAGTTTGGGGGTGTGATAAGTACAAAAATATTACATTTTAAAGGACCTAAACCAAATCATTTTGGCCGTCCTGAGTTCCTAATAAGTGTAGGGCCGACAATTTGACTCTCCCCCTCTAATTGGGCGGGTTTGGTCTTAAAAAAATACCCATACCTGGTTTTATGCCTAGACTATTGAGTCCCCGTCACCCGATCCATTTAATACAGTAAAACCCCTATAAATTAATGGTCTCGGGACCATGAAATCTTGTTAATTAAGCGGGGTTTAATTTATCGAAAAATTAATAACTTATTAATTTAATACTAAGATATGCTCGAGAGGGCGAAGTTGAAGATGATAACTCTGTTTTGGAGTCCGTTTCGCGCAAAGAAGCTCCCAAAACGATAATGACATTGTATAATTTCTTGTTACAATTCGAGAACACTACACCAAATTTTTTTAGCATGTTAAGAAAAATTTGAGATGAGATCCTACTCGAGTTGAATTTCAAGAAAAAATCAACAACACTTAACTCATATTTTAAGGCCTCCTCGTCCATATCATATGTATTTAGTATTAGTAAATTATTAATTTATATGCTAAGTGGAATATATAGGAACCTTTCAGGAGTTTTTACTGTTATTTATTATCTTATAAATTTTGCGAATTTATTAATTTAGTCCATTGACCCAAGTCGGGATTGGCAAAAAATATTATTTAATCGCGATTATTAATTTATCGTGTATCAATTTATCGGGGTTCTACTGTATAAGTTGTTACTTATATACCAAGACCAAGTTTTACTACCTCCTTATCTTCCTTACTTTTATCCTCAGCTCCTCTATCTCTCTCTTTCTATATAATATTTTTATATATACTTTTAAATCTAAATAAGAATTATCTTAAATCATCTCAAGTAATCGACATATATCATCTTAAATCTATAATTTTCAACCCAAATCGTTGGTTTTCATCTCATATTTGTTCCCAAGCTTCAAACTTATATCTCAAATTTCCTATCTCAAATTTTCTATCTTAAAGCTTCCCCACTTAGGATAAATGGGTATTAGGCGGGTGTTGGGGTGGGTTTGGTATATGCAAATTTTGGCGGGGCGGGTTTATGTATTCCCCATTTAAGTTAACGGTAATAGAGCGATTTTAGGGGTAGGGAAATTTTGCAGGTATGGTGATGGTATTACTCCACCCGCCTCAAACCTGAACCATTGCCAGCCCTAACTAAGTGTGACTAATGCATATGTTCTATATGTTCAGGATTCTAGACCCTCTTAAGAAAACTCTATGCAAAACAATAGTTAAAAGTCTTAAAAAGCCTCCTATTTGCATTCTTTATTCCAGAGGCAATCTGAGGAGCCAAAGCATTGCTAAAGCATATTAGATCCTGCCTGAAGCTACACCAAGTGTTAGAGACAAGCTTTAGCAGTTTAGACAGTTCTCCAATCTCTAAGAAGTGACCAAAATATGTTTTACACTGATAGGTGCATTTATGTGTCTTATTTAAAGACCTCTTTTACATACTTTTTTTATCATCTCAATCCCTTAATTATCAAATTATGTTGTGTTTTCATCTTTTCAGGTTAATAAAGGTATTAGAGATCAGATGATGAGAAAAGTGTCAAATTAGAGTAAAATTGCAGCTTCGATGTACTTTAGCAAAAAGATAGTGATCCTGGAGGATCTGAAGATCGAACCCCTTCAAAATTTCGTGGAAGTTCATCGTGTCGAGTAAAGGAGAAATTCGGATGAAAGTCAGGTGATAAGCTTATGATCTGGATTTCCATCCTGACTTTGTTAAAAACAGACAAGTAAGATCTGGATGTAATCTGGATGGCCTTATGATCCAGATTTGTATTCGAATGGAAATACTTAGAGGTCGTTTCAACCATTAATTTTGCCTCTTGATCCGTGTTGATGCAATAAGTCTCCCAAGTATATAAGGGAAACTTAAAGTATTTATTAGGGACCTTTCGATGAGATCAAAGTTTTTGGAAGATAGACTTAGGGTTTGAGAGGAATTCAATTAAAATTAAGTGATTGAGCAATTGAAGCTTTAAAAGGAAAATTCTCCTGCCAATTGCTTTGTTTATCATGTTTATTCTTCAATTTAGATTAATTTTAATTTGATTGTGGATTAGTTAGTTAAGCCAACTAGCCTCTAACTTCTGGAGTACATTAGAGATAGATAATAGTTACATTTGGCCAAATACATGTAGAGGCACCTCCAGTAGTTGACGATCAACCTTTGAGGCAATTAACCTATAGAAAAGATCCTGATAAATGATATTTTGAATGCTAAAATTCTGTGAGAGGTTGGAGGAGATCGCAAAATAGACAAATCAAATCATCTTTGATTTGCGTAATATTTTACGAATATTTAAAGGATAAAAAATGGAAGCTTCCAGAATTTTTCTAGTATCTATACCTCTACACTACTCCGTAATTTTGTTCTAGGGCTTATTTCAAAGGCTTTTTAGATCAAATTTTGTATATTTCTTTTTTTATTTTACTTTTATGCTTTTAGGATTAATTCTTTTTTGCTTGTTTAATTGATGATATTTGATTTTAATTCTTTTGTTTGTTTAATTTCAATCATGGCAGGTTAATCTCCTTATCAAGGGGAGAAATGAAGCCATCACGATGATGGTTAGATAGAATAATCTTTATGTTTATCATAAATTGTTTACAGTTTGAGAAAATTTATCTAATGATTTTCAATTTCCAGTAAAATTAACTCCTCTACCGAGGGTTGAGATTTGTAAAGATTAATAATTATCATGGATATAACAAATTTTCAAGAGATAGTGTCATTTGTCTACTGCGTATGATTATCACTTTTTGTTTTAAACATTGAGATTCATGTCCACTTTGAAAAATGGAATTCATTAACTTTTTGAGCACAAGATTTGTGTCCACTTTAAAAGATGGGATTCATTGACTTTTTGAACCTCAAACTATTTACATATACTTTGAGATGGGGTATTATTTTATGTTTTTAGTTCATATTTATTATACAAGAGGAAATTATGGAGTTGATATATTATCGATTATCTCAATATAGATAAATTAATTATTGTTATTTAGGCTAGTGTTTAAATTAATTGTATTAATTTCTTATGATCAAACATATTAATTAGTAGGAGGTATTATAATTCTAGTCATATCATGGTGGTGGAGCTTTAACCCTTGATTATTTTACTTTTATTATCTTTATAAATTATTTCTCGTTTATCTTTTAGTTCTTAAATCCTTACAAACCCCTTTCCCAATTATCTTGTTTTACCTAGAAATTCCTTCCTCCATGTGGATTAACATCCTACTTATCCCTATATTATATATATCTATTGAGTAGGTCTAATTCTTATTAGACTTAACGACGGTTTATCATGCACATTCTAGGATGACATGGCCAAATCTAAATATATTAATATATTTCTACATCCAAATGAGGCCCAAATGAAAATTATCAGAAGATCATGCCCAAAGATCACCACAAACCCGCGATCGCGGGACCACAGGCCTTGGGAGGCCAGCATTTGCGGGTTATCTGGGTTGCTTGATCCCCAAGTTTTAACCAAATGTCTCTTATTCTTTTTGTATGTCAGAAGTATATGAAAAACTTAATTTTGTTTAGTCTCACATTGCTTATGTAATAATAGGGCATTGGTTTTTATAGCTATTAAAGAAACCTCCCCTCAATTGTAATCTCCATCTCTCAGCAGAATAAATTCAAGAGAAAGTTTGTTTAAGAGTTAAGTGTCTAATTTAAGACTTGTTTGGGCTCAAACCCAAGTATGGTCGACTAAACTCCTTAACAATAAATAGGGAGAAAGTTAACCTAACTGAATAGCATTAGCTAGGTCTAGCTTTTGGCGGGTTTCAATAAAAGGGTTAACACCCTTAATTTAGTCTAGCCTCTCTTCCTAGTCCTTCCTTAAGACCCTAAAAGCATAGGAGTATGCATTTTTATAAAAGGTACACCTAAAGATTTAGAAAGTCCTCCTCTGAGGTCTGAGGGAGGGACTAGGTAGATTAACGCTCTTAAGTGAGACTAATCTTTATTCCTAGCCCCCTCTTAAGGACTAATGAGGGATAGGCTACACCTCATAGAGACCTGAAGGATTAGTCGTGCCTCAACCTAATCTGAGGTAGAGACTAGGGCATGTGGTGTTCTTCATAAACCGGCCATGACCTAGCTCACTCAGTTGACAGATAGTGGTGTGAGTCCTTATTAGGATCACATCTGTGGACCCAGGTGGGTCGTAAGAAGGGTCCAAAGCCTTCAAAGTTGTAGGACTCGTACAACACCCACTAGGGCTCGACATGGTCTTAGAGCCTAATAAGCTTAGGAGTGAGTTGTCCATTTCTCTAGACCAAATACTGACGGTAAGGCCTTGCCCATAAAAAGGAAGGTCTGGACTCAGGACAGTCGTGATCCAGATAAGAAAGGCTCAAGGGAAGTAGAATCCTAAAGTCATAATCTCTATACTAGAATATTCCTCTCCTCCCAAAATAATCTCTAACCAGCTCTAACAAACACCCAAAATACCCCGTTCATAAACCGAAGAACCGACACCGATCCCCAACGTTGTTTGACCCTGTTTACTGACATACCTTAGCAGTAGTAAGAATTTATTGAAGCAAAAATATTTGTGTATCAACTCTCGAAATGATATCTTGAAAATTCAAAGATGTGGCTCTGTTAAAAATATAGGGGGCACCGTGGTATTTATTTTTGGTAGAGTCTTTGTTAATGTGGAAAAGTCCTTGAATCATTTTATTATGGTTATAATAGCCTAATTTTGTGATTCAAACTTAGCCTTTACACCAAGGATATTCAGAGCTTCCTAAATGAATAATGGAAGATTAATAACAAAAGACTTAGCGTGGAAAGCCTTTGAATAGGTTAAAAACCACGACCTATCTTGAGTATTTAGAAATAAAGAGTAGTTTATTGATAGTTGCTAGATATTACAAGAAAAGCTCTGAGTATTTTGTATAGAGTTTGAGTATATATCCCTTTATCTCCGATGTCCTTCATCTTAGATTCTCTGGTCCTATTTATATGTCTTATAATATGACCGCTTGATGACCATTATCATTCTTAATGATGGAAGTTATAATATGTATTTAATAATCTTTCATTTGATTGTGTAACGGCCTGAGCTTTACTATTTCGTAATGACTTCATTGATGACAATATGTTTGCTTAACATGAACTATTGATGTAAAGGTCGAAAGTGATGTAGACTTCTGTAACTGTAATGTCTTATGTACATGTTGAGGAGGTCGAGTGGTCGTATGCTGGTCAAAGATGAAGCTTGAGTTTGAGATACGGAATATGCCACTACAAGAAGGCTCTCAACCTAGAACACGGGAAACATCATGGGCAAGTGGTTTTGGTTGAGAAGTTCATGCTATATCCGTTACTATTTTGATTCTGATTATGCCATAAATATGCTGGTGAGGTCGTATGATTGTATGCTGGTTAAAAATGAAACATGAGTCTGAGGTGCAGAATAAGCCACTACAACCGCCCTCTCTCAACAAATAGTTTAAGAACATTGTAGGCGAGTGGTGTTGGTTGAGAAGCTTCATTGAACATTGCAATTAATAACTTGGAATCATTTCCAAAGCATATTCTTGAATATCTGTTTGTGGCTTTTGGGTTTACTAGAACCAATGGTTCTTGCCAATTTTGCTGCATGGGAAATCATCCGGATGTTGGGAATTTGAAGAGTCGGCTTTAATGCTAATAATAGTATATAGAGCACTTTGATTGGTGTATGATAAACCAAGTATTTTTAAACCATTTCTTCTGTGTTCTTGTTTCTGTACTTTAAAATTTTCTAACGGTTGTGAGGATGTTAGCTACAAGACAACAGTCTCGGGAATTCAGGATTCGAAGAAAGATAGAAGAATTTTGTGTTAGATATTTTGGTCACTAACCTTTGCATCTACCGATACCAATTATGGTATTCCCTACATACTATCATATGTCGCATGAGGTGGTGATAGATGTAGGGAATGACTATTATCAGATGGTGTGCTTCCATTATCTGTTGACATCAGAGGAGGAGCACCGAAATGGACTGTGGCTGTAGGTGGAGGAGGCTGCTACAACTGAAGATGAGGCGGCATGCATTCGTCCGAGGGAGTCTCGCCGGTATCCTGCTAGTGAGTGGGTCCTTTCTTAGAAATAGGACCTTCTGTCTATCTCTAACATGCGGGGTGGTGTAGGTTATGGTGGAAGAGGTTGTGGTGATAGAGGTTTTTCTTCCAGGGACCATACATATTGGCCCTGAAGAAGATCCTTCTGCTGGTACCGTATCTCCTCGGTAATTTCTAGTTCTATTATTTCCTGGCCCTTTCAGGCAGGTGATCAGAGTTTGGATGTTGCTTCAATTTTGCATCTTCTTCCTCGTTGTCTTATGAGAGTTATTTTAAGTTTTGGCTTGCTATAATTTGCAAAGTAATCTGTGAATTATCTGGAACACTTGTTATCTGTAAAGTATTCTGTAAGAAAATTTTTGAACTAATGAAATGTCATCGTTTTATTATTTTGATGTTGTGTGGGCAACTTTGCAACATATATATGTAGCTTTATGTTTCAAAATAGAAGTCTTTAAATATGTAAGTACGGGGAATGGTAGTTTGTCATGGGGTATTTGCTTGAACAAATCAAACTGTCAAGGTCTTAGTATGTATATCTGTAAAGGATAGTGAAAGTTGAGGTTTAAAAAAATATAGGAGCTCGAAAATGTAAAGAGTTTGTATGGTGAGAGGAAGTAAATAGCAGGCTCCTTTGATTTACTAAAGATCGCGAGCTTCAAGAGAAAGAGCTCGATAAAGAACGACAGGCTCGTTTGACATCACTCAAATGATATAAAGATTAGATGATAACGATGCTGACTCCACTCGAGACTCTGTAAAATACTCAGCGGGCCCCTCCTGCAAGAGGTCACGATCAACTTCCAGAGACCTCCCGTATCTCAGCAAGGGAGAGGTTGGGACCTAAGGAGTCACCAGTAAAGCAATCTCCAGAAATCTACCATATGGGCTGCAACCCTCCATCCATTTGGGAGGAGAAGTCCAATCAGAAATCAGTCGGGGACACCAGATTCCCCTTCATCAGGAGGAAGACCAACGACCTCTCCGTCAGATTCCAGCACGAGACTATTTGAGTGAAGGTACGGGGACTCATCATCCCCTGCCAGCACATCCAGCAATCCAACTAACACGTTTTTATGTCACAAAAGAACATATGGATCAACGAATTAAGGAGTTGATCGAGGCATAAGTTTTGAGAGCTACCGGCGACACCACGACATTGCAAGGAAGTCCGATTGCCAAAGAACTATTCGATATGGAAATACCAAAAGGTTTCTATACTCCCCAAATTCAAGTACAAAGGTACCGACCCGAAGGAGCATATCCAGCCAACTGCAGAAGTCACATTGACACCAGAATGTGAAGCAGCTTTTTAAGATCTCAAAATCTATTTGGGGAGGCCTCCCATAATGAGTGCCCCAGTAGGTAATGAGGAGCTGATTATCTACCTAGTAGTCACCGATACTTCTCTCAGCTCGGTTCTCATTCGTCTGGAAGGGAAAATTAAGAAACCAGACTTCTTCATCAGTAAAATACTCATACCAGTAGAAATAAGGTACTCTAAAATTGAGAAACTTCTTCTCACCCTTGTTTATACTTCGCAGAAGTTCAAGCACTACTTCTAAGTGCATTTCGTCAAAGTGATGACAAACTACCCACTTCGGGAAGTTCTATCCAATAAATGCAATTCACGAAGAGTGCAACAGTGGTCAGTCAGTTTGGGCGAATATGATATAAAGTTTGAACAGCGTTATTCAGAGAATGGTCAGGCCGTTGCCAATTTCCTTACAGATTTTCCAGTAGAAGATCCCGAGTGCGAGGAGCACGATCTGGACCTTACTGAAGGCACGCCAGAAAACCCACCTCCCAAGCCATTCGACGAATGAGCTAACTGGATCACTACGTCAGGGTGGAGACTTCTCATCGATGGATCAGCAGGACCTACAGGGTCAAAAATCGGGATCGTTTTGATCACCCCTTCAAATGATAGAATTGAGAAATCAAACCGCCTGGATTTCAAGACCTCAAATAATATCACCGAATATAAAACTCTCATTCACGGACTCGACCTCGCTCTTGAGGTCGACGTCCCCAAACTCTCAGTTTGCACAGATTTATTATTCATTGTTCATCATTATTCTAAGCAGTACAAGAATAATGGGAAGATGATCGAATACACAGCCCTCGTGGCAGATGAGATGAGTAAGTTTGCAAAAGTGACTCTCGAATATCTGCCTCGAGGGGAGAACAGACATGCCGATTCCTGGCATATATAGCCGGGGTCTTGGGTATGGAAGCTCGATATCTACAGATCGAAATCATTTCAACCCCCAGCATTGATCACATATTAGTATGTACGATCAACACCAGGGGCGATAAAGGGGGAAACAACGATTAAGGAAAGCCTTTCTTAGATTACCTCGGCGTCAATAACAAATGCGATGGACCACTTCCAGCATATCCGAAAGAACGCGGACAGGTGATCAACAACTTGTAACGTTATATTATTCAAAATGGCAGGCTTTACCTTCTTTCCGTTACAGGACCTTACCCCAAGTGCCTTTCCAAATTAAAAGCAGACGAGCTGCTCCGCGAATTACACCATGAAACTTGTGGCTCTCACGCCACAGGTCAATCATTAGCAAACATAGCAATAACTCAAGGAGTATTCTGGCCCGGTATGCGCAAGCAAGCAGAAGAGTATTCCTGCAGATACGATACCTACCAGAGACATGAAAATATGATACGCGCCCCTGCGCTCGAGCTCCATGCAAGCAAGGTTTTCTGGCCATTCAAAAGATGGGCACTAGACCTCATCGGTGAATTTCCTAACTTTCCAGGTAATTGCCACCACCTACTCGTAGCTACCGATTACTTTACAAAATGGGTAGAAGCAATTCCGCTATGTCAAACCAGAGAAGAAGAGGTCATCTCTTTTGCCTAGAACTACATAATCACTCGATTCGGGTGCCCTCACCTAATTCATATTGATTACGGGCCCCAGTTCATGGGAGTAAAGGTCGTAACCTTTCTAAATCACCACAATATTATCCATTCACCATCAAATCCATACTATCCTCAAGGCAATGGCCAAGCCAAAATTACCAACAAAACCATCATGGATGGACTCAGAAAAAGGCCTCACTCACAGAAAAAAGGCAATTGGGTCTGCGAGCTACCTTACGTCCTGTGGGCGTATCAAACTACTCCCCGATAGTCTACGGGGTGCACTCCATTCCTCCTTGCTTATGGCACTGAGGCAGTCATTCTTTCTGATTATCGTCATCCAGTTCGGGATCACGTGCTAACTGACAAGGAAAATGAGTTCGAATTGGCTTGCAACCTCAATATGATAGATGAAACCAGGGAATGCATCATCGCTAACCTAGGTCGATACCATCATATGCTGGCCAGGTCTTACAATAATCGTGTTATGAACCGTACCTTCCAAATCAAAGATCTTGTCCTACGATAAATTTTTCAAAATCGCAAAGAGCCTTACGCTGGAAAATTAACCGACAATTGGGAGGGTCCATTCATTATCACAGGTCTCTCAGGCCTGGGATCATACTATTTCATGATAGAAGAGGTTGTCCCCATTTCAAATCCTTGGAGTACTAGACGACTGAAACGATACTATCATTAGTCGTCTCACTACTCCATTTCCATGTTTCGCTGTTTGTTATCAATTCCGAAAGTAAGATTCTTATCTCCATTCAATGTAAATTCTGAACTTATCAATGGAAGTTTTTTTACATAATGTCAATCTCTTCACGAAATAGTCGTTCGCATTCCACAGATTCAGGCATAGATAATACTAGCTTATAATCCTCATTCCATAAGTTTGATCGAGGAACTTCATTGGCTTCTGCCACTACATATCTGCGAGGGTGGTAACTGTGAAAACTTATTCAACGTCAAAAGGCCAAGCAAGAGATATGATATAGGTAATACTAGTCTTCATCTTTTATAACTTGTTTAGTCTATACCAATAGGCTGGATCGAGCATACAACCTGGTTCAGCTGAATCTCTACATATCTGCGAGGATGGCAACTGTAAAAACTTGTTCAACTTCAAAGAGCCAAGCAAGAGATAAGACATTGGTAATACTAGTCTTCATCTTTTACAACTTGTTTGGTATACACCAGTAGGCTGGACCGAGCATACAACTTGGTTTAGCTGAATCTATACATATCTGTGAGGGTGGCAAGTGTGAAAACTTATTCAACTTCAAAGAGCCAAGCAAAAGATAGGACATAGGTAATACTAGTCTTCATCTTTTACAACTTGCTTGGTCTACACCAGTAGGCTGGATCGAGCATACAACTTGATTCAGCTGAATCTATACATATCTGCGAGGGTGGCAAGTATGAAAACTTGTTCAACTTTAAAGAGCCAAGCAAGAGATATGGCATAGGTAATACTAATCTTCATCTTTTATAACTTGCTTGGTCTACACTAGTAGGCTGGATCGAGCATACAACTTGGTTCAACTGAATCTATACAGCTCTGCGATTGTGACAAGTTTAAAAGATTGCCTCACATCAAAGATACAACCAGACATAAGATAATGCAAAGGTTATACTATCTTTCATCTCTTTCAATATGTCTACGATATTTCTATAAGCCTAGGTCAATGATAACACTTGGTCTAGCAACCCCTCTACATTTCTGCGGTTTGAACGAATGTAAATTTTTTCTTTATTTCAAGGATCCCACCAGACACAAGATAAGGCAAAAGTCATACTAGCTTTCATCTATAACGTGTCTATAACAATTCTACTTATTTTTAGGTCAAAATCATATTATAGAAGATTCTTCCCTGCTGATACAGTGTCAGTAATGCTTCCCCCCACATCATCAAGAGGTCTATATTTTAGTTCGCAGGCCATAGCAGCCCTACCTCCTTCTACTAGGTCAGCAGTTTGAGGGCCCAGTTGGGTCTCTATGATGCCCAAACAGTTACCTTGATCTATCTCAGCTCCGCAGGTGCATCCCTTATCTGACAGAGTTTTGAGCAAGGTATCTCGTTCTGACTCAAGCCTTTTAACTTCCTCTACCAAATATGCAACAATCACCTTTAACAAGTCAGATCAAGCCACATCAGGTACTACCGCTTTTGCGAGCCTAACCTTCAACCTCTCGTGACGCACCTTTACACTAACATAAGTATCTTTTCAAGCGTTTCTATCCGCATAAATCCTATCGTGGTGAATGGCATCTTCTTTCAATTTGGCAATATACTGCTCCGACTCAGCCAAATTTATGGCTTGTAATTCTACTACCCGAGCACGAAGCATCCCAAGCTCAGCGTTAAACTCCTCTCTCGCAGGCAGATCCTTCAATAAATCATTCTTTCTCTTCACTAGCAAATCCTTAGCACTTATCTTCCCCTCCAAAATTCTCTCCTTGATTAGAGCAGCGTCCAGCTTATGCTGACATTCCCTCAAATCTGCATTTCCTCTCTGAACATTCCCCTGAAATCGAGATACATTACTTTCTAGCTCTCTAATGTAACTTGAGAGACTACGACATCCCCATGAACTTGAGGAGCCTTAATCACAGTTTTACTTCCCCTAGAGCGCTCTCTATCCTCAACTTTCTTGGTATGGGCAATGGCTTGAACCCTTTTGGCTTTAAGTCGAGCGACTTTCTCATTTAAGCCATCACGCCTACGCTGCATTTTTTGGAATTCCATATCCTTGGCGGAGAGGGCTGTTTGCAGATGTTTAGCTGCGGCCTCCGACACCGATACGTTTTCTCGAGCTACCCTCAATTCGCCATCTTTTCCAATGAAGTTTTATCTTATTCGCTCCAGCTCGATCTTCCAGCTATTGAGATCAAATCGACATAATTCCTTAGTTTGTTCCAGCGCCTGAATACGTCATTGAGCCATATCCGTCTGCTTACCCTTCACAGTCAACGCATCAACCTGACGTTGAAGATTCTCGGCCCTCTCTGTTACCTCAGATAAATCTTCTAATCCCTTCTTAATCCTAGAATCTTTCTCCTCGACCTGGCGAGTCAGGTCAGAGACGACCTGATTTAACTTCTCTAGTCTGATGTGCTTTTACGTACTGATCCTCTCGATTCTTATTCATCTCCTTAATCCTATCGAACTGCTCCGCAAATTCCCGATTGCACATGAGTACGTGATCCTCACGTACGCGAGATGCATCCAATTCAGCCTGAGACATATAACGACGATTTAGTATAGTTCGATTCAGAAAGTATCATTTTGACATATACATGCAACATTTTAAGAGACTACGTGGGTTCTAGGCATATGTTTCCAAATACCTATAGATTAAAAGTTTAGAGTCCATTCTCAGATGAACACTTCACTAATATTCTTTCGGCATACAAGGTACACACTTTCGATATCCTACTCAGTATTAATAGTGTTAGATTTTTTCTATGCATTTCTATCCTATTTACTTAACTTAACGTTGGTATAACACGAAGATTGAGCAACCTATTTCAAATCTAACCTGCAACTCCGCTTGTGTAGACAACATTTCCTTTGAGGTTTCTATTTCCCTGGCAAGTCCAGATACTAGGTCATTTATCCTGAGACTCATCTCTTTAACTACCTACAAAAGGTTTATAAACAAAGTCAACATACAGAAGCTTCTTTCCCGCACAAAAGTTTACAACTTACAAATATTCAGAAAACACATGCCTACCCTACCTTCTCACTCCCATCTACAGGGAGGTCAGCAACGTCCTCCTGGTTATCAAGCACTGTTTGGGGGGAGACACCATCCAAACTGTCCGTAACCCCCAACACTTCTGCTTCCTTCTCTTCTTCCTCGGTATAGGTCTCGGCCTTAATGGCATCCACCTCCTCCTGAGAGTAGCCCTTCAACATCAGGTGACGACCTAGTCTGTCATGCTCCTCATCCGTCTTGTCTAAATTTGTATTTTCCTCGACTTGTAACTGACCGATCGCCATGGCATAAGCAGCCTTCAGCTGCTTGACTTCTTTTAGGGCATCAGTCTTGGCTCGAGCTAGGTTTTTCTCCAGCTCGTTCTTTGCCTTTTTTAGCTTGGAATCCTGTTCTTCTTTACCGTGCCAAATCCTCTTGGCAAGGTGAGCAACCTGTAAAAATTATATCGACCTTCGTTACTAAATTGAAGTATATTAAACATTTGTATCTGATAATATAAACTTACCATATGGTTCGTGTCTTCCTTTCCTTGTAGAATCGCTAACCTAGCCCTTTCCTCGACCTCTTTAAGGTCATCGCCCAAAACAGATCACTCCTCAGCGACCTTCTCTCCTGATCCCCCCAAAGGCTCAACCCTCCTCCTCTTCCCTTGCGCTACCTCACGACTGACTGTGGTACCAGAGGCCGACAAAACCTTTTGTATCTGTCTCTTCGGAAACTTGTGGGCTATCTTGCTCATCATAAGGTTTGGTTGAGCTAAAATGCCTGACCCAGGAGTCTTAGCTTGAACCTCATCCCCGCTTGTTTGCCTTGTTCCTTCGTCGACACCCGCCATCGACCTAGTAGACTGAACCTTTGCAACCTTTTTCAACCTTCTTACAACTCTCTTCTTTCTACTCAGGCTGAGTTCCCCCAAGACCAGTTCGAGTTCAGTCTCCTCCTCTGCGACCTCGTCCAACAAAGACTCTTTCCTTTCCACTGTAGACTTCATACCTGTAATAAACACATTTTTCTATTAACTACACTTGTCAAAGAAACATAACAATAATTCTATCTATGCATGCCTATACTTTGCTTTATAGATCTAAATCGGAGGTCCAAAAGTTCCTCGTCATCTCTTTGAAAGTAATTACCCTTTACCCGTATGATGTTGTCATTCCATATTCGACTTGCTGAATTCAGATCGACAAAATGACGCCGAGTAACGCTTGTACAGAACTACGACCCCCCACTGGCCTTAAAATTCTTCACCCCATAAAACTGCAAAATGTCCTTGGGGGTTATCCTCCTCACTTTGTTCCCCCTTTTCCACCCATCATTCAGATGGTCTCTTACAATTATGACCTCCCACATATTCCCATTCATTTGAATGGGACATGCCTCAATTGCATTCATTACCCCCTTCCCCAAATTGGTGAGAGGGAGGCACAACCCATACTCTAATTGAGATAGGTAATATAGAAAACCCTCTGAGAGGTCACTCCGGACATCTCCAACGAAATACTCAAGCGATATCGATTCGTCTATACCTCTATCCTATTTTTCTGCTTCCAAATCTACCTAAAGATAAAAATACTCATCCCCTTCCGCTACCGTACAACCCCTAAACTGTCTGCCAACAAACTCTGCACATTTACCCCACTTACCTCCTATAGCCCCCTTGGCTTTACAAAATTCTCTGAAAGCATCCGAACCAGGAGGATAAGACACCAACTGACCAGGGAAACCCGAAAATTGTTCTAATTCTTCTTCCTCTTCGCTATCAGACTCATTTGTCATACCAGAGGTCGAAACCTCATTAACATATAACCTACCCATCTTAAAAACAGACTCTACGGGACGTCTTCGACCTACACCGATGCCTCTCACGCTCGACCTATATACAGGTTAAAGTATTTATCATTCTTCCATCTATGTATATGTATATATCTATATATTCAACATATATCTCCGATAAGTCAGTCACACATAATACATATATTTGAACTATAAAATATCAAAGTATATTGCATATATATATCTTTTGCTAACCTTTAATATCCAGATGCGAATTGGCAGAAGAGTCAAGCTTTCTCCTCACTACACTGCTATATTCCCACCTACGAGATCCCAAAATTTTTGCCCTCTTTAACCGTTTATCGTCTTCAAAAAATACTTGATTTGTTCCCCTGATCTTTCGCCTATCTTTCTGAGTGCTCTCCAAGTCTTTTGTGCTAAAATGATTGTTTGGAGACGAAGAAGAACTGTTTATCTTTTCTCTCTCATGCGTCTGTTATTTATTGCCCCTCGTATGAACCATCCTCAATTCTAGAACCGAGGTGTCATTTCCACTCTCCATGTCAGACGCCTTGTACCTTTTCTTTAAAACCACCTTTCCATCATAATAACTCTCCTAATTTATTAACGTGTTTTGTTGCCCTCTTTCCATATCTTTTCTTAACGTCCCCTCACTCATGATGACTCGTATTGTGGGATGTTAGAGCTCTATTTTATTTTCTATACAAAATAAAGCTAGAAGCTTCTGCACTCACGTATTTTTGTTTCACAGTACTTGTTTATCATACTTATAGTGATTAACGTCAATTTCAAAATCGTACAAATATTCAAATTTATTCAAATTGCTTGCTGAACAATCTCAAAATAGATTCCCCCTATTGAGGATCCAATTGACTTATATTATTTATGTTACATTCTAGCATTTATCTTATTCATAAAAACATCTAAACAGTATCCATTACAGCCTTGGAAAACTTTAGCAACCTGTATTTGATCACATCATTCACCAATCCTCATATCTTTAAAATCGATCTCCACTTCAGCGATCAAACCCACCACCCTTTCTCGTTCTGCCGAATTCCTCATGAATACACGAAAGAATGACTCATAAAAGTTACGAGTATACTCAAGTTATCTATTCCTGATATCTAACCCCTCAAGCTGACAAACCCTCATCGGTAACTTAGTATCGTAACCGAGTGAGCTAAAAATTTTCTCCCGCACCTTAGCAGTTTTTATGGCTAATTGACCTTCTGCAGCATGACGAATCCTTTGAGATCGGGTTCGTACCATCCTAACCTTCCCCTGAGCTTTTGCAAGTCATCCTATCAGTATTTATATGATTTCTCAATCATTTCTTCCTTTCACTCAGTTTTTACCTAGTATCGCGTAACAGAAACCCAAAATCTCGGACTCACTTATTATAACGTATCCCCTCATTAGAACAATCACTAGTTACTACGATCGACCATATGAGTAATATCTCTGTCGACCTTAACACAACTCGAATTAACATATTTCTATGATTTCTATTTCATTTCCTGTTAAAACATTGAATTTTTATATCAAATATTCATCTCAGTTCGAACGTTTTTTTAGCACTTATCAAGTAGTTATTCAACTAACACTTTTCAGGTAGATTCATGAAAATTCTATACACAAAATTTGTGAGAATCAATTTATATTGATATTACTCATAACACGATTTACAGATAACAAGTATTCACACCGGAATACAACAACATGTTACCCGTCCAGCACCGAACTTCTGGTACTTTACAGATAACAAGTTTTCCTTGTTTGTTCAATGCTACAGGTCAACCAGCCATGGCAAGGCATCAACTTTTCCAGTTCTTCTTACTTCAGTGTTGTTTCACCCTGACGCGAGGAAAATAGTGGAACCAACAGAGAGCCCTCCTCACATGGCTCGGTTGATGTACAGTCGAACTTCAACCAAAAATTATGTAAGAAGTAGACTCAGTGTAGCTCCCTCAAAACAAGATGAAAGATCTTCAGAGCACAAAACCACGTTTGAAATGCCTAAGCAGAACCTTCCTGCCAGTTTTCCTCCTCTACTGCCACCACCGTCTCTTATATAACCACCACTACCGTAGATTTGGTAGAGATGAAGAAGACCCAACCTTAGAATCCCTGGCACCACAGAAAATCAGGGCATCTGCCCCACAGATGCACCTTTCCTTGTATTTGAGCCCCTAACCCTGTTATCTAAAAGGATGCGAAGATAGGCCCAACGTTCCTCACATGTCAAGATGAAGACATAAAATCTCCACTTACAGTTAAAATTGTCCTCAACTTCAACCGTATCCTCTCCCGATAAGCCTCGATACGTTGGGGGAACAGGCGCTGGGATCGCCATTTCCAAGGACTGTTCAATGAAGTACTTCAACTTAATTCTCTCTTCAAGAACCATACTCCGAGTTTTTATCATTTCAGAAAGCGTTGCACATGCAGAATTTACCTAAACAAGGTGATCAAGGTACTCATTATATAACCCTAACTTTAATATGCAGGTACATTTTCCCAAGTGTCGTCATTTATTACGAACGCGACTATTCAAACGCAAACTGTCACATTCATCCGTACCATCATTTAATACCCATCGCTTCCCAATATTATGTAACTTCCACCATTCAAAAACCATAATTGCTCCGTTTCAAAATTACAAATTTTTTCTCAACCAAAGTCACCCGTGACTTCGGTTGCGAGGGGGCGATTGTAAAGAATTATTCCTCGACCTCACTCATAATCGAGCTCACTCAGTTTGATTTACCTCTATCTCAGCCTCATACAATTTCAACATACAATACTCTAGTCAAACATTCTAACCAACCCCACGAACTACATAAGAAACTACATCGAGCTAAACCTGGAAAACGTTATTTAGTCAAAGATACCTGTCTCCTACGAACTCGTCAGTTATTCAGTCAACTGCCACTAACCACATTATTTGGAAGACGTGTTCCAGCACGACGAAGAGCTATGGGGAAAGCCTTTAAAAAGGAGAAGTTCCAGTAGAGACAAGGACTAGAAAAACTACTCAAACTTCTTATTTACGAGATCCAAGGCATTTCTATATTCTAGAGATCACTTGTAATAAAGATTTCTATAAATATACTTTTACAAAAATCTTCCATACGAGGTTGTAGTTTTTTTTACCTATTCAGAGGTTTTCTACGCTAAAAACACCTGCCTTTATTTATTGCTTTCCATTATCATATTGTTACAGGATCATTGGTGTGATAGCTAATTCCTAATCGTATCGGGCTACTAAATTTGGCCATTATAATTTTCATTATCTAACTCAACAATTGGATCCATTTAGAAAAAAAAATTCATATTCAAATTCAAATTCATATCAATTCAAGAACATGGTAGATTAACAATTAACATTAAATCAATTATCGAATATGACAAACAAAATAAATAACTCATCATGTAAAAATTAACTTCTAATTTATTAGTAAATGTTGAGGCAAATGCCATTGCAAATAACTTCTAAGAGTAATGAAAAAAAATAAAAAATAAAAAAATAATATTTACTCACTTAGCTAAGAGTAATGCAATTACAATTAGAAGTGTTGCCCAAATAAACAAGGCACATACAAGATTACATCCAATAAAAGCATAGGTAAGATAGTTGTCCCTAATCCTAGGTCTCATAATCTCAACTTGTTTATATTTATTAGCTTGTTCTCCCCCTTGTCCTAGGTCTCCTGCCCCCAAGGCCCCCAACAAGATCATCCTCCCATATAAATGACTTGCATTGGTTTTTGAATTGGGGACAATGATAAAATTAATGACCATTGTTCTTTTTAGTGTTAGCCCTATAACGCTTCATGTATTCAACCCGAAAAGTGCAAGGAGGTCCAACTTGTACTATTTTTGCAAGAAGCCAAAAAATAACCAAATTAACATTTAACTAGCAGAGATCACCAAATCACTAACCAAATTTTAGAAATTTGATAAATTTGTGTTTAGATAATTTTCTTCATGAGCTCAATCTATTCTTCTTATACAATGTATATTGTATGATAGCTTGATTTCTAAGTAAATGTCTCATTGCACCACACTCTATTTTATGAGCATTAACAAATACATGTGATGTTCTTTTGTTGAAGCCAAATATTTTGGCATTAGCAATTGCACATGTTCTTTTTTTATGAAAGTTATATTTTTTGGTCATTGAAAACTGTATTTTCTTTATTAAAGAAAACCTCAATGTAGCTCCCATTACAAAAAAATGTCGCTTCCACAAAAAAATTATCACACACAATTAATAATGCCTACAACCAGCTTGTACAAAAGAGTGAGGCATGCAATTGTAGCCCACAATCTTACAAGTATTTATTCACATACTAATCAACCCATTAAAAATATACACAACAAGAATTCATTAAGATTATGAAGAAAAATTATGAAATTTAGAAACCAAAACCTATATATTGATAATTTGATATAAAGTAAAGTACAAAATTGAAAATACCCCACTTTTACCTATTTTATAAGCTTCATCTTATAATAGTCCAGAGAAAAAAATGGGACTTTAGAGAGAAAGAGTAAAATTAGAGAGATATCATAATTCTTACAAAAAAATTTAAGATATCATACAAGATTTACAAGGCGTAACTCTAATAATGAGATATCATACACAGTAAAGGCAGAGATATTATACAAGATTATAAGGTAAAATTTGACAATCAGAGATATCATTCAAGATTACAGGGCATAACTCTAATAATGAGAGAGATATCATCCACAGTAAAAATATAAAAATCAGAGACATCATGATCATACACAGTAAAAATATAAAATCACTGTTGAGACTTGATAGAATATTAGAATTAGAGTATTTTAGAGAGATATCATACGATACTAGTAACAATGTAAGGTTTTTCATGAGTACAGTTGCCTATAATTTGACCTAAAAACTCAGAAGTAAAGACAGAGTGAAAGAGTAACCTGTTATAAGTCTTGATACTTGAAAGTGATCTCAAAAGTAAAGATAGATTGATCTCCAAGGACAGAGTGATCTCAAAATGATGAATTGAGAGTGATCACCAAATGATGATCTTCAAAATACCCCAAATTGATGAACTGTTGAGACTCAGGATAGTAATCTGAGTCTAAATTGAAAAATCGAACAATTAGAATAATGAGGGTATGTGAGGCTCTGAATAAGAAATAGGGATGAGAAGGGACTGCCAAGCAATTCGAAGCTGATGATCTATTGACATTTTATAAATGGAAGTATGTCAAAGGTTGAAATAGTGGTTACCTGTATAGTGATTCTTCTAGGCTGATTTTTTTATATTTTGAATCTGCGGGTAGACCATGGAATGACCACCTTGTATGGGTTGGGGGCAACTGTATGCAGGTTCCAAATGAACCAGCTCTCGTCCTGAACCATAAATATTATAACCCGAGTAAGTAACATTGATCAACTTTGACCAATCATTATCATGTCTTCGAGCTGCTAAATATTGCTTTGTTCCTTGATTTGATAGGTCCCAATCCCTCATCGGCGCCTTATAATACCAGTTTGTTCAACTGTGTAGCTCATGATCAGGTCGTGTTAAAGCACGTACTTGGTGAGCTAGGTATCCAGAGGGATAAGAGGATTGATGCCATAGTACCCAAAGTTCAGTGAGCTCACGAGAATCGAGCTATGCTAGAGAAGAAAGCTCGCTTGACTATTGATGATGTCACTAGTATTCCTTCTCATGCGCCAGAAAATATTATCGTGAATTGGACTACTCAGAGGTCGAGAAAAACAGTTTCGCAAACTATACCTGCTGCTGTGGTGGTGATCTCAAGCCACGAGATTGCAAAACCTGCTATTGGAGATATTGAGGAGAGGCAGGAAGTGTGTGAAATTACTACTTTGGAAATTGAAAAGAGTTCCCTGAAAAGAAAATGGCATGAAGACGAGGGTAGTGCTCGTACTAATGTCCAAGTTGCGACTAAGATAAGAGAGCTGGAGAAAAAATACTGCATGATGGCGGGGACTAATCTGCAACAGCTTAATGAGGTATATCAAGAATACACTTTTGTGGTATATGTTGAAATCTTTGCTGTGCTATATTTGGAATATTATCTGTAGTTTTGAACTTGTGTTTTTATATTGGCAGTTCTCGATATTGATAAAAGGGGTGACAAAGTGCATTAATAAGGGGAGCCAAGGGTTCGAAGATCTTACTTTAAGGTTTGATGCCCAATCAGCTCGGATAAGGGAGCTCAAAACTGAGCTCGAGCTTGAGAAAAATTAGAATCTGAAGATGCCAAGGCTGCTGAAGAGCGGTATGAAGTTCCGTCTGAGCATGATGATGTTATGTCACGACCATTCGAGGCATTGAAGGCAGAAATAGATTATTTTGTCCAGTCTTATTACTCTTTTGGGTTGACTCGTACTGATGTAGAGCTGGGTTGATCTGGCAGATACGATGAGATAGACTTTCCTGTAGAGGAAGAAGGTAAAGTTGTGGCTGATATTACTGATCTAGCCATTATATCTGTTACACCAACTGAACCAGTTGTAGCTATTGACAAGACATTGGATCCTCCATCTAAGGTAGAAATCAGTAAGAATCTTTAACCAATCCATAGTATTCTGTGTTGAACTATACAGCTTGCTTAACTTTGATAGGATTGTACTTTGTATGGTCATAAAATTGCTTAAGTTTGATAAACGCTTTTTGATATGCTCTCCTTGAATGTTTGTATGATAACAGGATATTTTTAATATATATAGGAGGTAGATTGAATAAGAAAAACTATTTATGACCTGGAGAGATCGTTGGGTAGAGCGAGGGATTCGATGGCTCGTGTTTAACATGTATTAAATAAAACTGAGTATGGGAGAAGGCAGTTTAATTCTAACTCAGAGAAAAAATTTAAAGAATTATATGATCTCCAGTATGGATATGCTAAGATAAAAATAGAAAGGGATGAGGTATTAAGAAAGGAAGAGGAAAGGGTGGTGTTAGATCGAAAGCCAAAAGAGTTAACCTATTTTAACGACCCGAGTGATAAGGCTAGATGTTAAAGTCCGTTGATAGCTCTGACATTATATTTTGAGGTCAAAGTAAATAGTGAATGGGGTTTAAAAGAGGCTTATATTAAACTTTTGAAGGAAAGAGGTGTAGTACCGGACTCAGCTTGAGTAATGTTTTTAGTACAAGAAGCAAGTAATCGTCATAGTTTAGAGGTGAGAAAATGTTTAGCTTGAGCTGGTGTTTCTCTTATATGGGGTGATGTAGAACCTTTACATAATATTTTTAGCTTTATGTACGATTGGAGGGCTATGAGGATTGTATTTTTAGTATAAAGGAAGAACAAATAGAGGTTTAACAGAAGTTAGAGGGTGAGTTAAAGGAATTGTAAGATTTATTGTCACAATATATAAAGCAAAAAATGTCTTTAGCGATGCAATTGTCAAAAGAAGAAACTATTCGAAAGAAGATTGAAACTGATGTGAGTGCTTTAGGTGCATTGTAAAAAGAAACGCGCAAACGTCTGCATATGGCGAAACTAGCCAGATAAAGAGGTGAAGATATCAAAAGAGCAAAATACAGTAGTTTGTTTGACTGATAAGCTGTAAGATAAAGAGGCAGAACTAGCCAGTGAGCTGAGAAAGATGGAGGTATTAAAAGAAATTATAAGGAAAAAGGATGTAGAAATTTGGGTACTTCGGGACAAATTAACCAACATGGGGCGGAGTTGACATCTGCATGAACTCAAATTATAGAGATGCTGGCAATGTTAGAGAAGAAAGCAGATAATGTGAAAGATATGCAATACCAGATAAACATGCTCGAAGCGAAGAGAGTTGGTGCGCGAGCAGCTATCAAAGATGTAAATGATCGTGGTCACAAATTTGAAGTATTGTAGAATGTGAGGAACATGATGTTAAAAGAGATAGAAGAGGCCTATAGTGAACAAAACAAAATGATAAATAAAGATTGGATCATGATCAGTGCTTTAGAACATAGTGTTCAAACGATGAGGTTAGGCATTTTGGAGTATCAATCGGAAAATGGAGAACTGCATGATGCAAATACCAAATTGGAGGCAGATCTTTGCAAGACAACAATAAGTCTAGAGGATGAAGTATTAGAGAGGAAGTATAATCAAGCACGGGCAAATGAATTAGCAGTCTTGGAGGCAAACATGGATGAGTTTATGGCGATAATGGAAGGTCGTAATGAGGCGACGCTGAGTGAAAAATGAGTTCTAGAAGAACGTTGTAGAAGTCTGGAAGTTACGCTGAAGGAAGTTAAAGGACAACTTGCAGGGTTTGTGTTTCCTGATAAGGTGAAATGTGAGGTAAATACTGCGCATGAGAGAGAAATGATGGAAGTGCTCTCCTTCTTTGTATCTGAGATCAAGAGATTGGAGGCAGAAAGCAAAACTGTATATGATAAGCTAGTTACTGATGGTGTATAGTATAAGATGCAGTTAATGCGATCTGAGCATCTGGATTCCATGATAGCAGAAATTGGTATTCTGATAAAAAATAAGGTTAAAGAAGGAAAACAAATTATAACTGGGAGGATGCCAGAGTTTATGCATCTGCGACTTCGTGGGGAAAGTTCGTATAGTATTGTGCAGCCTTATGGCTCAAGTGACAGTTGGAGTGATATCTTGAGTGACTGATGAGGTGTTATGTCTATTAGAAGGGATTATTCAGACTATACTAATGAAAATATAGTAGATAGAGTGTAACGAGGTAGGATAGTTGGTAAAAGTAATGATCTGTACAAAATTGTACTAACCTTGTGATAAATCGATTGTTATGTATGAGCATGCTAGCCATTTTGCCGTATAGCAGATAGTTGGTTTGGCTAAAGTAACAAATGCTTAATATAATAGAAGATTTGTTTGGTTGAAGCAATAAACGATCTTTAATGATCAATTTGGCCGAAGCAACAAGCGATCTGTAACATGTCAAATAGAAGATTGGTTTGGCTGAAGTAACAAACGCTTAATATAATAGAAGATTAGTTTGGCTGAAGCAACAAATGATCTGTAGTATAAGATCAATTTGGCCAAAGCAACAAATGCTTAATATATTAGAGGATCGGTTTGGCTGAAGCAACAAACAATCTGTAATGTAATATAAGATCAATTTGGCCGAAGTAACAAACGATCTGTAATATATTTGAATTGGATGAACCCACTGGTAAACTGTGATGTTTAGACATGTAACCTGTATATAGAAGTACTTGTATGATATATTAGAAAAGTATTGTATTGTAGGGGAATTAAACACAAGTATTTTATTATTGCAAGATTGACGTACAAAAAATGTTAGATGGAGTAATGTCTGAAATAGTAGAAAGTGCTATGATGTATGGCGATCAAACATAAGTATTTCATTGATGTAAGACCGACGTACAAGATAATAGATTTATTTAGGAAAATATACCGTCATAGATTATTATCTTCAATATAGCTTCAATCTCCTTGTGTTCTAAGGATTTGGTACTCATTCCCCAAGTTCGATGGCGAGATCGTAAGAGCCAAGTCCACTTTTTCTAATAATAATAAAAAGACGTTCCCAATTTTTGATGAGTTTTATAGTATTGATGTTTTTTCCGTGTTTGGGAACTTCTTGGAGTACTAGATATTTAATTTTGAACTCTCTTTGACGAACTCGTTTATTATAAGATCTGGCTAAAGCCTGGTGGTAGCGTCCAAAGTTCATGATTGCTCTGTTTATAGTTTCCTTGATCCAATTCATGTTATATGACAACTAGAATTCATTTTCTTTATATGCCATGGTATGGCCGTGTAATGGGTGATAATATTGAGTGAGGATTATTGCTTCAGTACCGTACGCCAACAGGAATAGTGTGTATCCAGCCGATACTCGAGGTATTATGTGATATGCCCACAAGATATGCGGTAATTCTTGAACCCAATTACCCTTCTTCTCTGTCAAGCGCTTTTTGATTTCGTCAACTATAGTGCAATTAGTGATTTTGTCCTGACCATTTCCTTGTGGGTAATATGGATTGGAAGGAGAGTGAATGATGTTGTGCTGATTGAGGAACTCGATAACTCTAGAGCCCAGGAACTAAGGTCCATTGTCGATACAGATAAGATGGGGGCAACTAAACCTATTATGATACTTTCCTATATAAACTTGGCGACTTTCATTTTCACGTGTACAACACAGAAGGACTGCTTTCACCCACTTGGTAAAGTAATTCTTTGATACTAAGAGGTGCTTTCTCTTGCCTGGTACAGTGAAAAATTATCCTACGAGGTTGAGGGCCCATCTTCTGAATGGCCAAACAACGTTGCTAGAATGAAGTTCCAAGGCGGGAACTGAAATTTATGGGCCATGTCGTTGGCATGCATCATACTTGTTGGCATATTTAATGGCTTGAGCTTTTACTTTAGGCTGAAAATACCTTGAGTAAGAGCTCAATTTGCTAAAGATCGTCCTGCAGCATGAGACCCACAAGTATCTTCGTAAAGTTCATACATGAATTTTTGGGCATCTTTAGTTGATAGACATTCGAGATATTGTCCTGTAACCAATATTTTATAAAGAGAGTTATCGACTACGATGTATCACTTAACATTATCAAGCACACATCTTTGTTTAGTAGGATCTTTATGAATCACCATCAAACTTGTTTTGAGGTCCAATATATGTGAGAAAATGTCATCTCCAATCGTCCTCATCCTCTTCAACGCCCCCAATATTAGCATAATTTGAGCTGATGATGTTAATGCTGGGGGTGAATATTACTTTGATCTTGAGATATCGAGCTTCTGTGCAGAGTACTCCTGCCAAGCAGGCAAGGGAATAAGAATATCTGTTCTTTCTGCGGCGTAAATTTTCAATGGTAATCTTCTTATTCTGTCGGCTACTGTTGCGGCGTAATTAATCATTTACCATTTTTCTGAAAATTTTATGTATAATGGTTCACAATGAGTAAAAAGTCTGTATATACAAATAACTTTGAAACTTCAATCTTAATAGCCATATCCAGACCGTGAATTAATGCTACATGTTCAGTCTCATTATTGGTAGTTTCAAAGTTGAGTCTGACTGTTTTTTCAATTATGTCATTGGAAGACATAATAAGAATGATGTCATTGGGAAGCATAATATTTGATTTCCTGAAATGCTGCTTCACACTTTAGAATCGACTTGATCTCAGGATCTTTTTTAGATTTCTTTTTTGTTGTCCCTTCGCGCAATAGGTCGAATAACAATGGAAATCGATTTGAAGACATGAAGACAAAATGATGTAGTGCTGCTATCTTACATGCTAGCTTTTGTACGTTTTTCTTTATTTTTGGGGAAGGCATAGATAAAAGTGTACGAATACGATCTGGAAAAGCCTCGATGCCTCTCTTGCTGATCAAATGTCCCAAGAATTTGTCTGACTGAACTCTGAACTGGTACTTGTCAGGATTGAGTCTCATTTGGCAGAAACGGATAATTTTGAAAGCTGTGTGTAAATATGCGATATGGTTTTCCTTTTTGAGACTTTTACACATCATACCATCAATGTAGATTTCCATCGTTTTTCTGAGATGGTCTTTGAACATCGGTATCATCAACCTTTAATAAGTTGCCCCAACATTCTTGAGACCGAAAGGCATAACCCTGTTGTAATACAGGCCATGCTCTGTATTAAAAGCTATTTTCTCTTGATCGTCAGGTAGTAGAGGTATTTGATTGTACCTTGATGCAACATCCATCATGGACAAAAGTTTGTGTCCCGCAGTAGAATTGTGCAGATGGTTTATGATAGAAAGTGGAAAACTATCCTTTATAGTATGTTTGTTGAGGTCTGTAAAATCTACGCACACTCTAATCTTACCATTTTTCTTTGGTACTGCTACAATGTTCGAGATCCATTCTGATAAGACCAACTTCAATAAATTTATCGATCTCTTTGTTGACTTCTTCTCAGATTCTTGGTGCTAAAGTTCTATGTTTTTGTTTAACGGCTTCAGCTTTATCTTTCAAATTAAGCTTATGGCAGGCAAAATTGGGATCGATGCCTAGCATTTCATAAAATGTCCAAGCGAATACACCACTGTTGTCTTTGAGGAATTGAATAGGAGTATCTCGTTTTGTTGTGGGTAGATGAGTGCCATTGAATGTACCTCACTTATCCCTAATGATTTCGACGTACTCTGTGATTTATGTACTTGGCAGCTAGTTTTCTGTAAAGTTCATTGTGAAGTTTTTTATAATGTTCCCTGTTGTTTTTTGTAATAGCTATACAAGCTGTGGTAGTGATGGTTCTGGTGCGATGGTAATAGTATTTTCATTGGCTCGAGCTAGCTTATGACTGCCTTTGATCTCGTAAATTCTTCAATTTTATTTGAATCGCAGCGCCAAATAATAGGTCAGCGGAATAGCTCATATATTATGTAAGCAGCAGCGTCCCATTATCCCCCAATAATAGGATTTTGCATTGATAACATAAAATACAATGTCAACTGTTACTGGTCCTATCGTAATAGGAAGTATGATATATCCTACATGTTCTTCTCTAGAACCATTGAATCTGCAAATATCAATATCACTAGCCTGCACTTTATATGCCAGCCTCATCTGATCAATCGTGCTTTGGAAATGTAGTTCGATACTACTACCAGTATCTACCATCATTGTATGAAGTACTGCATTTTTCATTTTCAACATGATCACCAATGCATCATGGTGAGAAAAGTTGACGTGACGAACATCTCAATCATCAAAAGAGATCCCTGTGTGCTGGGAGCTAGATATGGGAAGTAGCTGAGCTTCTTTATCATCCATAGATAAGTTGTTACATTGGCTGACATATCGTCTTTTTCTCCTGTTCAATTGGCTAATAGTGTGAGTCTCAATGAAATGGCTAAGGGAGATATGGTACAAGTATTTCACTTTTGCCGTTTCTTCTACCTGTACAACCTCTGTGGGAAGTCTGTAACTCCTGTTCTTGTAACTTTTAACATCCACGATGTATTTGTGCATTCGTTCATCTGCAAAAATATATTCCAAGAATCACTATAAAGCGAGGCAATTCTCTGTTTCATGATATCGGACTTTATGGTGAATGTAATATAGTTTGTTCTCAATGGGTTGGAGATACTGTGCATTGCAAAAAAACTTATCCTTCTGAAGTATAGGATAAATGCTTCCTATGGTTACAGTCATCTTGGGAAGACATGGTTTTGGCATATTACTGCCTTTCCGAGGTTGATCTTCATTAGATTTTGTTCGCTTCCTGTCTCCTCCCTAATCAGCAGCACAGTTGAAATCTTGGCTTGTGGATTGATCTTTAGCTATTAATGTTCATTTATGAGTTTTATGTCTGTCAAATACCATCCTTTCGAGTTCGATATACCTGCTAACTTTTTCGATCATGTCCTCCAAAGCCGTAAGTTTGTTTAAAACGAGGTACTCATTCGCTCTTCCATCGACGTGTAAAGCATTGGTGAAAGCTGAAATAGTAATCTTCTAATCAAGCCGATCTACCTTTCGTGCCAACTCCAGGAACTTCTTAGTGAACATCTCAAGTTTTTCTCCTGGTACTTTCTTAAGGCTGAATAAAGAATAAAAATTCTCCTCTTTGTCTCTATTGTGGGAGTAATCCTTAACGAAAAGTTCCCTCAACTGTTCAAAAGGTGCAATAGATCCTTCTGGTAGTGTGTGGAACCATCGCAACGGTTTTCCTTGTAAACTAGTAGGAAAAAGCCAGCATAAAATGTGGTTGGATGTAAAATATAAGCCTAGGGCACCCTGGAATTCTTGAACGTATTCTACTGGGTCAATCCCCTTGTATTTTTAGAGTGTAGAAACTAGTGGGAACTTCGCCATCCAATAGCTCCTGTGCGATCAGGCTTTTCTGTAATCTGTTGTGGATTCCTTTAGTGGTCTGAATTTGAGTATCGAGCAACTTTTTGATGCGCTTGTCAACATGCTCCTTAGTTACGTACTGACGAGCTATGGTGGTTGTTCGCGAGACTTATCCTTCGCGAGGAATATGGTCGCCACTTCCTTAACTGGGTCGCTCGTGAGCTAGAATTTGAACTTTTCCTCAGGGTGGCTCTTCTTGTCTGGCTCTAGCAAGACCGCCATCTACTTCTTGGTGGACATCCTATATCAAAGCAGGCTTGACCCCATGTTGCTTATGCTTAGATCAAACTTTACATCCCAGATTGTTCGCATGAGGTCATATCTTGTCGAGAACGGAAACCCGCAAAATAGCTGGCATCACGCCTTCGTTCTTCTGGGTTGTGACCTGCTGACTTTGCAAAACTTTCAACGCGTCCTAAACGTATGCTATTTGTTGTTCTAGAGTGGCTCACCTTTCAGTTTCAGAGTTGAGATTGGCCCGCAACTCTGCCAGTTTGGCATTTCCTGCTCCTGGAAAAATTGGCGTACTATGTTCTGGAAGTGTCATCTCGTATTAAAATAATCAACCATTTTCTGAGATAATGAGCTTGAGAACTTCATTCCCACAGATGGCACCAAATGTAATAGTTTAATTTTATGATCCAAACTTAATCTTTACACCATGGATATTCAGAGCTTCTTAGATGAATAATGGTAGATTAATAACACAAAGCTTAGCATGGAAAACCTTTGAATAGGTTAAAAACCAAGACTTCTCTTGAGGATTTAGAAAGAAAGTGTAGTTTATTATAGTTGCTAGATATTTCAAGAGAAGCTCTGAGTATTTTGTATAAAGTTTGAGTGAATATCCCTCTATCTCCCGCATCCTTCATCTTAAATTCTCTGGTCATATTTATAGGTTTTATAATATGACCGTTTGATGACCATTATTAATCTTAATGATGGACGTTACAATATGTGTTTGATAATCTTTAATTTAATTGTGTAACGGTCTGATCTTTATTGTTTCGTAACGGCTTCATTAATGACAATACGTTTGCTTAACTCAAATTACTGATGTAAAGGTCAAAAGTAATGACTAGACTTCTGTAATTGTAATGTCTTGTGTGTATGTTGAGGAAGTCGATTGGTCGTATGCTGGTCGAAGATGAAGCTTGAGTTCAAGATGCGGAATACGCCACTACAGTGGCGGTGATGACATACAAGGTTTGTCTGGGTTGATTTCCTATTGCAAGAAGTTCTTGAAGCTGGTGTCAAGGGAATCTTGTATGCATCCTACTTCTTCTAAAGTACAGAAAACATTGCTATCATCCTCTAGAGGTCTTAACCTTTAAGCTTGCCATTAGTTTCATCTTTGAGAATGATACAGGAAAGAACTTCTGAGCATACAATAAAATGGAAAGGAGATATGGGATATCCCTATTTAATGCCTCCTTCGGGATTGAGATAGCTGTATGATGAGCCATTCAGGTTGAACGATAAAGTGGTGGTAGAAACATATTGCATAATCCACTTATGCCATTTAACACAAAAGCCCGTAGTATTCATGGTATCATCCAAAAAGATTCATTCTACTCTATCAAATCTTGTATGACATTGCAAAGACTAATTGGTCTTAAATCACCCGATATCTTGGGGTTTATCTTCTCAGGAATAAGGTTAATATTTTTGTGGTTAAAATTTGCAAGTAAGTGATTAGACTGGAAAAATGTAAGCACATGTTTATAAAGGTCATTTCCCACTGTATCCCAGTATTTTAGATAAAATAAAGATGTAAATTCGTTAGGACCCGAATATTTATGGGGATTCATGGAAAAGATTGCATCTTTCACTTCCTCAAATGTTAGTTCCGTCGTTAGTTCAGAATTCATGTCTTCCGTAACTTAATTGTCAATGATGTTAAGGTCCTAAACCCTAATGGAAGGGTCAAAAGTGGAGATTAGAAGATCTCTTTGTAGAATTCGACAATGATGTTGCCAATATCATTTTTGTTATGGGCTCAAAACAATCAGCTCTATAGTGCCTCGAGATAGTTTTTTTTTTCTGCGACTTAAGGTTGAAGAAATATCAAAGATGAAACTTAAGTTTGAGGATCCTTTCCTAGATTTAGATTGGGGTAATTTGGTAAATTTGTTGACGACCAAAACGGCACAAACGGCTTGAATGACAAAGAATGACCAAATTTGGAGCAAATAACAGTAAGGTTTTTTTCTCTCTTTATAGTAGTAGAGATATTGTGGTAGCTTCTTCGCTAACTTGAGCTGCTACCCGCTAGAAGCCAAACATCACAATTACAGATGTGTAAGTATAGAAGTTAATACCTTAAACCTGATTTTCACCTCAAAGTCTCGGCCTGCTTGAAGTCAAACACCACAGTACTAGATGTGATAGGTATAGAAGCCTGATACCTTTGATTTGATATTCAACTTGAAGCCTCGGTCATCTAGAAGCCAAATACCACAGTACCAGATGTAATAAATATCGATCCCAATACCTTTGACCTGATATTCAACTCAAAGCCTCGACCAACTAGAAGGTAAACACCACAGTACCAGATGTGACAAGTATAGATGCCCGATACCTTCGGCTTGATATTCAACTCGAAGCCTCGGTCATCTTGAAGCCAACCTTCATACATTATAAATTTGAACAGCTTATCAAACTCAAATTACCTTTGAGCTTAATCACCTCAAACTGACCACATAGACGTGATTACCTGACAACATAACAATAGAAAATAACTATGTAGATAGAAGATACTGGAAGACAGCAATGCAGATAGAATATAACGGAAGACAACTATACCAATAGAAGATAATGGATGGCATCTAGCCAAGAAAGATATATTTGTAATTTAATTTTTCTATAGTGACATCACCTTTCCTATCCTCTATAAATAGGAGATGAGAGTTACCATAGAAGGGGAGATATTTTTTCCCCCCACACACCCTTGAGAAGCTCAGACAACCTTCGTGCACATTCTAAAAGCATTATGACTCAGTCTACTCGAGCCTTTTATTTGTAATATCATCCATTTATACAATCTCATCTTAAAAGTCCACACTAGAGGTTGTGGAGGAATCCCATTCTAGGACTCCACGCAAGTATGTCTACTAGAATCTCTGCATTTCTATTAAGTGCGCTTATTAGATCCTCTAGCCGAGTATTACTCCTGTGGTATAAGAGTACAATTGCCCCTCTGCGAGATTAGGCCCCTATATTTGGTGCCATCTGCGATACAACCCTCTACCAGAAAAATTCATTTCATGCAAAACCTTCTAAATGACACTCATGTCGCTTATGTTACACCCTCTACCATTAAAATTCGGCTTCATATAAACCTTATAAGCAACACTCGTACCTTTTACGATACACCCTCTACCAAAAAACCTTTTACCAAAAAAAAAAACTCCCACAAAACCCTCTCCATATAAACCTTCTAAGCAACACTCATGTTGTTTACGATACACCCTCTACCAAAAAAATTCAACTACATAAAAACCTTCTAAACGAGACTCACCCCATCTGTGTTATACCCTTATACCATAAGCCACTAGCACATCCGAAAAAAACCTTCATAATGTTACCTACACTTTCCTCTACCACAACACTGATTGACGACCCCAAACTAGAAGATTCGGTTACCTATCTAACACAAAACACCAGGGTTTTGCTAAGCGGAAGACAAACATGCCCAAGATAGAAGCTGAAGCACATTACCGATTCATTTTCCAAGAAGAATGCTCGAGCACATAACTCATGCTCATTCACAGATAGAAGCTCAAGCCAGTTACCAAATCATTTTCTTGAAGAAAGCTCGTGCCATATATCAATTCATTTCAAGAAAAATGTTTGAGCCAGTTACCAATATATGTTCAAGAAAAATGTTCGAGCTAGTTATCAATTCATTTTCAAGAGAATACTCAAGCCAATTATCAAATTATTTTCAAATAGAATGCTCATTACCAATTTATTTTCAAGAAGAATGCTCGAGCCATTACCTATTCATTTTCAAGAAAAACGTTCGATCCAATTATCAATTCATTTTCCAAGAAGAATGCTTGAGCACAGAATTCAAGCACATCGATAGAAAGAAGCTTGAGTCAGTTACTAATTTATTTTCTAGAAGAATGCCCGAGCCAGTTACCAATTCATTTTATCAAGAAGAATGCTCGAGCACTGAACTTGCGCCAGAAACTCGAGCCAGTTATCAAATTATTTTCAAGAAGAATGTTTGTGCCACTACTAATTAATTTTCAAGAAGAATGCATGAGCCAAGTATCAATTTTTTAAGAGAATACTAAACCAGTTACCAATTCTAATTTTTAAGAAAGGATACTCGAGCACAAAACTCGCACTATAAGCCCGAGCCAGTTATCAATTTATTTTCATGAAGAATGCTCGAGCCATTTATCAATTCATTTTTAAGATGAATGCTCGAACTCTGAACTCAACTCATCGATAGAAAGAGGCTCGAGCCATTTACTAATTTATTTTCAAGAAGAATGCTCAATTTAGTTAACAATTCATTTTGAAAAAGAATGCTCGATCATGGAATTCCTGATCATTGCCTAATAGAAGCTCGAGCCAGTTACTAATTCATTTTCAAGAAGAATGCTCGAACTAGTTACCAACTCATTTTTAACAAAAATGCAAGAGCACATAACTCAAGCTCATCACAAGATTATAGCTCGAGCACATAATTCAAGCCTCTTAAACAACTTCTACATGGCTTCTCAGCCAAGCTAGGTGTTAAAATCAGCCTTCTACCTAAATGAAACTTGGGGGTAGCCAACAAGCCATCCATATTACTTCTTCCAGGGCCAAACCTAAGTATCCAGATTCTTGGGGGTGACCATGAAGCTTCTCTAAACTTCTTGATTTGGGTAAACCTAAGTATTAAGTCAATACTTTGATCTGAATGATACTTGGGGGCAACCTACAAAATTTTCAAAGTTCCTTGATTTGGGCAAACCCAAGTATCACGAATAATCGAACAAATTAAACACTTGGGGGCGACCTCGAATACCACCATGATTGGCATCGTTCAGGCTCAATCCCATGTATTCAGATACATGTGGGTGGCCTCGAAGCCTCATGAACTTCTTAATTTGGGCAAACCTAAATATCACATCAATGATGGAATCATCAAAGATTTGATCATTTTGAACTCTGTCTGTAACTCACGAGAGGCTCGAGAATCAAAGTGAAGATGCGTACGAACGAGATATCCAGCAACAAGAAGAGGGAAAAGGATTGAATAGAGGAACTCCCGAATATTTGGTAATCTCAGATGTGCGCCTATCAATGGAACGGGTGACTCATTATTTTGATGAATTATTTCTTGAAGCTGAAGCAAATTCTATAACCCTTCGACTTGACTGATACTTGGTGATGACCTAAAAGTTTTTTAAAATTCCTTAATTTGGGCAAACCCTCGAACAGATTTAATACTTGGGGGCAACCTCATAGTCGACTATGATTGGCTTCCTTTAGGCTCAATCCCCTGTATTCGAATACTTGGGTGGAGCCTCGAAACCTCGTAAGCTTCTTGATTTTGGTAAACCTAAGTATCACATCAACCGTTCGACCTGACTAATACCTAAGGGCGGCCTTAAAAGTTTTTCAAAGTTTCTTGATTTGGGCAAACCCAAGTGTCATAAATAGTCGAACAGATTAAACACTTGGGAGCGACCTCGAAACTAAAACTTTAGCTTCGACTAGAATGATACTCCTCAAAGTTTCTAATGTAGTATTTCTACTTGGCCAAACCCAGACATCATGATCAATCCTTCGACTACAATGATACATTTTGAAGCCTCTAATGCAGTTTATCTACTATCCAAACTCAGGCGTTGATCAATCCTTCGACTAGTAATCCATAATATGAATACATAAACCCTAAAACAAATTATTGTACGAAGAACACACCAATTGGTTGGGAAAATCCCTTTAAGAGCTTCAATTTCTTAATAAAAATCAATTCCAATGGAATTACTCTCAAGCCCTAAGTCTCTCTCTCATAACTTTGATTGATCTAGCATAATCTAATCTTGCCTAGCCTTGCCCCTTTAATAAGGGTTACAAGTCTTAGTTACAAAATAGGATAAATATGCCCTTAAATACCTAAAGAAATAGGCTGAATCGCGCCTCTGTTCGAATAAAAAAAGTCTCTGTTCGAACAGAAAACATAACAAAAAGTGTATTCGAATAGACTATTAATGTATTCGAATAAAATACCTCAGACAGGTTTTTATTCAAATAGAAATCAAAGTGCATTCGAATAAAAAAGAAGTATATTCGAACAGACCAAAAGTCTGTTCGAACAGAACACTCAGACACCTGTTTATTTGAATATGAAAGAAGTTTATTCAAATACAAAGGGGTGTATTCGAACAGGCCAAAAGTCTGTTAGAATAGACTTTAAAAAAAGTCAAAAAACTCATTTAGATCCTCCTGGATCAGGACTCCCCCCTTTAGGAGCCTTGAGCTCCTGCTCAAGCTAGAACTGGATATGTAGGAATGTGGCGATGCCTATTTCCCTGCTGTACTACTTCAACTTGCTAGGTAGCTGACCTTTCTTACCAACTTGGAACGACTCAATACTATCCCGTCTTGTGGCATAAACTTTCATCTCTAGAATACCATCCTCCTGCAACGGATCTTCTCTTTCCATTCATAAGTTATCAATTGACGGTAGGCAAGTATCGATTGTAAAGTCTTCATCTAATAGAGACGGCTCAAATAGCTTCAAATGCTCGACATTAATCACCGAATACATCTTCATGAAAGGTGGCGAATCCAATTGGAAAGCATTATTACCAATCTTCTTAAGTATAAAAAATGGACCATAACAGATAGGTTTGAGCTTCTTACCTTCCCCCTTAAGTCGTTCCTTACCCAAATACAACCAAGCTAGGTCGCCCTCTTAAAAAGTATACTCAACCCGATGCTTTTCGTTTCGAGCCTTATACTTCGCTTGAGTCTTCTTCAATTGTGCTTCAACCACCTCATGAATCTTACTTATCTTCTCAATGAAACACTGAGCTTTAATTTGTTCCTCTTCCTCTTTCCCTGACGCCGTTTTATCGCCAAGACTAAGAGCCAAATCGAAAGGGCTTTGAGGCAAGTACCCTAAACAAACTTCAAATGGAGACTTCAAAGTTAAACCATAAATCGGCCGGTTAAACGCAAACTGAAGATATGGTAAACTCTCATCCCAAGATTAGAATGCTTAGAATGGAATCCCCGTAGTAAATGTACAAAAGTGCGATTAACTACCTCTGTTTCCCCGTTCGTCGGCAGATAAAAAGCGGTACTTCTCTTCAACTTAGTGTCCATCATCCCCTACAGCAATCTCCAAAATGCCCCAAAAAGTGGCTATCCCTATCAGAAATAATAGGAGAAGGGAGCCTGAAATACCTCCAGACGCCTCTGAAAAATAATCGCGCTGCTTCTTCCCCGGTGACCATCTTCTGGCATGGAATAAGAACAATCATCTTGCTGAATCGATCCACCAGCGCAAACAAATAGTCATTTTTACACCTGGCCATGGGCAAAACATCCATACAATCCATCAAAATGTTCTCCCAAGGTCGGCTAGGAGCTGATAATGGTAAGTACAGTCTTAACTTCCGATTGGAAGGCTTCGATGTGTTATATAACACGCAACTACAAACCACATGAGCAACATCCACCTGCATCATCGGCCAATAGACATAATACCGTAAATTTAAAAGAGTCTTCTCAACCCTAAAATGACCTGCCACCCTGGAACAATGTGCCTCTCAAATCAAATACAAACGGTCTCTACCCTCAAGAATACATAGTAGACTACCCCTGTAAATCAAACTATCCTTCAAAATATACTCGCATGTCTTACCTTATAGCAACTTCTCGTGAATCACTTTGAGCTCCTTGTCATCATCATACCCTGTAACGTACTCAGAAGGAACAATAGGTTGTATCTGCATAGCTACCAACAAAGCAGTAATAGTTGGTAATGGGGGCGAGATAGCATATAAGCCAATTTGTTATCCACTCCTTTCTTATACTTGATTAGTAAGGTAAGCTTCTGAAGGTACGACATCTACTTCATATGGTAAGATTGTTGCAGCTTGGACTGCATAGATAAGAACTGTAATGGTTTGTGATCGGAATGTACCACAACCTCCTTCCCTAATAAGTAACTCCGCCAATGTTTCACTGATTAATATAACGCATAGAACTTCTTATCGTATGTAGGATAGTTGTGTACTACTCCTATAAAACATCTCAGAATGGTAAGCAACCGGCTTCCCATCCTGTAAAAGGATTGCCCCCAATGTAGTCAGACGCATCTGTCTCGACCTCAAAAGGTTGATACAAATTAAGCAATGCTAACACTGGTACATTCGTAATCTTGCACTTCAGTAACAAAAAATTCTTCTCATGGTGCTCTTCCCATACAAACTGTACTCTGGTCTTCGTCAAAGAATGTAGCGGTATGGCTATTTATGAAAAATGCTGAATAAACTTCCATAAGTAATGACAAGAACCCATAAAACTCCTCACTTCCGTCACTGTACGGGGTCGAGGATAAGTAGTAATGACCGAGACCTTCTCTGGATCGACCTTAAGCTTACCGCCACCAATAATAATCTCAAATAGACTAGCTCCCTCTTCCCAAACTCGTACTTCTTTCCGTTTAGAAAAAGTTGTTGTGATCGCAAAACGCCCAACACTTTGCGTAAATGCCTAAGGTGTTCCTTCCATGTATGACTATATATTAAGATATCATCCAATACACAATCACAAAATCATCAATAAATGCACGAAGTACCTTATTCATTTACTGCATAATCGTTGCCGAAGCTTTGCATAACCCAAAGGGCATCACAAACCACTCAAATAGTCATTGTTTAGTTTTGAAAGATGTCTTTCAAGTATCCTCTTCTCGGATTCTAACTTGATGGTAACCCGACTTAAGATCCAACTTGGTGAAAAACTAAGCCGTCTGCAACTCATCTAAAAGCTCGTCAATCCATGGAAGCGGATAACGATTCTTCACAGTAATCTTATTCAACGCCTGATAATCAGCACACATCCTCCAAGACTCATCAGACTCTATAACAGAAGTCCGAAATAACCTAATATTGGGTAGTGGCTCACCATTCACCAAGGTGATATCATGCTTCACATCCCTCTTGCGCGACATCCGTTCTATGCCTAGAAATAAGTCTTCATATTCCCCTTTTAACTTTCCCATATCGGTTTTGTTGCTTAGGAGACATTACCAAAGTAGATAACACCTTAGTCGACGGACCCTCTTGAACCGATTGCACCAGCGATAATACAAATTTTCCGTTCGCATTAGCCAACCTCTTCGCCCGAGTCGCTGTAACTAAATTAATGGTAGTACTATGTTCTTTGCACGCATTCATATAAAACTCTGCTCTATGGTAAAGGATTGTATCTCGATTCCAAAGATGAGGGATACCCAAGATGACTTGACACGCGTCCGACAGAACCACCTCACATGTTACTTCGTCAATAAACTTCTCAGTAATCATAAACTTGAACGTACACTGCTTAGTGATCTTCAACCCTGCGTCTTTCTGAATCCAACCCAAACCATACGGCTTAGGATGAACCATAGTAGCCAATCCTATCTTCTTCATCACCACATCAAAAATTAAATTCTTCTGACAACCCGAATCAATGATAGCCTCAACTAAGCTCTGCTTCACTTGAATGCTGACATAAAAAAGTTCTTCCTGATTCGCCTTATCGATAGCTATAGGTTGCTTGAACATTAGAATAAGCTTAGGATTTGGCTTATCTAAATCCGAAAGATCCACAATCATTGCGGCTAGTGCACATTTCTCTTTCTTGCCCCTCTCCTCCTTCGGCCGAAGCTCTGGGTGAAGATTCTAACATTTATTTGAAATGTTCCCATTAGCCTTGCAATGACTACAGGAATCCCCTTGAATGAAGACCCCTTTCCTTTGGACTCCCCTTTCTGATCATACTTCAAATTAGACTTCTACCCTAACTTTCTCTTGTCGTCTTTCTTGTCACTCTTCAAGTACTTGCCTTCAATAGCAATTGCTTTAACGGTAGCATCTTTGATATTTTCCATATTAAAGATCTTTAATTATCTTATAATGCACTTCGACAAACCTCCCGTATATTTCATGAACATCTCATACTCATCCACATCAATATCTAAAACGAACGATTGATTATGAAACTCTGAAGTGAATTATTGTACGGATTGCCCAAACTTTTGGCGCAAGTTATGCCATTTGTACCATCGCTCCTGTTCATACCCAATTGGATAAAATTGCTTTCTCACCAAAACCTTAAATTCTTTCCAACTCAATCTTCCTACTTCGTGGCGTTTCTGATAGGATTTCCACCATGTTAGTGAATGACTTGCGAATTTCAATGCCGAGAAACAAATCTTCTGAGCGTTGGAATATTCATAAATAGAAAAATAGGTCTCTAATCTATCTAACCAATTATCCAACTTCTCAGCATCGATTGAACCATCGAATACCAAAATTTTAATCTTAAAGTCAAGACGAAGATTACACATATAATTCATTGACTTACCAATACCCGAGCGCTCCTTGACGGATTCGGCATCACTAGAATCATTATCTATCTCCATAATATCCTCGTCTCCATCCACCTCCATAACCCCTTTCTTCCTCGAGCGGCCTCGCCGTTTCGCCGAAGCAAAAGATTTCGCGAGGTTCATGAGACGTACTTGTTCTACCAACTCCCCAACAATAGAAGTTAGATTGGAAACTGTCATTTCCAAAGTCATGAGTCGATCGCCAAAATCACCCATCTCCAAATTGGTCTTCTTTTTTGAATTAAGTTTTTGGTGAATCTTCAACAGACGCACTAGCTTCTCCTTCGTTTGCTTGAGACGGTCACGAGTAGAGACCATAAACCATAATCACCCCTGAGAATCATAACTAGAAAACTGATACCACTTAATCCACAATACAAATAGAGAAATCCTGAAATGAATAATTGTACGAAGAACACACCAATTGGTTAGGAAAATCCTTTTAAGAACTTTAATGGCTTAAAATAAATCAATTACAATGGATTACTCTCAAGCCCTAAGTCTCTCTCTCAGAACTTTGATTGATCTAACATAATCTAATATTGCCTAGACTTACCCCTTTTATAAGGGTTATAAGTCTTTGTTAAAAAATAAGACAAATATGCCCTTAAACAAATATGCCCTTAAACAAATATGCCCTTAAATAGAACAAGTCTCTGTTTGAATAAAAAACATAATAGAAAGTGTATTCAAATTTACTATTAATTTATTAGAATAAAACATCTCAGACAGGTTTTTATTTGAATAAAAATCAAAGTGTATTCGAATAAAAAAGAAGTGTATTCAAACAGACCAAAAGTATGCTCGAACAGAATACTCAGACACCTGTTTATTCGAATAGGAAAGAAGTCTATTCGAATACAAATGAGTGTATTCGAACAGACCAAAAGTCTATTAGAATAGACTTTAAAAAAATTCTAAAAACTCATTTAGATCCTCCTGGATCAACTAGAATAATACTTCTCGAATCCTTTAATACAGTCTATCTAGCTACATGGCCAAACCCAAACTCCTTCGACTAGAAAGAGACTTCCCAAGCCCTCTAATACAGCTTGTTCTTTGACTAAAATGATACTTTCGAAAGCCTCTCATACAACTAGCTTATCTACTTGGCCAAACCCAAATGTCAGAATCAGTCATTCGACTAGCATAATACATCTCGAAGCCTCTAATACAGCTTCTCTACTTGCTCAAACCCAAAAATCACATTTAAATCTTCGACATCAGCCACAATTAAGAACGACCTCAAAGCCTCTAACATGGCTTCCAACACTTTCTATCCTAGTCCATATCTTTCTAATTGATAAACCATCGATCACAAACATCCCCTCTTAAATAACCATAACTTGCAGCTCCACCACAATCCCCTACTTATCCAAAAGCTCTCAGCAATTAATACCAATTTCCAAGACACCTCATGTGTCGAGACTCTTATCTTTTCAACTCGACCCATATGTAGCTCCAGATCAACTCACAAGTAGCTCTAGCTAAGAGGGGGTGAATGTAGTAGCCTTCTCGCTACCCTCGAGCTGCTGCCAGCTAGAAGCCAAACATCACAATTACAGATGTGCAAGTATAGAAGTCTGATACCTTTAACCTTTAATTCAACTCGAATTCTCGGCCAACTAGAAGCCAACCTCCATACATCATAAATTCTAACAACTGATCAAACTCAATTACTTTCGAGTTTAACCACCTCGAACTGGCTACATGGACGTGATTACCTGACATCATAATAATGGAATACAGTTGTGCAGATAGAAGATAATGGATGATAGCTGTGCAGATAGAATATAATGGAAGACAGTTATACAAATAGAAGATAATAGATGACAGCTAGGCAAGAAAGATACATTTGCAATCTAAGTTCTCTATAGTGACATCACATTTCCTATTCTCTATAAATAGGAAAAGAGAGCTACCATAAAGGGGGAGAGATTTTTTCCCCCACACACCCTTGAGAAGCTCAGACAACCTTCGAACACATTCTAAAAGCTTAAAGACACAGTATACTCGAGCCTTTTATTTGTAATCTCATCCATTTAAACAATTTCATCTTAAAAATTCTCACTAGAGGTCGTGAAGGAATCCCATTCTAAAACTCCACGCAAGTGTGTCTACTAGGATATCTGTATTTATATTAAGTGTACTTGTTAGAACCCCTAATCGAGTATTACTCATGTAGTGTAAGAGTGTAATCTACCCTCTACGAGATTAGGCCCCTACATATATGATCTACTTATTATAGATGTTACTTTCATAATCGTCTTTTTATGCAATGATGACTACCATAGGAATAGAATAGTCAAAAACTCTTGGAACATTCACCCTATTTATAGTGTGAAGCAGCCTAAACTGTAGTTGGATACTCCCCTCTAATTGGATCAAAAATATTAAACACCGATAGTTCACTAAGGGGCAACATTGGTGGTTATGGAGGCACTTTAAGGATCTTAGATGTCGTTAACTTGTTTACTGGTATACAATGTAGCTAATGAAGCTTTCTCAATCCTTTTACCACGAGATGCAAGCCACCCATTTAGGCCTTCGATCAGCTTCATATCCAATAGGGTATGAGGATTTACAAGCGTGCATTGATTCAGTATCATGCACCCTGGGACTGTTTTATCATGGCTAAGAAGATCATGAGCTTCATTAAACAACTTTGGAGAATCCAAAAAAGGCCCTAAGTTTCTTACTTCTCACTCTTTTGGTGTAGAAGAAATTGTATTGTCCTTTGCAGGATTGGACCCGAGGTTCGAAGACTCTAACAAACTCCTAAAATTGCTCATCTCTGTATACAAGTATATACGGGGATTGATTTTATTATAACTGGAGGTTCCATCTCGAAATCAATTGGCAATAAGTGGAGTTGCCCCAAGATCTTATATTATTGAAGTGCAAGGCTAGAATACCCGATGTGGGACTATATCTTAGAACAAACCCTCATCACGTGTGGCGCAATTTTTGAGCTTAACACGTGGATGAATATTTGGGTGACGTAGAGCAGCACGTGGGCAGCAATTAGAGGAGTTTCTCTGAGATCTTATATTATTAAGTGCAAGGCTAAAATACCTGATGTGGGACTATATCTCAACACGCCCCCTCCTCACATGTGGCATAATTTTTGAGCTCAACACGTGGATGAATATTTGGGTGATGCGGAGTAGCACGTATCCCGGTGGGCTCGACACTTGGAATAAAAACCCGCTTTGATACCATATTATAACTGGAGGTTCCATCTCAAAATCAATTGACCATGAGAGAAGTTGACCCAGGATTTTATATTATTGAAGTGCAATGCTAGAATACCCGATGTGGGACTATATATCTCAACAAATTGGGGGACTCTAAGTGGACCTTTACCCTGCTTAGGCCCAGGATCACCTCTGTCTTCTAGCTCCTTCCATGCATAACAACACATGTGTACATACCTAGATAACTAAGATAAGGATATACGGGTACCAATTACATGAATTCCTATTATTTTTTCTCTAAGAACCTGGTCATGGGTCTGCCTAACCCTAGCTTACCTAGCAGGAGGGGTAGCAAACACACGAGTGCATTTTTGTTGTTTTACTTTTTTGCTGTTTTTACTGTTTGCCCAACCACCGGTTGATACGTGTCTCTTCGTTAGCTGTAATATTTTATTTCTCTGCCCGAGATATTAAAGGGCAGCTGACGTGGGACCTACAATTATTTATATTCAAACTCTTTTCTTTTCTCTTACTCCTTCTCTTTCCTCTTCTTCTCTCCTCTTGGTCCCGCACAACCACCACCATTATTTATATTCAAACTCTTTTCTTTTCTTTTCTCTTACTCCTTCTCTCTCCTCTTCTTTATTGGTCAATTTTGGCATAGAAACCATATATCTTCATATACTCTTTTCTGGGGTTTGTGGTTTGTGAGGTTGGGGAAATGTACCCTTAACCTATACATGTAAGAACTTGGTGTATTTTAAGCCAAATAAAACTAAATAAGCTTATCTCAGTAGACACCGTTATGCAAACTGAAACAAAGTCAATTAAAGCGATTTAGAGAAGAAATAGTTCCTAAAGTCCAAGTAGGCGCATTACATAGTTGACATCGATACAAATATGAGAAAGCGAAATAACTCAGATGACGTCGCAACGCCGAATACTAGAAAGCGAAATGTTATCAAAAGTGTTTGCAGGTGCATGTTTTTCCTCTTGTTCGAGTCAAAGCTTTCTTGCCAGCGCAGTGATGAGGTGGTTATAGTTCGATATTGGAGCAATATTTCGCAGTGTTTCAAGCGTGGCTCTCAAATATTTCATATCGATTTAACCCGCTTGTAAATATTTAGCGGTATGACCTTCAACTGAACATGTAATATTTATCATCAGTGCAACACATTAACAGAATGGAAAGCACTTAATATCTACAATCGATATCTCTGCAACTTATATTTACCATTAGCAATCTTTTTAGATTATAAAAATGCGGAACTGTTCGCAACCCAAAAAATGCACAATGCTTAGATGCTTAAGTTTGAGACGATATGTATGCAGTAACTATCCATAGAAAGTGGGAGTAGTATACATGGCGAGAGTGGAAGAAGATACAATTACAAGAAAACCTCTTTAAACCTAACTGTAAAAGAAGAAAGTATTCGAATATATTTTTTCTCAGGTGAAGGCTTCTCGTACTTGTGACACTTTCTTGGTCTGAATTGAACTGAACTCACTTTCTTGAATCAATACTGCAGCAGATGCAACTACCATTATGTTTTCTCTCTGATGCCAATAGGAGAGAAGAAGTGAGAGAGGAGTAAGAGAAAAGAAAAGAAAAGAGTTTGAATATAAATAATTGTAGGTCCCACATCAGCTGCCTTTTAATATTTCAGGCAGAGAAATAAAATATTACAGCTAACCAAAAGACACGTGTCAACCAGTGGTTGGACAAACAGTAAAAATAGCAAAAAAGTAAAACAACAAAAATGCACTCCAAACACACCCCTCCTAAACCCATCAAGTACATTTACTAAATGAAATGTCAAGTGCATGAACTGGAAAACGTGTTTTTAGGAGTAAAATATGAAATTTGTTGAGGAAAAATCACACAAAATAAATGAAAATTTTGGGTGCATATGTAACTAATGCATTTAACAACTTTGCTAAATGGCAAGGGGATGATATGAATGAGTATGACGTTTCACACCTTTGTCTTTTTCACCTTTGGCAAAGCATTAATTGGAAAGCTAGGGACGGCAGAGAGAACATCAACATGGGGAACCTCGTCTCGCCTCGCCTAGTAGTAGTACGCTTTTGCTTGTTTCTTGCTTCATCAAATGACCTAGTATTTCCATTTCCGGTGGAGGTAACGACTGGAGTTGCCAGTGAATTGTGATGGTATGGTTCAAAAGACGCTGATAGACTCGATATGCGATGTTGGTGCGGTTCAACCCTACTGCAGTATCAATGAACAAATTGGTTATGTGGTTTGATTGAGCCGTGCCAATATCACATATTGCGCTCCATATCAAGGCAGGTATGTGATGTGACAACGCAATTTTTTTCATGTTTGGATTGTTAAAAACTCATTTTACACCCTATGAATTACTTATGTCGTAATTAGTAACTACAGAAAAAATGTCATTTGGCAATTTGTTTTCATAATCAGTATTTTTTGGAAATTGATATAGATCACTCTCTCTATAGGTCAAATCCAGATTAGTACACTGATGTAGGATTTGTGAAAATGTTAATTAATGGTTGGGAATCACTAATGTGGTCATTATGTATTGCTAATGTTCAGGGCTTAGGAGTGATTTGCACTTATTACCTTTGTTTCATCTTCGCTAAACTAGAATTTACTTTAAACACTAGTTAATCTATCTTAGGTTCCATGGTGAAATCTTGACTAAGAAATACCTCATTAGTTAGACACTGCAACACCTGGGCACAGGCACTACACTGCACTGTCTTGAAAGAACATTCACCCTAACATTAGGCTGCCTAGATGGCATCATTTGATCGACTTAACTAGACGCCCTTTGTTTCTGTATACAAGGCATCTATGGTGGCATTTCGACCCAATGTTTTTCGGTGGTGTCCCATGGAATGCACAATTTCGATGTGACCCGAAGACCCTCAGAATATTTCTCACATGCTATTTACACAAATCCTGCTCCTAGTACACCACAACATTCCTCTACAAATATTGTTAAGATATTTTCCTGAAAAAATATTTGAAATGGCCGAGAAAAAGGGATTCTCAACAGAAATCTCCTTTTAAATACCAAACCCTACCGCCTCTCATTTCAAAAAAGAAACAAAATGGAGTCAGAGAGGCTCTTTGCTTGTGCAATTATATGCATCTTATACCTATCATCATCATGGGTTGGTGTTAATTCACAAGCAGGTACAATGCCTTGTATGCAAAAACTCCTTCCTTGTCAACCATTCTTGTCTAACCCCGTAGGTGTACCACCACCAACATGTTGTCTTCCACTCAAGGAAACGATTGGCGTTGATCCTTCATGTCTATGCAAAGTGTTCAACAATCCTGCCCTTTTAAAGACACTTAATATCACTCAAGATGATGCTTTGAAACTTCCCAAAGCTTGCAATACCAATGCCGATATTAGCATTTGCTCCAAGGGTATGTCCCCTTTTTTTCTTGGAATTTTTTATGGGCTAATCCCAAAAGAAGGGTTTACCGTTTTGTATATCTTGTTTTTGCTTAAATTTTTGCGGGCAGTTGTGTACCATTAATTAGATTGTCAAATAATTGCCAAATCACCAATAAAATGGGGCTATTTAGTCTAATTTGTTACTTTTTGTTACAGTTGGCGTAACTCCAACAGGTTCACCAACAGTCCTTTCTCCTCCAACTGACGATAAGAAAGGTGGTTCACATCGTGTCATCAATGTTTTCGGTGGATACGGTTTCGTTGCTCTATGCGTGTCATTAGTTATGTCAGCATTCTAGGCTTATTAGTTCTAAGATGGTTCAGTAGAAGTCTATTTTTTTTTTCTTTCTGAATCTTAGTTTAAAATAATGATGAAAGTGGTTGAAATAGGATGTTATCACTTAATGGATTTGAGATTAGGAGTATTAAAGAGTATTTGTCATAATCTGTCTCTATAATCATTTGGTGACCAATGTTAAATGAAATTTAAGACTTGATTTCAATTGGTGCCATTTGCAAATTTCAAGGACATCGTTGAGCAATTGTTTTGGACTATGCCATCTTCAAATTGGTCATTATTTGGGTTTCAGCTAAATGACTACTAGATATGCCTAACAAGCAAGCTCATAGGCAAGTTACGGAAAATTGTTGTCCCTAGATCCCAACGCAATATTGAATGTGCGTGTATACATGTATTGATACCCCATTGAAAATGCCTTTGAACAACTTCATAAGCTGCGCAAGTAAAACATGTATAACAGATTATGATGAAATGATAAAAATTCAAATGAGCATAAACGTGGGTTCCTCTTCATCAGGCCAGATCATTGTTCTAATTTGCCCAATCATCATGTAATCAACTATGTTGTTTCAACCCACGGAATCCCAATGGTAGTTATTTAGATCCGGGTCTGCTGCCAATTTTTCAAGGCAAGACAAAATACTTTGCCCATCAGTAGTAGTAGGAATGCCTTTATTCTGTGCCAGTTCATTTTTAGCAATACCCTGTGGGTCATTTTTCCACAATCTGAATTTAACCAATGGGGTGAAGAGAAATAAACTTAAATGCTGATGGTGAGTTTAATTACACAGTTGCTTCTAGTATAGTTCGGCAGGGTAGGTTTAAAGTGAGGAATATTTACGCGAACATCGTAAGCTTATCACATAGCACCAAGACCGCCCTTGCAAACATTTTGACAAAATAAATAAATTACTCAAGACTTCATAAGGTGTTTGATAGACGTAGAAATACGTAGGATTAATGCGCCTAAAAGTATCATTTTGTTAATCCCGATATATTAATTTATAATGTTAGTAGCATTTTCTTATTTTAAAGCACTTATCACTGTTGGAGCTAATAAGTAGAAAAATACATCTAATGGAAGGTATAAAGAGTTGAAACATCTCCAGCAGTCTCTCAGGCACAAGGAAGATTCCTACATTCAAAATACTTGTAGATTTTCTCCATGGAATAAAGATGATGAAAGACTCTGCAAGGATTAACATGAGATAAGATTTATCTTTATCTGATAGAGTTTTAGAATTGTAAATAAGCCTCTCCTACCTCCTATAAATATGAGAGCAATTCTATGTATTTTACACATCTCAATCTCAGGAAGGAATAAAACTTGCGTTTTTCAGTATCTTTCTCTTTCTCTTCCTTTTATTTTATGCATTTAATTTAAGCTGTGATCAACACCATTAATGGAGAGCTAATCTCCTTAGCTTAGGCTAAGGATTGAACCTCCGGTGAAGTGAGCTAAATTGATGTTAATAGTAGTTTAGATCTAGAATTAATCTTCAATTCTCTGATTTGAAGTTACGAAGAGTTGATCTAGCCATGACGACACTAAGTTACTACAAATATGTGGAAGATGTCGAATTAGCCATATTCGATTGTTTTCACGCTCAAAGGGAATTTTAGATCACTAGAGTTAATACTCTCCACCTAGCCATAGAAATGAGTTTATAAACCCTAGATCCGATTGTCCATGAACAGCGAAGTTCTTACTCAGGGTTTTAGCCACAAACCCTAGATCTTAGACCCGAATAAACCTAGCCATGGCTATTACGTGTGGATAGAAGCTACCGTTTTCATATCGTTTAGTAAACTAAGTCGGAGGTGATCCAAAGCCTAGGTTCTTTTTCTTATAATCGTACCGAAAGTTAGTAATTTAGATTTATGTTTTAAACCAAAACTCATTTATCAAAATTAGTTTAGATTCGTTTATTAGTTAATTAGAAAATTATATTTTTAATATGTTTACTCCCCGTGGATTCGACCCCCGCTTACCCTTATTATATTTCGACACCCGTAGTTTTGAGCGGGGTATTTAAAGACCGAGTTTTTCTCGCATCAAAATTGGCGCCGCTGCCGGGGAGGCAACGGTCTATTAAATCATAGTTTTTTTATTTTAACTAATTTATTTTTGTCTTTTTAATTGTTAAGTTTGCCAATTTATTTATTTTATGCTTAGATCTCTGAGATTTCTTTCCGAATAAATTAGTCTCAAAATTTTCTTATAAGCGGTTTCGGAGATATTAATTTTGGAAGAAACATACTCAGTTTTCATCGAAAGATGTGTTCCTGAATGTTTTACAGTTTTTGACCATCTATACTTTACAATTTAGGAATTTGTTTGGGACATAAGTTCTAGATAATTCAAAACCCTTTCCAAATTGCTATAGATCATATTTTTTCTGTTTAGTCGTTAGAGAGTAATAGCCTTTTGAAACAACAGTAAAAGCAGTCTCAGTAAAGGATGCCACTGTTCATTAATCAGCTGTTTTGAGCGGTAGGGAAGCAAAATTATAAAAGACTTTCTTCTTCAATGTTTTTCCTTTCTGAATTATCTTTCCAAATTGGTATTATTTAATGTTCTCTCTCAACTGAGTTCAACGATATACGCATTTGAAAATCAGGATGTCATAGACTGCAATAAACTTGGAAATTGATTTTATATTTTTGTTGTCGTAAGTTCACTAATTATTATTATTTTCTCTTGTTTTGGAGGATAATCACAAAGTTGGTACTCTGAGATCGTGAGGAATTTAGAACATTCATTGACAAGCTTCTCTCTAAATCCTTCTTGTGCCCTCTAAGTGAAGGGGCATTTCCTTCTTTCGCCCCCTAAGTGAAGGGGCGGCCACAGCTTCACCGGGAAACACTTCCCGTAGGTTGGTATTTTCTTAAAACTTGACATATAAAAGGGGTTCATCACCGCTCCACCCCGGCATTAGGAAAGTAAGTCGTGTGGATTATTCAAATACGCGTTGCTCTTAAATTAAAATATTTGTTGTGTTTGGATTGACATGTTATCGTGTTTTAATTTTTGCTCTATGCTTAACACAGTAAAGGTTTTTAACCGCTAGGGCTCTTCCGCGGGATTTCATCACCCAAAGGAATCTCCAGCGAGTGGGACCTCCCACCTAGGGATACGGAGAAATTCGTATCACACGTTCCTAACTGTCCCGACCTTTAAATTTAATTAAAACATAAAAAGCTATTAATAAGATTTCCAAGGGATTTCATCACCTGAGGAATTAAGAGGTACCGAACCGGGGTACCAACACGAATTCATTAGAACCACTTCAACCAAGCGCCGCGAACCATCGGTTGTTAAGCGACGTCACCGTTCCGTGTGAGTCACGTACGATAAGGCGAGGCACATGGGTGTGAGGACTGATGCTCAAACACTAAGACCATTGTTAGCATAGTGAAACTTTTGTGTTAGGAATCACACACTAGCCCGACCTACCCAGTTTGATTAGCATCTAGATTATGATTGACTTAGTTAATTTTACTTTAAAAACCGTTGATGTGTTTATCTTCAATTGTGTGTTTAAATTCCTGTTGAATTTTACAATTTTATTTTATTTAATTTCATTAGTATATGCCCAAGTACGATCGGATTAGGCAACATATTGATATACTACCGATTCCTAAAACAGCTAATACGGCTAACCAAGTCCAACAGAAAAACCTTCAGGCCATATACGACCTTGAAATTAAAAATGAATTTCTTCCTGAACCAATGGGTGGCAAGTCACTAAGGGAGCTTTTTGCTTCCGTTTCGGAAAACTTGCCAAAATGTTTTAAGTTGCCAGTAATTACGGCAACCCAGTTCGATATTAAGCCTGCGATTTTGATCATAATCCCACCTTTTCATGGGCTCGATAACCAAGACCTATACTTGCATATCGATGAATTTAAGTCTATCTGCCAAATGTTTCGATGTAAGGACATAGCAATGGAGTACATCTATTTACTCCTTTTCCCATTCTCTCTAAAACACAAGGTAAAACGTTGGTTGAACTCTCTGCCATCCGAGTCAATTGACAAGTGGGATACCCTTAAACAGAAGTTTAAAATTAAGTTTTTCACCATGCAAAAAACTGACCTTTTAAAACGTGATATCTCTGATTTCCTTCAAGAAGACGGAGAAAATTTTTACGAAGCATGGGAACGTTTTAAGGAAAAATTGTTAAGGTGCCCCTATCATGGTTTTGAGAAATAAAGACTAATCTAATTCTTTCTGCACAGGTTAACTCTTTCAACCTGTGAATCAATCGAAGCCCATAGCTCAGGAAAATTCCAAGATATGGATGAAACTGCTGCATATGTATTTCTTGATAAATACCCTGAGACATCCCAACAATGGGACTTTACTTCTCGTGATCGTAGGCCCATTAGAAAAAGACGCATCCTTAAATTACCTGAAAGCCTCAAATTAAAAGTCTAACTGAACTCCCTTACACATAAAGTCGAGGCCATGGCCGTAGGGAAAGTAGCGGCCCCTAAACCAGCATCCATTCCTGGGGTCTGCAATTTATTCAATGATCCGACCCATTATGCACGCACGTGTCCACAACTTCCTGAGTTAATTAATAATAATCCGGACCACGTTAATGCTATCTTGGATAATGAAAGGAGATAACACCAAAATAATTTTGGTAGATCTCCTTGGCAAAGTAACCCAGCATTTTCTTGGAGGAGTCAACCACAAGGACAATCCAGTTATAATCCTCCACCATATCAGCAGAATCAAACATACCCGACCAAACAAGCCGACCCAGTTAGTTTAGAATCCACACACCAGCAGTTTATTACATAGATTAGGGTGGTTACCCAACAAAATTCTAGGGAACTTTCAAAAATACGAGCCTTTACACAGAAGCTAGACACCCAAATAGGACAAATAGCAAGCCAATTAAGTGAACGTGAAAAGGAAAAATTCCCTAGTCAACCAATTGCTAACCCGAGGGCCACCTTTGAGGTTCATACGCAACAGAGCTCACCTGAGAACATTGAAACTGCTCAAGTAGTTATGACCCTTCGGAATAAAAAAACTATAGAAACTCGACCAGACCCTATATTGCCAACTAAGAACATTTTAGTTCCCAAATCTCAGGAAAAAACCCATGAAAATCTAACATCTAGGCCATATCATGTTCTAAATCTACCGGACCTAGTAGACAAGCCTTATGTGCCTAGGGAGCCATTCCCTAACCGACTTATTCCTGCAAAAAAGAACGAAGGCCTGAAAGATATTCTCAAGTTATTTAAACAAGTACGGATTAACATTTCGCTCTTGGACGCTATCGATCAGGTTCCGTCATATGCTAAATTCCTTAAGGAACTGTGTATAAAGAAACGTAGAACCAGAGTTAGAAAGAATTCCTTTAGTGTTGAACAGGTTAGCTCTGTCCTACTATTTGAAATACCGATCAAACAAAAGGACCCAGGATGTTCTACCATTCCCTTAGTAATGTGAAAGCACTACATCCAGCAAGTACTCCTTGATCTTGGGGCCAGTGTAAAGCTTATTCCATTTTTTTTATAAGGACCTCGATTTAGGCGAACTTAAGCCCACCAGGATACAACTTCAACTCGCTGATATATCTATCAAAACTGCTAAGGGTATTGTTAAGGATGTGATCATTAAGGTGAACGAATTTTACTTTCTAGTAGATTTTGTAGTCCTTGATACACCACCAATTTCGAATGTCCATGGCCAAATCTCTATTATATTAGGTTGACATTTCCTAGCTACTTCCAATGCTATAATCAATTGTAGAAATGGAATAATGAACCTAACATTCGGTAACATAACCTTGGAACTGAGCATTTTTAATGCCATAAGGTAATATCAGGATTCTCCTGAAGAATGTAATATGATAGGTACCATTATCTCCGAACATTCTAGGGACGACCTCTTAGAAGATTTTCTCGAGGACGACATCGTTGGTATTCACGAGTCAATCCTAAAAGACATTTCAGCTGTTCTTAAAAATAATCCTCCTGGATACACTCCTCCTCATCGGTATACTCCCAATTTCGAGTCACTTCCTATGTCTTCTAACCCCTCAGTTCCTTCTATTGTGTCACCGCCAAAGCTTGATCTTAAAGTACTTCTAGATAATCTAGGGTATTGGTTCCTCAGGCCTAACAAGACTCTTCCTGTTATCATTTCATCTTCATTGGACTTAGATCAGGAAAATAAACTCCTTGCCATACTAGACACCCACAAAGAAACAATTGGATGGTCAATAACAAATATCAAAGGAATAAGTCCATCAATAGTTATGCATAGGATACACTTAGAGGAAAGATCCAAAATATCTTGAGAACCATAACGACGTGTAAACCCTCAAATGAAGGAGGTAGTAAAGGCAGAAGTTATGAACTTCTTGATGTGGGTATTATTTATTCCATCTCCGACAGCTCTTGGATAAACCCAGTCCATGTGGCACCTAAGAAATCAGATAGGATAACGAGTTTGCATTGATTACCAAAAGCTAAACGCGTCCACTCAAAAAGACCATTTCCCATTACCATTCATGGATCAAATATTAGAACATTTAGCTGGTCATTCATTTTACTGTTTCCTGGATGGTTATTCAGGATACAACCAAATTTCAGTAGCCCCTGAAGACCAAGATAAAACCACTTTTACTTGCTCATTTGGAACTTTTGCCTATCGTCACATGCCTTTTGTCTTATGCAATGCACCCGCGACCTTTCAACGGTGTATGTTAAGTATTTTCTCAGATATGGTAGAAAAGTTTTTAGAGGTCTTCATGGATTACTTTTCCATTTATGGTTCCATATTTGATGAATGTCTTATAAACTTAGAATTGGTCTTGATCCGGTGTAAAGAGAAAAACTTAATCCTAAATTGGGAAAAATATCATTTTATGATAAATCAAGGAATAGTACTTAGCCATTTGATATCATCTAAGGGGATAGAAGTTGATAAAGCAAAAATTGATTTGATTTATTCTCTACCTCCTCCTAAAACAGTGAATGACGTTTGCGCATTCCACGGGCACGCAGGTTTTTATCGACGATTCATTAGAGACTTTTGCAAAATCTCGCGACCTTTATGCAATTTGCTTGCTAACGACATCCATTTTGATTTTAACAGTATATGTTACAAGTCTTTTGAAACACTTAAGTTCTCATTGACCACATCACCGATTTTCAAGCCACCCGATTAGACCTTACCATTCAAAATTATGTGTGACGCTTCAAATTATGCCGTGGGTGCCGTGTTAGGACAACATTTTGAAAAAGCACCCCATGTCATTTGTTATGCGAGTAAAACACTGAATGATGCTCAAATTAATTATACGACGACTAAAAAAGAGTTGTTAGCCATCGTCTTCGCGTTAGAAAATTTTTGGTCATACATTTTAGGGTCAAAAATCATTGTGTACTCTGACCATTCAACCCTTCAATATCTTCTTCATAAAAAGGACACTAAACCACGTCTTATCCGTTGGATCCTTTTACTCCACGAATTTGACCTCGAAATACGTGATAAAAAAGGGAAAAAAACATTGTTGCCGACCATTTGTCGCGTTTGATAGTCGACCACTTTAACGAAGACCTTCCTATTTCTGAGCATTTTCCCGATGAACTGTTAATGAATATTAATAGGGCACCCTGGTTCGCCGATATTGCAAATTACTTAGCAGCAGGGTACATACCACCAGATTTGAGCAGACAAGATAAAAAGAGATTTGAAACAATCTCCAGACAATTTATTTGGGAGGATCCCTATTTATTTAAAGTTGGTGCTGATCTAGTGATTCGTCGTTGTGTCCATAAAAATGACATTTCAAATTTTAAAAATAATCTTCATGATGATGGTTGTCATTTTAGGCCCCGTAGAACAACTAATAAAATACTTCAATATGGTTTTTATTGGCCTACTTTATTTAAGGACACTTACGACCATTATTCACAATGTGACCATTGCCAAAGGGTTGGCAACGTGGGTCGTCGGGATGAGATGCCTCTTAACCATATTTTAGTGGTTGAAAATTTTAATGTCTGGGTGTAATGACCTAAATTTTTCTTTTATATATATATATATATATATATATATATTTATATTTAATTATGCATCTATATTTTATTTTTTTGACATCATGTATTGTGTTTCATCATTTTATTGTTGTAGCTATTAGCATGGCATTTAGGCTTACTGTCGATGTGAACATTAGAGCATCGTTTTACCCGTAGGAGGTAGACTTCATTGTGGCTATTGCTTAAACTCTGTTGTGGGAGGAAGAGTTCTGTTGGAAATAGGGATTGGTTGATGCCATTGTGGGCTGCCATTGTGGGCTAAAAATAGGATTAATAGAAGAGAGAGAGGAACCATTTCAGATTGAAGTTAGAGTGAGGGAGAAAGAGCTGCTGCTGTTTGAGAGTAGAGGGAGGAAGAGCTGTTGCCGTTTGAGAGAGGGGATATGGAGACGGGTTTGGTGGTGGTGATGAAGATCAGAGACAAATTGATAGTTACTCTTTGCTTCTCTGAGTATCCTCTCAAGTTCACCATCCCCAACAAGGTCGGTCCCTCCAGCATCAAAATTGCTAGGAATGATGATGATGGGAGCGTTATAATGGCATATAGGCGGTCTTCGATTGGGTTTTTTTAGGGGGTTTGGTGCTTTGGGTTTTGTGGCTTCTATTGTGGTTTGGAAGTGGAGGTGTGGCTATTCTAGAAAGAAGCTGCGGCTGTTATCGAGAGAGGGCTGCCTAAAATCGACAATTGTTGCTGTTTTGTTTAAGTTCTTGCTGCCCTTGTTACTGCTGTTCTAGAGGTAAAGTGAGGGTTGTTTTACCCTCTTCGAACACCGGATGTGTGATTGTTAGGCGACTGATTAGGTGGGTTTAAAGTGGCATATCTTAATGTGATTGTGGGTGATCGGAGTAGCGCAGCGTAGCGTGGTGGACCGCGGGTTTTGATGCAGTTTTGTTGCTAAATTCAGTTGTAGTGCTGATCTGAAATGCAATTTCGGATGGGTATCCTTTGTTGGAGTTGCGATTGGGTTCCGGACCTTGATAGTGGTTGATGTTGTGGTGTTCCTGGTTCTTTCCGTGATTGATTTAGTGTTCTGGAAGTCGATTCGTGGAGCACATTTCTGTTGGGGTACTGTTTGGATAGTTTTGCCAAGATTGCCGTTCCGAGCGTTGTTTTGTCAGGCGAGTTTTTATCTTCTATAATAGCTATACCATTATATTGATTTGTGAGTTATTGTATCACATAGTTTATCATGTTTACTACCGTGATTATGTTAATATTGGGTTAATTGTTTATGACACTTTACTGGTTATCCGTTAGCATACCTTAGATGAGAGTATTCAAGAGTTTGATAAGTTAGTAAAACCCGCAATAATGTGAGTTTAGCTACTAGATAGAACCTATAAGTTATGATTAGCCAGAGGAGGTTATTCTCTGTTGTTGTCGATGTGACGATGACTCCTGAAATTCCTCTTAGACCGATTCATTGAGGATGGTTATCCCAAATCTTTTCTTTGTTGAGGTTGAGTATGGTATTGCTGGTTAGTTATTAGGGTGCCCAACTTGTTTCAGGGTACTAGTAACTCAGTTTGACGATTAGTAGAGACGTATAGGGGGCTTGTGGTTTAACCGCCATTTCTCTGAGGTAGTATAGTTTAGAGACTATAGTTCTCACCTTATAGTATAGCACCTTGGTTAGTTTAGGTCGCAGGATTTGGTTTCAGGGTAGTCTTGGGGTGGCATAGCTTCAGTAAGACATGGTCTTTGATTCGAAGCTCGTCCTCTTGCCTATTATTATTTTGATGAGTCTTAGGACTAGTCTAGGTGTGCTCTGTGTTCTTGAGGCCTGGTCCTTGAGCACTGTCGTTATGATTGGTGGTTGCCTGGAATGTTAGATTCCATGTGGGAGTGTGGTATCTTCTGGACTGCTAGTTGTTGGTGGTGAACAGATGGCTTGTCCGTGGTGGTTGGTCGTGGATGTTGAACTTCTGATAGTTTACCTTAGGATTGTTTGCTTATTGTGTTGTGACACTTATTATCCTCATGATTCTTAGAGCTAATAGAGCTTACCTATAAGCCTTCTTTCCCTGGGATGAGGCTGTTAGGGCTGTGTTCCCTTCCGTCATCTAGGAGGCAGTGAGACAGCACGGCGCAGTAAGGTACGCGGCTGAGCCAGGTGGTTTATGATGTTGTATGTCACCCGAAATGTTAGAATACGGCTGAAACCTTCTGTTGAATCCGGCTCCTGTACATCCGTGTTGGAGACTTATGTACATGATAAGGAGGATTGTGAGGCAGTTTTGTTATTGGGGATTGTTGACTACTTGTTGGACACTTGTAGGTCACCCTATGAGTACTAGTCTGTATTGACAGCTAGAGTACTGTTGTACTTGATTGGTAATCATATTACTTTAAGGAATCTTATAGACTGATGTTGTTTAGATGTCATGATGGTTAAGTTGCTGTTTTATCTAGGTTTAGATGGTGCAACTGAATCATAGGTGGGCATCCGTGTTAGTTTTGGTTGACACGCTCTCAGGCAGGCGGTTATCCTATTGTGTGCTGGCTGTGTTAACAGTAGTTGTGTTTCAGTCTTTAGGATTTTTGCTCACATCCATAGATAATATTTCTCTCCTTATCTTACTGCGATTGGATACATAAATAACTCCACATCGGCAGACCCTCGAGAGGTTCAGGGATTCCTTAAATCGGGTTAAAATAGTAGGTGGGTCCAGGATGGATACTATTATACCTAGTCACCCATTCGGAAGTGTGGGATGGTATGAGACAATATTTACTATCTGGTACAGGGCTTATCCGGGAGGTTGAAATGCTTCGGAATGTATATATAGTTTGGACGTTGGCTCCGTGGGATTTGATAGATTGAGATAATATCCTTTAGTTTGGTCGAGCTAGTGCAGTACATCGTACCCTTGTATCCAACAATATCACGTAAGGTAAATCCCTTTTTGGAAGTTGTCAGCCCACTTTAGTCATGGGGGCCAGCCTTTTGGGATGACATCGCTAAATCATTCTGCATCAATATCATCATCATCATCATCAAGCATATCATTGCATTTCTGCATACTTCCAATTCGTAGGTTCTTCTAATAGAAATCCTTAACCCTTTCTGCATTATGCTTAATATAAAATCTTCTGCACTTGGGATAATCATAAGATTATCTCTTTCCATCATATCATCATCATAACATATCATTGCATTTCTGCATACTTCCAATTTGTAGGTTCTTTTGATAGAAATCCTTAACCCTTTCTGCATTATGCTTAATATAGAATCTTCTGCACTTGGGATAATCATAAGATTATCTCTTTCCATCATATCATCATCATAACATATTATTGCATTAGGATAATTATGGGATTATCCTAGTTCATCATATTCTTCTCTTCTCATTGAATTCCTTTTCTCCTAATTGATTTGTAGTGTAATTAGATTCATCTTCTTTTTGCATATTCCTCTCCTCTCTGGATTGATCCCTCCCTCTTCTGTATCTAAGTAATTTATTAGGTTAATTAGTCTGGCTGGTTGCTGTGAGCTTTCGACTGGTATCTGGTTGTGGACGATCTCGCTTAGCTTGTGATAACTTCGGGGTTGTGCCTGGTTGGGGTTTGGATAACCCGGTTGGATTGTAGTTAGCAGAGGGTTATTTACCCTCGTGTGTTATTGTATTCATAAGGTAGGTTAGTTGCTTGTGGCACTGAGGGCCACGGTAGTGATTAGAGTGTAGTTAGTAGTCCTTGGGATTAGAGTGCAATTATTGTCTTAGCACTCCTTTACTCGAGATATGTATGTATATATTTATAGTATAGTTTGATATAATCATTAGACTAGTTATATACCTATTAGGCATCCTATATATATTTATACATATACATTGTTTATCGTTAGATATTATTATATCCTATTATCATTAATTTTTGTATCCATCTCATTGGTTAGTATAATCATTTAGCTATTCTTAGGAGTTAGTGAGCTCGTTGTTTGCTCACTCTCGTATCCCCCTTTCAGTGGGAGGTTGTTTCAGGTTTTAGTTGCTGCTGTGGTAATCTTTGGGGAACTGAGCTAGAGGCTCATTCTCCAGTTACTACTGTTGGGCTTGCTGCGTAGAGATTTGTAGAATCTTACATTTAGATATTGCTATCTTAGTCTTCTGTTGTTTCCGTTTTTCCTTATTACTCTGTTGTGATACTATTGTGAATGACTGAGCCAGAATTTGTCTACGGATCGGTTGTTCGTGGGGCAAATATTTGGATTCCCCGACCTGCATATCCTCGAATCTCAGTAATTGGTCTAGCAACCGATTACTAGATTTTGGGGCGTGACACTGGGGAATTGATTTTATGGGCCCATTTTTGGTATCTAATGTCTATTTGTGGATCTTAGTAGCATTTGACTATGTTTGTAAATGGGTAGAAGTTGTACCATGTCAGACAAATGATCACACTGTCGTAATTAACTTTTTAAACGATAACATTTTAGTCCGATTTGGTACACCTCGTGCAATTATAAGTGACGGTGAAACTCATTTTTGTAACCATTATTTTAAAAGTCTTATGCACAAATATGACATTACTCATAAAGTTGCCACCCCATATCATCCACAGACAAGTGGGCAAGTAGAGGTTTCAAATCGGGAAATTAAAAGAATTTTAGAGAAAACTGTCCGACCAGATCGTAAAGATTGGTCCACCCGTCTTAATGATGCTCTTTGGGCCTATCGGAATGCTTATAAAACCCCGATTGGAATGTCACCTTATAGATGTATTTTTGGCAAAACTTGTCACTTGCCTGTAGAATTAGAACATAAAGCTTACTGGGCAATTAAGAGATTTAATTTTCAAATAGACACAACAGGACTTCATCGAAAACTTCAACTAAGTGAGTTAGAAGAAATAATACAAGAGGCTTATGATAATGCTTAATTATATAATAATCAGACCAAAACATATCATGATAAACATATAGTTCAAAATTTTTATACACCAGGACAAAAAATCTTTTTGTTTAACTCAAAACTGCGTCTTTTTCCTGGAAAATTACAAACCCGTTGGCATGGCCCATTTGAAGTCGTAAACATAAACCAAAATGGTCGGGCTGAAGTATAAAATTATCATACTGGGTGATAATCCATATCAAAGCGGGTGTTAAAGTATAATAGAGGGTTGTCGTTCTTCAGGGATGCATAGATCAAAATCGTGAATTAAAACTGATTTTCATTGATTGAAAATGGTTTGCATAGAAACAAAAATGAGAACTACGTCAAGAAAAAAAATGGTAAGCTAAAAAGATAACCCTTTTCTGGTTTTACAACTCTCTCTCTTAACCTCACTCCAACCCTCATCTCCCTCAACAACCCTCCTTTTGTAGAGATCTTTTAGCTAAAATCTTGACTAAGTCATCCAGTAGTTGTTAACTAGTACTAGGCCATCTCCAGCAGCTCTTGACAACTTGTTATCTCCAGCAGCTCTTTAGATTCTAAAAGTTAGGCTTTAAGGCTGGGCTTGGTTGCAATTGACTTATTACCTGCAATAGTCAAACATACTTTAATTAGGCCCAGTGAAACATAAAATAAGGTCCTAGATAATATAAATTGAAGGACAAAAATAAGCATTTTTTATGCTTATCAAATACCCCCAAACTGATATATTGCTAGTCCCTTCGCAAAAGATAAGAAAACTAAACTCTTTCGTGGTTTCTTACGATTGCATTTAGCGTATGCAACAAGCCTTTCAGCCTATAGGTTACCCAAATAGGACGAGTTGTGTCTCGTGAGGGTTTTCAGTGAATATACCAACAAAATTCAATCACAGACATTCTGGTATTTTAAACAACTAATAATCATTACTCCTGGTATCTCGTAAAATAGATTAAATTCATCTCCTAGATATAACACTTAAACAAGGGTTAACCATCAGATACGTTTAGAATTTATCAAGTCAATTATACTACAATCAGATTAGATCAAGTTTCAGAATTTCATCCTTTGTGTAGTGAATTTAGTTTCTGGAATCAAGAAGTTTGATAATCCTTTCAAATAACCTTAGCCTTATCTTGAGTATGGTGAAAGAAATCTAGAAGTTTGTTCGACAACTACCTTATTTTGTTCTCTCTCTTTTATTGATCTTTCAGAGAAAATATCTATCCACACATGTTCTTCATGGTAAGACTTTTGCATTTGAGTTTTCATTTGCTCTTTTATACGTGCAACTTGTCTTCCTTCACATAGTTCTCAACTGTACTCATAGAGACTCGATTTTTATTTTTTTTTGTCTCTTACTTTCACATTGATTCATGGCTTGCCTCGAGATTAATAAAAATTCTTCCTCTTTCAGTTCTAAATATTGCGAGGGGCCTTGAATTGTGAATGATTTTTTTTATACGAGTATGTCAGCTTCGTGAAAGGAGCCAATAACTTGTGAAAATACATACAAACCCTTAGTATGAATTTATGAGAAATGAAAATTTCTAAGGTAAATGTCTCCCTCATTACAGATTCTTCCTAACCCAAACTACTGATTAATCGAAATGTGATAGTTAGTTTTAACAAAACCTTGATAACATAACTACGTGAAGTGCAATTATAAGGGCGATTTTCTTCTGAAACATATCTAATAGGATGGTAGTACCAAAAACTTAAAAACTCTTAACATACTAACAATTTACGCTTTAAAATAAACCATAACCTTATAATTTTATCCCAAGTGCAACTCTAGGATTCTAAGAATGTCCAAAGATCAGAGTATACAAAAATTGTGTCTACAATACCAGAATGCCCTAGAATAATAACATTTCTTAGAAAAAGTTGTGAAAATCTTTTTTACCCCCACCCTCAAACTGAATCAACATGTGCCTCCACATTTGCCAAAAATGAAAAAAAAGAATAGGAGAAAATCTAAAAATATTACCTGAACATGATAAGAGTTGCCTCCCACAAGCGCTAAGTTTAACGTCTTCAGCCAGACGATGGTAGGTACCCCCAAACTAGATATGACTATGGGTAGAAATAAAGATACCTATGTTTTATCTGATGGGTCCCGTAGATTCATATCCTCACTCGAACCCGTAAAATACTCGTAAAATGGTTTAAGTCTCTGCCCATTTACCTTATTAATGCGACCAGTACGAGGGTCTAGAATTTCAATAGCTCCATGTGGGAAAATAGTTTTGACAATGAACGGCCCAGTTTAACGGGATTGAAGTTTTCCAGGAAACAAATGAAGACGCGAAGAATACAATAAAACTTTTTGATCCACTTCAAAATTCTTTCGCAAGATATTTTTATCATGGAAAACCTTAGTTCTTTCTTTATATATCTTTGCGGATTCATATGCATCGTTTCAGAGCTCATCCAACTCATTGAGTTGTAGCTTACGATGGGACCCAACCATTGAAGTGTCAAAGTTAAGCGTTTTTATTGCCCAATAAGCTTTATGCTCAAGTTCTGCAGGAAGGTGGCATGCCTTGCCGTAAACGAGTCGGTAAGGAGACATTCCAATCGGGGTTTTATATGCAGTACGATAAGCCCAAAGCGCATCAATTAATCTTACAGTCCAATCTTTGCGATTTAGGTTAACCGCCTTTTGGAGAATATTTTTGATCTCCCGATTTGAAACTTCGACTTGCTCACTCGTTTACGGGTGATAAGGTGTTGCCACCTTATGGGTTACACCATACTTTTTGACAAGGGCAACAAAGTTTTTGTTGTTAAAATGTGTCCCTCCATCGCTAATGATATCCCTAGGTGTTCCAAATCGAGAGAAAATATTTTCTTTTAAAAAATTGAGAACAACTGCACTGTTATTCGTTTTTGAAGGGATGGCTTTAACCCATTTTGATACATAGTCCACTCCAACAAGGATGTACTCATATCCAAAAGACTTGGGAAAAGGGCCCATAAAGTCAATGCCCCAAACATTAAAAGGTTCAATAACTAAAATATGGTGCAACAACATCATATTTCATCAAGAAAGGGCTCCCATTTTCTGGCATCTCTTGCACGTTTTGCAGAATGCATGCGCATCATAAAATAAGGTAGGCCAATAAAAACCGCACTGTAAAATTTTTGCCGCGGTCTTCTTAGAGCTTAAGTGGCCTCTACAAGCTTGGGTGTGGAAAAATGATGGAATATTGGTAAACTCAGACTGGGGAACACATCTCCTAAGGATTTGGTCAGTACAATACTTAAACAAATCTGGATCATCCCAAAAGAAGTACTTCACTTGACTAAAGAAACGATATTTGTCAGGTTTAGTCCAATGATCAGGAATGGTATCCGTGGCTAAATAATTAGCAATGTCAGCAAACCACGACAACTCGGGAACTAAATTTACAACCATAAGCTGTTCATCAGGGAAAGATTCCCTAATCGGCAAGGACTCATCAACAGACTCAATCACTATACGGGAAAGATGGTCGGCTACAACATTGCCTGACCCCTTTTTGTCTCGAATCTCGAGGTCAAACTCCTGCAAAAGTAATACCCACCAGGTTAGCCGTGCCTTAGCATCTTTCTTTGACAAAAGATGTCGAAGCGCGGCATGATCCGTGTTAACAATCACTTTAGATCCTATAAGATAAGATTTAAATTTTTCTAGCGCATAAACAATGGCCAGGAGTTCTTTCTCGGTGGTCGTGTAATTCAATTGGGCGTCATTTAACGTTTTGCTAGCGTAGTGGATGACATGGGGGCGTTTGTCTATCTACTGTCCCAAAACAGCGCCTATAGAATAATCAGAGGCATCACACATTAACTCGAATGGTTTATTCCAAACAGGTGGTCTAATAATGGGTGATGTTGTGAGTTGGGTCTTAAGCTTATCAAAAGCTACAAGACAAGGTGCATCAAACTCATAGGCCACATCTTTGGCCAAAAGGCTGCTTAAAGGACGAGCAGTCTTACTAAAATCTTGGATAAAACAACGGTAGAAGCCTGGCTGTCCTAGAATGGAATGGACGTCCTTGACATTTCGTGGTGGGGGGAGGTTAGAAATGACATCTATTTTGGCCTGGTCAACTTCTATTCCTTTTTCAGATATGATTTGCCCCAAAACTATCCCCCTTTTTACCATAAAGTGACATTTCTCCCAATTTGAAATAAGATTCATTTCCTGGCATCTGAGTAATACTAGAGAAAGATGATGAAGGTACTGGTCAAATGAGTTGCCAAATAATGAGAAGTCATCAATGAAAACTTTAAGGAATCGCTCTACCATGTCAGAAAAAATGCTTAACATGCAACGCTGAAACATCGCAGGAGCATTGTTTAAGCCAAAAGGCATGCGACGGTAGGCAAATATGCTGAAAGGACATGTAAAAGTCATTTTCTCTTGGTCCTCGAGTGCGATAGGTATTTGGTTGCACCCAGAGTAGCCATCTAAGAAATAATAAAATTTATGCCCAGCGAGTCGCTCGAGCATCTGGTCAATAAAAGGTAAGGAGAATTGATCTTTCCTAGTGACTGAGTTAAGCTTCCTGTAGTCTATGCAAACTCTCCATCCAGTGGTCATTCTAATGGGTACGAGGTCATTATTCTCGTTCTTTACAACAGTGATTCCCGACTTTTTTGGGATAACATGGATCGGGCTAACCCACAGTCTATCAGAAATGGGATAGATGATCCCAGCATCAAGGAGTTTTAAAATCTCTTTCTGAACTACTTCGGCCATAGTCGGGTTCAATCTCCGTTGTCCTTCCCTGGACTTTTTGGCATTATCTTCCAAATTGATCTTATGCATACAAACCGAAGGACTAATTCCTTTAATGTCTTCAATACTCCATCCAATAGCTTTCGTATTTCCCTTAAGAACACGAATCAACTTTTCTTCCTGAAAGGGTTCTAGGTCAGCGGCAATAATGACGGGCATAGTTTCGTCGAGACCTAGAAAGACATACTTAAGGTGAGCGGGAAGAGGTTTAAGCTCTATCTTTGGGGAGGTTACTTGAGCCTCCGGAATGGGTTTCTTAACATCTAAGATTTCATGCTCACCATCAGGCTCAACAATTTCTAAAGCCGAATCTAATAAGCTTTTTACCTCATGGATGAACGAATCGTCCTCACAATCTTCATCAAAGTGGGACAATAATGCCTCTAAGGGATCTGAGGTACTTGACCTCTCAAAAGTGGTACTCACAGGACTCTGGATCATATTACACTCAAGTGGTTCAGAATTAGAAGGGGAATGCGATGCATGAAAAATATTCAATTCTATTGTCATGTTTCCGAAGGTCAACTTCATAATTCCATTGTGGTAATTGATTATCGCATTAGCTGTTGCCAAAAAGGGCCGACCTAGAATCACAGGGATATCATCCTCAGGGTTTGCCACTGGCTCAGTATCTAGCACAACAAAGTCTACTGGATAAACAAACTGCTCAATCTGGATCAGCACATCTTTAACTACACCCCTAAGAATCCTAATAGATCGGTCAGCTAGGTTAAGGGTCCTATTAGTGGGTTTAAGTACTCCGATATTCAATTGCTCATAGACAGAGTAAGGAATGAGGTTCACGGCGGCACCTAAATCAAGTAGAACTCTTCCTATCTTACGGATCCCAATCGTACATGAAATAGTAGGGCATCCAGGGTCCTTGTATTTTGGAAGCGATTTGCGCAAAAGGACAACACTAACATGTGCATCTAAAAGAATAGACGTATCACTCTCGTTAACATGAAAAACCTTTTTCGGGACATGTATGCGCCGTTTTAAAGTGCAAAAATCTTTAAGGAATTTTGTGTAATTAGGAATATGTCTTATGGCCGTAAGGATAGGAATGTTAATCACACACTGCTTAAAAATCCCTAAAATCTCCTCATAGACATTGCCCTCCTTAGCAAGAGTTAGCCGCTGAGGAAAATGAGCCAGCGGCTGAACATGTGTTATCGTGATTTCTTCCTCACTAGCACTCGTAGGTTCTTCTATAGGTTTACTTTGAATTTCCAGCTCGGGTTCCTTAGGCATTTTTACCAAATTATCAACTTTTGTATCGCTCCTAAGAGAAATGATGGCGTTAACTCCATCACGATTGAATGATCTAGGATGCTCAGTATTCCCTTTGGAATTAGCTTGAGTTTGACTGGGGAACGTTCCTTTATCTCTCGTGCTTATCTCTGTTGCCATTTGACCTATTTGTCCCTCAAGTTAGGCAATAGATGGCTGAGTTACTTGCATAAATGCTTTAAGAGTATCTTCTAAGGACGTGGTTGGAGGAGGCAGATTCCTAATGTGTGGAGGAACATAAGGCACATTAAGGGGAGCTTGGTATGATTGATTTTGTTGTCACGAGGAACTAGACTGGTGTTGGTTTACTTGGTCGTGCGGCTGATAAGGGACACTACCAGAAGAACCTCCTTGGTAATTTCTATTTCCCCGAGAATTGGAGTTGTTGGAATTATTATTCTATCCACCATTGAATGGTTTGTTATTAGGACGTTGATACATGGCATTGGCCTGGTCTTTTCTACCCTCCCTTAAACTAAGCACATCAGGGCAATCTTGGACTAGATGGTCCGAACTCTCGCAAACCACACAATTTGGCATCGCCACATGGTTAACAGACGAATTGTTAGGGTGTCTCTCCCTTTTGCCGGTCTCTAAGTTCTCGATTTTCTCAAGAATGGTTCTAAGAGTGGCAGACTCTGAATTAGAGTCCACTTGGTGCACATTTGCACAGTGACAAGGTATTTCCTCTCTCATCGTTTGCCATTGGTAGGTCTTATCCGCTACATCATTTAAAAATGTCCAAGCTTCAGTGTCAGTTTTCTCATCGAATGTACCCGCGCACATAGACTGAACGCGAGCTCTAGTGTCATAGTCTAGACCTTCATAGAGAGTTTGAACTATATCAATTAGCTGAATCCCGTGATGTGAGCATCTTTCCTCTAAATCCCTAAACCGTTGTAGGTAGTCATATAATGACTCTCCTCGGTTTTGCGTGAAGCTATAGATACTCTGTCGTATCTTAGTAGTTCTGTGGTTAGGGAAATACTTCTTCAAACACTCCTTAGCGAGTTATTCAAATGTGTTTACAGAGTTCTCCTCGAGAGTGTACAACCAATCGCGTGCATTTCCCAACAGAGAAAAGGGAAACACACTTAATTTCAGAGAATTCTCTGTAATACGTTCAAAGTTTAATAGAATCATATGATCCCTAAAGTCCCTAAGATGGTTATACGGGTTTTCTGTAGGACTACCATGAAATTTGGGAAGCATAGACAAGAATCCCAGTTTTAACTCAAAGTTTCCTACATTTTTAGGAATCACAATACATGAAGGCTTACTCACAATTGTAGGATGCATTCGATTGTGGAGAGTGATTCTCTCCGCAGCAGCAGGTTCAGGACCGTTCTTAGGAATAGCAGGTTCAGGACCATTAGTCCCATCAGTCTGACTCATATTGATTCTAGCAGTGTTCTTAGTCCGAGCTTGGGTGTTACCCTAATCTAACATACAATTCAATCAATATATGCGAATACACTAAAAGTCCTAAGAATGATGCAAGTACTCAAGAATGTTTTACTGGTCTCTTTTATTAAGTTAAGTTGTGAACCCAGTCTCAGGGTTCAATGCTCCTACTCCTGACAGTAGTTCGGTTCGCACTTGAGTTGTTTTTACTCGCTTTGGCGATAGCTCGCATGCTATCTAGTCACCTAGATGGACCTGTGCTGGAAGGCGGGGCAAACCGCTTAGAGTCACCTATCCACACTAGCTATGCTAGGGAACGTACGTCCTCCAGCAAATGTAGCCACTTATCAGGTTTTCCTATTGAGCGTGTTGCCCCAGGTCCGAGCGAAGCCTTTTGATTAACTATGCTTTTTATGGCTTCTTATCTGAAAATCGTTTAAAGAGGTCGGGACTGTCGATACCGAAAAGATTAACAACCGGGTAATGAATTCCCGGGGTCCTAATGCGTGGGCACGCACGGGTGATGAAATCCCGTTTTAGTTCACCCTTATCTAGATGTTGTTACAAAATTTAAACATTTAATCAATCAAACAGTAGTGAAACAACAATGTACCGCGACAGGGAGGGTGCGGTGGAAATTTTTTTACCTACAGGGCGGCCTTTTTAGGGGCACCTTTGGTTACCCTGGTAAAACCGTTGGGAAGGCCTACTTAGGATCGTTTGCGAAGTACGCGTTGAAACGATTTCCGGCCTGAATAGGGGTTCCGATGTTGTATCTGCAACAGATTATAATTTACTCACCTTACAGAGCGTCACTCATTAAACTTTACATAAACACTTTTTTTTTCAATCCTTATACTACCAAAAATACATAATTTTTTTTAAAAAAACTAGAAGTCTTCTTGGCTTGGTCGCTTTTCTTTGATGTTGGCTTTGTCACAAGAGAGATAACAACTGCTTATCAAATCCAATCACAACTGCATTTCAAAACAAACAAAACTTGTCGAGATCATTAGATTCCCTAAATCAGCAAAAGCACATACCCACAGATCAACAAAATCAATAAAAAAAAGAAAGAAAAGGGTATTACTGGTTTCTCAAAACCCAAAAACCAACAAAACAATCAAAACCCAAAATTTAAATTACCCAAAACTCAAAATCAAGACATCTTTCTTACAGAAATGGTGGTATAAGAGTATGAAATAGAGCAAACTCTAGACAAAATTACTCAAGCCCAGTTACAAGCACAATGTAGAGAAGACAATAAAAAAAATCCTACAAGCAAGTGGGTGCCCACAATCTTCAAATAACAAAATCATCAAACCTAATATCAGAACTCAGGAATCTGCTGATAATCGAAAACAAGTAAGAAAACCAGCAAGAATGAAACAGTTAGATAAAATTAAGCAATAAGAAATAACAACTGATTCTTACTAATTTTGATCGTATTGTTTCTCTGTTTGACCGCTTCGAGAGAGAGACGTTGTACGAGTACTAATTGCAGCAACAAAGTCAAACAATCAAACCCGATTCAATCAACAAGCACCAATCAACAAGCACCAATCAACACTCTCATTAAACAATTGCCGCACCAAACCAGTTTCCCGAAAAACTTTAACGAAGTACCAGGAGCTTAGAGAGAAATCACCTAAACCCAAGTGAGAAATCAGAAAGTGAAGAGCTCCAAAATCATGAAATTGTTTGGTTAATCAATAGAAATCCAATTATATTATCTAACAACAATTGATGAATTTGAAACACAATTAATGAATAACAACGAAATCTTCACGTAATTGATGAAACAACAATCGAAGAGGAAAAAAAAATCACAGCAATGGAAAGATCAATCACCAAATAAACCACTTTCAATCAAGAAAAAATCAAGCTAAAGCAGATTTAATGAAACCCTCTCTCAAATCTAGAATACCCAATTGTGTTTGGGTTTCTAAACCCAAGAAGTTTATTCTATTGGTGAATCTTTGAGGAATAAAGTGATAGAGCACAAGGGTTTGTTCTTCTGAGAATAACTGTGTGGAGAACAACAAATAAAGAGAGAACAACCTGCTCTAAGAACAACTGCGTAGTTTGTTCTAATTCTCCTGAAAACAAATGCAATAGGGAGAGAGAGAGAGAGAACAATTTTATTCGTAAAGAAAGTCACAGAGAGATATTGAGGAGGGAAATGATGATAAAATAGATAAAGCAACCAGAGTAGAAGAAAAATCAATAATTATTCAAGAAAACTCGTCAAACGAATAATAATTTAATACAAGAAACACGATTTTAAAATCGATTGCATCCCCGGCAGTGGCGCCATTTGATAATCCGTATCAAAGTGGGTGTTATAGTATAATAGAGGGTTGTCGTTCTTCAGGGATGCATAGATCAAAATCGTGAATTAAAACTGATTTTCATTGATTGAAAATGGTTTGCATAGAAACAAAAATGAGAACTACGTCAAGAAAAAAATGGTAAACTTAAAAGATAACCCTTTTCTGGTTTTACAACTCTCTCTCTTAACCTCACTCCAGCCCTCATCTCCCTCAACAACCCTCCTTTTGTGGAGATCTTTTAGCCAAAATCTTGACTAAGTCATCGAGCAGTTGTTGACTGGTACTAGGCCATCTCCAGCTGCTCTTAACAACTTGTTATCTCCAGCAGCTCTTTAGATTCTAAAAGTTAGGCTTTAAGACTGGGCTTGGTTGCAATTGACTTATTACCTGCAATAATCAAACATACTTTAATTAGGCCCAGTGAAACATAAAATAAGGTCCTAGATAATGTGAATTAAAGGACAAAAATAAATATTTTTCATGCTTATCACTGGGAAAACTTTTAACGTCAATAGCCAACGTCTTAAACCTTATCTCGAGACAATCTCTTTAGAAAATTTCCCTGATATTGATCTTTGCGATCCCAAATGCAGGGAATTGCCCGTCCTCGAATAATTCCTTGACTTCACATAAGTTTGGGGGTATGGGAGTTTTGTCTGGCTGAAGACGGTAAACTTAGCACTTTTTGGGAGGCAACCCACGACACATTCAGGTGAGAAATTCCAATTTTCCCTTCCATTTTTATTTTTTGTTCTCCAATATTATGGGCAATATTTTATTTAAGTTTGGGGGTAGAATAATCATTTTTTTAATATTTTTTTTGAAGAAAAGTGAAATAATGGCACTCTTGGAAATTTATGATGTACATTTGATAAATTTCTAACATTTAGACTGAATTTATTTTGACATAAATATTGGGTGGGAAACCCAAATAAATCTAAAAAGAAACTAAGAACTTAAAAGTTTACAAGTATACACTAAAATATTTTTACATCATCTTAAGTTAGATGTACTATATTTTAATTAACGACTAATTCAAGTTAACGTGGTATATTTTAAAAACTTGCACTTCACTATAGTTTTGTAATTGATGTATTCGATAGGTTATTGACTAGTTTTAGGGAAATCTAGTATTTATGTTAGGAATAATTCGCTCCAAGGGAGACAACTGCCTAAGAATAAGTTCATTCCCGAAAGATAAAAAGATGAAGCAAAAGTTGCTCCTAAAACTTTCACACTGCAAGGCTACTCGCATGATTAAGAACTGAAAGAGGAAAAATTATCACCAATCTCGAGTATGACCATGAACTATGTGAAAGGAACACAAAAAATGTTACTTGTGATAATCCTGAGTCTAGGTCATGAAGGGGCACCAAACCCTGGTAACCTTAATCAACTGGCAGGGATTGTCGACCGAAAACTCCTTGTTACGGAGACTTCACTAAGAAATAATGTACTCAAAAAGGCTATGTAAAATAAGATATCGGGGAGTAAAATTGACTAAGGTACTTGTCAAACTGACCGTTGAATTTATTCTAGCAAGTACTCGACTACCATACAATGACTCAATGATTTTAGACAATGTATTAAGCAATAAAACTATCTTCACAATACACTCAGATATATATGGTAAAATACTTGAATTTCTTTTTAATCATGAGGTAGTATCTCAAGTTTTGGTTAAGTACAATATATTCTATGGTATACTCAGGGAATAAATGGTTTTAAGGAATTTCTAGCTTGCATATTTTTGTCATAACTAAATAAGGATAAATTGACAGGAAATGAGTCTCTTGTTATTTAGAATTGCCATAATGTTATTATTTACTTTTGTGAGTATAGTCACTGTAAACCCTCACGAGAAAATACTCGTCCACCAGGGACACCTGGGGGATTAACAGCCTGTTGCATACACTAAATGGAATCGCGAGTCCTGCGAAAGTGGTTTCCTTTATTAGTTTAATTTTATTTATTTATTTCACTCGGGATGAGTAAAATGGTAAGTTCGGGGGTATTTGATAGACGTAGAAATACGTAGGATTAATGCGCCTAAAAATATCATTTTGTTAATCCCGATTTATTAATTTCTAATGTTAGTAGCACTTTCTTATTTTCAGGCATTTATCACTGTTGGAGCTAATAAGTAGAAAAAGACATCTGATAGAAGGTATAAAGAGTTGAAGCATCTCCAACAGTCTCTCAGGCACTAGGAAGATGCCTATATTCAATATACTTGCAAATTTTCTCCATGGAATAAAGATGATGAAGGACTCTACAAGGATTAACATGAGATAGGATTTATCTTTATATGATAGAGTTTTAGAATTGTAAATAAGTCTCTCCTACCTTCTATAAATATGATAGCAATTCTATGTATTTTACACATCTCAATCTCAGGAAGGAATAAAACTTACATTTTTCAGCATCTTTCTCTTTCTCTTCCTTTTATTTTTTGCGTTTAATTTAAGCTATGATCAACACCATTAATGGAAAGCTAATCTCCTTAGCCTAGGCTAAGGATTGAACCTCCGGTGAAGTGAGCTAAATTGATGTTAATAGTAGTTTAGATCTAGAATTAATCTTCAATTTCTAATTTAAAGTTACGAAGAGTTGATCTAGCCATGACAACTCTAAGTTACTACAGATATGAGGAAGATGTCGAATTAGCCATATTCGATTGTTTTCACGCTCAAAGGGAATTCTAGATCACTAGAGTTAATACTCTCCACCTAGCCATGGAAAGGAGTTTATAAACCCTAGATCCGATTGTCCATGAACAACGAAGTTCTTACTTAGGGTTTTAGCCACAAACCCTAGATCTTAGACCTGAATAGACCTAGCCATGGCTATTACGTGCAGATAGAAGCTACCATTTTCATATCGTTTAGTAAACTAAGTCGGAGGTGATCCAAAGCCTAGGTTCTTTTCTTTATAATCGTACCAATAGTTAGTAATTTAGATTTATGTTTTAGATCAAAACTTTTTTATCAAAATTAGTTTAGATTTGTTTATTTGTTAATTAGGAAATTATATTTTTAATACATTTACTCCTCGTGGATTCGATCCCCGTTTGCCCTTATTATATTACGACACCCATAGTTTTGAAGGAGGTATTTAAAGACCGAGTTTTTCTCGCATCAGTGTTCAAGGATTTCTCATGTAGAAATAGCTTGCTCTTGCTAATTATATGTTTAGAGATGTTGTTACTGTCTTTGAGTTGGTACAAGTTGTCTTAGGAGCTAGCAATAGAAGATACGAGCACAAAGGCCCATGCTAACGGCGCTTGTAGCCCCAACACTTGAGTTTTAGTTTCCTTGTAATCTTATTATTTGATGCATGTGCCCTTTTTGCATTAAAATTACAGAAATTTTAATAATAAATACTACTTTTTGCCATCTTTACAAAATCAATACTTTGGCAAGCCTCTTCCAAAATCGGTACTAAAATTAACAAATCGATAATGGTCCTACCTACTATCCCCTAGCTGCCACCTTATTCTCTACTATTAAATGTTGATAGGTAGTCTAATCTGCTCTAGTAATAAAACTACAAACTCACAAAGATTACTCAACAAATGACAGAGCTATATATATCAAAACAATTACAAAGATATCCAAATGAATGAAAAAGTTCTCGCATAACAAATGATAAATAATGCAGAAAAAAATAAGAAACTATCCCACTGGAGTTGTTGAGTAGTCTAATCTGCTACAGTAATAAGAACAATAATAAGAGGGAAGATTCCCCCCTAAATATACTACCAACCTTAAAAATTATAGCTTTTTCTTCTTATTCATCTTCTATAAGACTACAACAAAGTTTATACAAAAATCAAAGTAGATTCTCCTTGATGTACTGTTTGTCTCCTTCATGTGCCAAGTCTTCTAACTATTGTTCTGTATTCGCTAAAGTCCTTACACAGATGCCATTGGGGAGGAAAAGGCCGTTGTTATCCTAGATTATTCTTTTTGCCAAAGACTGTTGTTATCCTTCTCTTCGACCGTTAAAGTAACCATTGCAGTAAATATCATCTCTAACTCTGTATCCATCATCTCTCACTGTGTATTCGCATCATGAGTTGAAGCTTTTTTTCTTAAGAAAAATATTATGCAAGACGATACAATTTGTACATAATCATTTTTCTTTGCCTTTTTAATTATTTGTCTTCTACTATTTTATCATTTGTTATTTTTCTAGTGCCATTTTTAGCATTTATTATATGCTACTATATCACCGGAATTGTTCACTGATATAATTTATTTCAGGATTCCTATTATTTGTTTAAGTGATTGCTAAAGTTAAGTTTTACATAATTTTTCTTATTTGTGTTCTACTACTTTATCATCGGAATTGTTTATTTATATCATTTGTTTCAGGGATGAATGAAGTTTAACTTTATACCATTGTTCATTTTGGTGGGGATATCGTACGTCCAAAGATCGGATTAATCGTTAGTTATGTTGGAGGAAGTATAAAACTTACCTCACTAACAACGCACTTGTCATACGAAGATTTCGTTACACTTCTTGAAGAAACAAGCGAAATCCGTCGTGAGGACTGTAAGCTGTACAACTTCATCCATGGTTGTGCATGCGCAATTTCATAAGTCCAAGACTTTACCGTAATGATCAATATGCATAAAACCAATTCTAGCACACCCTTTCACATATGGATTGTTAATGAGCTTAAAGTACCTTCTCAGAACTCCTATAACTTTATTTCTGATTTTTGTTCTTCAGGTAAAGGGTTGTCCACCTCCAAAGATACTGGTTCAAGTAAAGGGTTGTCCACCACCAAAGTTGGGGGACCTTTGCGTCATAACTCATTTCTTGATCTTGAACTTGAATACAGGGGTTACCCTGAAACAAATGGCAGAGGGCTTGATCCACGTAGGTTTGGACCTTTAGTGGATGATGATGATGTTCCTCAATCAAATGATTCTTTTAAAACTATCTGTACTGATGTTCCTCCTTCAAATGAACCTAGTATTCCTCAATTAAATGTTCATCTATCAAATGAAACTGTGTTAACTAATGTTCATCACTCAAATAAACCTTTTTAAACTATCCCTACTAATGTTTCTCTCTTAAATGAACCTTGTATTTCTCAATCAAATATTCATCTCTCAAATGAACCTATATTAACTAATGTTTCTCTTTCAAATGAACCTATGTTAACTAACGTTTTTCTTTCAATTGAACCCGAACCTATCATTGGACAAACTGAACCTTCAAGTAAACTCACAAAATTTGTCATTTGTGAGGTATTTTTTAACATTTCTTATCGAATTAGTATCATCTTGAGAAGCATATTTCTCATTTTTTCAGCTGAATTACGATTTGAGTCACAACCCGAACAGGTGAAAGATCTTGCGGATTTTTGGTTTAAATCTGCTAAGTACACAGAAGATCCTTATGACTTCAGTAAAGAGTTTAACATTGGTGATTTAAATCGAGATAGGATTGAACTCAAGAATCACATAAGAGCTTATGCAGATGTAAACAAGTTCAATCTTGAAAATATTCTAAGCAACGAATATAAAATTGTGGTACGTTGCAAAGGTCATAAATACTCTTGGTGGATTTCTGCGACAAGGTTGGTCGGTTCTACCCTATTTAGAGTAAGTACTTATTACTCCGGGCATACATGCATCCGAGTAGAAACTGAAGGTGAGAACGTGTATAAGGCAGCGCCTAGTAGCTGGGATGCTTCAATAATCTAGCAAAAACTATGAAAAGACTCAAACTATAAACCATAAGGAATTATTGATGATATGCAAATTCATCACAATATTGATATAACATACAATCTTGCCTGGCGTGCGAAAGAAAAAGCTCACGCTGAGGTATCATTACTTTATATGTCATTTGTTTCCCCATACAAGTTATTTGTACAACAATGCTTATCATTTTATCGCATGTCATTTTGTCGACTCACTATGTCATTTGTACTATGATGTTTATCATTTGTCTACTATACAATTTCATTTGATCTACGTAATTATTTCAGATGCGAGGCAGCTTTGTGTAGGCATACCAACTACTTACGAGATACTTTACAGAAGTGAGGTTGGTTAACCCGAATTTTGAATTTGACATACAAACTACGAGTTGTAAGGATAAGAGATTCACAAGGTGTTTTTGGTGTTTTGGTCATCCCAAAAAAACTTATAAACTATTGAGACCAGTTGTTGTGATTGACGAAACCTTTTTAAAAGGGAGATATCGTGAGACTTTTCTAACAGCCATTGCCATTGACCCAAGTAATCATATTTTTCCACTTGTATTTTCGATAACAGACTCGGAGACCTCCGAAAGTTGGACATACTTCCTGAAGATGTTTGGGTCTAATTTCTATGGTTATGACACTAGATTCGTCATCATATCTGACATGAACCCCGAAATTATTAATATTGTACCTAAGGTGTTGTTATTTGCAATCCATATGTTTTGTGCCTTCCACATATCGAACGATTAAAACTACCCTCGAAAGAGGATCGTATTTAGGATGGCACAAGAGGCCCTAACTAGCATTGATTTCGATAAACACATAAATTCTATCCAGAATACAGATCTAGCGGCTCTCCAATACATACTAGGTATTCCCAATAAAATATGGTCTAATCTATACATTCCAATGACTAGGTACGTTGTCACTCTCTATTGATCAACTTCTCATTTGTTATATGAGGAATAGTCATTATTACTCCATTTGCATTCTTATTTGTCATTTTTTCCCATTATTTCTCATCAGTTCTTTATTATTCCTTTTACAGTTGTATGATTCCATTTATCATCTATTTATGCTCATTTGGCATTTAATTTCTATTATTTGTCATTTGTTCAGATACAGAGTGGCTTACACAAATCATGTCGAGAGTTGGAATAACGTTATATTGAAAGTAAGAGATCTCCCTATCCATGTGTTTATTGAGGAATTGCTTAGAATTTGTTCAGAAATGTCCTACACATATAGGGAGGAAGCTGAGAAGATTCAAGCTCGCTTAGTACCATGGGCTACGAATCACTGTAAGGGCAAAAAGTTTGTGGTGAATTCACTAACCTGCAAGGTTTGTACATCACGTCACCATTTTTAGATGACTAGTTATGGTAGAACTGATTCTATAAATATTGAAGGTAGTACTTGTTCTTGTCGTTGGTGGTAAATGATGGGTATACCTTGTGAACACGGAGTGCGCGCACTCAGTCTTGCTAATATTTATCCAACTACACGTGTCTCTGAGTTCTTCACAAATAATACATACAAGGTTGTTTATCAACCTATATGGATTCCTATAAGAGGAAATTGAGCAGTGGAAAATTTTAAAAACTGGTCCATATGTTCGTTCTCCTATTCCAACAGTTCGAGCCGGTCGTCCTCACACGTAAAGGAGGAGAAGGGAAAAAATGCCTGGTCTTGTCACCAAACTAAGATTTTGTAGTAGCTGTCGAAAAAACGGACACAATCGTCATTCTTGTAAGCTTCTGCCAATCCCATCCGACGACAATACACGTCCAACAATGACACCATCTTTTAGGATGAGTACTAAGACACCTGTCATCCCAGATGAAGATGTTGCAATTAGTTTGCACTGAGTATTTTGGGTACTCTATGTATCATTTTTTTGTATGATCTTTATCGTAAGTGTTGTTAAAATCATCATTTGTTTGCTTCCCTTATATCATTATTTGCTTCTAAACTTTCATTTGCTCACAAAGAATTTCTCATTTGTTTGTTTCTATGATATCATTATTTGCTTCTGAACTGTCATTTGTGCAAAAAGAATTTCTCATTTACTTGTTTCCATGATATCATTCTTTTCCTCAGAACTGTCATTTATTCTAATTTTTTTTTGTATTTGTTGGTTTATACTGTATCATTGTTTGCTTCTGAACTGTCATTTGTGCGCAAAAAAATTATCATTTGTCTATAGAATTGTTTTCATCAGATTTGTTAAGTTCATCATTAAACTTGTCCCCCCTTATATGATTATTATTTTCTTACAGAACTGTTAGTATATTGCTTGCCATATATCATATAGAAACCACTATTTAACAGCAAAAAGTAAATAGAATAGCATAAAACAAAACAAAACAGATGTTCATTCATACATAGGGAAAACACTAGTTACCACAAAAAAAAACTAACAAACTAAACACCAAAAAGACTAGAACAAATGTTTACAACTCCTAACCACATTCTGAGCATTCCAGATCGCGCTCCAAAGCCTGGATCTTCTGCTAGAAATAGCTAATCTTTGAAGCTGACTCCTCTGATAGTTTCTTGTGCTCATCCCGGTTCAACTTTATGCCGCAAAGCTGATATTTCAAGAGGCGCATATGAAACTTAAACTCTTCAAAATCCTGATCTCTCTTTGCTATAACTTGATACAGTTCATCCCAGATTACATCGAACGCTTCTAATTTTTCTCTGAAGTCTTCTTAATGATCTTTTAGCATTTGAGCCTTCTTACCGGAGACATCCTTCTCCATTAGACATAGTCTATTCAATTTATAGAGACGTTGGTTACGCTAATCTTCCTGCATCCCTACCAACTCAAACCAATCATATGGAGTGTTCGAATAGACATGGCTGACTCGAGCGGAGTACGGTATTTTTTTTGAGAAGTTGAAACGAGTTTAGGGTTAGGGTTTGAATAGTTGAAGACTTGAAGAGTTGAGAATAGTTGATTTGAGATTAGGATTTTTATAAGGGGAGTTAAATGCATATTGGGAAGGGATGCGTATCAGGGATTACACGATGTTTAGGTTAAAAGTTATTATTACTTTGGTTCGGCACCGCCATTTTTTGTTGTACACGTAAGTGATATGAGTATTTAAACTGAGTTGTCTCATTAAGTATCATTACTTGTCACATTGACTTGTAATATGCTGAAGAGAATTTTGCATTAGTTTGTATCTTATATATAATTTATTTCTTCCCAAAACTATCATTGTTCAAATGTTATCACCAGTTTATTTCAGTTCAAAATTTATCTACCTTTGTTTGTTCATGTAGTCTTTATCATTTGTCTAGTTCCCTTATATCATTTATTTTAGATGGAAATTTTCAGTTGTTTATTTCCCTCATATCAGACGGAAATTACTATTTAAAAGAAAAACAAAACAAAAAAAATATTCACAACTCCTCACTTAAAGAATTCTGATCACGTTCCATAGCCATGATTTTCTGCTCGAGACAGCTAATTTTAAAGGCCGACTCCTCCCACAGTTTGTTGCGCTTCTCCCGGTCCAACTTTACGGTGCAAAATTGATCTTCCAAGAAGCAAATATGGATCTTGAACTCTTCAAAGCACTATCTTTACTTTTTTATAATTTTTATCCAGTTTGTCCTCTATTCATCGAGCTATCCTAATTTCTCCTTTTTTTGTAATACTTTTTCAGCAATTGCACCTTCTTACTGGAGATATCCTTTTCCATTAGCCAAATTCTATTCAACGTGAAGAAACGTTCATCTGCCTCATCTTCCTCAATCCCTACCACCTCAAAGCAATCTTGAGGGGTGCTGGAAGGGGCACGACTAAATTGAGTGGAGTAGGAGCGCAACATTTCTTGTGAAGTTATAAAAAGTTTAGGGTTTGAATAGTTGAGGCTTGAGAATATTTAGCTCCAAAGAGATTATGGTTTTTTATAGTTGGGATAATTAGAATTTTGAATCACGCGTGGGAAGGGTTTAGGGTCTAGTGTTTAGAGTTGCAGGAACCACGTAGATTTTTTTGGATAAATAGCTTGTTCTAAACGTAATCAAAGTTGACTTTAAGCTAAGTTGTCTAAGCATGTAATAAAGATTAACTTGTCACATCGACTATTTAGGAAGGAAGCTCATAGAATTTAAATGGCTTATTTATCATTTGTTTTTACAAAGAGTATCATTTTGGTATAGTTAACTATCACCGTACATTAATTATCATTCTTCAATAAGTATTTACCATTCCTTTACGAGATCATTGTCATTTTACTGTTGTGAATTATCAAGCATTACGTGCTTCCCTACCAACGTGGATGTTTTGGATAGGTAGTTGTTGTAAATGTAATAAAAGTTGACTTTATGCTAGGTTCTGAAAATCATGTAATAAAGATAAGATTGAGTTGTCACATACTTCCCTACCAGTTCTAAGGCATTACATACTTCCTTACCAACGATGCATTCCCTTATTTGCTGGTGTGATAAAAATTGTGATCTTCGTCTCTCCCACACAAGCCTCAACCCTAACCGCTAGTTTTGTCAATGCGCTCGCAAAATTGGTGGTGTGGTTTATGGACGTGGGTAGACGAGGTAGAAAAGTGCGATTGTGGTCTCATTTGCATAGTCTCTAAACCGCCCGTTAGGAGATTCTACCATTGCTCACAATACCATTGTTAGCTCAAAACTTGGCTTTGAGAATCCTTTACACCCGATGATTCTAGAAGTTTGCAATCGTCAATGGCAGAAGACATCACAAATTTTGATCAAGGGAGCAATCAGATCCTCGACACTATTATAAATGAAACCTACACTCAACTAAGGATCTCCGAGGTCAGGACGGAGATGCTGCAAGATTTTTTGAATAAGTTGAAATCTCTTGATCTTAACAAGTAGATAAATATGTAGGAGTGAAATGTTATATTCCTTATCTTTAGTGACGTTAATTTCTTTCTTTAGAATGTTAAACTCTAAAGGAACAAATGTTTAAAGTTGCAATATAAATGATAAATTATGATAATCGAACTACAAATTCCATTGAACAATGCATTATAGATGATGTGTAAATCTCGTAATTCAACCATATCATCAATACGCTAAAGATTCAAATTTATGATTGTAAGACTGGCAGCCATCCTATGCTAATGTCTTCGATAGCTGATTGAAGCTTTGTAAAAAAATCTAATGATAAATGTTTGATAGGAAATGCTAAATGATATATAGTAAATGATAACATTCTCTAATACCACGACATAAAATGGTAAATGATAAACACAGAAAAACAAATGACAGAGGGAGAATTAATGGATGATATATATTTCATTAAATGACAAATATATTTAGTACCCGGGGATCATTTTTATTATTCCTTCATTTCCAATGGGTTTGGTCAGCATTAAATACTGCTGTGTTTGAATTCATTCTGACATTGGGATTTGGAACTCAGTATTAAATAATGTTGCAGTTTGAAGTGGTATGGTTTAAATACTGCCGTACTTCCTTATATTTTAATCTTGAGTAACTATTTCCTCTGTAACTGCTCTGTAAAGAAGATGGTGACCACCAAATGCCAAGCGTACGAGGCTAGGGTTCTTGCCAAGATACAAAAGCTACGACCTCGATACTTTGGGACCTGTCCCTTGAACTTCCTATTCCCATTCTAGTATGTCCTACCTTCCATGGGATGATGTATGAAGAGGTGGAAGAGGCGGATAACAATAATTATCAAATGTTTCACTTTCACTATATGGTGACGTCGGAGCAGGGTTAAAGAATTGGTCTGCACCTTCTAGTAGAGGATGTTGTTGCAGCAGCGGATAAAGTGGCTGGTATACGTTTGATGATGTGTTATCGTTACCCTAGGTAGAATCAGAGGAAGATATGGTGGTGGTGGCGGTAGGGGAGACCGACCACAACCACCACCTTCGAGTGCGTAAACTAATGTAAATTGATGTAATATAAATTATGATCTATAACAATATATTCGAGATAATAAAATTTACTTTTTTTTGTGCCCAATGAGTATTGTAATTTCGAACTAAAAAAATATAATCTTAGCATGTTGAAGATGAAGATGATGATAAATCATTGATAACAAATGATAAATCTCATATAAAAAGTAACAAATCTCATATTACAAATGGCAAATCATATATTTCAAATGACAAATCTCTGATAACAAATGTGAAATCATAGTTAACAAATAGTTTACAAATATATAACGAATACCAAATCATAGATGAAGAATGATAAATAATATATAACAAATGACACCATATATAGATGAAAGATGACAAATAATATATAACGAATGATAAATATATTTTTACAAGTGACAAATCATATATAACAAATGATTTCACACAAAATTTTTAGAACTGGATGATAACTATAACAAATGACAAATCTCATATAAAAAATGACAAGTCATAACTATCAAATGACAAATCCTGTATAACAAATGAATAATCGTATTTTTAAGAATAAATAGACCATTGACTTATGTAAAGTTATAAACAATTAATATCATTCATTTATATGATCTTTCTCATTTATTATATCTTTTTTATTATTCGTATATGACATATTTATTAAAATGGAGTCAAAATCTAGTCTGTTTAGTTGAATTATTATTAATTTGTGGTTTCTTATGTATGATTTGGCATTTTTTATCCTAGATTTGTCATTTATTATATATGATTTGGCATTTATAATATGAGATTTATCATTTTTTATCTATGATTTGTCATTCATTGTATATTAGTTATCATTCATCGTCTATGACTTGTCATTCGTTATATATGATTTGTAATTTTTTATCTATAAAAAAATAATCTATTTATTTTGTAGATAGACAATATTTGATGTAAGTCAATGGTCTATTTGGTTAATTAATATAATAAATTGTGTTTGTTTATAACTAGACAATATTTGTTCTTAAAAACACGATTGTTCATTTGTTAACTATGATTTGGCATTTATTATCTGAGATTTATCATTTGTTATCTATGATTTGTCATTCGCTATATATTAGTTGTCATTCGTTGTCTATGACTTGCTATTCGCTATATATGATTTGTCATTTGGTATCTACAAAAAATTGATCTATTTGTTTTGTAGATAGACAATATTTGATGTAAGTCAATAGTCTATTTGGTTATTTGATATAACGAATTGTGTTGTTTGTAAGTAGACAACCTTTGTACTTAAAAGAAATAATTATTCATTTGTTAACTATGGTTTGTAATTTATTATCTTTAATTTGTTATTTATAATTTATGATTTGTCATTTGTTAACTATCAATGGTCTATTTGGTTATTTGATATAATGAATTGTATTTATTTGTTAGTAGACAACATTTGTACTTAAATTTTTTATTATCTATGATTTGTTATTTGTTAAGTATGGTTTGTCATTTGTTACCAATGATTTGTCATTTGTTAACTATGATTTGTCATTTGCTACCTATGATTTTTCATTTGTTAACTATGAATGGCCTATTTGGTTATTTGATATAATGAATTATGTTTGTTTGTTAGTAGACAACATTTGTACTTAAATTTTTTGTTTATTATGGTTTGTCAGTTGTTAACCATCTTTTGTAATTTGTTATCAATGATTTGCCATTTATTACCTATGATTTATCATTTGTTACCAATAATTTATTATTTGTTAACTATAAATGGTCTATTTGGTTATTTACAATAATAAATTTTGTTTGTTTGTTAGCAGATAACATTTGTACGTCAAATTTTTTGTTAATTATGGTTTATCATTTGTTATCTATGATTTGTCATTTGTTACCAATGATTTGTCATTTGTTAACTATGATTTATCATTTGTTAACTATCAATGGTCTATTTGATTATTTGATATAATGAATTGTGTTTGTTTGTTAGTAGACAATATTTGTACTTAAAAAATTTATTATCTATGATTTGTTACCAATGATTTGTCATTTGATACCTATCAATGGTCTATATGGTTATGTAGTGGCTTATTCTACATCGCGAGCTCATGTTTCATCTTCGAACTACAGACAAACTTTTAACCTCAACAATAGAGTACGTGGTACAATCACAAACATATACGGAATGAGTTTCTCAACCAATACCACACATCCCCAGCAACACTCATGCTATTGGTTGAGAGCCGTCCTGTAATAGCTTATTTCATATCTCGGACTCAAACCTCACTCTTGATCTCATCAGTATGCAGGAAGCACTACAAAAGACATAACTAAAATTTTCCCAGTTCGAGACATCACTTTTGACCCCTATACCAGCAGTTTGACCAGCGCAAAACACAGTCAGCAATAGAGCCATTGTACAGTAGCAAAGGTCGAAACATTATACAACCTGGTCAAAGAATATCTCACACTCACTTTGTAACATCCATCACTAAGGAACTTTATGGTCATAAAATTGTCATATTAGATAACCTATAAGAGGACCTAGAAAACTTCAAATGAGGACAAAACGATCACCATAAAAAAGTTCCTATTCTATCATCTTATATTCTAAAATCGTTCATTGCAATACACTAGCAATCTCAATAAGATCATCCCTTTTTCGAAATCCTCAAGAGAGGTCATGGTTTTTAACCTATTTAAATGTTTTCTATGCTAAACAGTCTTGAAGTTTTTGTCTGTTATTCTTGAACGCTCTAAATTCATTTGGTCTAAAGGCTAAGACGTATCCTGGAATTAGGCTATTACATTTGGCACCGTTTGTGGGAATCAAAATTTTCAAACCCATTGTCTCAAACGCTGCTGATCACCTTTTCTCAGAATATCGCCTCTAGGTCAAAACACGTCGATCGTCCTGGTGGAAGAAAACGTAGCTTTAACAGACCTGAGGGCCACTCTGAACTCATAAACAGAAAGGCGTGCGGCCCTGGAACAATAACTTGTGAGTGTATAGGACCCGCTAAAGGTCTTGCAGGGTTAGCATGTCGCCGCCCAGAGGAACAAAGCCATATAACCTGAGGGCTCGCCTAATTTCAATTCATGACAGAATTAGGCCTCCTTCAAAAGGCATTTATACAGGAGGTACGCTTTGATCTAACTGACTATAACAGGATATGGATCTCGCCCCGATCCAAGATATCCAATAGGAAATAGATGGCGGCCTCGCAGGAGCCTGACAGACTGAAAACCTACCTTGAAGAGTTCGAATCCCGGTAAAGGAATATCTAAGTGAAGGGAGTGGTGACCATAACCCTGGAGAAGGGTACGTCATACGTCTAACCGTCACAGCTCGATAGTACATCACTCAGGAACATGTCGGGAAGCGAATCAAAGAATTGCTCGAGGCCCACACGCCGACTAAAGGGATCTACAACAGATTACAGAAGATCCCGATCGCCCAAGAGTTCTTAGATGGGGAAGTCCCCACCGGTTTTTGTACTCCAAAGATCCGAAAGTACAAAGGGACTGGCCCAGTGGAACATGTTTAAGAGTTCCAGAATGCTCTAGGCCTGCATTCCACGTCTAACCGCATTCTATGCTGGCTCTTTCCTACCAGCTTGTCTGGTTAGCCTCTATGATGGTTCCACATTATGCCTGAAGGATCCATCATAACTTTTGAACAATGGTGCGAAGTCTTCGTCAAGAATTACTCGTACAACAGAGATAAAAATGAGAACTTATATTCTCTTTTCAGCCTCAAACAGATGCCAGGAGGAAAACTCAAGACGTTTACCAAAAAGTTCTTGGAGTTAACCCAAAAAGTAGACCGACTCGACCAAAAGATTACTATTTCTGCTTTCACCAATGCCTTACTTGTCGATGGCTGAGCGAAGGAGTACCTCGTCTTCAACAAGCCAACAACGTTGGAAGACATAATTAAAAAGGTTAATGGATACATCGACCTAGAGCGGATGGTATCCGATAGGCAGAAACCTCAAAAGTCAGCACTGATAGCTCGAGATCAGTCAAACTATTCCAATTTTAATTGGGCAACAGATCAAGGAAGTGACAAAAAATGTTGCATATCCAACGACGAGCGACCTCGAAAGGGGAGTAACTTGCCTATACCTTACCTTCCAAAGATGAATGTGACTATAAACAGTATATATCCTATATTTTAGAAAGACAGATTCTTCCAAAATGGGTAGTACATTTAACCGATCAAGAACAAACCATACTGCATCTACCATAAGGTCCGACATCATGAGATAGAGCAATGTTTTACCTTAAAATGGTTATTGAAGTAGATCTTCGTAGATGGACGAATGCACGAGTATATAGTGAACGTGGAGAGTTATAAGAACGGGAGTTACAAAAGCCCTACTAAAGTTGTGCAAGTCGAAGTGCCCGCAGCCGAAAAGCATTTATAGCATATCTCACTCTGCCATCTCGAAGAAACCCAGGTCATCAAAGAAACAAATAAAAGCAAGCGAAGGCTTGTTACCCAGTGTCACGACTTATCCATACAGGGTAAAGAAACTCATTTAATTCTAGTATCCAGCTCTCAGCGAACTGGAATCTCTTTCGATGATTGTGACGTTCAGCACGTTAACTATCCTCACCATGATGCCTTGGTGATCATGTTGAAAATACAGAACATGGTGTTTCATATAATGATGGTAGACACCGGCAGCACTATCGAACTTCTTTTTTAGAACACAATTGACCAGATGGGTCTGGTCAATACGGTCCAACCCAGCGATATTGATATGTGGGGTTTCAATAGGTCTAAGGATAAGCGCGTAGGAATGATTGTACTTCCTATCACTGTAGGGCCGGTAACACTCGACATTATCTTTTATGTCGTCAATACAAAATCCTATTATCTGGGGATCATGGGACGTTGCTGGTTATACAACATGCACGCCATTCCATCAACCTACCACTTAGCATTACGTTTTGAGTGGGAGGGTAGCATTTGCTAAATTAAAGGAAGTCAGAAATTAACGCGAGCATGCGAAAATTCTATCATCATTGGACCAGAACCTTCTAAGCATCAATTTGTATAGTAATTACAGAAGACAACAGGAAACATTACAGAGAACTATACAATCAATACTGTAGGGCAGCATTTGCCCACAGCAAAGACCACAAAATACTTTGAAATCAGTGGACCCAACCGTAGGACATATATTGACACCCATCTGCCCCCAGCGGAGCATGACACTCTCATCCAGTTCGTTAAAGAAAATAGTAACGTCTTCGCTTAAACATTTTACGAGATGCCGGGTATCAACCCGAACATGGCCTGTCATAAACTCAACTTGAAGGAAAAACCCGTAGCTATCAAACAAAGACAGAAGACTTTAACACCTAGAATTTGCGACGAAGTCAACAAGGAAATTAAAAAACTCATTAAAGTCAGTTTTATCCGCAAGGCCAATTATCCAGAATGGATATCAAATATTGTAGCGGTACCAAAGAAGAATGAGAAGATCAGGGTATGCATGGATTTCACCGACCTGAACAGACATACTCTAAAAGACAATTTCCCACTCCCTATCATAAATAACCTGCTCGACTTTACGTCAGGGCACGAGCTCCTGTTTATGATGGATGCTGCGTCAGGCTACAGCCAGATACCTATACTATCTGACAACCAAGAGAAAACAACTTTCATTACAGAGCACGGCCTATACTATTACAAAGTTATGCCATTCGGTCTCAAGAATGCTGGCGCTACTTACCAGCGACTGATGACCCAAATGTTTAAGGATTACCTCGGAAAAATAATGGAGGTCTATATAGACGATATGTTGTGCAAAAGTCTTAAGAAGGAAAACCATATCGTGGATTTACACACGGCCTTTGATATCCTCCGTCTCTACAAGATGAGACTCAACCCTGACAAATGCTAGTTCGGAGTTCAATCAGGGAGATTCTTGGGCCACTTAATCAGTAAGTGCAGTATTGAAGCTGATTCGGATCGCATTCGCGCACTATTATCTATGCCTTCCCCCAGAATAAAGAAAGACATCCAAAAGTTTGCATGGAAGATTGCAGCAATAAACCGTTTTATTTCAAAATTTTCCGATCGCTGTCGATGGTTGTTCAACTTATTAAGTGAGGGGACAACAAAATAGAAACCTAAGATGGAGCACGAGATCAAATGGACAACGGAATGCGAAGCAGCTTTTCAGCAGCTAAAACTTTACTTGGGTTCACCACCAGTGATGACTACACCTAGCGAAGGGGAAGAGCTCACCATCTATCTTGCAGTTACTGAAGAATCATTAAGTTCTGTCCTCATTCGGCTCGATGAGAAAACTGAGAAGCCTGTCCACTTCATCAGTAAAACTCTCACTCTAGCAAAATCACGATACAGCAAGGCCGAGAAACTACTTTTGGCTTTTGTCTACGCCTCACAAAAATTGAGACAATACTTCTAAGTCCACTCAGTACGAGTAGTGGCCAACTACCCTCTACGTGAAATGTTATCCAAACGAGAAAAATCCTAATAAATCCAATAATGGTCAGTCACTCTTGGTGAGCATGACATTCGATTTGAGTCCAGACATTCTGAAAAGGGTCAGGCCACAGATTTCCTTACAGACTTTCCTGTGGAAGATCTTGACTGGGAAGAAGATAGCATAAAAATTCATGAAGAACAACTCGAAGAAAGGGCAGACTTGATAACGTAAATGGGATGGCGTATTCTAACTGATGGATCCTTTAGACCCACAGGATCGGGCATCTGAATCGTGCCGATCACACCTTCTAATGATAGAATTGAAAAGGCGATCCGATTAAATTTTTGAAGCTACCAATAATGTAGCAGAGTACGAGGCAATGATTCACGATTTAGATATGGCTATAGAAATTAGAGTGTCTGAACTATCCGTATATACTGAATTTTTTCTCATTGTAAACCATTACACAAAAATATTCTAGAAGAATGGGAAAATGATCAATTGCGCAGCCGCCGTAGCCGACAGAATGAGTAGATTCAAGAAAATTTCTATCAACCATTTGCCACGCAGAGAGAATAGACATTTTGATTCCCTCGCATATCTCGCAGGAGTCCTTGACTTAGAGGCTTGGTATCTCAAGATTGAAGTAGGATCAACCCCCAACATTAACATCATAAGCTCAAATTCTCTTAATACTAGGGGCGTTGAAGAGGATGCGGACGATTGGAGGCGACCTTTCTTCAAGTATATTGGTACCAAGATCACATTCGATGGCGAACTCCCTGGAGACCTCACTAAAAGAAGGCGCGTACTTGATAATGCCAAATGCTACATCGTCGAAAATGGTCTCTTATATAAGATTTCGGTCACAGGGCCGTATCTGGAATACTTATCTTACAAAGAAGCTCGAAATTTTTTACACGAACTATATGAAGACACTTGTGGTTCCGACGCAGTAGGAACATCTCTAGCCAACCGATTTCATACCCAAGGCGTCTTCTGGCCTAAAATGAAAGCTCAAGCAATTGAGCTCGCAAGAAAATATAATGTCTGTCAACATCATGGTCCCTAAATTCGAGCTCCATCTTTGGAACTACATTCTAGCAACGTTGTATGGCCATTTAAAAGATGGGCCCTCGGCCTTGTCGATGAGTTTCCTACTACACTTGGAAAACCAAAACTTTTCTTAGTTGCAACGGATTACTTTACTAAGTGGGTAGAAGTAGTTCCCCTGTGTCGTACACGAGAAGATGAAGTCATCAAGTTCATATGGGAAAACATTATCATCCATTTCGGCGGCCCCCATCTCATCAGGGTCGACAATGGACCTTAGTTCATTGGCTCCAACGTCGTCGAATTCCTTAATCAATACAACATCATACATTCTCCTTCAAATCCGTATTACCCGCATGGGAACGGCCAAGTTGAGATCACTAATCGCACTATCGTCGATGGAATTAAAAAGTGCCTAACAGAAAAGAAAGGAAATTGGGTCATGGAGTTACCACATGTATTATGGGCTTAACGAACTATGCCCCGAGTTTCAGCTCGATGCACGCCGTTCCTTCTGGCTTACGGTACCGATGCAATCATCCCTACTCAGTATCATCACCCTATTCGCGACCATACCATGACTGATGAAGAAAATGAATTCCAGTTAGCATACAATATGAACTGGATCGAGGAGACTCAGGACAAAGTAGTCATGAAATTTGGAAGGTATCACCAAGCTTTAGCCCGATCAAATAACAAACGCGCTCGGCGTAGAGTGTTCGAAATCAAGGATCTGATCCTTTGGGAGATTCCCAAACATCGCAAAGAGCTCAATGTAGGGAAATTATCTAAAAACTGGGAAGGTCCTTTTGTCGTATCGGGAAAAGCGGCCTCGATTCTTATGACCTCGCCACTGAGCATGGTGAGCACATACCTAATCTTTAGAACACAAGGAGATAGAAATTGTATCATTAATAACGCATCTGTCACAGTGTACTTTTCTTCAAACTAATCAATCAGTTCGTATGACGAGCTCACATCAATAAAAGATTACTGTTTGATGAAGACATCTGAGTAATTTTTACTATGCCACACAAAAGTTCTATACACAGATTATAGATATTTGCTGTTTTGGCCAAATTGATAATCTAATACATTACAGATCGTTTGTTGCTTCGGCTAAACCGATCTATCTAATACATTCGTTGTACATCAATCTTACACCAATGAAATACTTGCGTTCGATTGCCCTACAAAACTTCTATACATAGATTACAGATCATTTATTGCTTTGACAAAATTGATCATCTAATACATTACAGATCATTTGTTGCTTCGACCAAGCCAATCTATCTAACACTTTCGCTGTACGTCAATCTTGCACCAATGAAAAACTTGTATTTGATTGCCCTACAAAACTTCTATACATAGGTTATAGATCATTTGTTGCTTTGGCCAAATTGATCATCTAAGAACATTACAGATCATTTATTACTTTGGCCAAACTGGTCTATCTAATATATTCGTTGGACGTCCATCTTACACTAATGAAATACTTGTGTTCCATTAATCTGCATTACAGTACTTCTTCTAATAAATCCAACGAGTACTTATGAAAATAGATTACAGATCATTAATTGCATCGGCTAAATCGATCATCTAAACTACATTACAGATCATTTATTACTTCGGCCAAATCGACCATCTAAACTATATTACAGATCGTTTGTTGCTTCAACCAAATTGACAATCTAAACTACATCGCAGATCGTTCGTTGCTTCGGCCAAACCGATCATCTCATGCATCACAGATTGTTTACCACTTTGGCTGATCCGATCGCATATCCCATTGCTTTACATACATTATCATTGGTACCTCACACGGTTAATATAGTTCAATGTTCGTCTTTAACTAATTCTTTATACATCCATATTTCTTTTTTATCCATTGTTCGTATGCATATAACATAATCACATTACTCATTCTTCACTAGAGCTGTCACTTAACTCATTACCCACATTTAAAGGTCTTGCCGCGTCCTTTACACCACTCTTATGTAACTTTTGACACATAAATTTTGGCATTCTCCCCATAACAATCTTCTTTCCCTCTCTAACCATTCTCTGTTTAAACGATCCAATCCCAGAAATTATGGGTTCTAAATATGAAGTTTAGATTACCTCCATCTCATATTCTGTACCTTGAGCAGTCAAACCATCATATACCCTCTGGCTTTCAGCTTCCAGTCTCTTCAATTCAGCTGCAAAGAACGATATTACTGCAATCATCTTCCTCTCACGACTACCACCCGCCTCATTTTTTACCTGCTTACTGAGAAGGAGTTCGCTTAGCTTATGTTACGCTTCCTTCAGTGCATCTTCCAGTTGCTTACAACAATCGTCTACTCGTCATTTTGCATGACACACATCCAAATTCCGAGCTTCTAGCACGGTCATGAATTCATCCATATAATAAATTAGAGGCATCAAATTTTCATAACCTGCACATTTTGCCCGCTTCGAGTCATAACTTATCTCCAACCACAACAGATCCTCCTCCAGCTTCGTATTTGCATTTCGAAGTCTGTCATTTTTGGAATGAGCACAAACCTCCTCTATCTCCTTTCCTGTCATCCCAGCAACTAACCACAATTCTTCATATTTGTGAGCGCGAGCTCTAACATCGCTTATCTCCTCTTGAAGCATATTCACTTGAAATTGCAGCCCCTTCATATTATTTCCTTCAGCTTCTAATGCGATTAGCAATTTTGCAATTTGTGTTCGTGCAGATTGCAATTCAACACCTTGTTGACTAGCTCGTCCCGATTCACTTCCAACCCCAACGCTCTTTTTTCTTATCTCTTCCTCTAAACTCTCTATCTTTCTCAAACTGACAGACATTATCGCCTCTTTCTCTTGAAGAGTTTTACTCATCCCCGCTCTCAATTTTTCTTCAGCCTCAATAGCACCTTTTCTGGCTTCTTGACTTGATCTTAGCTCGGTACACATTTGTTCATTCTCGACACGAAACGCGTCGCACTGACTTTGTATAGTAGTCAGGTCCACCTATTCATAACAGATTACATTTATAATAGTTTTTCATAACAGCAGATCACGTATAACAGTTGGCAAAACTACATCAAGAACATAGTATCTGAGCAAGTTAGATACATCATTCTGTTCTCATAAAGCACATATTACATTTTCAAATTCTGCAAAGGGCTAATCATGAAATAGAAAGATTAATCTATTTGTGACTCTTCCAGACAGGAGATAACTGCCGTTTGTCTCTCATGACCTTCTTATTCAATATTTGTACATCTACCGGCATGGTAAAGGTTACAACCTCCTGTTGGCATTTTTTTCGTCATGTTCGGGGCTTCAGACACTCGACCTCTTCCTCTTTTGGCGGTTCCTCTCACGACCTAGGAAGGGGGTAGTCACCAACAATTTCTCCTTCACCTCGGATAAACCACAGGTTTTTTACTTTGGAATTTTCTACTTCAAAATCCTTCCCACATTTCTCTACGAACTTCCTAAATACGTTCTCCAGCCTAGTTAATTCTTTCCCATAAAACTCAGTAGCACTGTCTATGTGACGTTCATTCTTCGTTCGAATAATGACTTTTGCTCGCTATGGGCATAGATGCTCCTTTAATATCATTTGTGCTTTGTGTAACCGTTGACGCGTATTTTTTAGTAGCACACCTAAATCCCTCATTTTTTGCCTCTACCTTTATTCGGGCAACCACTTCTTTCGACAGCCGTTTTACTAAAGACATTTTTTGCTCCACGTACTGCGATAGCTCATCATATAGCCCCTTTACCTCACCCTCCAATTGCGTTTGAACTTCTATTTACTCTTTCCTTATAAAAATACAATCCCCATGGCCCTCTGATCCTACATAAAGCCAAAGACATCAATAAAGGTTCTACATCACCCCATATAACAGACACACTAGCCCGAGCTGAACATTTTTTTGCTTCTAAACTATGACGATTGTGTGTTTCTTGAGCTAAAAACATAACTTGAGCTGGGTCTGAAACTATACCTTTCTTAATCAAAAGCTCTATATAAGCCTCCTTTAACCTTCGTTCACTATCTACTTCGACCTCAAAATATAAATTCAGAACTAATAACATACTCTGGCACCTCGCCTTATCACTTGGGTCATTAAAATAAACTAACTCTTTAAGTTTTCAAACTAATACCCCCCTTTCCTCTTCCATTTTTAATACTTCGTCTCTCTTTACTTTTATCTTTACATATTTACATTGCAGATCATATAACTTTTTAAAGGTTTTCTCTTAATTTAACTTAAATTGCCTTCTCTCATATTTAGTTTTCTTAAGTACTTATTAAGTACGGGCCACGGAGTCCCTCGCTCTACTCAACGACTTCTTCAATTCGGAATTCATTTTTCTCAAATGCTCTATCTTCTACATAGATTATAGATATCTTATTTCAATAGCAACATTCATAAAAACATATTTTAAAATATCACTCAAAAAGAAAATAGTGCACGATTATACTGAGTACTATCACATCCAAGTTATGCGAGCTGAAAAATAGATGGCAGGATACTACAGAACATTTAAAGAGGCTTACTAATGTCTACTCGGAAGTAGATTTTAGTATTTTCTCTGGAGAAAGAATTGTTTTAGCACGTTCCAAAAGAGGATCCAGTGTTTGCTCAATAGTATGGACTACTTTTGCACTACCTGGAGGAAGGTCTGAAGCTTTCTCAGACACACCATCAACATTACCAGCCATCTCTCCCTCCTTAGGCAGGGAGCTCGATCTCTACATACCTGCCATTCCAGGCCAACATCACATCATTAAAACTCAACCCAAAATAATAGTACGAGTTGATTAAGTGGTCTCTTTCTACTAAGGCTGCTGCAACTGCATCAGACATGGGTTTGTCATGCTTTGACAGTTCACTGTACTTTTCTACAACTGCAGATCTGCAACCCTTCTCTCTTTCCCCAACTGAAGGTCAACCTCGTGCTCCTTCACGCGAGCTAACTGAGCCTCAAACTTTACCGTCAGAGCATCAAATTCTTGGCCTCTCTTGTCAAGAGATTGTCTGGCCCCCTTCAGTATCATTGACAACTGCCAATATAACAAAAACAAAAGAGTCAGTTCAACAGTTTCATTCAGTTCGAAGGCAACATCAAGTAAATAGTTTTTCAACCACATACCGCGAACATGTGCTCGAGATACTCATCCTCGAGCTTCTTCGAGTTCATCCCGGCCATATGACAGTATCTTCGCTCCAACTCTTTCATCTTGGTAGTAACATGAGGATTAATCCGATCGCTGTCCTCCTCCATATACTATTTTCTCTTCAGACTCTTCTCAACGTCCCAAAGAGCAAACACACTCACTTCAAGTTTTTCCTGTATTCCGCTAGTATCAGGCTTTGTGATCTCTTATTATGTGGGCACAACCCCAACATCTGAGCTACTTTGTTGCGCTAACTTTTGGGTTTTATGAGTAAGCCACTTGGTAATCTGTGGAACAAAAGGTGGAGGACTAAGCAAGTTAGCAACGGTCTCTACATCCTTCTCCTCGGCCATAGCTCTTTTTTCTTGAGCTTGCTGAACTTTTGGCACTATAAAATCTACACTTTTGTGCCTTTGGATATCCAATTCACTGAGTACCTCCATTAACTCGTCCTGGTCACAATCAGCACAATCAAAAAGACTATTCTTATTAAGAGTAGCCAACGGTTTGGGCTCTGCCAAATAAAAGGAATAGAATATCAGTTACACAAGATCCGGACATAGCTATCAACTATTCGAAGGATGGTCAATATTACTTACTCAGATTAAAATATCTATGGTTCAGCTCGAGCTCTGGTTCATTGGGAACCTGCCAATAACTACCCTCAGCCCACACAAGGTGGTCGTTCCATGATCTACCAGCAGATTCAAAATCAAAGAATTTTGGCCTAGTCGAGTCACTATACAGGTAACCACAATTTTGACCCTCCATATACTTAAACTTGCAAAACTTCAAAACATCTTCAGCTGCAAACTGCTTCGCTGTCCCTTTCTTCCTCCATTTTTCATTTAGCGCCTCACATACCCTCTTCATCTCATATATATTCCCATTCAATTGGGCAGGGCAGCACTGTAACATATCATAACCCCTTTCTATAAGTTGGTCAGCAGAATTTTAAGGCCATAGACGACCTGATTCAAGAAGCATAAAACCCCTACTTGGGCCTGATAACCCAAGCCCATTATAATACGAGAGGCTAACCACCCTCACTAATACATCTATCCTTATTCCACTTTTCCAAACAGGGAACTTGATAATACATTACTTCCCTTCCATTTTTGGAGACATAGGCCCTAAACCAGAGACCTTGGTTCTCCACATACCTACTCCACTCTCCTGGGCAATTCTTTTTATTTCTCAATTACTATTTCCCTACATCTACCCCCTATGGGTATATGATAATGACTCTTTCTTTCTCCCTTTCGTCCTTCTTCTCTTTCAAGTCCTCAGATCTACTGGGCCCCACCACCTCTATCGTCATCCCCACACTATTAATAGTTTCCTCCATTATAATACACTCGTTTCCCCTCCCGAAGACGATGTTTCTTCAGAATTAGACAAGACTCTAAACTTACTACCAGGAATAATAGGTGCAGAACGCATACTGAACCTACAGATACAAAGACATTTTTTATCATTATCACTATGTTACAAACATAACAAACAGACCCACCTTCTACCCAGACAACACGTCTATTTCCCTAAATCCCAAAACAAAAAAAACAAAAATCAAATTATTTCAAATTTCCCTCTTCTCTTCCAATAAACACATTTTCTCTCTCTAAGACAACATATACCACAAATCCTCTATTACAGACTTTCTTTATTTTTATTTTTTCAAAATCCCCTGAAAACCCTAGTTTCTAAAACCAACTACATAGATTACTAACGTTTGTAGATTACTACGCAGAGTACTTACAAAATCAAACAGACAAAAGTTTCTTATCACCAATCTGTACTTGCTGAGCAACAATCCTCTGTTTTACCCGGACGTCTCTTCGAATACGAGCGTTCTTGTCGCCTCTCCGATAATTACCTATCACTTGATGAAGATGTCTTTCCCAAAATGCAATTAGCACTCAAATGCCTCATCTCCTTGACAAGGATATGCGTACCACTTTTTTATCTCTCAGAAACTGTAGACAATTTATGAGGGAGAGAGACGAGTTTTTATACTCTCCTTCGATTTATGAAATGACGGCTCCTTCTGATATGTGTCAGTCATCCTCATTATTGTTATAGGCACGTCTTTCCATTTCACAATATCATCATGACTTCTATGATAACATTTGCCACCATCACATTTATTTATGTTATCTACCATTACCAACCCTACACCTTTTCTCAGCCCAGTATCAAAATGACCAATCATCTTACTTATACCCTACCAAGATCGTACAAACTTTCCTAAAATAGCTTAATTTTCAAAATTTAAAGATATCCCTACAGTTGTTAAAATCTTATAGCTGCCATACACAACATCCGTACACAATAAATATAGCAAAATACTTTATTCAATCAGATCGGAGCATCACTTACTTTATTCTCTTACAATCTCTCATATTATATTTATTCAAAACTCCACCACAGATTACTACCACAAAATAGATTACTTTTAACAAATCTCACGACCTCGCGCTAACCGAGCTCCCTAGTTATATCTGAAGCAACCCCGATGGTTAGGTTGCCCACACAAAATTAACTCCCCATTCGCCGCCCTTAAATCTTCTTCCACGATCTTATCGCATGTGAGTTGTTGAACAGTCAGTTCTCGCACACGGGGATCTAGCAGAGACTTACGAAAAATGTTGTACCAAAAAAATTGATCATCCTTGACACGCCTGCCTTCATAACCAAGCCAACTAGATTCAATGCCCATTCTAGAAAAATAACATCATGCGGCAAGTGACGAAAATAGCATCCACGGAGTTCAGCAACCTTGATATGAAACCGACCATCCGCCGCCTGCAGTGTACATTGAGAACGAGTCTTGACCATGCTCAAACACAATAACTCCATAATAATACAAGTAACAGCAACAAGAAATCCCAACTTATAGACAACGAAAGATCTTTGCAAAATCACTCACCCCACAGATTTCCCTCAGAAAATATTGGTGCGAACATCTCCAGAAAAGCAGAATATATATGCAGAATATCGTGACCAATCATTCTCTCAATTGCACAAAATATCCCCTCAGATGCGTGTATGGCAACAGCCACGATGGCAGCTAGCCAAACTGTCACACACACAGCTCCATCTTAACCCTGTTACATCGCTCACATAAACATGAGACAACGAGTTCGAACCAACAACTCGACCTTCTCTAAATTTTACCTCAACTCTCACTACTATTTTTTTTCTTCATACTCATGACACTTACTTATATATATTACCAACGCAAATGGTACAAACAGAAAGGGAAAACAACTAAGCCCAAAAATAATATCATCATATCATAAAACATATACTTTATTAAGTCCAAAAGTTACTCTTACAAAATACTTTACAACAGAGATTTTACAAATTACTTCAAATTACATCAAGTATCAACTCGAAATCCTTTTCCTGACATGAACAGTTCATAGAAGAAGCAGACCCTAAACTGTTATCCCATACTACAAGACGCAGGGAACTCAGAAACAGGTTTTACAGATGAAAGATCTTCTTTATGGCCAAAGAACTATAGTCCATGGAAGAAAATGATCCTTGACATCCTCCTCACCTCCCCGTATTTTAGAGACAGACGGAAGGCCTCATTTCCTCAATAAGACCCACTCATTAGCAGGACATCGACGAGACTCCCTTGGCTGTATGCCTGACACTTTATCTTTAGTTGTAACAGCCTCCTCCGCCAGCAGACGAAGACCATTATGATGCTATGCCTCAGATGTCACCAAGTAATGAAAACGTACCATTTGGTAGTAATCATCCTCTACATCCATCACTTCTTTATTAGGCATACGATGAAAAGTGAGAGACACAAAATTGGAGTAGGCAGATGTAGCAGTTGATAACCAAAATACCTGATACGCAATTCTTCCATCTTCCTCCGGATCCTAGAATCTCGGGACTGAGTCCTAGTCGTCACCATTGTTACCGGAAGAAAATAATGAGGAAAAAAATCAAAGATGAAGGATTTACTCCTCCAAACAAAACTCAGAGTACCTTTTATACATAGATCAGTATTCAAAGCAAACTCTACAAATTCCCAACGCCAAATGGATTCCCCATGCAACAATATATTACTACAGTCATTGGTTCTAGGAAACCCAACAGATACCAACAAAGATTCATGAATTGATATTGGAAATGAACCTCTGACATAACTATAGCATTGAATGACGCTTCTAAGCCAATACCACTCGCCTATAATTATTATCGTACTGTTGGCTGAGAGGGGGCAGTTTGTAGTGGCTTATTCCGCATCGCGAGCTCATGCTTCATCTTCAAACTACAGATAAACTTTTGACCTCAGCAACAGAGTACGTGGCACAATCATAAACATGCACAGAATGAGTTTCTCAACCAATACCACTCATCCATCAGCACTCATGCTATTGGTTGAGAGTCGTCTTGTAATAGCTTATTTTGTATCTTGGACTCAAACCTCACCCTCGATCTCATCAGCATACAAGAAGCACTACTAAAAGCGTAACCAAACTTTCCCTAGTTTGAGACATCACTTTTGACCTCTATACCAATAGTTCAGCCTGCACGAAGCACACAGTCGATAATAGTACCGTTGTACGACAGCCAAGGTCAGAACATTACACAATATAGTCAAAGAGTATCTCACACTCAATTTTTAATATCTATCATTAAGGAACTATATGGTCATCAAACGGTCATATTTGAGAACCTATAAGAGAACCTGAAGAACAATAGATCTGGGATGGAATGATCACCATAGAAAAGTTCCTACTCTATCATCCTATATTCTAAAATCGTTCATTTTAATACACTAGCAATCTTAATAAGATCATCACTTTCTCAAAATCCTTAGGAGAGGTCATGGTTTTTAACCTATTTAAAGATTTTCTATACTAAATAGTCTTTTTATTTATTTTCTATTATTCTTGAACACTCTAAATATATTTAGTATAAACGCTAAGTTCGTTTCCCAACATTAGGCTATAGCAGGTTATTTGATATAATGAATTGTGTTTATTTATTAGTGGACAACATTTGTACTTAAAAAATTTATTAACTATGGTTTGTCATTTATTATCTATGATTTGTCATTTGTTACCAATGATTTGTCATTTGTTAATTATAATTTTTTAATTGTTAACTATCAACGGTCTATTTGGTTATTTGATATAATGAATTGTGCTTGTTTGTTAGTAGACAACATTTGTACTTAAAAAATATATTATCTATGATTTATCATTTGTTAACTATGATTTGTCATTTCCTACCAAAGATTTATCATTTGTTACCAATAATTTGTCTTTTGTTAACTATCAATGGTCTATTTGGTTATTTAATATAATGAATTGTATTTATTTCTTAGTAGACAATATTTGTAGTTAAAAAATTTGTTAACTATAGTTTATCATTTGTTATCTATGATTTGTTATTTGTTACCAATAATTTATCATTTGTTAACTATCAATGGTCTATTTGGTTATTTGATATAATGAATTGTGTTTATTTATTAGTAGACAATATTTGTACTTAAAAAAATTTGTTAACTATGGTTTGTTATTTGTTAACTATGGTTTGTTATTTGCTATCTATAATTTGTTATTTTTACCAATAATTTATCATTTGTTAACTATCAATTGTCTATTTGCCTATTTTATATAATGAGTTGTGTTTGTTTGTTAGTAGACAATATTTGTACTTAAATTTTTTGTTAACTATGGTTTATCATTTATTAACTATGGTTTATCATTTGTTATCTATGCTTTGTCATTTGTTAACTACGGTTTATCATTTGTTACCAATGATTTGTTATTTGTTAACTATGATTTGTTATTTGTTAACTATTAATGGCCTACATTGATACCCGCCTGATACCCGTATAATAAATAACTAAATAGGCCATTGACTTGCATCAAATTTTGTCTATCTATAAAATAAATAGATCAATTGAACCTTCACAAATCATATATTTAAAAAATCGATAATTGGTAATAAATGACAAACCATATCTAACAAATGACAAATCATTGGTAACAAATGCCAAATCATAGATAACAAATGACAAACCATAGTTAACAAATTTTATAAGTACAAGTGTTGTCTACTAACAAACAAACACAATTTATTATATCAACTCCCAGCCTCAATATATCATAAGAAATTATGTAACGACATTCATCACTGTCTATCAGATCTGGAAATTTTATCTTTCTTCAGATATTTTCCATAAAGTCAAGTATATAGACCCCGTAGTCATTACCATTTGGCTGCATTGGACATTTCCCAAAACAAGTTGTCTATTTAGAGTTTAGACTATAATTTTTTATCTCTAAACTAGCAGGTGGACTACTACGATTGGCAAAATTTGTCCATATCAATATTTTGGGGAGGATCTTTGACCGCTGATCTATAAAACGTTGGTGTCCAGGAGATAACTTCATCTTCTTCTGTGCATTTACAATTTTCGCATCCACCAGTGAATCGTAGATGCATATTTTTCTTTTCTTAAAAGACACAGCACAAGGGGCCCAGTGGTTGTCATTGAGATTCTAGGGAATGAGTATTAATTTTGAATTGACCACTTTCAAATCTTCTTGATGGAAGCAATTAAAAACTTTACGATCCTATTACATAAATGTAATTTGTTCTCAAATTATTTCTTCTTCAATTCCATACCTGCCGGAGAAGGCATAATACTAGTCCAAAGATTAAAATCCCTGCCAATATATTGACAGGAATAAACATCCTCCAGCATAATTTTTTCTTTATCTGGGCTGGGATGATGTTGGGTATCTAAATATTTAATCAGGGTTTTAATGTACACATCAATGACCTAATAAATAAAATAAAATAGCAAATTAGGTAACAAAAATGATGAAGTTCAATAATACAAATGACAGCAAAGACAAACCAAATGCTAAAGTGCAAACGAATAAAGGGCAAACAATTTGAAAGCAAATGGTAGAGACTCTTGTAGAAATGATAGAGGAAAAGTAATAAATAATATAAATACCTCATTGTTCAGCCATTGCTTTGGATATAAGGTATAAAGAGCGTCAAGGAAAACTGTTTCTTCACTTATCCTCCTATAGGTACTCTTATTGTCCTTCTTAGCTTCAGGAGATAATTTATCTTTCCTCAGTGACCAGACTCGGTCCACCTAGTTTTTCTCATCCTGGGACATGGGTCTTTGAATAAAAGATTCCAATAATACTTCTGAAAGAAGCTCGTCAAGGTGAACATGCAATAGGTTCATTTGATAAGCCATTTTGAAGGCTCTTTCATTATAATCTTTGTCAGTTAGTGTATGCCTCTTCTTTAAGGTGACATCAACTTCTAACTCCATTAAAACAAGCTGGAGCAGATATGTCAAAATAAGAAAATGAAATATAAATATGCATATTATATGAGAATAAGTAATAAACTAGCTGTTTGGTTTAAAATTAAGTACTTCATACACTGGTCAGGTTAGCAACCATTTCTTTTATTACTTGGATAGGGTCTGGTTTTTTCTATTAATTTCTATCATCATCATCCTTTCCTTCAACCACCTCTTCTTTACTCTGTTCTACATTCTCTTTACTCTCTTTAGTCTGTAAATAAACATATTACAAATGATAAGAGTGATACAAGATATGGGAAAATAAAAGAAAAATAAGAAGTTACCAACAAAGAAATGATAAGTTACCTGACTAGCTTCATCTTCAGTTTTTACAACCTCCGTAATCTGTTCCTCGATAGATTTTGCATTTGCTTGTTCTGCACTAGCCGGTAAATAAGCAGACTACAAATGATAAGAGTGATACAAGATATGGTAAAATAAAAGAAGAAAATGAGAAGTTACCAACAAAGAACAAATAAGTTACCTGACAATCTTCATCTTCAGTTTTTGTAACCTCCATAGGCTGTTCCTCGACAGATACATCAGTTGTTTGGTCTGAACTAGCCAACAAATAAATAGACTACAAATAATAAGAGTGATACAAGATATGGTAAAATAAAAGAATAAAGTGAGAAGTAACCTGCAAACAAATGATAAGTTACCTAATAAGCTTCACCAACAACTTCCTCCTGGTCGAAAAATACTATATCTGTTTTTGCTACCATAGTCTATACACCAAATAGTAAAGAAGAAATTTAGAATGGTATCGATAGGTGATGTTAATATTATGGATAGCTCAATCAAACAAATATTAGCAAAATACCTCATTATTGGTTTCTTCCACTACAACTTAAATTCTATCATAAGACACCATTGCAGTTTCTTGTTCTGAATCCTCCATCTATAAAATAGTATATACATACATACCATAAAAGGCAAAATTAAATGATCAAATGATAGGGTATCAACAAATATGATAGATAGCTAAAAAAAATGTTAGATAAATACCTCTTGAACTTCCTTTTCATCAGTAACTTGAGGTTGCTCTTAATTAACTTCAGCTTTATCCTCGCCATCTATCTCACCCTTCTTTCACTTCACATACAACAACTAAAATGAACAAAGACTTCAGAACAAATGAAAGTTATGGAAAAGAGAATGACAAAGACAACCGAAGAAATCCAAAAAATAAATTAAAAAAATGTTAGGTATCTGAACAAATGACAAAGGTCATAAAGTAAATGTCAATATTTTGAAAGATAAATGTCAAATAAAATCATATAAATAATAAGAAGTAGCAAACGGATGATACCTCTAAAAGATCACCACCATATTCAGACAATATCGCTTTCAATTTTACTTCCTTCCCAACTTCAGCATCATCATCTACCATTAAATCTTTTACCACCTCTAATCCTTCTCTAGGCTCAATTTGCTGAAGCAAATTTTCTACAGTTTATTAAATATTCTCAAGTTCGGGGAATTCTACCCGTATCTTCCTTGGCACTCTATTAGCCAAACCCTTCTTGGGTATCTTGGGGATTAAGGTTTTCAATTGGATCAGTGTGACATGATCCAATTCTTTATCAGTGAGATCTTCAATCTTCATGCCTTTTTACTTCAGGGGCACATCAGCTTCTTCTGCCTTCTTGTTCATCTTGTTGGCATTCATCTTCTTTTGATATTTTGATTTTTTTGTTGGAGGTCTCTTTGCCAGGTTCTCGGTTTGCCTTCTTCCTTTTCCCATCTTCTTTCTCATTACCTCCTTCTCGCTTGCGTTTTGTAGTTTTCTCAGAAGTAGATATCTGGTACTGCAGATGGAGTAGAGTATCTCAAAGTGGTAGAATACTATCTCTTACTGTAGACATCGAAATTTGTTCCAACATTTTACCATGGTTATGCAAAATTTTACCATGGTCATCCTACTTTTGCAACATTTTACCATGCTCATCCAACTAGGAGCATACCCTAACCACTACGGCTACAATCTCAGTGGCAGAAGAACTGCTACCTTTTGCAAAAGTACTGACTACAGGTACACCGACTGCAAGTGGTTTGATTACAAGCGCAACCCTGATTGTAGGTGTTTCCATGTGATTTCTCTTTAATATTCAAACAGATGACGATGACAAAGGGGAACATAGAAATGATAGAAAAAAGTCTAACAATAATAATAGACAACTTAACAATAACATAGAAAAATTAAACAAATGACAAGAAGAGGATACAAAATGCCAAAACTAAGCAAATAAAATGATACGAAATCTAAATTAAATGACAAGGTAGCAATAAATGAATCAAAATCATACAAAGAATGGAAGATTACCATTGCCTCTTACACAAGTTCTTGCTAAATGTCAGTCTTAGAGGGCTTTATAACAATTATCAGTAATTTGGGGTTAGCAAAAAACTTACGTCACAATTTGGTGACGCTTAAAGGATGTCATCCTCCATCCCTGTAGCTCGGGGAACAAATGTATGGATTCCTCGATTATTTAAAACTTCAGTCTAGGAATTGAAAGGAAAATCTATATCATCAACACCCAGATACATCCATACAATGATAAAACTTTATCTGATTTTTTATCAACGGCCGATCAATAATCGGTAAACTTCACTATTTGACTTCACAAAAATTATAGACTTGCTCACCCCAGGGGAATCTATTGTACTGCTATAGATCATCTACCAGATCAATATACTTTACCCCAACGTTTCTCTCCTTATTCAAGAGGAGACATGATAGTATAATTTTTAACAAATTTAATCGAAGAACATCGTCTGCAAAATAAAATCACATACGGCTAAAAATAGGAATGGCTAAAAAATGCCAAATAATAAATAATGTAATGGAAAGAACCTTAGCAAATAATGGCCCAAAAATTACAAATACAATACAAAATTTTTGGGCTGACAAATACAATGAAGAACGATGATAAAGTAGACAAAACAAATGACAAATTAGAATCTTACCATGATGTCTTTCTAATTTTGCATATTTTAAAGCATTATCAATTTTCTTTAACCCATATGCATTCTTCTTCTTGGGGAATCGCCTTATTCTAAAAAAATTCATATGCTCAGGATCAACAAATAAGAACTTATTGTCTAACCTTAAACAACAGTAAATAATATAATTGAATGGGGATGGTTTTTGGCGCCAAAAGCCAGACAAAGTCGTGTAAATCGCACGTATTGTCTAACCTTAAACAACAGTAACCAAATGCTAAATAATATAATTGATGGTGACAGAGTCTGCATGATTTAATATAACTTATGTTTAAAAGCGTGACAAATTGGCATTAACAAATGACAACAAATGTATGAAATGGTGCATGGTGTGCCTAACACGTCTCGAAATATGAATGACATGTATACAATGAGGAATTAAATTTGGACACGTGGTGTGATAATATTTTTTAAATGGTTTAATTTTTATTTATTTTTATTTTAGAAATGACTTTCGTACTAGTGGATCCCATTGCCTTACCTGTGGCCTTATCTGTGGAACCCACGGCCTAAAAACCTACTGCAATATTCAAGCAGTTGATATTTTTCTAAAAGAATAGCTAAGTTATATAAAATAAATGACAAAGTATGCTGAACAAATGGCAAAGTTATATAAGATAAATAAGAACTATCTGTTACCAAATGACATAGTTCTCAGAAAGAATGTTAGAGTTTAACTGAATAAATGACATAGTTTGGTTGGCAGCAGCCACACAGATGATTTACCATCGTTTGTTCCATGAGTTGAGTAAAGTAGAGTACCATCTACAAGAGTTGCGAGTACCATCATTTCCTCCATGCCCAATGTGTAGAGTACCAGTTTTTAATCAAATACTTGGTAGGCCGCTGTCACACAGACGGTTTGTGACAAATAATTGGGATGGTTTTGCAGTTGAGTGAGAAGAAGAAACTGTTTGATGACTCAGGATCGTTTTTGGCACCAAAAACCAGACACACTCATGTGAACCGCAGGTGAGACCTAACCTTAAACGATAGGAAATTGTAACATAATTGGTGAAAAAGTCTGTCTTCTTATAAATAAGAAATCTGGTAAAAGGTAGGACAAAATGTACTAAAAAAAATGACAAGTAGTTCATGAGATAGTGACAATGTCAGCCTTCAACATACACGTGGCTTAATATAATAGTTTTAAATGAGTTAGAAGAATTTTTTTCAATTTTTTATTATTTTGGATGTGACATTCGTACTTGTGGAGCCCAAAAATAGGTGGTTGTCTGATCTAATATTGCAACTTTAGTAGGGGCAAAACTAGTTTTTCCTCTTGCTAGTATCAATTTTGGAATTTATTGTTCCATGGGTCTGATTTTGTAAAGATGGCAAAAAGTAGTATTTATTATCATAATTTATGTTAAAATTACTTATGAAATTAATAATAAATAACATATTTACCCCTTGGATAAAGTGGGCGCATCATAGTTATATCTGCTTCCTCTACTTAAGGAGGCAGCAAAAGAAAGCTTATGGTTGAATGAAGTGGTATCTGAATATATATATTAATGCTTTACTTGGGCAGGTAATTGTGATTCTTCCTTCTTTCCTCACTGTCAATCTATCTTGATAAGAATCCTAACCAGGACATGATAAATCTAAGAACAATAAGAATAGACAAGATATAACAAAAACTACAATATTATACAAAGATATTCAGATCAAGGGAAATTCATCAGATATTTGATAACTATATGTGTATGTGTGCTTGCTTGTGTCTATGTACATTTAACAATTATTGATTGTGAATGATGGTGTAGCTCGATAATTATTGATGGGGTCTATTAAATCCTTTCTTATGTTACGTAGCTAAACTAATATGTCATCAACGGGGAATGTTATGTCAGTAATGAACCTCTTACAAATACCTCACCACAGGTTTGAATCTAGGGCAGATATAAATTTTTACGTGCAGGGCAAGTCCAGTAGCAAGTTAGGGTTTCGATGTGGGCTTTGACAGGGGGCCCACAAAAAACCCAACCCATACCCAGTCTCTCCCAGCAGCAAGTTTGGGTTTGGGACATATCTTTTAAAAAAAAAATTAAACTAGGAGGAGTTCTGATTACCGCGCGGTATTCCTTTTACTGTGCGGTAATCCTTTTACCGTCGCTTTAACTGTTATAATTTTTGCAACCCAACTCGACTCATTCTTCACATTTTACTTCTTTTCTCTCGATTCGAAGGTAAAAAAATTTCAATTCCAACAAAATTAAAATGGAGATGCCTGTAGGAGACCCACACGCCAGTACATTACCTGGGTTTAGAGGACAAGAGATCAAGAGCGAGCCATAACTCGGTCGAGGTCTAAAAGAAAGAAAAAATGAGTTGATTTCGAAGATGTACAACAAACCTAACCTATACCATACTCACCTCAAGAAAACTACCCGCAAAGGCCTATTACCTAACTCCCAGACGGCGTTAGTCATATCTATTACACTGGCAAGGAACTCACAATAAGTTTTTATTTAATTGTGAATTTGTTATTTCCATAAATCAAGTGTTTAATAAAATGTTCCAATGAACAGATTCGGGATTTGATGTGTCCGCACGGCACATTCACTATGGTGATCAAAGTGTGGAAGGGGATTTCCACAATTCTTATAATTAGGGATGCCGTGGTGAAGATATTTGGTAGTTTTATAGATATACACTTGGGTAATTCTGATAATTGGCTAATTCAGGCGCTAACAGAGCGCTGGTGGCCGACAACACACACTTTTCGATTCCCGTGTGTGGAGATAAGGGTCACTCCATTAAATTTCTAGATGCTGACATCATTGTCAATCGGCCGATATCCAACACAGGTGCCATATAACGACGCATGGAGTATTTTATCCAATGCGAGGCAATTTCTCCCCAACATTGAATCCAGCAATATAAAGAGTATGAATGTTAGCATTTCACACTTGCGGACGTACTTGACCATCACAGGTGATCGGGAGGATGATATTACCATTACTCGTGCTTTTATCCTCTTCATGATGGGACATTTGTGGTTCCAAATGGCCAACGGCACCATCCCGCTTGGAAATCTCGTGGTCGTGGCTGATTTGGACGAGGCTACTGAATATGATTGGGATTCAGTTATTCTTATTTCTCTGTATCATGGTTTGGATACCACAGTCACGATCGGGGGTGCCATCACTGGATTTTCTTAATTTCTTGAGGTACGCCAACTCTTTTTCCTTACAAGCTACGAATGAAATATCTTCTAATAAAAGTCTTAAATATAATTTCTAATTATTTTTTATGTTATTCCAAAATATAATATTGGTTCTACGAGTATTTTGGGGTTGATCACCCTATTGTCAAGGAAGTTCTTGTCCTATCCGCGTCTCAGAGCATGGGAGAGGTAGAATAAGAAGAAAACAAATGGTCAGGCAGCCAATTTGTTTATTCTAGGAAAATACCACATTGACTACCAGACAATTGAGATGATTACCTAGCAACCTTGGTTGGATTTTGTGGTGTCTGAGTTAGATGATGTACGGACTGCGTCGCTTTTGTCCCGTAAGAGGATTCCACTTCAAGTCCCAAATGGAAACTGTGAGTATTATTTGGGGGTAGATGTTGGAGGTAATTGACTGGCACTGCGGGTATTCCTTTGGATCCTCCACTTAACATGTTGCCACATTTTAGTCCAGCGGATTTACAGGCGATAATACAGGCTAGCTTCGTTGACTGTGACCAGTATGTGATAGGGGAGGAGCGAGATACTTATGCCTCGTACTGGGCTAGCCAAACTGAGGAGGCAAGCCACCTGTTAACAAATTCCTAGAGGATGGGGAATATAGATCTGTCCAGACCCACTTGACTCAGGGCTGGTATTACACCCGTGGTGGTTATGTCAGCGTCGGTTCATAGCTTATCCCAGAACTTTAGTTTGTTTGGCAAGCCTGAAGGTCTAGACCTGGGGTGGCAGATGGAGTAGACAGGAAGGTGTGAGATACTCCCCATTCACTGCTTGAGGGACCCACAACCTATGTCTGCCTCCTATGGCGCAGAAGAGTTGTGTCACCTAACTCATGGTATGCCCCACTTTGCCTTGCAGAGTCTGCACAAGACGTTTAAAGGATCCAGGACTTGATTGATGAGCTTGCTACTACCCACAGGCACATAGACAGTGTAGACGACCAACTATATTTGCATGTAAGTAATTTATTTTGTTTTTTTTTGTTTTTTTTCTTAATGTCATATTTATTTTGTCAAAATATTTATAATTTTTCTTTGTCCTATTCTACATCTGAGGAGGGGGCCTGACGTATGAGTGGTGCCGCTACACCCGGTGGTGGCGCGAGAACGGTGCATGGGAACTGTGGACCTGGTCCACGAACTAGGGGAGCCGGTACTCGCCGTAGGGGGTAGGGTACTGGAAATGATTTTGGTCCGTCTTAGTAGATATAAGAGTTTTTAATGCTTTGGTAGTCATAATCTTTTATTGTAAACATCAGTGTTAAATAATTTTTATTGAAGTTTGGGTTTGTTTCTCTATATAAGTACTTGTACAACCTGATCTTACATTTCTTTATATAAATCAATATTAATCAATTTATTTTGAGCCTTGAATTTAAATAGAAATGTAATTACAATTCTTAAAGTAGCAGTTCTACGCATGAAATAAAACTCAAAATAGATACAATTAGACTTAATTCATTATTCACGACTGATGTAAGGATTAAACCAAGACCATTTAGTAAGGGGGAGCGGATCCCGTTCATAGTTGGAAAGTTGGTAATTTGCTGAAAACTCATCAGGCGGGACGTAGTTCCGGTAAAAAATATCGTATAAAGTCTCGAATGGGAACGGCTGGTTTCTCATACCATTCATCTCTTGCTTCGCAGAGAATATAGGCTTGTGGAACACCTCTGACCCGTCTATCAATATTCATCCGTATCTCATGAAACTCATCACATTTAGTCTTAATAATATTCCACCTGTTGAATAAATCTCCAGGAGTGTATTGAAGTTCCGTGTGTACCCTGAATTGGACATGAACTATATTCCATAACTAATTAAAGTTGAGTTATCAGAGATGTGGATTATCAACAAAATATTGCCAGGACGCGGCTAGGGTACAGTATTCTTTCCAGCCAAATACCACTGAAGAATCCTATATTAGAGCAAAAAAACTCAGCATTGTTGAGTTCAAGTAGAGGAGTGCTGTAAGAACATCTCCAGCCAACATATATATATATAATAAAAAATTGCCATTGTGATCCAAAACTAGTCATTGTGAAGGACCCACCAAAGGAAGTAGCCATTGTTGTTGGAAATCATTGTAATTCAGGGTGAAATGAACACCATGCGGTATTCTATTTACTGCCAATTAACCTGATTTCTAACACCCACTTCTTCATCTTCCCCCTTTTACACTTCTATCTTATGTTGGAACTTGTTCCTATTTACCGTCAATACCCTTCTCTCAACTCCACAACCTCAAATGTCTTCTTCATCATCCTATTCATCCATTGATGATCTTCCACGTGTATCATTTTCCTCCTCTGACGATCTTATCTTTGATTATGTGGCGGAAATTTGCATTCTGTACCAAAATGTAACAAAAGTAGTAGTACATGATGTAACTTTGAGTCACGGTGGGAGTCTCATGGGCCGCAAGGATAAGAGAAAGAAGGGAGATCACGAATTGGGGCATTACAGTATTATACAGAACTACTTCAAATCGGGGTGCACATATAAGCCGAAAGAATTTTAACTACATTTTCGTATGAGTAGATACATGTTTATGCGTATATTCGATGCAGTCGTTGCACATGATCATTACTTTTTCCAAAAACCTAACAACGCTGGTACTATGGGGATATCACCATACCAAATGGTACTCGTAGCAGTACATTTCTTAAGCTATGGTGTTGCGGCAGATCTTTTTGACGAGTATATCCGAATAGGAGAAAACATAACCTTGTTAACTTTGGAAAAGTTTTGTGTTGCGGTTATACAAATTTTTGCGAGGAATATCTTCGAGCACTGAACGCGGTCGACGTCGATAGGGTAAAAACAATCAGAGATTCACGGGGATTTCCTGGCAAGGAAGCCTTGATTGCATGTATTGAATATGGAAAAATTATCCCATAGCTTGGCACAATAAATTTACTGGTCATTACCTCAAAGCGACACTGATTCTTGAAGCGGTGGCTTCATATGAGCATAGCGGATGGTATATACCCCAAATGGGGAATACTTTTCCAAACCATATCTAATCCGGTTACAGTGAAACAAAAATTCTTTGCCTAATAACAAGAAAGTTGCCAAAAAGACGTAGAACGGGGGTTTGGGATTTTACAATCTCGGTTCAATATTATAAAAAATCCGATTAAATTGTGGAAACCCGAGGTTTTGAAAAATATCATAAAGGCGTGTGTGATAATGCATAATAAGATCGTCAAAGAGGAACGAGGTTCATTCCCATCATACTTAGACTACAATTCGGCCAATCCCTCAACTATCGAAGGCGAGCGGTTTAATATTGTACGCGAACACAGAACAATAGAATCTTTTATATCAAAAATGAACCGCATTCGAAGTCAAGAACTGTACTTTGATCTAAAAGATAATCTGATCAAGCATTTATGGGTCGTGAAGGGTAATCTTCAAAACTAGTACTCTATTTATTGTATTATCTGAGTGTTCTTGATGTAATTAATGTTTCTTGTCGTACAAGTTTATTAAACAAGTTTTAGATATTGCATTAATCTTGTATTTGTTTTAATGCAATAATTTTGAAAATAAACATTTCGAAAACAAGATTACATTCTTCAATAGCAAAGTATATTATTCAAACGATTACATTATTGGAAGGTAAACTACATTCTAGGAAAAAAAACTTCTATATACAGTGAAGTTAAATTATATTTCATCACTACTTTAAGTACCCAGTCCGCCCCTCTTGGCCAGGCATTCCATGACCTCAGGTTGCCTTTACAGATAATATTGCAATTAATGTCCAGAAAGTTTACTCATGTCTTTTTCCATGATTTTTCCATCTTCCCTTGCTTGTTTGAAATCCATTTTGGCTTACCATTGTTGATTTGCTTCCGTTCTTCTTCTTTCCATTTCATTTTTTGCTTGTCTCTTCTCCAACCGTAGTTCATCAAACATTATTTGGATACCAGTACTAGATGTAATAACACCATTCAAGGCCTTTTGTGTTGCAAGGTTCTTTCTAAAGAGTTTTTGGCTGATAGGCATACTTCTACCCTTATACAACGAACCATCTAATTCATAATTTTGGCCTGCGAATTGAGGTGTAGGTGGGCCGTCAGGGTCATCTGATAGATTATTTGATTCGACCGAGTTCCCCGGAGAAGAATTGTCCGATGTTCTCCTAGCTACATTTCTTGGTATATTCATGGCATGGTTCAGCCTATCATCTCTTAGATTGGCCCATCATGGTTTTCACGCCAAAATCTTATACGCTTCACAGTGTTTGAAGTCATTACCACCATTCAAGCCTTGATAGATCTTGTGTGGATCGTTTTTCCTATAATTCATAAAATTACCAAATACAAATAAATTACATGTATATCCAAGAGAAATAAACGAAAATTGAGTCAAAGGAAATTAGAACGTACTTGATCTTCTTCGGTTTTCCTACCGTCATGCCTAAATCATTCTTGAGCAACTATCCCCTTGTACGCTATATAGGCGGCATTAACAGGTATTGGTTCATTTCCATCGTACAATTCTTGTAACTCATTTGGCAATTGATCAAGGTTTGGAACCCTAATTTTACTCTATTAATAACATTATACAAATTGAGGGTTACGGATTGAAGAGACCGTTAGTCGTTCATCCCTCCAATGAAGTACTGATAAATGTATATATAATATGTCCATTTGGTCAAGAAAATGACATCCCAGTTATAGATCAGCTTTATTAACATTAACGTGTTCATCTTCATCAGCTTCACTTAAATTATATTGCTCCTCCACGTAATAATGAGTTCTACTGTAGTACGAAGTTTAAAATTTTAATTAGTATGGTTTTTATGGTTTTTTTTGTAATTTTTATAAAATAATTGAGTTAATATACTTACACGTTCTCACTGGCAGTCGAAGATTCTCAAATTTCAAATTTACTCGATGGAAAATTAGAATTCGTACGCATTGCTAGATTATGAAGGTTAGGCGCCTCTATCGTGTGATACGGTTGTTCTCTAAATGTGTCATTCATAGTTGTTACAGGTGTGGGCACTTCAGTTTCTGCAACGCTATCCAAAGCTTAAGACATTGGTGATTCAATGTTCATATGTACTCTATTAATCCCAGCATTTAAGGCATTGGTATGTAAGGTATGGTTTGATGGCTCTTGGTTAAATAACTCAGAAATAGTTGTAGATTCCTTTAGTTGCCTCTTTTGTTCTCTTCTTGCACGCTGTGTAATCGTTCATTTAGATAACACAAAATTGGTGTGCCCTGCTGGACTTAATAGGTTAGTCACCTCAATCGTTTGATGTGGTTCTTCCAAAGTTATCACACTATCAGGTGGTAATGGCAGGGGAAATTTGATTTCTGTGATGCTTCTGGAGCATGAGGAGGGGTGGCCTTAGTATGCACAACAGTTTTTGCAAAGTTATCGGGAGTTAAAGGAGCGGGGGATTCAGTATGCCCAGATTCTCTTAGTTGCCGCTCACGTTCTCTTCTGGCACGTTGTGCCATTGAACACTTAAAATAATCTTGTTGTATTGGTTGTTGCATTGGATGATAGAGATTGGTTATTATTATTATTTTATTTTTCTCTTCGGACACGTTAAGTTAGTACCCTTTTTGAGAGTCCTTCCCGAACTAAAGTGCTAATGAGATTTGGCACCTCAATAACAATGTTTGTTGAAACCTGATTTGAAAGTGTTTCACTTATCACTATACTGCCAACATAAGGTATGGGGACGCTTCTCATATCTATGGTACGGGACAAAACCTATTTAAATAAGAATTACAATGAGTAGGGTGAAACCTATTTAAATAATACATCAATGTATATGGTGATTCCTAATTAATAGTTGGAACGATTAGGTTTAATGAGTATGAGCTTAATGGTCTAGGAGTAGCACAATAAACAAATTTATAAAATTAACTTAAAATAACTATCTAAACAGAAAAATAATAAAATCATAACTCAAAAGTGCACAATGCTAAAGTTAACTAAGAAAGGCTTATAGTAGTTAATATGAAAAGATAATCTTAAGAATATTTTCAGTAGTTAATATTCATGTAGCAATAGCAAACTTATGTAAAAATTCTAAATGCAAGAGTATAAAGCTTTACTTACTTGAGGAATAGGAAGAATGTTATTTTCATTGTTGTTTCTCCCATTGTTGCTGTTGTTATTATTGTTCAGAGGCAAATTCGTCATGAAGTTAGCAATGAAACCTAATTATAATGATATAGGTGATCAAAGAAGTTTAAAGTTACAATAAAGCAAAAAAGTAGCTAATATTCAAGCCGGGCTCAGTCATTCAACCACATATGTATCGCAAAAAAAATTAATTAAAAGAAGAAGAAGAAGAAACACACAAAATTAGGAATAGTAGCTCCATACATAGAAATCATAGAAAGATTTTTTTTTGCTGAGCGCCAATCAATCTCAAAATCATGGGTATATCAGTTTCCCAACCGCAAATCAAAATCCCGCAAAAACATATTGGGTATACACGAAATCCAATCCCAGCAAATACCCAATCAGTGAAACACAAAATCATGCATTCCTAAAATATCTCTAACCGAGAGATGATATCTCATATCTAAGCCTAAAGCAACAAATGAGCTACTATCCTCCTCAACATCACTAAGCAAAAACTAATACATATACATGTTTAGTTCTAGAGCAACACTTAAAATAGTAAAATGGGATGCATTCGAAGATAACATAGCAGATGTTTCACTAAGCATAACTAAAAACATATCTAATTACACAATTAGTTAATGAGAATGATAATTAGATAGCAATGAAGAAAGTTTAGATGTTTGACGACAGAAATGGAAAGCGAAGTATCTAGGTTTGATTACTACCTGTGGCTTTCCATATGAGGTAGTTTAGAAGTTTTGTAATCATCTAAACTTTCTGCAATAAGGTAGTTTAGAAGTTATGTAACTCACATGAGGTTTGTGTTAATGCTCAGTGCAAAAGGGAAAGCCCGTGGCTCGCTGGAATCATCTGAACTTCCTTTATAAACATCTAAACTTTGATTACAAAAAGTTTAGCATTATGAAGATAACATTACAATCTTGAAATGGGTTACATAACTTCTGTTCTATTTTTCATTTTGACTAAACCTATAAACCTCATATGATACAACAGTATCATATGAAAGACATTTAAACTCATATCTTCAAATAACATAGATATTTAATATAACTGAGACATTTTGAAATTAAAGAACTACTAAAATGCATATTGTCTACCTACCAAAGAATCATTTGTTACGTAAGTTTTAGAGAATATATGAATTGTTATAGGTAAACAAAAACATTCATGAATCAATATTGGACTCTGTGTTTCAGACAAATAATGGCAGGAAGAGGCGTAAACTTGATCCCGAGCCACTAATGGTTGAATCCAAAGAGAATGAGCATGAAAATGCTAGAATGTCGAATAAGTTAGACAATAATGATGTTACAAGACTTTTGTGTTAATTAGGAAAGCGAAAGGCCCAAAAACGTAGAAGATTGGCATTGCAAGGCTTTGTGTTTCAGACAAATATAGGTAGGAAGAGGCGCAAACTTTATCCTGAGCCACCAATGGTTGAATTTGAAGAGAATGAGCATGAAAATGGTAGAATGTCGAAAGAGTTGGACAGTAATGGTGTTACAAAACTTATGTGTCAATGAGGAAAGCGAAAGGCCCGAAAGCATAGAAGATTGGCATTGTAAAGCAAAGACGTTAAAGATGTCACAAAGAGGGGAAAGGAAAAGACATAGTTGTGCAAACATTTGTCTTTACAACTTGTTATATAGAGAAGGGAGGTATGAACTATGAACCATAGCTAAAAATATTAATTTTAGTATTAATTTTTCTTTGTTTAGTTGCATACAAAAGGCGATCTTTTTAGTATTACAAAGATTATCTCTTCTCGGGTAACTACTTGGAAAAATAAATGATCTCTCTTCACCTTTTCTCTTTGGATAATGACCAAACATCTGAAAAATATGCTTCTATAAAACATCGTGCTTATGAAAGCACAAGTATGTCCCACTAAGAGTCATACATATTCTAAACTAATAATTAAGCATAAATACATTCCTCCATGAAATGAACATATTTGGAAAGAAAAACAACAATATAGTATAACACCATAAGTTGAGAGAGAGAGAGAGAGAAAGAGTGAGAGAGAGAGAGAGTGCCTTGATTAGAAAGAGAGATAGAGGCACTGATGTGAGAGACGTCTTTGAGAGAGATAAAAAGTTGGGAGAGATGGGAGAGATAAAGAGATGAAGAGTCGTGCTTAAGATGGGAGAGATAAAGAGAAGCAATAAGACTAAACTACCCCTTTTATGTGTTATGTCCAAAGTACCCATAAGTAAAGAGTAAAATGAATCTAGGCCGTCCATCTCTCTCTTCCCACAAATCCCAGCCCCTCTTTATCTTTAAGACAATGGTAAACATGCCTATTTAAAAAACACCATTGTGTAATGTTATAAAGATATGCAAATTAATCACAATATTGATGTAACATACAATCTCGTCTGGCCTGCGATAGTAAAGGCCCATGCAGAGGTATCATTTGTTCCCACATCACCTGTCATTCGTACAATCATGTTTATCATTTTATCGAATGCCATTTGTTCGAAGCACTGCGTCATTTGTCTTATGATATTTATCATTTGTCTATTCTACAATTTCATTTGATCTAGTATAATTACTTTAGATGCGAGGTAGCTTTGAGCACACATACCAGCTACTTAAAAGTAACTTTGCGGAAGTGAGGTTGGTTGACCCTGTAATGGCCAAATTCCATAAGATCAAAATGATTAGGAGTTAGCTATCACACCAATGAATCTGTAACAATATTCTAATAGAAAGTAAGAAATGGAAATAGGTGTTTTTAGCATGGAAAACCTCTGAATAGGTAAAAACCTATGACCTCGTATGGAGGATTTTTGTAAAAGTATCTTTATTGGTTGGTGTGGATTTCTTTATTACAAGTGATCTCTAAAATATAAAAATGCTTTTGATCTCGTAAATAAGAAGTTTGAGTAATTTTTCTAGTCCACGTCTCTTCTGAAACTTTTCCTTTATATAGGCTTTCCTCACAACCCTTCATCGTGCTGGTATACGTTTTATGAATAATGTGGTTAGTGGTGGTTGATTGAATAGCTGACGAGTTCGTGGGAGACAGGTATCTTTGACTGGGTAACGTTTCCAGGTTTAGCTTGATCCACATTCTTTAGTAGTTCGTGGGGCTGGTTGGAATGTTGCCCAGAGTGTTAAGTGTTAAAAATGCGTGAGCCTGAGATGGAGGTAAATTGAGCTTTGTGAGCTCAATTTTGAGTAAGATCGAGGGATAAGTCCCTACAATCGCCCTCTCACAACCGAAGTCAAGAGTGGCTTTGGTTGAGAAAGAATGTGTTAAAAGTTTAAAATTTGAAATGGGGTAATGACGGTGTTTGACTGGGTGGAAGTTACGTGATATTGGGAATTGATGGGTATTAAATGATGATGTGGATGTATGTGACAGTTGTGTTTGAATAGTTGCGTCCGTAATGAAATGATCCAAACAAGTTGAATAAGATGAAGACTAGTATTACCATTGTCTTATCTCTTGTTTGGCAGAGTCTTTGATATGAAACAAGTTTTTACACTTGTTATAAATACAGAGATATAAAGAGTCAGCTAAACCAAGTGTTATCCTTGATCCAACCGGTAGAAATGATCCAAACAAGTTGAAAAAGATAAAGACTGGTATTACATTTATCTTATCTCTTGTTTGGCAGAAGCTTTGATATGAAACAAGTTTTTACACTGCTACAATCGCAGAGATCTAAGAGTCAGCTAAAAACAAGTGTTATCCTTGATCCAAGACCAGAGTAGAAAAATGATCCAACAAGCGAAAAAGGTGAAAATAACGACTAGTATTACCTTTGTCTTATCTCTTGTTTGGCAGAGTCTTTGATATGAAACAAGTTTTTAACCTTGCTACAATGTAGAGATTGAGTTATAAAGAAAGCCAAATCAAGTGTACTTTGATCTAACTGTGGATAAGATGATTGCAAGTATAGTATATCACATGCTTTACTCTGTAGAATGTGGACGAATGTTCGTTAAGAGAAAGATATGGTTATAATAAAAAACTTCATTGATAGTTTAGAAATTTACAATTGATGGAGATTAGGATTCTCACTTTTGGAATTGTTAAACAAAAGGGAATATATAAATAGGTAATAAGCACTAACCGACGAGTACTGTTTCAGTCGCCTATGTATTTAAGGATTTGAAATGGGGACTCCTATTATGTCCATGAGAGAGTATCTCAGGCCTGAGAGACCTGTGATAAGAATGGACCCTCCAATTGTCGGCTAAGTTTCCAGCGTGAAGTCTTTACAATTTGAGAAAATACTGAGGACGAGATCTTTGATTTGGAAAGTATGGCACTGACTCAGTTATTATACGATTTATGGCAAACATATGATGATATCGACCTAGGTTTACAATGGCGTTCCTGGTATCACTATATATTGAGATTACAAGCCAATTCAAAATTATTCTCCTCGCCAGTTAGCTGTGAATCATAAACTGGATGATGATATTCTAAAGGAATGATAGTCTCAGTGCCATAAGTAAGAGGGAATGGGGTACACCCAGGGATGGTGGGAGTGTGTTCGATATGCCCACAGACTGAGGTAGTCGCGAACCCCAATTTCCTTTTTTGTTGAGTGAAGCCATTTTTTGAGTCCATAATGATGTTTTGTTGGTGATTTTGGCTGGCCATTGCTTGAGGTAGGATGGATGGGATGGTGAGTGGATGATATTGTGGTGATTTAGGAAGGTTACGACCTATCTTCTACAAATTGGGCCGTTTATCGATATGAAGTAGGTGGGGGCACCCAAATTGTGTGATTAGTGTGGTTCTAGATAAAAGAGATGATCTCTTCTTTGGGTTCAGCATAGTGGAATAGCTTCTAACCATTTTGTAAAGTAATTGGGTAGCTCACGAGTAGGTGACGGCATTACCTGGAGGTTGGGAATTCGCCGACGGGTCTACTGCCCATCTTGAAGGCCCAAAAAACCTTTCTTGCATGGAGTTTAAGCGCAGGGGTGCGTATAGATATTCTATGTCTCTGCAGTGTCATACCTACGGGAATACCTTTGTGCTTGCTTGCGCATGCCGCGGCAGAATACTCATGAGTTTATGCTTGGGTTTGCTAATGATCTACCTGCGGCGTGGGAACCACAGTCCTTCGTGTAATTCGGTAAAGTAGTTCACTAGCTTTTGACTTCGAGAGGACTTAAGGTAGCCCTATAATGGAAAGGCATGTAAAGCATACCGTTTTGAGTGATGTAACGCTTCAGTTGTTGATCAGTTGTCGGCATTCTTTGGATCTGCTAGGATTCTGGTGTTGCACTTGTTATCAACGCCGAGGTAGGTAGAAAGGCTTTTGCACAATTGTCGTCTCCCCTCTTATAGCCCCTAGTGTTGATGTGCAACAGATAGGCTATCAATGCTGAGGGTTGAATATTTTTGATCTGGAGATATCGAGTCTTCTAGACCACAAGCACCCCGGCTAGATATGCCAAGGAATCGACGCGTCTTTTTCACCTCGAGGAAGATTATTCGAGAGTTACTTTCACGAAACTTACTCACTCCTATACTGCAACGAGGCTGCGTATTCGATATCTCCGTTCTTCTTGTATGCTTAGAATATGATGAACAATGAGTAAGAATTTGTGTAAACTGAGAGTTCGAGGGACATCAAGCTCAAGTGGAGTCGAGTCGTGAATGAGAGCTTCATACTGCAGTGACATTATTAAGGTCCCAAAATCTAAAGATTGATTTTTCAATTCTTTATTAGAAGGGGTAATCAAAATGATCCCGATCCCGACCCTGCGGGACCGCGGACCATTGTGAGAAGCCTCTACCTGCGGTAGTGATCCAGTCAAGTCGTTCGTCAAATGGCTTGGAAGTTGGATTTCTCTTCACATGTTTTCAGAAGGTTCGATTTGTGCTCCTCCCACTTGGGATCCTTACTAGAAAATCTGCGAAGAAAAATTGGCAACGCCTGACCTCCTTTTTTGGAATGCACCTATGCGTAACTTGATATCATGTTCTCCCAAACTGACTGACCATTGTTAGACTCTTTATGATTTTCTTTAGACAGAACTCAAGCAAGTAGTATCGTCATAACTGATGGGATGTTCTTGGAAGTAGTGCTTGAGTTTCTGCAAAGGTAAACAGGGGTGAGAAGAAGTTTCTCAATTTTAAAGTACCTATTTCTTGTGGTGTGAGTGCTTTTGCAAATGAGAAGACTGATTTCTCTATTTCCCTTCCAAGCGAATGAGAACTAGATGAGAGAAGTACTTGTGACTGCTAGGTAGATTATCAGTTTCTTCATTACCTACTAGGGTGCTCATATAGGAGACTCCCCAAATTGATTTTGAGACCTGAAAAGTTTGCTTACGCATTCTGGTGTCCAGTGACTTTGGCAGTTGGCAAACATTTCTCATTTGGTATATCCGCGAGAATAGAAATAGCCAACGCAGCGGTCCTGAAGATTAGAGACAAAATGGTTGATCGCTGGCAATATGCCGATGAGTTTTTGAAAGTTCTGTGTTGTCTTCGGATAGATAGGCATGTTTGGAGGGCTGAATTTGATCTGGATCTGCCTCAATTCCTGTCTTGTGATGAGTGCATAGAAAACGGCCAGAACGTCCCCGAAATGACATTTATCAGGGTTGAGACGTATTTGTAAGAACGAAGGATGTAAATATTTGTTAAAGATAGGATGATGATATCTGATTGGACGCTTTTGTAACAAGAGACGCTTGATGAGACTTCAATAATTTTCCCTAGGTGGTACTGTAACATAGCGGTCCATCAATCGTTATAGATGTAACAACCTGTCATTCTTGAGCCGAATGGCACGACTTTTAATATAAAGGCACCTTCGGTGATGAACATTGTCTTCTCTGGTTCTTTCAGAATTGTTACTTTGTTTACCCTGAAGCAATATCCAACATAGAAAAGAGATCATGGCCTGCTGTGGAATCGAGGATATTGATGAATGTTGGGAAAGAGGGAAACTGTCATTTGGAGTATGTTTATTTAGATCTGTGAAATCTGCAAACTTGAACTTTTCCGTTCTTTTTGGGACAACGACAATGTTGGATATCCAGTCGGATATTGGCTCTCATGAAGACACACTTGATCAATTTCTCGACTCAGTGTTAACTTATCTAGAGACGAGGTGAAAGCGTCACTACTTCTATTTAACCGTTGGGAGCTTGATATTAAGGGCTAACTTGTGGCAAGCCCTGGTCGGGTCGCTCCGGGAATTCTTCGAAAGACCAAGTAAAAACAGTCCGATTGAGTTGAGAAGTCAATGAGAGTATTCTTCTCATGCTGAACCAGATGGTTCTTGATGAATGTACCTCTACTAGGTCCATTAGTTGAATATTTGTGGGTCTCCTTGGAGGTGATTTTCATCGAGGTGATCAATTTCCGTAATTGCTAGTGCACTAATCTGTCTAAAGTATCTAGGATGGCAAAAATAGTATTTTCACAAGCTCGAGAGAGTTTCTGACTACCTCTGATCCATAAATACTGTTGTCGTATTTGACATCGGAGGTGCTTGATTGATGGTGAAGTTGTGCTTCGATATGTGTTACTAGAGCTGGCCACACTTTCATGATAGAGATGTGCATTGATCACATAGAAAATGTGCTGATAGTGGCTGGTCCAGCTGTAATGTAAGATAATCTTGCACTACTCATTCCTCCCTAGAGCCATTTGAACACCTAGTCTGTGTCGCTCTGTTAATGACTGTCGTCTACTCGCGTTACAATCCCATCTGGTCGATCTTTTCTACGTGCCTTCTCGTCCCCCACATTAACATGACTCTCTTTCACTTACCCTTCTAGTATCGACCTCCCTCCACTCATGTGTGCATGCAAACTGTTTATAGTGAACATTAAGACCTACGATCTGTATGATGTAGGAAATGTATGAACGGCTGGTTGGTCGCAATCCTCGAAGAAGCTATCCGATCGGCGATTGATCAACTCGGGCAGAAAAGAAGTTTGGCTTCCTTAGATGAGGCAAAGATGCAGTCATCCGACAACCTCATGGCATTTTGATCGGTTTGGAATAGTAACTGCGTAATTTTGATCATGTTGTTGAGGTGCATATGTAGAGATGCGCTCTTCCTCTATACGTGACCCGAACAACTTTGGACGAGCTGCTTCTTATAGTTGCCATCTTGGTATGAACCTCAGTATAAACAATGTTATTCGAGCATTCCGTCGCTTCCTTGAAAATAAGCTCGAGCAACAGTCTGGGTGAGTATAGAAATTGCAGGTGATTGATGATTCACCTATTGATCTAGGCAAAATGGTCTGATTTCTCGATGGCTCCAGTGTTGAGAGATGCGGGGGTAGCAAGACGGGCTTTCAAAGCATAGAAAAGTTTATAAGATTTGGACATTCAGCTTTGGGCGAGGCGAGTTGTTTTGGGACGCTTCTCAGGGTATCCTGTGTTTCCTTGGTCCATTTCTAATCTACCCTGTTCGTCTAGGCTAGATAGTCGACTATAGGTGGGGCTTTGGGAGAAGACAGATTTAGTAGAATTTTATCGCTTGGCACTCTTCTAAAAGTTGACATAACCGTAACTTGGTGACATCTCTCCTCTAAAATAGGCTTGTTATGGAAGAGGTACTCTTTGGCTTTGCAATCTCGAGGTGAAGAACATTGGTGATGACAAGAGGTCACAGCTGCCACTTTGTGAGGCTATTCCACCTTTCTCGCGAGCTCTAGGAATTTCTGAGAAATCTTCAAGTTTTCTCCATTGACGTTAAGACAATATAATAAGAGAATTCAAGTTCTCCTCTTTGTTCGTTGTTGGAGCATAGTCTTCGTGATGAACGGCTTCTGCAGTTGATCAAACGTTGTAGATAGAGTCCTCCAGAAGATAATTAAAAGATCAGAGTGGCTCATCCTATAAATTCTGGAGAACAGACGGCAAGAATGGGGTTGAGTTGGATACAACCAATCAATCACAGTATTCTGGAATGTGATCTTCTGGTCAAATCTTTGTTTTTTTAAATTTTGGGGTATAGAAACCCTTAGGTTATGTCTCCATATCGAATAGTTCGTTGACGATCGGGATACCTTGTAACTTCGTTGTATCCCCGGGTAGTACCCACAACTTGGCCCGGTAGCTCCTTAATTCGTTTGGTCCATGTGATCTTTTGTGAGTAATGACGTATGGTTAATTGCGGAAGTGATGGCAGGGGATGATGAGGTCCGTTACCTTGCACCCCAAGCGAGTCTTGTGCTTGGAACTTGATGCAGAGGTCGTGGTTTCTTCCGGATGGAGGAAATCTTGGGACTTGATTGTCTTTGATGGAAATTATTCCCCCCAAATGGCTGGAGGGCGCCAAGTCTAGGGTAGATTTCTGGGAAAGGGCTCTTACTGGCGAATCCCCAAGGGGTGTTGGGGGGGGGTTCTTTTGCTTCCACAATCTTACTTGCTGGAATTAGTTGAGGGTCTCTAGAAGTTGAACGGTGACCCTGGATGGAAGAGCTAGTGGTATTTGTAGAGCCTTGACGGTTGAGTATGCATCGTACATCATCCTGGATACTCGTATCATTTGAGTGATGGGCCAACGGGCTTGCGGTGATGATCGAGTCTATTTCTCGGAGCTTGCCCCTGTAATTAAAAGTTGAGTTTGGCACGTTTTTTGTCTGGAGTGGGAGATTCGCCATAACTTGGGAGCTCTTCCGGAGTACAAAATTGTTTGAGCTGAGTTCTGCGGTCCTGTTGTCTAGGAAGAAACTTAATTGAAAATGGCAATGAAGACGCTTAGGTTCGTGGAAAATGTAATCTTTCCCACAGACGGCGCCAAGGTAATGCCAAATTTCACTTAAGCTCAAAATGATGAGCCTTTTCTATCACACCAATGACCCTGGTACTAATATTCTAATGGAAAGTAAGACAATAGAAAACAAGGTTTTTAGTGTGGAAAACCTCTGAATAGGTAAAAAAATACGATATCGAGATTGGGGGAGTTTTTGTAAACGTATTTTATTGCTATTAAGTGGATTTCTTTATTACAAGGATGCGTAAAATATAGACATCTTTTTTATCTCGTAAATCAAGAAGTGTGACTAATTTTTTGGTCCCTGTCTCTTCTAGAACTTTCTTTATATAGGATTTTCAGCAATTTTCATCGTGCGGGACACATTTCCAAATACTGTGGTAATTGTGGTGAACGAATGATAAACGTGACAAGTTCGTAGCAAGACAAGTTCTTGACTGAGTCATGTTTTTCTGATTTTAGCTCGATCGACGTTTTGGAGTAGGTTTGTGGGGCTGGTAGAATGTTGACTGGAGTGTTAATGTGCTAAAACTGTATGAGCCGAGATAAGGTAAATCGCGCTTGTGAGCTCAATGTTGTGAAATCGAGGGATAACTCCTTAAGACCCAGATTGGTGTTGGACATACAAACTCAAGATTGTAATGGAATAAGCGATTCACAAGGTGTTTTTGGGTTGTTTTGGTCTTCCCAGAAAACTTATAAGCTATTGAGACCCGTTGTTGAATTGACGAAAAACTTTTTTAAAGGGAGATTATGTAAAGACCTCTCGAAACATCCACGCCATGACTGAAGCAATCATATTGTTCAAATGCATTTTAATTAACAGTAATCGGAGACCACTCGAAGTTGGATATACTTCCTAGTGAGTTTGGATCGAATTTCATGGGTCAGGTATACTTATTGGTCGGCAATTCTT